>CM029491.1:7625354-8825354 GCA_017140395.1 Eucalyptus lansdowneana | reverse complement strand
AATTTGGTTCAGATTCAGATTTGTGTTTTGGAGTCAATTTCAAATCTTAGAATCTTCAGAGAAATGTTGTGGAGAAATCAATTAGGGTTTGTTATTTTTGGCTAAGTAGAGAAAGTGTCAGGCAAGTTCAAAGAGGCAATTTGATCTATTTTGGGCAAGATTCAATAACTAGCTCGAGATGAATATTTTGAGCTATGAACAACCTTTGCAACGACTTCTTTGACTCATTTAAGGTCTCCAATATGGTGAAAGTTCGGAGGCCTAGTCTTATATGCCTCAAAATGAGAGTTGAAGACCAAGGGGCTCAAAACCCTCTCCAATTTGTTATCGCATTATTATGCTAATTCTTTGGGAAAAAACTATATCAAGCCGAATTTTCCATACAATATGATATTAAATGAAATAAATAGTTTAGCCTCGTATCATGTATACAATTTTTTGTCATCATCCATAATAAAATACTTCTTTTACAGAAATTACACATCTACTTCATCTTTAGTGAAACATTTCGAGGCACGCATTATCTCAATAAATGAAAGGTCCATACTTCACCACTAGTCCCAAGAGCACAGTAACATAGTATCAATTAGCGAGTAATGTCAACTATCATTGTCAACAGCAAAACCAACATTTTATATTAATTGTGCAATATATATGTAAATGACTATAATCATGTCCACAATGCATAAAATAGATGACGTGAGCTAACATTTAGTTCAACACTCAAATACACATATATGAACGTACCAATATCTTGATGAACAAATATTAACTCATCAATATACACAATTGAGTATCTATTACCATCCCGTCACTAGCTAATACTCATCTTCACCAACAAGAGACAGAATCACCAATTTATTGGGGATGGAATCACATATACATTTTTACCATGTCTTAGCCCATTTATCACAAGTATCCTATACATTAATGATGATAAATCCACCATCACACAACTATATGATGATGGCAATTCCATACTCCATCCTCATCAAGATTCATACTCAACTCAAGTAGGGGTGAGTATGGTCCAAGTTGGTTTGGTCCACTCCTTAACCCTATGACCGACTCGCACAGTACCGGTACTCAATTTTTGGGACCGAGGACCAATCCTATTGAGCTTGGGATCGATGACCGAACCAACCCAGTGAGTTTGGTCCATTCTAGGGTTAACTAAGGATTAACCGATAATTTTTTTATTTCAATTTTTGTACTCCCTAAAAAGGCGACCAAGGACCATACCAACTCAATGGGTTTGGTCCAGTTCTAGGGTCAACCGAGACCAACCGATAATTTTTTTATTTCGTTTTTTGTACTTCCTAAAAAAGCGACCGAGAATCGGACTGACCTAATGGATTTGATGACGAGCAAGGTCAGCTAAGAGAGGCGAGCGGAGAGCGACCAGAATCGAGTGGGGTGAACATCAAGCGTCGAGTAGAGTGAGCGTCGAACACCAAGCGAGGAGCAACAAGCAAATCAAGCATCGAGCAACGAGCGGCACGAGTGATCCAAAGCGAGCAAGGCAAGTGTCGAGTGATGAGCGGAGACATTGTTTTTTTCAATTTTGACAATTGAAGACTAAGAAGACAAATAAGACATAAGATAACAAATACTAAAAGAAGACGCCATGAAGAGTTGTTTATGCTATTTTGGACACTGTGAGAACTCTTCACATAAACATTTTATTTCTTTGTAAATTATGACTGTTGATATCATAAAAGATATTAAAAATCTAAGTATTAAAGAGCAATATAAAATTACTTGAACTCCTCATTAAAAAGCTGTTTAATATTGTTGATGTCGTTTATTTTAGGGTCTTTTCTATATAAAAAAATTATAAATAATATTATATATATAGTCAGAATTAGTCGGGTTTGATTAATTCTGAATTCCTAAAATCAAGATCAACCCGCACAATACTAACCTAGAAATCCCAAGATCAAGGACCGACTTAATCTCATTGAAAATCGGACCAAGATTGACAGAGTTGGACCGGTCTATGATCAATTCAGGATTGACCCTTGCTCAGCCCTAAACTCAAGTCTTTAATATCACATAACAGGCAACTCAAGCCATGTCAGGTTACACAAATCATATCATTTAAATGCCATCTCAATTCCGCAACTTAAATGGCAAAACATCTATATTTACTTTTCCAGGGTGTTCCATACCCACTCGGCTTGTCGCCGTGCCCCGTGTATTCAATTCAAGTAAAGTCGCTCCAAAGCGGACAAAAGCAATCAAGAAAGTTCCTCTGGTTTCAAAGTGTGGGGTCCACTTGCTGACATCAGTCGGCCATTATTGGTGGGAGCCATCAAATCACAAATTATTTTAACTGCATCTCGTTTAGTGGAGCGGCAGATTTTGACCAATTCAAAACGTCCGGTCTCCATTCACATGACCTTCTTCATAAACCAGCTACAAACAGCAATTTCTTGAAAAAAAAAAAAATCTAAATAGTAGAAGACAAAATAAATAAATAATTAATATCCTAAAAAAGTCCAAACTATATCTATCATGATACAAATACCCGAACATAACTCTAAAGTTCTTCATTGTGACAAAAATTGTCCAATTTTTGATGTTATAAAAAAATCCCGAACTTATATTAATATATGTGTCATATATATAAGTTTCGATTTTTTATATTATGTGAGCAAGTTTAGCTTCTTTTGTGACACAAAAAAATTGAGATATTTATGCCATTACGAATGTAATTTAAAGTTTCTTATGTTACTTGTACTTGATGAAACTTACCCAATATAAAACAATTAATTGACTTAATGGCTAAGAAACCGATATAATTAGGTGGCTTGTCATGAGAGATACTGCTCTATAAAAGAATTTGAATGTTGGGTCCACCAGGGAAAAGGACCCCAATGACCTCGCCACGTATTTGCACTGATCAACGCAAAAAAGGGAAAGGAAATTTTCATTTATTTGCATCGAATCTTGTGAAAAGGAGAAAGAAATTCAATTTTCATTAAATTTATCTCTCGTTTTATCATATCTTCGTGAGAGCATGGCGGTAATTTTCTGTCCTCGAATATGTTCCATCTCTACGCACACAACGGCGAAAAATAGGGTGGTCCCCTCTCCGCATTTGATAGTGATCACTCATGCTTTTTTTTTTTTTTTTTTTTTTTTTTTTTTTTTATCTTGTTTTCTTCTTTCCCTTCTTTTCAATTATTTTTCCCCCCCTCGTGAAGGGCTCACCAGTTCTGCAGCAGCAGATGTCTGGTTTCCCCGCACTTTAGACTTCCTTTTATTTTTCGAAAATCTTTTTTGTTGTTGCCGAACGCTGAACTTTAATTTGCTGTTCTTGACGTTGATGTCTTTGACGTTCAAGGTTCTTCCTTTTTCATTTTTCTAAGCTCGTGGTAGGAAATTAAAATCTGGGAATTTGTTCTTTTGAGTGGTAAACCGAAGCCTTCACATTAATGGGGGGAGGGGTGTTGTCTCTTTGCTCGTGTTTTCTGGGTTCTGCATATCTCTGCAGGCATGGAGCTGCGGACTGTACTGAAAGGGTAACTGGAAGTCTTTGAATCTGAAGTCAAGATTTGTTGTGCACAGCCACATCTCAGGCTCAGACAGGAGGGGAGATGTCGCTTGCTGCTTTTCTTACTCCAAGGGCTTCTGGGGGGTAGTTTTGTCTAATTAATGCGTCATTAATGTACTGATATGCCTTGGAGAGTTAAAAGTATTGTTGATTCCTGGTGCTTTATTTTGCAGGCATAGGTCATGTGAATCTAGTTTCATTTGAATCAAGGTACGGTTTCTGCGCCTGTTGTTCCTTTTGGATATTGGATCTGTTTCCTGGAAGTTTTAGAGTTCTTAGCTACTTAGATCTGTATGATTCATTTCAGTTTTGTTTTCTTCTGGACGTTTAGCAGTGAGGGTCATGTTGAGAAGTTCATCTTGAAATTGATTTAAGCACATGGGACATCCAGAGAAAATGGAGTTGATGCTCTCCATCTTCAGTTGGAGTTTAGGATTCTTTTGGTTACTCACCGCGCTATCAATTTTGTTAAGACTGCTGATAGTCTGAAGATATCCCAATTTGGTTGCTAGAGCCTTGATTGGATGATATTATCTGTAGCACTGTAGAGAGCTTAAGGAAATCGAGTTGATTTACGTCATATGAATTCCAGGATCATGCATTTGATTTTCCTTCCAGTCTGGAGGATTAAAGCAGGTTACTATCATCGAGTGTTTAATCTATAACCCGCCTTTTGCCTTTCCACTATGTTTCCGTAGATCTTGGCTCGACAGATGTTGATATGATTATTCCCTGTCTTAAAGAATCAGCCCTCTTATTTCCTCTAGACATGCAATTCTTAGTCTGGTGAGAGCTTATGGCTTTGTCTTTTGGTTTGGTATCGTTTTCTGGCGAACCCAATGTTCTATCTATAATGAGAGGCATGTGAAGTCACATGGTTTAGGGGCTGATCTCTTTGTGGTGCTTTGTGATTTTTCGGCAGTCTTTCTAGCTTCAATGAGGTAGGAGTACTTAGCAAACATGTTCCTCTAATCTGATCCGTATGTTTTTAAACTGAATATGTGTTAGCTTCATGTTATTTAGCTGGTGAAACCAAATAGTGCTAGTGAATTTCAGATTGTGCACGTAGTAACCATCACAGAACTGCATAACTCAGGTCTGCCAGTTTCTCACAACTGGGATAGAAAGCAGGGCATTGGTAGAAAAATCAAGTGGATGTCAAGAGGCCAACATCAGTCTAATCTGGATTTCTAATGTTAAGCTCTCAGTCCATCGTGCATTTGTCACCCCAGTATACCTAGCAGCACTTTGATTTTTTACAGAACCATCTAGTTGATGATTCATCGAAGGCCTATCATCCCATGACATTTTTCATGACTGCGAGGGTCTAATATCTGTCTAGAGTTAGAAGACGAACGGAGAGTTCAATCTGAATCCCTCTTATTATTACAGAAACATAATTTCTGATTCAGCATGTAGCAGGAGGTCGAATGTTGGATGGAAGACCCTATGCATATATACCTTTCTTAACGAAGACCCTCTGCATATATACCTTTCTTAACGTTTTCGACTTCTTCCCAGGAAATGAAAGTTGCAATTTTTCTGGCCATGGGGCTTGTGGAAGACCCCGGAACGAGTACGACAAGTTAAAAAACAGGTGCTTTCTTTCTAGTCTAATTTCACCAACTTTAGCTTTTATGAAAGTATTGACTGATGTGGATGTGCCTTGATTCCATTCGTCCAAGCGGGTAGCGTTGCGTTCGAGCCTAGTTCCAAGAACTTAGACGGCGACTTCGACGGTGACGATCTCTTGGATTCTTTTTTAACAGGTCCTCCCGCGTCACGCCACCTTCGACGAAGTTTCTTCAAAAGAAAGCGACATCGAAGGAGATGGGGGAGGAGGGACATGGCCCCACGCGTTTGTTTAGCTGGTGGGAACAAGAATATTGTAGTTTACGCCGCTTGACAGCACAAAAGTCCTCACCCGACGCCAGGGAAGAGGGAGAGAGAGAGATTAAGCTATGTCCCCCAAGCGCATCATGGTCAAGCTCTACTCATCATTCCTTAGATCCGTGTCCTGAGACACGTTCAAGCAACCGTTCTTCAGACCATTCATTAGAGGGATCGAGAAGTGTAGTTCGAGTTTGCAATTAGACGCTTCAAGGGGAAAGGAAGGTACAAAAGCTTGAGAAGTTGCAGCAAGGGAAGAGACAAGATTTTGATATAACAGGCTTTCTCTTATCACACAACATACACATTAAACATGGACAAGGGAAATCTGAAGAATATATAGCTCTTAAGCCCCACATGGGTATTTGATGAAGCAGCACTAGAACAAGCAAGCAAAGCAAGCAAATTTGTTTCCCTTTTTCTCGACATTTCTGATTCTTCCCTTCTCTCACTCTGTACACGTTTTTCCATTCTTGCTATGCATCATCTTGACCACGGTGAATACCATGTGGTGGATTTACTTACTTGGGGGGTGGTATGGTACAAAAAAATTTCCGGGCCATTCTACTTTGATCATCATCATGCGATTCATTTCGGGGATTTTCCGCACGACTACACTAAAACGAAAAACCTACTCCTATCTTCTCAAATTTGCATTACCCTAATCCTAAACAGTCGTGTCCCTACAATATCTTGGTTCTTCCTTGCTTGCTCTGGCAAAGATATAATCTCTCTGGTCCAGCCACCTTTCAGCACTATCCTCACCGACTTGCCTTGCCTTGCCTTGCCTTGCCTTGCCCATTCCCCTTATCCAGTCCTCGCCCTCTCCCTTCTTGGAGTTGCAGCAAACATATCACAATCGCAACAAACAAAAGGCACAAACAGATACGTCGACCTCCAAACCCTCTTCTTCTTCACCTCCCATCACTCAACTCCAACACGACCCACCAACCAAGATGCTTCCTTTCCATGAAGCCAAGGGACTTTACACCGACCCATCTTCTCAAGGGTCCCAAATTTTCAGCCAAAATAAGAAACACCTCCTCTCCTCTCCTCAAGTCCCGTGGGCTCCTTTCGAACCGACAAAGGGCGACTGAACGCTGTCTGCCTCGGAATCGCTCCCCGAAGAACTCCTAGAATCTGACCCTGCAAGATAGATACAGAGAGTCTCGTTTCAGCCCCAAATGTCACAAACTGATACCTAAACGCTGAAAAGACGGGGCAAAAGACGAAATTTTTACCGCTAGATGAAGAGGAATCACTGCTCGAGCTTGAACTGCTAGAGGTGTTAGATCTCGCATCCCGCTCAATCTCCACGGGAGGATAGTTACTCATCGGCATCTCGTCCCCAATGTCCACATCCTCCTCTCCACCAGCTTCTCCCCTCCTTCCCTTATGCAGTACAACAGCTTCAGACATCTCTCTCTCCGGCGACTACATGATTCAAGCACAAAACACCATCAGATCAGCGGCCACAACCTACTAAGTAAAAGGAATTGCAATCCTTGCACAGGAAACATCAGCACATTACCTTGTTGGTGATCTCTGAAGCAGCGACCTGGTTATGAATGAGCCCCTGGCGCTTGATCTTGCTCACTAGCTTCTTGTAATTGCAAACGAACCGGTCAAGCTCCCAAAGAGTCTCCGTATCTACAGCCTCGATGTCTAGCTCTATCTCATCTCCATCCTGTGCGAAATGCTTGTTCCTCTTCCTTATGATGGCCAATAACTGACCCATTTTCTCAGGGGGCAAGTTCTGCAAGTTAATCCCCAACTTAGCCTTCTCCTCGAAGCTCATGTCCCTCTTATTCGGATCCTTTGCCTTCGGCTTGGGCAACTTAACCGACTTCGGTCGCTTCATAGCAGGCGCACCCACTGATGCCGGCTGCGTCGCTTGCGGAGAAGCCACCAACGCCTCTTGATTCGACAATGCAGGTGCCGGGTTGAATTTGGGACTGGAAATTCTCTTCTTCTCCACCAGCATTGGTTCCGGCTCCCTCCTCGTGCTATCCGGGACTAATTCCTCATCCCAAACCCTGGGCTTGGGCTCCTTGGGCTCCTTGGGCTCATCCGCCGCGGTAGCAAGGGCCTTCTGCCGCTCCTTCTCGTATTTCTTCAAGGCAGGATCGAACATCTGGTCGAACTGCACGAGCAGCGTCTCCGCCATGTGATGCACGTCGTGCCCCTTAGGGTTATACGTCAATGCGTTGTTGAAGGTCAGCCTCACGTCGGCCGCGAACTCCTGCGGCGAGTGGTAGAAATTCCTCTCGAGATTCGTCTTCACGGTGCCGAGATCCATGGGGTTCTTGATTATCTGGTGGTAATCGTGAAGCCCTAACCCGACCGCGTCGACGGGGGTGTTGAACACCCACCCGTGCTTGTGCTTCATAACCTTCGTCAAGATCAGGCCGCACCGCTTCATCATGCTGGCGACGAACTTATCCGGGACGGCAGCGGCGACCGTGTCCCTCACGGGTCTCTTCGGATCCTTGTCCGACGCAAAAGGGTTTCCACGCTTAATGCCCGAATTCTTCTTCCCGGCGTGCATCTTCGGCGCGACCGCCTTGTCCTTGAGCCTCGGGGACTCCGTGACAGCCTCCGGCGAGGGGCGGGTGGCCGAGAACTGCGAGGTCTGGTAGACCGGTCGGGCCTCGAGGGCCGCGGCGCTCTCGATGCGGGACCGGAGGACGCGGACCTGCTCGAGCTCCGTCACGAGGCGCCTCTTGAGCTCCTTGAGCTCCGACCTCGAGTAGCCCCCGAGGCTGAGGGTGACGTACTCGGAGGCGGCGTCGAACCTCGACCGCGGGGCGAACGAGGCCGTGGTGTTGTCATTGTCGACGGCGGGTGGGAAGTCGTCGTCCTTGCGGAAGCGCAAATTGGCGGGATCATGGACGTGCCTAGGGTTTGGGGGGTTAGGGTTAGGGTTCGAATTGGGGTTGAAGAGGGGATTATCGGCGGCTGCGGCGGCGGTGTATTTCCTCATATACACCTTCCGGTCACCCCACGACGGCTCGATTCGACTGGCCAGGAGGGCTGATGCCATAAGACGGAAGGGGGGGGCCGCGTCCGGGAGCCGGGGGGTCAGATCCGTCGGATCCGAGGCGAGCCGCCGGCGATCAGCGCGACGCCGGAGACCATCCGTCGGAGGCCGGCGGCGAGGCGGCGGCGGCAGCGGCTGCTGCGGCGGCGGAGAGCATCGGAGATCGGCGATCGGCCGGAAGCTAGCGAACGAGGGAGGGGAGACGAGGGTTTTTTTTATCGAGCTTGAACGAGGAAGAAGATGAGGGCACCACCCCTTCTTAAAGGCACTCCAGATCTGCCCGCGAGGGATCTGGGCCGTCGATGGTTTCCCCGACGGCCCCGATCCGTCCCCTGGCTGCCCGATCTCCGGGGCGCTGCCCAGAGGCGCGGACGGCCCGGATCGGGGGGCCGCGACACGTGGGGGCGCCTCGGCCGCCCGATCGGGGAGGGGCGTTTTATCCCCCTTTTGCCCCCATTTCTGGTGGCAATTTTTAAAAAATTTCGGGAAATATGGGTTTTTGGAGGGCAAATTCGATTATCAATCAATCAGAGAGCTGCTTGGCAGATGTTTTTGCTGTGACGGTGGGGCCCGCGCCCAGGGCGATGACGTGGCGAGTAGGGCCCGCACTCCCCGGAGGGTGGGGACCGCCTGGTGGGAGCGGGGAAAATATCTTTTTTTTTAAGCTTCTTTTTTTTTTTTTCATTTTTTTTAATTTTCGGTGACAGAACCTTCTTTCTGTGAGGGGAGGAAAGGAAAAAATCCGGGGCTCGGGCTGATTTGCCAGGTCAGCGCCCGTGAGCTGGCTCCACGCCACGCCCGCCACGTCGGCGGCTCGGGTGCGCGGCGGTGCACGGGATTGCGGTGCGCCGGCGGTGCTGCTACCCTCGGATTGCTGGAGAGTGGGCGGGACGCCGTCGGATGAAAAACCCGTCGAAAAGACTTTGATTTTTTTTTTTTTGGGGGTCATGGAAAAGACTTTGCTTTTCCTCTCAACTATTTTTTCTTCTTATCTAATTTGACGCTATACGATTTTATGAAATTACTCTCAATTATTCTAAAAATTTGAACTATTAAATAAATGTGTGATTTATTATTTAAATATTCTAATACTCATTCTCACCGTTTAATCTAGTTTTTATGAAAATTTAATTAGAGAGACAAATAAAACTTGAAACCTTTAGTTTGGATATTATATAAAATTTTATAGGATCACAGTAGTCTTACAAAATGATAATAGTTAGTAGTGATCTCATAAAATTTCATATAGCATTTTCTTTTTTTAAGGTCATTAAGGGCGAATGTGTAAATGTGACGATTAGAACTTAAGCTTTGAGCGATAAAGACAAAGGTGGTTATCCGTTGTTGTTTTTTTTTTTTTTTTAATTGTCGCATCCTGGTTTTATTAGGGAGATACACTTGAGTTTTGATGACATACATATTAGTATTAATTTATTTATTTTTTAATCTAAAGGCCTGTTTGTTTAGGATTAGGATATGTGGAAGGACTTGATCAAAATTGCAAAAAATATCATGTGGTTTTGCAGGTAGACATTTGAATGTGGCAGAACTTTTGAGCATGCCGGATTTAAAATAAATTCAAGCTGCAAGAGTGAAACGATCCATCTTTAGTGACAAAATTGTTTTGTATATATTTTGAAATTGAATAATTATGCATTCTTGACTCATATTAACAAGTGCCCCTCAATGCACGTACTTAAGAAAATGTTTGAATTCTAAAGTATTGATAGCAGTTTTATATATTTTTATTTTTATTTTCTTTAGGTCCGCACTATTTCCATTGGTTCTTATGCCACATTTACATTGAATTGATTTTATTAATCCTTGCAAATTATGCTTTTGATTTAGGATTGTTTCTTTTTTTTCCTTTTCTTTTGTTTTAATTTTACTAAAGACGGAACTATAGAGGCTCTTTGCTAACAATATTTATTAAGGTTAAATATAGGGCTCACTCTTAATTTCAGATTACTATTTGCCTTCTTTTCTTCTTTTTTGGTTTGATTTTTACTTTTCTTTCTCCATTTGGAACAAAATTGGTATGCCTCCTTTCCAAAACAATAACTTTTTTTAGTATACAGCTACCTAATTATTGTGTTATTGATAAGAAAAACTAAGTATTTTTTTAATAAGTTGTATGTATGTATTTTTTATACTAGGAAACTATTGTTCAAAAAATGACCTAAGCACAAGTAATAGGATAATCTTTGAGTAAATTATGTATAATGAATACATTAACCACAATATTCAATTTTTGATTCTTATAAAATTTTACCCAAAATCAAAGTCGAAGAATTTACGATAATGAAGATAATTTAGAGAAATAAGGTAAATAATTTGCAAATAAAACTAAGACTTCTTTACTCGATATATGATTAGTGATTACTCAAATCATAATAATGGATAATCAGTTCAAAAGAAGATAAACATGAAAACTTCGAAATATAATGGTTGTGCAAGAAACAACTAGGTTGAAAAAAGTTGTTTGAAAAAGATGTAAGTAAGTTTTTCTTTTGGAAAAATGTAAAAAAGAAGAAGAAAAAAGTTTTAAAAAATAATCTTAAATTGAGTAGACCAACAATGGATGATATAGTCTATTAAATGTGGTAGAGGGTGTTAAGAGTTAATAAGGGGGTGAAAATAGTGCTAACATTTTTTGTTATTTAAATAAGCATTTTGAGGAAACCTTTCAAGAAAATAAACTTAGCCTTTGTTTGTTCCGTGAAAAATTAATAATTTGGAACTTTTTTTCCTAAAAATAATCATTTGTTTCGATTGAAAAATTCAATTAAAGAGAATTATTTTCATTGTCCACGAAAATTGCAATCGATAATAAAAATATTTTTCATTGATTAATTATTTATAAGCAATATAAGCAGTCATTTAAAAAAAATCTAAATCATTTATTTTTTCATGAAATAAATAGAGTCTTAAATATGCCTCACTTGTGTGATACCGACCAAAATTAGCCCATTGGCTCCAAATATTAGATCAAACTCGGAAATGTGACATATAATTATGCAAGTACTTTTTCCAATTAATATGAGGAAATTTCCAATTTAAATTTTACTGCAATAATATGATATTAATATATTGCAATATATATAGTTCAAAGTACCCTTTTGTCTCTCTTAAATTTTCATCAGTCGAGATATTACATTAATATGATAATGCAGTTGAGTTTTGAAGAGAAAAAACGTAAAAATTTTCGAAGACAAAGGATAGAATGGTAAAAGTAATAAGTGAAGTACCGCTTTTCACTAAAAATAGCACTGGATGAAAATCCTTAATTGTTCTTATGGTACAACAAGCAATTTTATCTTATTTTTCAAAAAAAAAAAAATCTTGATGTTTGAATAAATGTTTTTTAAGTTTTTGAAAGCATAGCAAAATGATCATTCAGTTTTCACTCTCTAAAGTAAAATTCGTACAAATGTAAATTAAAAGACATTGTCTAAAGAAATGAAATAATCGTCGACGCCGTAATGTGTGCATGAAAACTAATTCATACTATTCAAGGATGAAACCTGACTCAATCAATTGGCTCTTTTTTGTGTAGAATGAAATTCCAATTGTTTTTTTCTTTTTCTTTTTTATAGAGATGATGAAATTCCAATTGAAATGCCTATTTAACTAGCATAGGGAATCATGATTCCTACATGTATGAGCTACAATCATAAATATTTACATTTTCCGCCAAAAATAAATTATAAAATTCCAATTACTTTTTAAATTTGAAGCATAGTTGAATAACATTGCTTATTTGGATAATCCAACATTAGTTATCATGATTACGTTAAATTGAAAAATTTATGACTAAATTAACTATTAGATGATAAATTCAGAATTTTTTTCATAATTTTCCCATAAATGAAATGTCCATAATTAAAAGTCAGTACAAATATAAAAATAATTTAAAAATGATTACGAGAAATGATAGATTCTCCATGAAAAATAAATATGGACTTTATATTGATTAGTATAATAGAATTGATTTAATCTTATGTTAAATCATGGATATCTTTTCTCATTTCCTGAGGAAAACATAACAACAAGCTGTAACAAATAACTAATGGTTTGCAGTATTATTTCTTCATATATTGTAATTTTTAGCAACATGAGTATGTTATTTTATTGCAATTCATCTACAATTGCACTGCGAATTCTTTATTAATCATAATTCAATTTTGCTCCCATAATGTTGTTCTTGCAACGAAAGAAAGGAATATTTATTTAGTTCCATATTCTAGAATCTACCAAATGAAAAGTGGGAATGCTCACTCTACTTTTTCTTCATTCCACTTTTTTATTCCATTCTATTTCATCATTTCAAACGCCATATATATACGTTTTCACTAGTGAGTAACAAAGTGAGGACGGTTGCAACTTCGTATTTATACTTTTGTCCATTATTGCATCATATTATTGGGAGACAAGATATAATTATATTAAATTAAAATTGACTTCGAGTGCATTTGATGTGACAAAAGGTCTCTTATCTTCCTGGAGAAGCTTACCAATGCAACGCACCAGTCTTTTCCTGTTCAGATAAGAGTTTCAAGTCCTTTCAACAAAAGCAAAAGTTTAGAGAACATCCTTTACATCTCAACCTACAAATGGACATTTAGGTTACGTATGACAATGCTTCTAGGTTGGGGAAGAGTTTTTTTTTTTTTTTTTTTTTTTTTTTTAGAAATAGTTCTTTTATATTTCTATTCCAATGAGCAATTTCTAAGTAAAAGAATTCGTTTGATAACTATAAAAAAAATTTTACTCTTAGAATAGAAAAAAAAAAATAGAAATGTGTTTGGTAACACAATAATTTCTTTTTTGTATTTATTCATATTTTATTCTTGCTCACGGATCGCCGACCATTGACCGCCACTTCACCGCCGCCCCGGCAGCGGCGGCGTTGGCGACGACCGGCGGTGGGCGGTGGTCGACGGTGGCTCTGGGCAATTGAAGGTGGCCGCGACAAGAGAGAGAAACAAAAGAAAAAAAAAAAGAAAATTGACTTATTTCTAGAAATTGTTCTCGTGAACAAGAAGCTACTTTTTTTTTGTTTCTCAAAACTGTTCCCGGAAACAAAAAAAAAAAATAGAGAAATTGTTCCCAGGAATAAATATTTTACCAAACATGTTTTATTCTTTTTTTGTTCTTGGGAACAAAAGAATAGAAATTGGGAGAAACATAAATGTTACCATGCGCAACCTTAGCATTCTCTATCTGTAGTATAATAGATAATGCCTACTAGCTTCTCAAGTAGAGCATAATCTAAAATTTCTAAATTTATCGTTATTTCCAACATATAAATATATACAATGACAATTAATATACTATTGCTGTACCAGTTAAATGTATTATATAACACATGATTCTTTTTCTAAAAAAAAAAGCATCTTTATTAATGAACTGTTGCAATTCATTTTTTCAAGATGGATTAAAGATTTCATTTTCTTTTGTCTTAACCTATTTCATTCTTAAATGCCAGTCCAATCATCCACATTCTGTGACTCTTCGTTTATTCGCTGACTTTAGATTTATATAACATCCACCAAGAGAGATCGTAATTGCTTACTTAATGTATGGTACAAATATTTATACACGGTGTTGCTTAACAAAACCGAAAAGGAAAATCTACTAAATATCTTTACTTAATTATAAGAGATACCGGATATTATGCTAACTAACAAACAAAAAATAAATCATAAAAACTGATAAGCGATGCACAAAATATTAGCAAAACAGAGAGAAAATCTTTGACAAATCTTCCATAATACTCCTTCACAAGTCGGCGCGTGGGTCACAAATGCTTGTCTTTTTTCACTCTGTATTTTAATTAATTTTATATGAGCCGCTCTAAAAATGTCACAAATGCTTATCTTGTTGATGAGAAATGTGAAATGATCTCGACCCAACGTCTTGGTAAAATTGTATGCCAATTGAAGTCTAGTGGAAATGTGCTCAATTCTAAGGCCGCCAAACTGTACATATTCCTGAACAAAGTGGTAGTCAATCTCAATGTTTTTTTGTTCGTGAAATACTAAGTTTGTAGTGATGTGTAAGGCCGCTTTGATTGTCACAATAAATGCCCATTGATTTGCTATGCAATACCCCAAGAGAAGCAAGTAAAGTGCACAACCAAATCAATTCGCGAGTGGTAGTTGCCATAGCGCAATATTCAGTTTTAGCAAAGGACTAACGGTGCGTTTGGGAACCACTTCCCAAAGCCCCTTGAGAGTCCAAAGCCCCTTGGGCCAAGTAAAGGGTGTTTGGCAAAAAATTTTGAACTCACATTCTCCAAATGCCAGCCTTGTGAAGGCTGAAAGCCCAAGGCAGGTCCTCCTCTGCCTTGGGCTTTCGGCTTTTTCGGCATGCTCACGCGGATACTGTTCATCTTTTTTATTTTCCAAAATTATCCTTACGAACTTTTTGTTTTGCCGTCTTTTGCCCTTATGAGGCACTATTCATCTTCACCACATGTTCTTCCTGACTGCGATGACTGCGAGCGGCCGGTGACGGCTAGAGGGACGCCGGCGTGATCGCGACAACCTAGGCGATCGTCGTCGGAGAGTCGGGTGACCTCCGCGAGTCGCGGTGACTCAACAACCATGGCGAGGGGCCGCCCCGGCGAGTCGCAGAGGCCCAGATCTGGGTCCTCACGGCAGATCTGAGTCGGCGACGGCTAATCGGGGTCGCGCGACCCTCGCCGAGGTCGCGCGACCCAGGCGCGGCCCTCGCCGAGGTCCCCCGACCTCAAGCGAGGATTGCGTAGCCTCGGCGATGGCCGATCGGGGTCGCGCTACCGCCAGAGGTCGAGGCGGCACCGTAGTCGAGGCTGTGGTGGAGGTGGACGATGATGGGGTCAACGGCGCGGGCGAGGAAGGAGAGTAGGAGCTCGAGGAAGGCGAAGAAGGGAGGGTCATCGAGGGTCCAGGGGCTGGTCTCGTCGGAGTACCAGTGGGCGACGGCGGGGGAGTGGGTCAGGGCGAGCCAGTGGCGGTGGACCTCGAAGTCGGTGCTCCAGTAGGAGGGGACCAGGAGGAGCTTGACGCAGGCGGCGGCGACCGCGTGCCACAGGAGCTCGGAGGCCGGCGGCGGCGGCATGGGGGCGGTGAGGTTGGGGATCGCCGGCGAGGGTCTAGGTTGAAGAAGGAGCTGCGCAGAAGAAAGAGCTGCGATCCTTGCGGCACCTGGGAAAATAACCAAAAGAAGACTCTCATTTTTACTGAAATTTCATTAAAAAAGAGTCTAAACTTGGATTTTATTTTAGATTATAAGTTATAAACTATTTTGATGTGAATTTAACTAAAATTTTAAGTACATAATGTCTGTATTTATGACCCACACTAGTCAATTTTTTTATTTTTCTTTTGGTAATTTTTTTTATCATAAAAGTCCTTTGTCCCTCAAACACCATTTTGTCTAAAGGTACTTCACAAAGGGTTTTCAAATTACAATTTACCAAACACAGTTTGCATTTTGAAAAACACCTTTAACTCAAAGATCTTTGCATTTTCCTAAAGGCTTTCCCCAAAAATCTTCCCAAACGCACCCTAAGAAGCTGTGCTCTGCTTCTTAGTTCTCCAAGGCACTGAACAACCACCAAGCATGACAAGGTAACTGGTAATTGATCGCCGAGTAATTGGACAACTTGCTCAGTCAAAGTAAAAAAAATGCAATCAAGTGAAGTGAAGTCAGGAATGATAACAAAATTTCAAGTCTAGGGTTTTTTTAATTTATTTATTAAGATATTGAAGAACAATTATAATGACTTTCCATGACTTTCCATTGCTACCCATCCAGTTCATGCACGGATTGGGAAAGTATGTGGACAAAATAACATTATTCTAGTAGAGTATAGTGAGATAAAGCAGACATCCCACTAATCGATGATAACAAGTTGGGTCTATCATGAAAGGTTCAGTTGCAGCTAGCCAATGTTGTTGCTCCATTAGAGGAGTCACCAGTTTAGCTGCTGCCATTCTATTTAATGATAGGATGTTATGTACATACTTTCTCTAGCATGGAAATAACTCTAAAGTTGTCTACGGCAATCTAATTTTCCAAAAAGTACCCTAGTTTGCCGAGGTCCTTGATATGAAAACACTCATCATGGTACTGTTTTTCAAGTGATATGCATTGTTTTGAATTATTTCCCACCAAGATGAGATTGTCAACATGTACTAACACGGCTAAAAAAGTATTGTCATGACAAATAGGTAAACAAGTAATATGCTAATAATTGATCAAAACCATACTTTGTCGATGCATTTGAGAATTTTGAGAGCCTATTTCGAGATGCTTGCCAAAGACAATACGAGGAGTTCTATAGTTGACATACACGATCAAGCCCATTGTTGTGTAACCTAGTGGAAGTTTCATAAACTTCCTCATCCAAGTCGTTGTGCAAACACACAATGTTGGTGTTCATTATACCCGTTAAACGGGTGGGTCGGGTCGGGTTTGGGTTGAGTCATAAATGGTCTAACCCAAATCGACCCATTTAACCTGTATATGACACATTTATTGCAATACAAAATTTTTTACCCATACCCGACCCAACCCATACCCCACCCATTTAACTAAATTTTAAAAAGCTTATTATTATTATTTATATATATATATATATATATATATATAATGGTATTGCTAAAATAATTTTATACAACGCAAATTTAATGGAAATTTTTTATAATTTAAAAAAAAAATCGAATGTTAATTATTTTTTATTTTTAAAATTAATTTTTTTTAAAATATAATTTTTAATTTTCTTTTTTCTTTTTTGTTCTTCTTCTTCTTTGGCCAGCCGCTAGCCACAATGACAGCCAACGGCCAGCCACAAGCGACTTGGAGCTCACCCGGCTCGCTAACGTTGGCGAGCTCAAGTCTCGCTAGATCCGGTGAGCTCGAGGCTCGTCGGTGTCGGCGAGCTAAAGCTCACCCTCGCCGGATCCGGCGAGGCTCGAGCCTCGTTCGACCTCGCGAGGCTCGAGCCTCACCGAGCGTCGGCGAGGGGCAAGCTTGAGGCTTACCTAGCTGGTCGCCGGCCATTGCCGTGTCAATAATCCGAAGGAAGAAGAAAAAAAAAAAAAAATTAAGTAAAAAAATAATTATATTTTCGATTTTTTTTTTAAATTGTAAAGTTAAAGAGAGAAGAGAGAGATTGTGAGGTTTTGAGTAAAAATAAATTGGTTCATTTTTAATGAGTTGATAAATGGGTCTTAAATGGGTCAGCTCTTTGATCTATTTATAACCCATATATCTCAGTCTTGACCAATTAAAACCCATTATAGGTGCTTTAGGAAATAGGCTTGACCCATTAACGATCAATTTAAACATAAATGAGTCTATAAATGGGTCAATGACCTTTTTTGACACCTCTAATGTCCATCTAATTAAACTCCTAATTATAAGCTAATGCAACTATAAGAAGACACTGTATAGTGACTAGTTTAGCGATTGGAAGAAAGGTCTTCTAGAAGTTTACACCCTTTTTCTAGGTAAATCCCTTCGTAACAAGGTGAGCTTTAATGTAAACTCACTTGCACCTTATAGCTGCATTTGGTCACTTGGATTTCTAAGCAGGATAGGATAGGATATGAAATCTAGAAATTTTGCTATATCCTAACCATTATTTGGTGATCATAATTATAACATTGAATATATTTACATAATATCATGTAGATTATTTGATATAAATGGCATATCAACATGAATGAACCTAAAAGTTCACAAACGGAGATGATAAAAATTTCTCACAACACTACTACTTACTTTAATTTAATTTAATTTTTTATTTTATTTTTCCTCTCTTTTCTAATTTATTTCTTTTTCCACTTTATCATTCCTTAATTAAATTTTATTAATCAGTAAACTATACTAATATGCATATAATAATAAAAGGCCTAAAATACATAATAACTATAAATACATATCTATATTTATATATTAAATTTATATTATAAGATAGAATTAAATTGAACATATAAATATAAATAAGATTAAATTAAAAAAAAACTAAGTTTTTGTTTTTTGTTATTATGAATTTCTTATATTAGAATTCAAATATTATTTATGAAAAATGATTCTAATTTTATTGATATAAGAAATTTGTTATTTGAGAAAAATAACTTTTCTATTATGGATATTAAAAATCCTATCCACCTTAGTTCCACCATCCCAGGAGATAATTTTATCTGATTTATATCCATCTTATATCTAATTTTATCATGTCTTTAATAGATACCAAACGCGAGATATGATTAATTTTATTCTATCTTGAATTTCATTATGACTGCCAAGCACAGTCTATGAGCTTCTTACTCTCTAGCAAAGATGCCAAAATCCAAGCCCCATTATTTTCATGTGCCACAGAGGATATCTAATAACCTCAAGGTAATCTCTAGGCTCAATATCAAAATCAACGGCAGCTAAAAATATGATGTGGCGCTCATTATATCATTTGTAAGAAATGAACTTCTCAATTGGGTAGACCGTACCCGAAGATATCGAAGGAGTAGGCTAAGGAGTTGTGTGACACATAAAGTCAGAGATGAGCCGATTGTCCTTTCTTCGGTGCGTGACGAGTTGGGATTGAAATTTGATCATTGGGCTGATCGCTTGGCTACTCTTCAACTTGGGACTAGATTGTCACAATCCTGCATCGCTATTTGCTTCATTAACTTTGGCACCCTTTCTTGCTCCTCCTGAGGTTGACTCCACCCACCATCAAAAGGCGCCAAGTCACAAAGTGTTGTCAAAAGAAGAAAAGAGGTTTGATCCTCGTGTGTAGTTTGCAGAGCAAAAAAAAAATTATATTTGAAGACAACATCATCATGACATACCCATAATTCTTCAGTTTCCAAATAGGAAAATTTCCGACCTTTTGTGCCATATGGATGTCCTATACACATTTTCTTGCCCTTTCTTAAAATTTATCTTTACCCTAATGGTTTGTGAGCATAGCGCAGTGCACCAAAAACTGGCAAATGACTTTTATAACCTGGGGTTTCCCATACAAAAGCTTGAAAGGTGTTTTTCTAGATAAAACGATATTTGAATATAATTTATTAAATAAGTAGAAGTCAATATGCATTCTTCCCAAAACCGAGTTGGTGAATTCGCTTGAAAATGAAGTGCCCCTAGTAAATTGAGAAGGGAAAATTCCAAAATGGGACCTGAAGTACCCTCTTTTTCTCAAATAAGGGTGCAAAGTGAACATTGTATCAATTAAGGACCTGAAATGCCATCGCTTTCTCAAATAAGGGCATGAAGTGGATGTTGTTTCAAATAAGGACCTAAAGTGGTTATGTTTGTTTCAAATAAGGACCTGACTTTTCAGTGATCAAGGATATTTTTGTCTTTTGTGATTTTCCGCCTTTTTTCTTTCCTCTTTATTTTTTTTTTGGGAAAATTTCAAAAAATGACCCAAAGTGCCCTTATTCTCTTAAATAAAAGTCCAAAGTGGACTTTGTTTCAAATAATAACCTAAAGTGGCTTTGGTTGTTTCAAAATATGGACCCCACCTTGTCGGTTGTCGACTAGCTAATTTTTCGACCAGTCAATGGTATTTTCATCATTTGGCATTTTCCCCTTTTTTCCCTTTTTTTTTTTTTTTTTTTTTGGTTCTTCTTCTTCCTCATTGTCAATGGCGGCCAGCCATCGGCGATACCCACAAAGGGCTGGGTGAGGGTCGCCTTCGCCAATGAGGGCCATCCACGCTAGCCACAAGTGAGGGATGGCGTCGCTTGGGCGTGGCGACCCTCACTTAGGGGCCATCGACGAGGTTGGCCCTCGCTAGCTACTAGTAAGGACCGACGTGGGCGGCCTCGCCTAGCCCTCTGTGGGCATCACCAGTGGTCAACTGGCCACTGGCGAAGAGGAAGAAGAAGAACCCAAAAAAAAAAAAAAAAAAAGAGGAAAAAAAAAAAAGGCGGAAAATGAAAAGACAAAAATACCCTTGATCGCCGAAAAGTCAGGTCCTTATTTGAAACAAACATAACCACTTTAGGTCCTCATTTGAAATAACATCCACTTTAGGTCCTTATTTGAGAAAGTAAAGGCACTTCGGGTTCCTATTTGAAACAATGTTCACTTTGGACCCTTATTTGAGAAAAAGATGGCACTTCGGGTCCCATTTTGGAATTTTCCCAATTGAGAATGTGTCAGTGTTTTCTTTCCAACCCCGTCCATTTTGCCATGATGTGTAGGTGCATGAGGCTTAATGCATGACTCCCCTTTTTCTAAAAAAAGGGTTGTTCACGGAATTGGAAAGAATTTCACGGCCGTTATCACTCTGGACCATTTTAACAATTCGACTAAATTCAGTTTTTACCATATGATAAAAAATAAAGAATTTTTTGTTCGTCTTTAACTTTTTTCATCAAATAGATGCAAATTGCCCGACTATGTGCACCTAGGAGAGAACTTGAGAGAGACTCCGTTTGATCCAGCCCCCTAACATCACAATGCAACAAATAAAAAATTCTTCCAATTTTATTATTAGTTGAAGGAAATGAAGAAATGTATTGTTTTGCACAACATTGTAGATCACACAAGTCACACAAGTCACCCCCTTTTTAAATCTTAATATCTGTGATTAAATTCAATACTTGCTGGATGAGTAAATCCTTTATCGAAGATTACCCACTTCAATCGATCTACTTAAGGCTACATTTTTTTTTAAACAAAAAAAATCAAGAAGAGAAGAGGTGTCATAACCATTAGTATTTGCCACAAAATTTCACATAGCATCATAGCAGAAAGTCTCAAATATGAATCTTTTCAAGTCCTTATTTGCTTCATATTACATATTTTCATGTTATAATCTTAGGCCAAAGCCTAGTTTATATGCGAGGGAGAATATTTGTTAGCTAATAATTTGAATTTTTAGGATAGTTAGCATGATCCCATGAAATCTCATATTTTGCAACTCACATAGAAAATCTCAACACATCCTTTTATTTTATCTTTAGTAGTTTTTATGAAGGGTATGAGATTCGTTTTTCATTCTCAAGGAAATAAAGATTGAGATATTTTTTCTTTCTCTTCGTCCTCTCTGCAAGCAACGATATCTCCATCTTGAGGATCTCATAAAAATATAAAATAAATAAATTCATCCTTGCTTGAAGCACGATAAAATCTCCTCCAAATTATTTTTTATCTATACTTTTGTTCAGGTGAAACCCAGTATGTTTTCATGTCGCGCTTTGATAGGTTTTCTTTAAAGCTAAAAAAGGATGCTAATGTGGCATGGCAATTTTCCTTTGTCTTCCGCTTATTGTAAGTATCGAAAAAGCAGGATTTGGAGGTTTAAATAACACCTGCTCCAGGTGTTTTGATTCCCAATCTCTTGTGAGTTAGAAACAAATATAAAATTTATAGAAATATTAACCGCACAAATGCTTCGTTTATTGGCAAACAAATGAATGATCTACAAGGTCTTTTCTAGAAATCGAATATCGATTTATATCTGAATATTTTTATGAATAATAATAATATTTTTCATTTGTTCATTTTTGTAAACAAGTCAAGCAATCATTCTTTCTGCATGACAAAATACAGAAAAGAGGGGAAAGTATCTCAGATTAACTTGGCATGTAGCTCTTTTCAACACGGCTAATCAAGTTAGAAAATGCTGAAGACAAAATTGCAGTACGTATTGAAAAAACTCTTGTAAGCATTATTCAAATCCCTCTTTTTAGCATTTTGCAAGTCTCATTCATAAGATGTCCACGACTCGTCTTCCTCAGACAAAAAATGGGACAAGATAAAAATCATGGCACGAATTTGGGCGCGGGAAGATTTTGCTCAATTCATCCCACGGTTTATGTCTCCCCCTCCCTTAACAAGTTGAAATCCTAATTTTACTAGCAATCTATATAGCATGAAAATTTGGGAGATTGTTTGTCCTCCATGCAAATTGGTATGGTGATTAAAAGAAAATGTCAACTTCCGCATACGATGATGATTTCTACAAACTTTTGTTGTTAATTCATTATGACGTTGCAAGTCAAATAAACTCAATCATGTTTGTGCATTTAGCGTGCATAAATACTAATCGGGTGCCAATAACGAGAGAGCAAATGAAAGAACATGATAGAGTATTAATAGAGATCGCTCGTAACAAAAATTACTCATGAGGAATAACATCGCATCCACATAAATTTTGAGAGTGACATGCTAAGATGGAAGAGTTTAGAAATGTAAGTAGAAGCAATTCCTTTATTTATATTATAAGGGTCATGGAGAATCCATCAAAGTGATAGACTCCACAAACATCTTTTCTACTAGACATTGCCTCCATAAACCAAAGTACGAAATGCAAGAACTCATGTGCTCCTCAGTTGGTCGGTTTCGGCGTCGCCATAGCTGGTTTCGCCGTCGGTGTCAGTTTCTGCGCCGACTTGGATCTTGGCAGCGTGCCGGCTCCTTGACCCGGGTTGGCGTTGGCATCAGCCTTGCCGGGGCTCTTCCCCTTTGCTGGAGGAGCTGGTGTAGGCGACGGCTTTGGCTTTGGCGCCGGTTTCGGTGACGGCTTTGGCGCAGGTTTCGGTGCCGGCTTTGGCCATGGAAATCCGGGGCACCAAGGCCAGTGCGGGAGAGGGGGCAGACGGGGGAACCAGAAAGGCGGCAGGCGGGGGTGGGGGAATTTCCAGGGGCAGGGTATTCCCCACCACCATTGAGTATCGACGGAGCCTTCCTTTGCGGTCTGCACCTTGCTGATGCCTTCCCTTGCATTGCAGACCTCACAGCTCAAGCAGAAAACGAGCAAGGCAGCCAGGGATGCGGTCATGAAGAAGCTCTTCATGCTGGTCTTCTCCATTTCTCTCTTTTTTGGGTAGGGAATGAAGGAATTGGTGTGATGACTGATGAGCGCAGCTTGGTGGTGTGGGGGGCTTCTTATAAGGAGCCAGGCTCAACAGAAATGATCCACAAGAAGATTGTTAATGTAATTCAAACTGGCAAAATCTAATGCTGTAGATGAATTAAAAATCACCATGCTGATTTTGATGGACAGAATTTGTTAATATAGGACACAACTGCATCTGCCAAAAAATCTCTCAAATGTATATTCCAATATTCTCTCTTCCATAGATACGTTTGACGTATATTTAGATTAATGTTGGGATCATTTTGGGAAAATTTTGTTAATTCATATCGTAACCGCATTGATCCATAAAAATGGTTCACATTTTTAAATCTAATAATATTCTCTCAACCATGATATTTAGTGATTTGATAAGATGTCATGAGCTTTCATGTTTTGCGCACAAAAAAATGTTTCGCTTTGACATTTTCTGCCTCTCACACGAAACTGCACTCTATTTTCCTTATTATATTGTACATATCCAATATGTTTTATCTACTTCTACACTATGTACAGGAAGGATTCGTACCAGATATCAGTCCTTGAATATTATATAAGCTCACTTTCAGGGATGAATTTGGAATTATATCATTTTAAGCTTTTTTTTTTGGGGTAAGTTATTTCATTTTAAGCTTTCTTCCCTTTTATTTGGGAAAGGACGAAACTCCTGCAAAAGTCAGAAAGATTTTGAAACGATTATAGCGGGAGTTTTAAAATTTGGGTCAAATAGGCAATTGAATTTTAAAACTTTCGATTCATGCATTTAAATTCTAAAATTTATTATGATGCCTGTGTTAGTCACTCCATTAGCTTCCTAAATTTTTCATGGATGCAATTCTATGTGGGAAATTAATTTCTTTTTTAATCATCACACAAATAGCTCTAAGGTGCCACATTACAAAAAGCTAAAAACTAGAATAAAAATAAAAAACACGGACGGTTTTATTGAGGATTTTTAGGGCTAGACCCAAAATTGACGGTTTTTAGGGAATTCGGCCTTTATCATGTCAAACTTTGATATTTGCTCACTTGTTTTTGAAATTCTGGATTATGTTAGGTGACGATTTTATTCTCTTTTCATTCAATTAGAAATCAACAAGCTGTTTTTTCTCATCACGCTACCGAATGATAAGAAGGTGCCGTTTGATTACATCTGTTTTAGTAAAAACATTTGACTTATTTTTAGTTTATTCAAATGTTTCTGTTTCTTGATTAACAAAAATGTTCAATTGCGCAAAATAATAAATGTTTGACTAATATCATCTTCAACAAACAAAGTTTGCCATGTCGCAAGCCAATTTATCTTTTGCTTATTTTGTTACTCCACGATATCTTTCATTCATAAACTCTATGGTATGAAATAAATACCGATTAGTTCCACTCTTATACGCAATAATATTGTTTATCTGACATCAGAAAATATTATTTTATAAAAAGAAAAAGTATTTGAATGGGGTTAAAGCCTACCAAATTATCAAAATTTCCAATTTAACATGACAAAGACATCGGTTGTTGATTGGGTGAGCCTATCATTGTAGCCGTATTGGGTTGAGTAGAGAATTCCAAAACTAACAATGTACCCAAATTTAGGCCGGTCCTTCATAGACTAACCAAATTTTCCTGAGACCAAGAATGAAATGGAGAATCAATTGCAACCAAGTTCTGAACTACTCGATCACCCTACTGGTTGGTAAGAAATTAATTGCTAAAAGATGAACACAAATTTCAAAGGTGCTGATGGGTCTTACAAAATGATGTGAGATATATTACTACTTATGGTAATGAAATATAGTTGCCATTAAACTTGCAATGTCATCTTTCACAAAAATTTACAGGCACTAAAAGCTCTCATAAATTTTGGTGGCAAAGAAGACGATACCTCTTAGGGGAAATTTCACTTTACCCCCCTGACTATCAACCTCTCACATGTTAACCCTAAACTATACCCCTGAACTCTCAAAATCTCTTACAAGTTAAACCCCAACACTATAAATCTTCACACTTTACAACCTAGAACTCTCACCCTCTTATACGTTAAACCATAAACTATACATCTTCAATCTTAAATGTGGAAATTAGTTCAATCGTTAGCACCATCAATTATGTTTTGTTAATACGTGCAATATATGATCTCAAGCTGAAAATGCTAGCTGCAACAAATTAAATTCTTTGTTATGGATGAAGATGCCAGCGGGTAACAGTGCAATTAATGATTATTTTAGTAATGAATAAAGCATTCTTTTACTGAAAAGTACAATAACAATTGGCATTATGCATGTGTTGTTTGCATATAGCAATTAAGTTTTCCATGATCCTAACATTCTTTTTTAAACTTGATCTATCTGTGGGGAAAATGAAATTGAAACTACTTACCATCTACTTAATTGTGTGTTTTCTTTCTTTGAGGACAGATTTAATGGGGCAATTTTTTTTTTTTTTGGACCAAAATTATCTAGCATAACTTAAAAATCTTGAACTAACTTTAAGGTTTTAGACGAATGAGGGGAGGCAAGAACGCCCACTCCTTTAAATGTAGGTCTAGTTTATTGCAGGCGAAAAATTTAGTGCACTACACATTTCACGGATAAATTTGACAGTGGACACCAATGGAATGATTTGTAAGTCTGGGGGAGTAAAGTATGATGATTTAAAGTTTAGGGTTTAACATGCAAGAGAGTGAAAATTCATGGAAGTAAATGAGAGATTTTAAAGTTTGGGGTTCAACACGTAAGAACGTGAGAGTTTCAGGAAGTTAAAAGTGAAAGTATTTACTGTTCAAGTTATTGTGTGTGAGAGGGTAATAGTTTAGTGGGATATAGTGAAATTTTTTCTAATTCTTATAACGAAGAATTTTCACTTTGTCAAGCTTCATATGTTTCACTTAAAAATAAACTATGTGAGAAATATTTTCTTAAAAATAATATTTTATATCAATAACAAAAATAAATGAAAAAGGGTTTCATCGTACACTAACATAAATTATCGTTGATAATAAAAATATTTTTTATTTACTTATTATTTCAATCAATACAAGTAATTATTTTAATATATATATTTAAATTATTTATTTTTCATGAAATAAACAGAATTTTGATATAAATTGGAAATTCTGATGATGAAAAACAATTTTTTTTCTACTTGCAAGATAGTAGAAACTTTTGGTATTGTTTTTGCAATAATCGATTTCAGTTGTAGCCGTCCAAATGGTATTTTAATGTGGAAAAACTATCTTTTTTTTAATCCTTTTTTAAAATCAGAAAACCCTTTTTTAAAATATAACAAAAGGGCCTATAATCGAGCATCGCCCTCGAGAATTCAGAAGGAAAAACACCGGCGTTTCATTCTCGGCGAAGATGCTAAACTCCCTAATGCAAGGGCCAAAATGAAATTTTGTTTAAAGATACAGGGACTAAAAGTATAGTTTCCTTAAACCACCGGGAGTGAATAGATAAATCAGAAAACATGGGGACAAAAATCAGCTACCCGCGACTCTACTTTTAGCAGGAGAGTCTGAATGACAACGAATTCAGTGATGTTTTAACACTTCACAGATCATGCTTCCTTCACCAGTTTCCATTTGTAACATTTTACCGGTTGGTCTTTTTTTGGAACCACGGCACCCTTACACTCTTCTTTGATTTTTGGAACCACGACACCCTTACACTCTTCTTCTTTGATTTTTGGAACCACGACACCCTTACACTCTTCTTTGACTTTTGTCATTTTGAGTGTTTGTATTTTGTAGGTGTCGGGCCTCCTTCTTGTATTCTTTTAGGAAAAATCTATACATATCTTATTTTGACCAAAAAGAAAAAAAAGACAAGGAGCTTTATTCACACAATAAACAACACATCTCACAGATGCAGAGATGCAGTCCACACCATGAACAGTATATACAACAAGAGATCTTGCAAACTCAAGAACATTATGGAATTTCTCCACAGCCGAAGCAATTTGCCGGAGCGGGAATCAATAAACACGTCAATTCCGCTGCTGTAACGAAATTTCCACACCTTTTATTTGATTAATCATGATAATGGTTGATTCCTTCGACATGATTCAGAAATGCCGACCCAGAAATGACCTCATATGTTTGTAGGAATACTTCCCTGTGACCGTGCCCTTCCATGAGTTAATAGTTGTAGGGAAAATAAGTGGAATGCAAACTCAACACGGCACCCACCTCGGAGCCGCTCTTGACTAGGTCTGCTGCCTCGACCCTGCAACCATTGCACCACCACCACACCCACCGCACCCACCGCCGCAGCCACCACAGCCACTGCTCTTCACCATGTTTCCACACCCACCACCACAGCCGCCACAGCCGGCACCGCAACCACCACAGCCAGTGCTCTTTACCATGCTTCCACAGCCACCGCCACAGCCACTGCCACAGCCACCGCCACAGCCACCGCATCCACTGCTCTTTACCATGTTGCTGTGCCCACTCCCTGCGGCCGCTGTCACAACCACCACTCTTCACCATACTTCCACATCCACTACCACAACCGCTACCACAGCCGCTACCACAGCCACTACCACAGCCACTGGCAGTTGAAAGAGAATTTGCTGGAACTTCTTCAACCCTTTGACTGCATCACCATTCAGCTCAACTTGACTTTCAACCTGAAAGGCTGTGACATTCTCTTTGCCTACCGCCTGGAGCCCGCTTTCTTCTGTAAACAAATTGTCTGCTTCCACATTGTCCTCCGTAGCAGGTAGCCCCTTAAATCCTTCGTTTTCCATTATATCAGAAAGCACAAAAGCTAGCACCACCATAGTCAACAAAAGTGGTTCTTCCTTAACCTATCCGACAAATAAAAAATGTCAATAAGGATAATGACTCTATCCTGGAAAGAAGCAGTTTTGAAGAATGCATCATACCTTAACCACTCCCGATTTCAGGTTGATCAGTGCTACTGCTTCTCCATATGGACTATCAGTGGAGAATTCAACTGCAGTCACGAAATCTCTTTCAGTCTTTTGCGTCCCATGATGTTTTGGTTCATAATCCAGTTTTCTGCCAGGATAAATGTTCACCTGCCAGAGGAAAAGACTAGCTAATGAGAAAAATACAACACATTGACTTATGTTCGTTTGCAAAGTGATCCTTATTCTTCATTCCTGCAAATCTCCTGGGTATCTTCTATAGTTGTGAAAAATTGAAATAGCATCTTCCATTATGGTTTCAACTAATCCATCTTTTGACTAATATGATGGTTAGTATAAGAACCAGGATTGCAGAAACCAAAATATAGGAGGTGACTATTAATGTCCCAAAAGTACATAGCTTCAACAACTTAAATCCTAACAAGCACTCCAATAAAACTCTTCTGTTCTCAAAACTTGTTATGTAGAAGTTAAAATTATCTTATGTTTAACAAAGTTTAAGATGACAGAAAACTAACTAATTCAAAGTTTCCTAAGGTCCCATTACATCTCCAGAGAAAATTCAGGCCATGGTTTTCCTAGCCACAGAACTCTTGTGGTTTTCCTAGCTGCAAAAGTCTGAATATATTGGACTGGCAATTGCGTACAGTTTGTATTCTCTGAGGTTACCTTCCCCATTTTTTCCTGTTAATTAGCAAGACCTGCTTCACAGAGCAGATTTTGGATCGGAACAGACTTAGAGATCATTTACAATCCGGCAGAAGGGTAATAGCACCAACATGATTCCTGTGTAGAGTTGGGGCTACTACTGAGCACATGTGTAGACAAAATTGGGCTGTCTGTTGCCAATTTAAAGTCTCAACAATGGCATACATGCTTACTCAAGCTCAGCTGAGTGGTGAAAGGCATGTGATCTAATGCATCTGTGTTGCGGTGACTCTTTGTTGAGGTAATGTACCTGCGTCTATCTGGAGTGGGCTTATGGGCATTGGACACTTTCATCCCGAACTCAGATACTTGCAAGCTAGTGTCTTACTGCAGAACTACTTAAACCCAGCACCATTAAAGAAAATAGTGAAGGAAATTTATCAAAAATTTGAAGAGAAATACTTAAACCCTTGTGAATATTTTGCTTTCTAAAAGTCAAAATATAGGAGCAACTGTTCGAATAATTAAGTTCCAGCATGTTTTATATAGATATGGAGTCCATGTGCGCCCCATCTCATGACAGACAAGTCAGATGTCATGATATGCATTTGCTCCCCTCATCACACCTATGTCCACGTCTGAAGAACGGTGATGTGCATGCAAGTTTAAAAAATCACAATCTGACGAGACTTTGCCAATTGTAGGATACACAGATTCATTTCTTTCAAAGAAATACTAAAAAAGTGCCAAACGGTTAGTTGAATTTTGGAGAGAGGAAGGCATACCACTCTGTCACCTATCAGCATGCAGAGATGGCTATTTTCACAGGAAGATTTCTGAAACCGAAGGGACCAACGAGAACCTAGCAAAGACCATCCATTCTCCATGAACTCAGCCATTGTACATGTTTCACCACTTGCTGTAATTCCGATCACCTCCTTCCTAGGGGTCAAGTTGTCATTCCCCCTTTCTTTCTTTGAACTCCTGACATTCAATCAATGTTAGGATTTATCGGAGAAATCAAACTTCAGGGCTATATGCCTGTGGAGATTCAAGAGATGCATAAAGCAGCATAATTTGTTATATTAGAAATTTAACTTTCAATTCCTGGAAAATCCCATACAAAACCAAAGTCAAACAGAAGTAAATGGAAGTTAGGTAATAAATTTCAACACAATTGAATAATTAAAAAAAGGGAAGAAGCCAAGTTGCTCCCTGCACAAATTTAAGCCAATTTCTTTCTGTTTATTGACCAAAACCGCTTCAATTCGCCCCAATCTGCTAAAAAAATCACCTAAAAGATATAAGTCTATTACCTTCACATGCATTTCACCCTAGCAACCATGAGGGCATAACAAGCTATCTTGGCTGTGATGGAATCGAGGTGAATAGAAAAAATTTGGTTGATTCCAGGGTGCATTGATGTAATCTTGGGCACAAGAGGTAAATGAAGGCAAAATTGTAGTCTCCCATAGTGTTGTGCAGTACATTGTTTGTCACTTTAACAGGAAAAGTCATGGCATCATCAAATATAGAGGTGCGAAAACAGACCAACTTCAACTTTTAATTTGAACAATTGAACCCATAAAAGACGTTGGATTGACATGAATAGAAATATAAAACTAGTAAGTTCCACTTGAAAAATAAGATGCTCTAAATATTGCCAAATTCTGACTTGTTTGTGAGGCCAAGTAAAAGGGCATAAATTTCTAATGACAAAAACATGACATCGGTGCCCATAATTTATGACTGTTTTGCCCATAAATTATCTACTTCCAATGAGTCATAGAGCACAAACCATGTGTGTGATAGTTTCAGGAAGGCATATGCATACAGATGTAAACTACTGTACCTCATTTGAAGAGTAATGACCTCAGTACCAGCATCAGTCATTATACGTGTCCAGCTTTTGGCATGTTGAGTCCTTCCAGATAGGGGGAAAAGGCAAGAATTTTTAGCGAATGGCCGAGAACGAACCATGTGGAGCACATACAATGCAGGGCTTGGAACTGTAAAAGAAAAGCCAACTCGCAAGCACATTGATTCCAAGCCTGCATAGCCAGAAGAAGGCACCAACTCCAACCATTTCTCATCGGAAAGTTTTGAAACTGGGACCAAATAATCCTGTAGAGATAGTGAGGCAGAGCCCAAAACTCTAGGCTTTCTTTTAATGGGTAAGGTGGAAGGACAATATGATACAAGTTCGAAGAGCAACTCTCCTTTGGGTTCACAATTGAATGAAGCAACCATTTTCTCCCCAGATTCTGACAAAATACTTAGTTTTTGTTTAGCATTGAAAAACAAGTCTGGCTGTGATTTACTAAATATGACAGAAAGCCTCCCCTTGTGGCTCTCTGGCAAGCCTCTAACTCCAACAAACTCCAAGAGTACCTGCAGAATAGAAAGAAAGCAAAGACTAAAGACAGTGAGAAGACACATGAAAACTAGAGTTTATGTCCAATAATACCTAAATTGCTGGAAGTAACAGAAGAATCCTTTTCTCACATGCATGAATTGAAGTCTTTCACAATTCTGCAACCCCAATTCTGACTAGCCAAACAAATTACTAGAACCAGAACAAATGAAAAACTCTTTTCACATGGAAAATCCAAGAACAGAGGGAGATTTGAAGTTACTCTATCTAAGATGTCTTGGAGCTATGAACACTGATTTTTTCGCAATCTAGTCCCTTTTAGGCCCATTATGGTCAGATTACGAGGAAAATAGTGGAACTAGACCTGCAGTATCCTGCATATTCATGCTGCTAAAATGCCAAAATATTGACCAACAATCAGTCATGGAAAGAGGCACATTAACACATCAATGAGACCAAAAAGAAGGAAAATGCGTACAAAAGAGCAGTATGAAGCTTAGCAATTACCTCCACAAACTTCACATCTGGAACCTGAACTATATTCTGGTATTCATCTGATGAAAACAAGTCATTGCCCTTCTTACTCTTAGATGAGAAAGGTACAAGAGTGACTGGACTTGGGGTGCCTCCTCTGTACATGGCCCCAGCCCTCCAATACCTTTTACCAAATGTCTCTTCCCACTGATTTGTAGTTCCAGAAAACCCATTATCCAACTTCTGTCCTTTAGACCTGTCCGAGTCCATGTCATCGTGCTCCAATACTTTGCCATGCACCCTAATGAGGTCTTAACAATAAGAAACAGGATGCAACTGGTGAGAGTGCCACATGAGGTCGACGTCATAAGTGGGAACACAGAAGCGTCTGATTGACTTCTCCTTGTTTCTTTGTATAATATGAAGAAACCCTTTATATCTGGCCAAGGCTTCTTCAATGAAGACATCATGGCTCATATGGGGCCTAGAAACCTGTGAACCAAGTATCAAGGAAGATAACCTTTCTAATCATAAAAAATAATCTACAAAATCCAAACCTTGCCAATATACAAATAAACTTTCCAATCACTTCTTTATTAATTTAAAAAAGATAAGAATACTACCGGATCAGGCAAACAAGAGTGGTTATGTCTAATGGAAAACCTTACAAATCAACATTCGGCTGATACAATACAGCACCAACTGAAGTTGAGGTATCATCAAAAGAAAAATTATAATCCAACATGTGGAAAATCATCAGGGAACCATCACCATACCCACTAATACAGATATATGTCGAAGATGTCAAGCCATTGATTTGAAGAGTGTCTTATGATCATTGCATTACCTGGTAGAAAAAAGGACTGTCTTTTAACTGCTGACACCAAATCATATGCAGTGCATTTTTTAAGCCCTAGAATCCTCTCAGAAATATCTTCTTTAAAAGCTGCAGCTAAGTCTAATTCATAGTGCTCTTCTGGATATAATTTTGTCCAGATTTCTTTAGTCTGCCTTGAGCAGGTGCCTTGAGTAGAAGATACAACATCAGAGTTGTCAAGGATCCTACCATACAGATCCTCACAGTCGGATTTATATCGGATCTGGGAAAAAGAACAAATCCCAGAAGAAAACGAAGAAGGTCCAGTGAAAATTTGATGAATCACATGATCTATATGGACAAGAAGACTGAGATCCTACCGGATTGAGCCTGTGACAATGCCATATCCATTCACAATCAAGAGGAACAACCAGCGGGCCTTCAACAAGTTGGGACTCTGAGTGTTTGGCAAGCAAAGGAAGCCAAAATGCATTGTATCTGTAGTTCACATGTTATGTATCAGAACTTGATCATATAGAAAACAGTGTGAAAATGTTCAGTACTATTATCTTCCAAAAAATCATGAGACACCCTTGTCAGAACTCCAAATGTGCATCAAATCCCCAAAACAGAGGAAAATTCCGGAATGAATTGAAGACATGGAATTCCTCGTCTGCTAAAATTTGGAAAAGAATATTATTAGGCTGCTAAAGTTTCTCTTCAAGCATAGACGTCTCAATGAGGACCAGTCCTCCCCTACCCTGGTCATGACAGTCCAAGAAAACAAAAGTATGACAAAGCAATAACCACTTGCTCAGATCTTGCAAGAGTTCCGATTGGCAGACATATACACACACCGAACAAACTCCCTCCTCCATTGGAATGTTCTTTTCAACAAAACAAAAGACAATAGTGATTGCAGCAAACACAAAGGCAAAAGATATACCTGAATTGTAAGCAACAGACACGGATATAACTATAAGGGAGGGTCACAAAACTTGCTGCACCAAACTTTTACCTATAAATGGCTCTTTGCAGAGCAGGACCTTCATAGAGGAAACGGTTCCGATCAACAGCCGCAAGGAACTTGAGCTGCTGTTTGGCTGCAGCCTCCAGGTCCACACTAATATGAATCTTTTGCGCTTCAGCCCACTCCGATTTGTGCTTCGATTCGATCTCCATATCCATTCTCACCTGAGAGCGCATCGTTGAGCGAGTTTTAATCAGATTGCCAAAACACATGACATATTATTGCAATTTTACCTCCAGACAAGACAATCAGCGGGAAGGAAAAAAAGACAACAGAAACTAATGAATTATATCAATCTACACGCTCGCTGTCCCACTTCGCCACCACAAATCAGTTTCCTTCGTTGGATAATCCGCTCGGAAAATAGACAAGGACGTCGAAATCACAGTGAATTTTCCTCATTCGACTAGTCAAAATTTTAGAGTCGAAGGCGCGTAGAAAATTCAATGGAACCTAAGAAAATGCAAGGAACTTGATCAGGAAAATTCAGCCAAGCCCAATTCCAAACGACCCGCATTGAAAATCAGCACACTTCACCACAAGAAGTTGATCAATCCTCAAGAAAACGCGGAAAAAGAAAATTCAAGAACCTCGAAAGGTCGTTCTTTTCAAACGTCAGCTTCAAATTAGTTCAAATGGGTACGCCGGTCGCCCGCGACCCAAAGCCGGGACGACCGATTCAAGAACCGATCCTAGCTCGAGTCAGTCGAAGTCGACGAAAAATCCAAGAATCTCAAAAGGTCGTTCTTTTCAAACGCCAGCTTCAAGTTAGTTCAAATGGGTACGCCGATCGCCCGCGACCCAAAGCAGGGGCGACCGATTCAAGAACCGATCCTAGCTCGAGTCAGTCGAAGTCGACGAAAAATCCAAGAATCTCAAAAGGTCGTTCTTTTCGAACGCCAGCTTCAAGTTAGTTCAATTGGGTACGCCGATCGCCCGCGACCCAAAGCAGGGGCGACCGATTCAAGAACCGATTCTAGCTCTACCCGATGAAGATTTACTGCACGACCAAGACAGAGGAACCCAGCGAAACGCGCGGTCTTCTCCGCGACTGTCGACGATTGCATGCAAGAAGGAAATGGGAGAAAATCACTCCGAGACTGAGACTGCTACCTACTGAAGATCACTTTGCTGCTCGATCAAGATCGACAGAAATTCAGCAAATTCGGAAGTCTTCGTGGTGATGATGAATGTTGATGCGTGCAAGAAATGTGTATGACCGGTGGACGGGAAATCGTGCTCATGTAGGCTCGTGCGCGATGACGTACGTTTCTGTTTGTCCAGTACAAAAGGCTTCTCTCGCCATCTTCAGACACGGCTCTTTTCCTCGGATTTTCTCGGTTATTTGTTATTATTAGGAAAAATATCAAATTGATACATTTATAATAAATTATTTATTAAATTTTATTAAATTTTATCGTCCTAACGAATATATTAATTTAGAATTTTTTTACTCAATTTATCATAAATATACTAATTTATGATTTACAAATATAATTTAGAGTTTTTTTGTAATAAAAAAATTAATATAAACTAAATTTATTGTATATGTATTAATTTAGAGTTTTTTTGTGATATTAAACTAAATTTTTTTTTCTTTGTCCCTGTATTTTTAGTACTTCTCTAGTCGAGCTCTAGTGGAGTCCGTGTACTTTCAATTTTTTTAATCAAGTCCTTTTACTTACACAAAATATTTAATCAAGTCCTCGATTCAAAATCAGCTCAAATTCGGCTTACGCATGGCTGTTGGAAGGTTGCCGAAAGATGACGCGAAAAATATTGCGTAGGTGGATGCCTATCGCGGATCGTGGGCAATGAATGCATGATTTTTTTTTTTCAAATTACTTTTTTATTCTTTCGTCTGTTTTTTGTCTATGATGAGCGTTTAGGCAGGCAATGTTTAATCCATATCATGCTCCGGCATTCTCTTACTGCCTTGTTAGTTGAATTGCGCCTGATTCTATATTTGAGAGACTTGATTATAAATTTTGTGCCACTAAAATGACTTGAGTAGAATTATTGAAAGTATAGAAACTTGATTAGAAAAGCAGTGAAAGACAATATAAAAATCGTAGTTGCAAAGCAATGAAAACTTACCATTTTATTGGATTGAAAAGTATGTAAAAAAAAATCCTAAACCGGTATCACTTATGATTTATATGTTAGGGAATGTGATAAGATTCGTTCAAGTATGATCTCTAATTATTGATAAATATGTAATATGATCATTTCATTTGCTTGAACGATAATAAGATGTTATTTGATCATTATCAAGTTAGATAGTTAAAAATCATGATGTCAACATATTTATCTTTTTGTTTATCTACTTTATAAAGAGAACAAAAATTAAGGAATTAATAAATCCATTGTTATTTGATGATGTGGATTATTATATTCTAATTTGGAGTGAATATTTTACTTGGAGAATTCTCATGTGATTTTTTTTTAATTATCATCTACCCTTCAATTTCAATAGGGTAGTAGCTATATAAGTAGATTCTATTAACTTGAATTAACGAAAAGATAATATATATAATTTAAAGACTAGATTAACTATTTATAAATAATTCGATGATGATATTCAATAAATCAAAAATTTAAGGAGGGTATTACATAATATATTAAAATTCAATTACTTATGTCATTCTCACTGTATGCTAATTTCAATACTGGTTGCGTCTCCCGTTGTCTTTTTCAACATCTTCTTGTCTGACGGGACGGTTGAAAAAGTCACGTACTTTTAAAGTAGCTGAGCAAAGCCTGTTGCTTCCAAATCAGAAAAGGCAAAGCAACTGACAAAAATGCATATGCATATTTCAGTCATATCAACGCACGGTTTATACTCGTACATATCCATCCTAGATTTTTACTTTTTATTTTTTGCTTCGGGGGTTTTGGATCATTGTAATGTAAATCGGTTAAATGTTTTTTTTTTTGGGTCTGGACGACTAAATGTTTATTTACCTTCTTTTTCTACAGTTTTAATGCATCATCAAAGGAGGTTGATATTGGTAGGTGGAGGATCTACGTGAAATTCAAATAAATTTCAAAGCGAAATTGGATTTGAGAGTTCATAACTCATTCATTGCACAACAAGTCTACTGCAATTCGGGTGAATAGTAACGACTCTACTTTGCCACGTGAACATGGTATAATTGCTCATGAAAATTTAGGTGCACAACTCCAGCGATTGACATTTGTATGGTTGCTAGGAACCGTTGGTGTATCCTCTTCTATCTCCTTGTGATGAGGTTGATTGCCATCGGTTATTGATTGAAAGATGTGCATTAAATTAAGTTCATCTTACCACAGGGCATTAAGTGGAAAAGAAATTTGGACATCTACCTTAGTATGAGCACGTGTCGAGTAAAAAGGGGAAGTTACCCAAATAGTTCTAGATTTATTATAATGATGTTAATTTAGTTATGAATTTTTTAAATTTATCAATTTAGTTTTTATAATTTTATGTGAAATTTCAATGTAATTATTTCAACAAACTTTCTTTGGAAATGCAACATGTCACGTCAAAGTATTTGCGAAGTAGGTAAGCAAAGCCTATCGCTTCCCCGATAGGAAAAGGCTGAGATGATGACGAGAATGCAAAGTGGCAAATTCCAGTCATTTTGATGCGTGAGCTCCTTCTCATACTTATCCATTTCCGAATTCTTAATTCTCTGGGGAGTGTTTTGGGTCAACGAAAGTTTAAATCAATTAAATGTTGATGTACCTTCTTTTTCTGTATTTACATTGCATTAAATTGGGAAGCCTAGCATCTTTAACTGAACAACTAATACCATTTCGTTCCAGCAAAAAAAAAAAAAACTAATACCATTTTGCGTTATTATCCATGGGAAAATGAGTCGAAATGAAGTTTTCCAAGTTGATTGGTGCAAGAAAGCAAGTCTGGGATGTGTGACGTAATCATTGTCTTTTTGTATATGAAATGATCAAAGTCAATGTTAGATGAATATTATTGAAGGACTATTCCACCATATTTGATAATTATTTAGGGCTAAGTAGACCCGACAAATGAATTCGGATTCAATAACTCAGCCAAACCTACCCCTAAGGAAAAAAAAAATTCGGGTAACTCGACTTGGCCCAAACTTTTTCAAATTGCGTTAGGTAAACTGCGATTCACTTTACTTGACTAGACATGTGAAGAATCTTTTCTTTAAAGCTCAAATCATAAATGAAAATTTGGAATAGTTAGAAGACTCGAAACGACGCGATGTTCGGCCTTGTTAGCTAATTTATGTATCATATCCCAAAAAATATAGTCTACTTTTCTTATATTAGATGGATGAATTAAAATAATTTGAATAATGCTAGATGTACTAAGAATCTTAGTAAACTTGTTTGCTGGGTCATGTGATAGTTTAGAAAACCAACATTTAGCTACGACGATCTAGCCATGGAAAAAAAAAATTTGTTGTCGAAAATTCCCTTTTTGCCTCAAAAATCCAAATCGTGGCAAAAGGGTTCAAAAATGGCCATGAAATTGATTTTTGTGGCTTAAGATCTTGCATGTTGATTTGTAAATGGTCCCTCTAGCTTAAACAACTATTTATAGATTTTCTCCTTGCTTAATAAACTAATTTATTACATCAATCTTACTATCTCTAGTATTGCTTAAACAATTCATCAGCTAGGTCGGGTTGACCCAGATAGTTGGGAATTTGGAATAGTCATAATTACAAAATATCCAGTCTGGTTAGCAAATTTATGTGTAATATCATAAAGAAATTTATATAATTTTTGAGAGGTGCATTTCCTTGTTAGGAGTTAAAATTTGGATGACGTCATGTTGTAAGTCGAAGTTTGCTTCATAAGTGCTCTTGTCGTACGGATCTTTTTTTTGTTAAAGAATATAGTATTGGGTAGGTATTTGTTTTCGACGATGCCTCTTTGATGAGATTACCTTCATTATGGTTTTAAGATATTCTTTTGTATTATGTTGCTAGTATGTTTAATTATGGTGATTGTGAAATGAAATTTCTCTAAGGCTCCATTTGTTTCCCAAAAATGTGACATTTTTACAAAATATTTTCCAAAAAATCATTTTTCAAAAAAATTACAATACTTTCCTTTATTGAAATTTGAAAGTGAACTATAAAATATTTTCCGTTATTTGATAAAAAAAATTGATTTCATTTTCCTCCATGCACTCATTCCAATATATATTTTTATTTTTATTTTTATTTCTTAAAAAATCAAAATTTTAAGTATTTTTATTTATTTTTTCCTTTTCCATTCTCCTTTAGTGGATTGACGGACATTCACGGGTAAGGTCGAGCCTTGCCATAGGCTTGAGGCTCTAGAGAGCCCATAGTCGGCAACCACTTGAAGAAGAAGGAAAAAAAGGAAAGAAAATAAAGAAAATAAAATAAAAGGAAAAGGTGATCGGTGAAAGAAAATACTTGATCTTTGAAAGAAAGATGATGGAAAATATTTTCTGTTATTGAAAAGCGGAAAACATTTTCCTTACTTTTGAAGATGTTTTTCGATTGACGAAAGATGTTTTACTTGACTAGTTTATTTTTTGTAAATTAAACACTGAAAAAATCAGAAAAAATTATCCTATAAGCTGTTTCTTTCCTATAAAGCAAACAGAGCCAATATTATGACGTGTTGAGCGAACTAGTTATGTTGTCATTAGACACTATTAGAGATTTGCAATAAGTACACCACTTTTATATTTTATAAATATAGCGAAGTAAGGGTGTTAATGCTTTGGTTCGATTCGGATATCTAAATTAATAGGGTGAGCAGCTAAATCGAACCGAACACTAACCAAACTAAAAACCTGGTTCGGTTTAGTTTGGTTTGGTTTTTTAGTTTTCCTTTTTTGGTCATGGTTATTGGAATCGAGCTGAACAAGGAGTAAGAAAAAAGAGAAATTTTAAATTGGACGTGCACTTTTGGTTGAGAATTTCGATTCTAATTGGTTAACTTAACTGAATTGAAATAACCTAAATCAGAAAAAGAACAATTATATTTCCATTATCCGAATTGAAACAAAAAATGCATGAAATTTCAATTCGGTTTAGTTCGATTACGACTTTGATTTGGTTTTTCGATTCGATTTTGACACCCCTATAACAAAGATACTTATGGCCAGAAGTTTTGGCATACTAAAGGTATGAATTTTTTTTTCAAAGAAAAAAATAGGGTCAACTGGATTTGAATTGTGTCGGGCGTGGGTCGATCAAATCTCGACCCATATAAAATGACTCGCTTTTATGACTTGGATCCGTGTAGATCGAGATCCGAAGTCATCCATACCCTCCCGGCTACCATGTCTAGGACTAAGATTGCTGAAATGCCAATGATCACACCACTCAAACTCATAAATTGGATTCAAAAGGAAGAGAAATTACTTAGAACTTCGAGGATATCATTTGCGCCAAATTTAAGTGTCATTTCATTTCAATTGACAATAGACTCATGAATCTGGTTAGGAGTACGGCTTTTGCTTGGGCGCCACTTTCTCAATAACCATTATGTTTTTCTATTTTTCTATTTTTCTATTTTCCAAAACAAGTTTGGAACAAAAATCCATTTTGTAATGTAATTTCATTTTTCTATTTTGAAACGGATTAATATTTCAAAAATAGATTTGGGATAGAAATCAAAAGTTAAAATTTTTAGCTTTTTTTTTTTTTTGAAACAAAAATAAAGAAATAAAGACTCTTCTTATCATTCACTTTCATCACCCTCGTTGCCAACCACCAGATGTTAGCTGGTGCCGGATGTTAGTCGCCCATCGTCGGACCATGTCTGGTGTCCTGTGCCCGATGTCAATTGCCGAATGCGAGGTCATCGGATGCCAGATGCCAAACGTCTCCCACTACCAGTTGAGAATAAGAGATTTTGTACCGTTATCAAATGAATTTCTATTTCAGAAATAGAAATTTTATAATGTTGTCAAATATGTATTTTTGCTAAGAAATTCATATCTAAATAGAAAAATCAATTTCTAGCTAAAAAATCGATTTTGAAACGAAATGGTTATTATTCACACTTTCAAAGGTCTTTGACAAATGCCAAAGTGTTTTGCAATTTTTATTTTAGAGTTTTTAGAACATGTATTTTCAAAATCCTCCGAAAACCCTTAGTCTAATGTAGGTGCTACCTAGTTTTAGGCTTTGAGCTAGCTTTAGGCTTTGAGCATCTTCCGGAAGGCTTATGTTTTATTTTTTTTTTTTTTTTTTTTGAACTTTGCTCTTGTTAAACTTTCCAAATTCCAAATTTTCTCTCACCAATGTGCGACGATGGCAAGGTCAGATTTGATGTTGTCGATGCTAGAACTTGTGCTGGTGCTTGAGGTCATGACCTCAAGCAAGACGCACCTATGTCAGCTTAGGGTCACTATGGTCGAGTGACTTTGGGTGGCCCTTGTCGTGTCAAACTAAGGCCATTGCGCTCTTAACCGTTGAGCTCCAATTTTTTATTTATTTGAAAAATATAGCTAAAGTCCTTCAATTTAAACCAAAAATTGCTTCTAAATGCATTTTAATTGCATTTTATTTAAATATTATTTGTATTTCAAAAAAATACTTTAGCCTTAAGTTCTTTGTGTTTTTGCAAAAGCTCTCCCCAAATGCCCAATCAAACATTGCCTAATCTCTAGTTTGGACTCTTATTATATAAACTTTTGAAGTTAGGTCACTAGAAAAATAATTTCTTTATTAAAAAAATTGCGACAAGAAAATCAAAAGATGAAAAATCAAAATTGCCAAAAAGGAGAAGTAAAATTCTTTGAAAGCTCTAGTCTCTAAATACACTGTTATCTCTCCTCCCTCCTGAAATATTACAAAGAGATCATTCATCCTAAAATCCAGAGAAAGAACACTGAATAACAAATTGGTCAATACCACTCGGGCTCCGCAAAGTTTACCAAACCGGTGAACAAAATTGGACCTCAGGAATCGCTAGTCTAGTTCGACAAATGCCAACCGTACCACTATTAGATTATTGGCCGATCTTGGGTCGCAGCATATCAATTTTAAAATAGCAAAATTTGTTCGGCTAACCATATATAATCTTAAATGGAAAGTACCGTAATGGCTTTGGCCTCTATAGTCGAAATTATTGGTTGGGTCCTTCTTCTTTTGGCCTTTTCCGTTTTCAGAACGGTCTTCTGATGATTTTCTATTCCTTTGTTGCGTAGTCATTGGACGGCAGTACCATCACAAGATGCGAAAGTTCGCAGTACAGTCGACGAAATGCAGTACAAAGGCGCTTCTATCATCATTTTCTCTGCATGGAAAGATTCCTTTTACGGATGCGTTATGATGGGCAAAAGAGGATGAGGATTTGAACGCACTACCAAGAGGAATTTAGGCGTCTCATAAGCTTGTCTATTTAATGAATGTTAGGCAGGAAAACACAATCAATTAGACGGCGACTACTATAAGAATCTATTTGGTAACCATCTCAACAGTACTAAATTCTAATTCTTTTTTTTTTTCCGGGGTAGTTTTGGAACATAATCGTATTTTGTAAAATTTTTGTTCCTGGGAACGAATTTCTATTTTTTTGTTTCCAGAAATAGATTTGGAACAGAATCAAGAATAAAAAAAAAATTAATTTTTGTTTTTGGGAACAAATTTAAGAATCATGCCATTTTCTTCTTATTCTTCTCTTTCTTCTTCTTCTTCTTCTTCTTCTTCTTCTTCATCTACCGCCATCGCCGTGATTGCCATCTGCCGCTCACTACCACCAGTTGTTGACAACCAATTCGGCGAGCTCGCTAGGTCAGGGCAAGGTTTGGCGAGCTCGCTGGAGACAAGCCTAGCCACTGGCTAAGCCTCACCGGTGGCCAGGCGAGCCTCACCCAACCTTGGTGAGGCCTGCTTGGCCACCAACAAAGCTGGGCGAGCCTTGCCCAGCTACCGGTGAGGCCCAGTTGATGAGGGCCGGTCTCGCCAAGGGCCGGTCACGCTTGAAGAAGAAGAATAGGAAAGAGAAAGGAAAAAAAAAAGAAAAGAAGAAAAAAGGAAAAAAAAGTAATAAAATTATTTAAAAATTAAAAGAAAATAATTTGGAGTATAAATTTTGAAAGATAAGTATTAAACGCAATTTTATTCTAGAATTAGAAATTTTAGACCGTTACCAAACGGCTTAAAATGTTTAGAAATTGTTCCCAAAAACAAAATAAAAAAATCATTTCTGGTAAGAAATTGTTTTCGAAAACAAAATCGTTATCAAACGCGCTCTAAATAATAAAGATTCTGGTCTCCCTCCGAAAACAAAGACCACCTAGTGAGTCATTCCGGATTTGTCAATACATTCATCATCATTCCAACGGTTCAGATGAAAATTATCAAGAGTTCAAAGATTCCAACCAGGTTGAAATGAAAGAGGAGATGGATCGTCTGAATGACCCTGATAAACTTCATCATGCAGCTGATTCAACTTTCTTGGCATAATCTGGGGAAATTAGTATATGCTCCTGTGATTCACGTTATGGGTCCAGTGGCCACGCTAATGATCAGCCTCGAGCGCATTCACTTTCAAGTTTCAAGGGCCATGCCCATTATTTCACTCCCATTGATCAAACCAGACATCAGGGTCTGAATTACATCAAATGCCAACGGGCGAAGGAGGAAGGTCGACAAGCTTATGGGAACAAAATTGTGTTATTCACCACAGAGCAGCCATGTTAAAGACCTAAATGGCACAGCAGAACCTTACAGGGACTAACTCCCGAAAGGCAAACATGACATCATTGTCTAAACATCACTGGCCTGTCGGATCTTGGACAACAAAGAATGACTCATACAACATACATCCTAATACCAAGTATGGCTCCATCTCATGTCGCTTCCTAGTAAGCTCGTAAGCTCCTCTATTAGGTGTTTCGCATCTTGGAACTGGCATGAGCTAAAAATTGCAAGTAGCATCACTTTGCTTTACACCAGCGAATCTCAACATCGTCGACCTCACTGGTACGGCCTCTTCTTTCCTCCAAGAAAGCAGAACACACGAGATCCAAATGATGCTTCATGATGAGTTTCTGCTACACCATTCTACGACATGGACCAGCCAGATCAATGGGTGCTTGAGACCAAGAAAAGTGAACTTAACAGGCATCTCCATCTGCAAAAATTAAGCTGCTCAGGCTGCCAAACAAGGCAATTAGTCAGATATAGCTTATTGCACCATGTGTGAATGAAGAACTGGTTCCGCATTGAAACTTAAACCACATGTGGAGCAACAAGTTGGTGAGGAAACAGACTTTGAGGCATTCAATATGTGAAAAGGATCTTAAGATTAGTCAATCCAGCTACAAATATGCTTTTACCATCAGATTTACTATGATCAAGAAAATAAGTACTTGCCAACAACTCTACGATGGCACCATAAAACTAGAAAGCTATCTTAGAACATAATTCATGAAAAACGACAGCATGTTTGCTCCACATTTTCCAGGGATGAACAAATTTTACTGAACCATTGGTGTATTGCCTGTTCCCAATCTCAAAGTCCACTATTGTGGAAGATCCTATGACTTTTGCATGCCCGCAGTGAATGACCCAATGCCTATGAACCACTTACTGGAGCAGATAGAGTTTAATTCCACTTATCTGTCCCCAGAAATGAAGACCAACTCCAATAATTTCCATTTGAAGCTCGACACCATAACAGGTGTCTCCATATTCATCGATTCTTTGCTGCACCTTTTTCTGCCATTGCTATTGCACCTTATCTTACTTTCTACTATTTTTCCATTATGAAGGATCTGAAAGTTTATTTTTTCCCTCATGCTACTTACTTGACTCTCAAGTATTGACATGGCCGCCAAACAGGGGATAATTGAAGGTATTTTTATTTTGATCCCATATTGAACAATTGTTGAGTTGCATCTGAACTCCAGTCTATAACAATTCTCTTGTTCATTAGCACTCGATACCAAATGATTGTTAATTACAGGATGAAGTTGACAAACAGCTGACAGTAACAGGATGATACAGTCACTTCCAGGAATTTGCCTTCCCCTCCCCTCCCCCAAAAACACTTTACCAAGTGCACATGCTACAATACATCACAAACCAATATGCTACAAGACAGTGATGACTATACCAAATTGATGTGTGGCTAGCTTCTTCAAGCAGACTTACATTAGAAAAGAAAGTGCCATCCCAATGGGAAAACAGAGAAAAGCAAGAACGACAAACATCATTGCAAAGGTGACTAGTAGTTTGGTCACTCACTACAAATATCTACCTGGATCTAGCTATTGGTGCTATATCCGAATGAATCTGCTTGCTGCAATCATGTTTACCATAGATCTTGCCGTGGGTTTGCAACATGTCAAATCCACAATAAATTGTCATTTGTAGATTGCAATGTTTCAGTTGCCACCAATCAGCTTATACCAAAATTTGATAAGATTCAAAAGCTAGAAGTGAATTTTCACACTTAATTTAAAGTGCTGAACACTACACATAAATGCCCAACTCAAATCTGTTTGATGTTTTTGAAGCTAATAAACTGCCTTAGGCAGCATATTTCAGTGTCTATGCCTCAGGCAAAACTACTACTCTTCAGACAGCTGAGAACCAACAGTATATTACACAAGATCAAATGCTTACCTCAAAAGTTGACTTTGTCATCCTCGTCCTTCTTATCTGTCTGATATTTGTCTTTCTCCAAGTATTCCTCTTTGATTGTGTCCTTCAGGATGAAAAGCCTTTGAATGACGACAGGTTCAGTCAATTGTTTTGCTTCCCTAATTTCTGTATCATCCTTATTAAAATGGTACGCATCAAGCATGATTTTAATCCACTTATGAAGCTCCTTTGGGGTCCTGCTCAAGAGATCCAGGCAGAAAAATTTAAAATTGCCACTAACAAGCTTGTAGATGATACTCTCATTTGAAGAACCTGCTTGCTTACGTGTATAAAGCTTTTGGGTCCTTTGCTTCCCTTTCATCACCTGGGGAAAAAGCTGTTGCCAATGCTGAGAACCGCTCTTCAGGGTCTGTGATATTCAGCAGGTACTTAAGTAACCTTATCTCTTTAGGCGCAATACTTCTAAGACTGCTTTTTGTGGCTTTATATATACGATACATGATATCTTTGACCTGCATTTATGCAGAAGAAAAGTAAGCAAAGTTGGTCCTGAAAGAACATGAGGCATACAAAATAGTGCAATAGACAGATAAGGTGATACATTGGTTTACAACTTTATTGCCCCAAGACAAATAAGTAGAGCAAAATTTCCTATCAACAATTACAATTTCACATCAGCATCTAATCCAACATAATGCCATTGCCCACTTATGTCTAAAATCATAATTCTGAGATGATTAAAACCCCCAAAAAAAAAAAAAAAAAAAAAAAAAAAAAAAAAAAAACCAACTTATGTGAAACTCTGACTACGACTAAGGTACTAGGATGCCCTGATAGGCATAGAGCCATAGGAAGCTTTTGAATCAAAGTATAAAATTATAACTTTTTAATGGCATGAGGAAACACTTAATCTTATACATAATCTGCTGTTGCTTTTCTATGCTCTCCGCTTAACTATGCATTCATCTAGCGATGTTGATGCATCTACTTCCGTTGCTGCTAATAAAAGTTTAACTAAAGTGGATGTTTTTGTTTGTGTTATATATCATCAACATTCAATAAATCAGAGGCATCAATTAAAGAGCATGTCTTCAGGCAGGCACACTTTTCCCAGTCTTGAACCCAGAATCTAAAAATGATGCAATCAAAAGACATGGCTGGATGATATTATGCTTGAAGATGGTTCAAACAAGAAAGTTGCCTCCATTACCTCGTTTTTCATGGTTTTGGATTCCTTCGCTGAAGCCCATGCACTATTTATCAACAGGATTAATGATGAGTCAAGCTCCTTTGCCTTGGCAAGACTTTTAATCTTTTCACAAGCCACCTCTATTGAAGGAGAATTGAGTATCTCATCGAATTTGGATTGAGCACTGTCTAAATTCTACACAGTCTCCAAAGTGTTGTCATATGCGCTGACTGCAGACAAGCATCTCGCACCCAGCCTCGCCAATGCTGCTCAAGCAACATGAGCAAATCACTTTTGGATGCACAACTTGCCATATGCAAGCGAGGGGAGTTTCAAGGCATATAAATTTCATTAGCTAAATTCACATCAAAACAGAGGTATGCCCATGAACAAATCAATGTCCTAAACCACTTATTTAAAACCCTATCCCGCAAATTCTTAACAATTACCATCCCGATCTTCCAAGCTATCGTACGTTTCCGAAAGTGTCTTGAGATAACTGAAGAAGTCTCCCGTAAAATCCTTGCGCCGCCGTGCGACCACAGCTCCAATATCCGTCGGGCTGTCCTGTACCTCCTTAAGCAACTCATGGTGCCTCTCCATCTCATCATCAATCTGCAACAGTTACTCATACACCAAACAATCAAAACTGCCCCAATCAAACCTCAAGCAAGAACCAGTTCAACCACAAAAGAAAGAGCATCGATGGAAAGCTCACATACCTTCTTGACCTTTCTGGAAAGATTGATATACTTCTGCTTCAAATTCAAGTCGTCCTCGCCATCCGCCCGCGCGCGGCACCGACGGTAGAAGCAGTCCCTGTACTTGCTCCACTCCTCCCGGAACACCAACAACTTCCTCCACTCCTTCACCCGGGGCTTCTCGTTCAAGAACACGTCGATGACCCTGTCGCAGAACTGGGCCACGGTGTACCCCTCCGCGACTTCCACGTCCACCGCGTCCTCCACCCGCGCCGTCGCCGAATCGCTCGCTCGAGGGCCTGCAAAGACACCATCTTTGACTCACCCAGCCCACATCGACGCGAAAACAAGACTACCCAGAACGCAATGCGCAGCAAAAAGAAAGAAAGTTGGGGTTTGAGAATGGGTTGCTGTGCTAACTCGAGATGGGCATGCGGCTGTGGAGGCTGCAAATGGGTTGGCGGGGACGGGAGGGGAGCGTGCGGAGGAGAGAAGGAGGCGGAGGGGGAGTGGGGGCGGCGGGGAAGGGGGAGATGGGCGGCGGAGATGGAGTATTGGAGAAGTCCGGCGAGGCTGCTCATTTTCCGGTGGAAAGTGGAGGCCGGAGACGGTGAAGTGAGAATTAGAGAGAGCGGGAGATAGAGAGAGGAAGAAGGGGGAGAAACGATAGTTTTATCGGGTTTGAGGGGAGGGATCCGGAAAAGGAAATCGGGTTCGGACTCCTTTTCTGTTTTTTTATCTACGATCCATTTTCAAAGAACCCATACTTGTTTGGCTGACTTTTGCCCAAAATGTTTAATGCGCAGATGACAAGAATTCTATTTTAGAATAGAATTTTTGAGTAAAATTATGCATTTGATAATGATATAAATTTTTTCCTCCTAAATGACTAGTGGCGGGAGGTGGTCAATGGCGAACGTAGGGTAGTGGAGGATAGGCGGCAATAGGCGGCTACTGGCAAGGGGAGTTGATGACGGGTGTGGGCGATCGATTAGTAATAAAGACAAATGATGAAAAGTATTTTTTTCCTTTTGTTCTAGAGGTAAAAAGTATGAAATTTTTTATTTTTATTTCTATTTTAAATCCATTTTGGGAATTAAAAATTTATTTTAGAAATAAAAAAATAAAATTATCTTATCAAACGAATTTTTATTTCAAATTTATTATTGAAAAAAAAAAAAAAAATGGATTTGACAGGCCATTAGAGACTATATGTAGTGTAAAATTATCTAAAAGATCAATGGAGGGAAAAGAACACACAAACTCAATTGCTTTCATAGTGCTTATTTCAATAGAATTTTTTTTCTTTTTATTATTTAAGTATTATATTAATGAAAAAAAATAATCACTTAAATGTCTTTGATGACAAATTCTATGATGCTACATGGCTTTATTTTTTATGAAGTTTTAATTCCTAGGTAGCTTTTTAAACACGAAAATTAAGTCCAATGCGGACAAAGGACGAGATGACTAGGTAATCTTGACATAAATGGTGCACCTTCATCTGAGAAAAAACTGTGGAGTCGACCGTATGCAAGGGGACGAGAATCGATCGGCTCTGCCACCGGAGGCCACCATCACGGCGTCTCCCTCGCGTCGTTGTGCTCCCCTATTGTTGCAAGCTCGCCGTCGAGCTGCCGGGCGAAGCCCCTGAGCAACGATCCCCAGAGCCATCGAGCTTCACCCTCTCCCTCGTGCATTGCACGTCGGATCTGGACTCGAGGGATCGAATCCGACGTCGCGGAGCCCAAATCTAGCTTTCCCGGCTCAGGCAACCTAAGACCGGGCATCGGCCGGGGCCGGCGACGCCATATGTGGCGAATGATTCATCGGCATCGTCACTTACACACCCACCAACTCTCTCTCTCTCTCTCTCTTCACTCGTTGACTGCACTAAATAATTGATCAAATTGGCTTAATTTGGTGAAAAACAAGAGTGGCTCGGATTCCAAGATGGACTTCAATGGCCTGGGTTCTGCTTCTTCGGGGCTCTCCCTCAATCTCCATTAGGTAATCATATCCAGTTTTACTAGAAATTTCAATGAATTAGGGTTAATGCTTGCTTCTTGGCCCTAATTTAGCCCAAATTTGTCAATTTGGACAAGAACAAGGGCCAATGACGTTGTTTTTTGCTGATTGGATTTGTCTGGCGAGTCGCATGAGCCAATTTATAACAAAATAACAATATCAGATTTTTTGACAAAAATAATCTTGATTGCACTATAGTGATAAATTTTTTTACCAAACCGGTACTTAAATGATTGGAAAATAAAGTTGTGGCATTGAAATGAATATTATATGAAAGTTATGATACTTAGGTATCATTTTCTAAAAATCAATATCATTTATATTTGAACTATGACAAAAATTACTTGGAAAGATTATGTCAAAATATGCAATAAAAGAGGAGTGTTGTATCAAGTGTATCTCACCAGAAAAGTCTTGCATCCTTTTTTAAAAAAAAAAAAAACCTTTTTAAGACTAGCAGTTTACGGCGATTGGATTTAGGTGAAACATTTTGAGTGCATTTATTTCATGAAAAATTGGTGATTTGGACAGTATTTTCCAAAAAATGATTACTTATATCATATAGAAATGAATGATTTTTTTTTACCATCCACAAAAATAGTTAGGTATATATTGTTATCAATATCTTATGTTGGCTAACTTTTCTGAACAATATAAGCAATTATTTTTTGAAAAATATGTTTCAAATCATTCATTTTCCGCAAAACAAACACATCTAATTAAGTATATTGAAACGTATTTGCAATCCTAATGATTTCAAAGTTTTTTCTCATATGAGTACACAATCAAAATTTATTTTCTAATACGGCATATTTTCAAACGTATTTCTCTAATTTAAATACTTCATATCAAAGTATACCTAGACGTTCTAGTAAGTACTATTGATAGATAGACAGCATTCAAATTCTTTTAAGAGATTAGCATTCAAAAATAAGGGAATTTATTTTGAAAAGGATAGCGTGCAATAATTAGAGAAGAGCTAAATTCGAAATTCTATGAGTTTATTTTAGCCCTTTAGGAACTCTAAATTTGCACAATGTATGTACTATAGTGGAATCTTATTATATACGATTTCACAAGGAAAACTCCAAAAAACAATATGAACTTGGTAAACACGTGTGAGGGCTATGTATGTGCAAGAAATTATCAAGGAAAGAAAGTAACGCGCATAAATGCACGTGATTTTTAGACATGACCGAACCGCAAGCGAGATACTCATTTTGTTACTAAAACAATTATTGTTACATATTTCGTTGTCAATTTAGTTAAAAATTTTATTTTTGAAAATTTAATTTTAATTATACAAAATTCTATTATAGTGATTTCGTTTAATTATTTCGGAAATCGTTGATCGTGTTATAATAACGGCATGACACTGTCACATCAAATTCTTTGAATATTTTTTTTTTCTTTTTCTTTGCTTCTTTTTCGTGTTTATTGATTCATGGCATCATCTTCAACTTTATGCTTTTGGTTCGTATGCATCGTCTTCAACCTCGTGCTTTCTGTTCATCGTCTTCGACCTCGTGATCGCCCGTCCAAAGCTTCTCCAACTCTCGTTCGTCGCAGTCCACTACCGCTTGGATCTCCGGCGGGGTTTGTCAGCCCTTGCTTAACTGCTACCGAGAGTTGCTGATTCGCCCAGATCTATGCGATGGTCATGATTAAAGGACATCATATTCAACTTTGCTAAGCTCGGATCTAACCTCGTCGTCTTCAGGTGACCCGGGGTCTAGGGTCGCCTGAGCTACGCGGCACTCTCACGGTGACGAGTTGAGGTTGAAGAAGGGTTGTCCAAGGTCATGGCGTGGCGGTGGAGGTCCGGGTGGCAATGTATGAGCGCAAGTGAAGCTATGGCCGAGCGAGTCAAGAGCATGAACAGAGCAAGGGACGAGCAACGGCCGATTGAGACCGGTCTATGTGGTTACGGCAGGAATGGGGGTTCGGCAAGTGAGCGAGCGCAACGGCGGTGGCGCCCGGCGCCCGGTAGCAACTAGGGGAAGGAGAGGTTCACGGCAACGGAGCTTGAGCGATGTGGACGGACGGTAACCTGAGGAAGGAAGGAGATGAACGGTGACGAAGAAAGAAATTGCAAAAAAGGACAAAAAATCTTCAAAATTGAAAAAATTAGGCAAAAGCTACCTGGTTTTGGATCGAGGTGGTCCACATCAAGATGAGGTTGTTACCTGTGAGACAGAGAGAGACGAGACGATGACCGGCGTAAGGTTAGACTTGTGAGAGAGAGAAAGATTGACAGGCCCATTGAGACTAGAAAGAGGTCGATTTGAGTTGACAAATGAGAGAGATGTCGCAATTTGAGAAATGAGAAAGTAAATTAGGATTTGAATTTCTAAAATAGGTTCAAAATTCCCAGTTTTTGAGTGGGTTTAACTGAATTTCTTAATCGGGAGCTTGACTGGTTATTTCCGAGAACTGAACCGGGTGCTGAATCAGGAATTGGACTGGAAATTAGATTAGAATCGGCTGATTAGGTTTAGTTCAGTCCAATTCTTCGGTCGAACTAGATGCTTACCCCTAGTCTCAAATTCATGTATATTTGACGCACAAACCATGAAAATGTTCCAGAAAAAACAGTGGGCTGGTTCACAATGTGCCAACTAAAAGTAAGAATAATGCCATGTGAAAACTTCGTTCAAATTGTTTTCTCTCTAACTAGCATATTTAAAAAAAATGAATTGTTCATGCATGTAGCCTTTATCTTCCCATGCAAAAGTCCTGGTAAAAACAATTAAAAACAAATGAACAGTTAAATGTGGTTTCATAAACACATTGTTTTTAGGGAAATTTTTAAAAAGTCTAGTAAGTTATTCATGAAATGACTTAGGGTCCATTTGTTTCATGGAAAACAACTTCCGGGAAAATATTTTCCGGAATTTCCGGTGTTTGGATGGCGGAAAATAGATGGTCAAGGAAAATGTTTTATGGTCAATGGAAAATCTCCCTGTCAGATTGTGGAAATCATTTTCTTGTCCTTACGCGCGCGCTCTGGCGTGATCTTCTGTTGTGCTTCTTTCCTTACTCATCTACCATTTCTGCCCTCTTTCTCACGAAACCTAGGGTTTCTGATCTGATCCTCCTCCTTTGACACTGACGATTAGAAGTGGCGGAGCATCCCCTCATCCAATGATGCTGGATCTCCACCCTCACGAAATCCTAGGTTTATGATCTTGTCCTCCTCCTCCTTCGACGCTGATGATTAGTAGCGATGGGGCTGGCAATGTTGGATCTTTGCCCTCACGAAGCCCTGGGTTTCTAATCTCGTCCTCCTCCTCCTTCGACGCCGACAATTAGCAGTGGCGAGGTTGGTGGTGTTGGATCTCCGCCCTCACAAAGCCTTGGGTTTCGGATCTCGTCCTCCTCCTCCTTCGACGTTGACGATTAGCAGCAGCGGAGCGTCCCCCTTATCCAGCGGTGCTTGATCTCCGCGACGTGCCCTACTTCCTCTTCACTACTAGTTAGGCCGAGCCTCAAGCTCATCAGATTTGGCGACTGGGTCTTGGTCAATCGCTAGGTAGCTGGCCATCGTCAGACATGCGACGGTAGAGGAAGGAGGAGGAAGAAGGAGGAGGAAGGAGGAAGGAAAAAAAAAAAAGGAAAAAAGAAAAAGAAAAAGAAAGAAAAAAATGAAAAAAAACAATAAAATTTTCGATTTTTTTAAAATACAAATAGTTAAAAATTCATTTTTTTTAAAATATAAAAAATAAAAATAATTTTTTGGTCAATTAAAAATATTAAAATTCAATTTTTGATAATTTTTCCCAAACAATTAAATTAGCTAACTAAACGGTGGAAAATATTTTTCATTCAAAATTCGGGTTTCAAGCTAAACACTTGAGTAAATAGAGTCATTTTTTTGGAAAATGACTTATGGGAAAAATATTTTTCGGAAATATGATATTTTTTGCGAAACGAACGGACCCTTAGTGAACTATGATTAAGTAAATCTATACTTTTATCAAGAATGAGATTGGGTGGCGCATAATATTTTACATTACCAATGGATGAAGATCCAATTTGTAAAATAAATAATTGATGACATTTGAGGAAGTGAAAAAAAGGATTGAGATCTCTTAAAAAAATAGAGAGGTCCTCTTTGTTTTTTATTTAGTATAGATAAATGCATTATTTGAACAAAATGATTATCCAGACTTTTGCTGTCAATAATAGGAAAAACAATTAAGAATATCATAGGCAAGAAATCAAAAAGAATGGGTTTCTCTATTCTTTGGCCAAAAGAATAATTTGACATTAATATAGATAAGGGAAGACTATACCTTCAACAGGAACTTCGACAGATTTAAGGATCTGGTAATATTTATGTAGAACTAAGAAGTTGATACTTCGAAAGATATATATAAAGCGAAATAGTTTCTGGGAACTAAAATTAACGAGATATCGATTACTTCTCACATGTAAAGGACATTATTAACAAGATTCTCAAAATTTATGTCTTGTTTTAATATATTATATCCCAACTAGGAAAAAACTTTGAATGCACCCCACTCTTGAAAATAAGTTTCGAAAATTTACTTATTTTTAGGTAAAAAAAGCTCTATGGTTTCATGCCAATTTAGTTGATCCCATAGTTCAAGATATATTAGCTAAATCAGATATATTTCTAACTTTCAATCATAAATACAGGCTAAATCAGATACATTAGCTAAATTAGTTTATCCTATAATATTATTGAGATATGTATTAGAAATGAATAGTCAAAGGGCATTTCTTTGCTTTTTGTGTTCCAAATATAAATTATTCTTTGCAAACTAGAAAAATTACCAAAAAATTCTTAAAACTATTGCACTTGTATCAATTCAATCTTTCAACTTGGTCAATTTAGTATTGAACTTTTTGATAATTTACTAGTTCAGTTCTAAATTTTTTAATTATATCAATTTAATACTAATTTTTTTGACTATTTGCCTTTTTAGTCCTAAACTTTTTGACGATTTGTAAATTTAATCATTTCAATTAATTTTAACCCAAAAATGCCAATCCTGACAATTTTTTTTGCATTTTTTAAAAACATTTTTTTCTAAATATTTTCTTATTTTCTTAGTTTTTTTTTTCCAACACTTGGCCGACGAGGGCACGGAGGTTCCTGACCACCCTCGCCTAGTTTGGGCCCTCGCCTGCCAATAGGGGGGCCACAACCTTCACTTGAATTTGGGCGAGGGGATTAGCCCTCGCCTGTGGTCAATGACTTTTGCAAGCCAAAAGTTGAAAATAAAGGAAAATAAAAAGTTCAGAAAAATTAACAAAATTAGAAAACAACTCCGTGTGCCACATAGGAAGGCTGGTGCTGACTCGATCGCCACATCAGCATTTTTGATTAAAATCGGTAGGAATGGCTAAATTAATAAATTATCAAAATATTTAAAACTAAATTGACACAATTAAAATGGTTATGACTCAAATGACAAATTGTCAAAAGATTTAAGACTAAATTGACACAATTAAAATATTTAGGATTAAATTGGTATAAGTGTAATAAGTTTATGACTTTTTGGTAATTTCCCTTCGCAAATTAAACAATATCTGTGGGGTCATCTGTTTCTTTATTATTTCTATTTTAAATTGAAAAATTAGTTCATGCTTCGAATATTTCAACGACTCTTTTTGTAAGCAGGGAAAGATACATTGCTCGATACATAACCTAAGCTACATTATTTGGCCTTTTGTTTTAGTTTACATGTGGTGGATGTGTTTGAATGTAATTGATTAGGCAACTTCCCCTTCAATTTAAAAACATGGGCATGACAATACAAAGTGAAGACATATAGCGTGGGCGGCTTTTATAGTAGTATCCCATTTGTTTCGTCACTATATTAGAAAAAAATCATTCAATTTAAAAAATAATTTATCAACGAAAAATCGCCAACTTAAACTTTTCTTTGCCCAACGAGCTTATGATCATTTGTTTCGTTACTATATTAGAAAAAAAATCATTCAATTTAAAAAATAATTTATCAATGAAAAATCGCCAACTTAAACTTTTCTTTGCCCAACGAGCTTATGATCAAGATGCACGTTCAAATTCTTGTTCATCGACCACCCACTTGAACAAGTGCTTTGATCGGAATATCGCTCACATAAAATAGAATTTTACCCTGTCGGAATATACTATATAAGATTCCATCTAAACCGTCTAGATACACTTGATCATAAAAGTCCAAACTTCGATAATTATTAATGAATAAGGCGTGAGATACCTACCCAATCATCAGCTTTCTAGCCTTTTCCTTATTGGGTTTGCCTTGGAGGGAATCTCTTATTATTTTAGCTATTTTCAATGTTTCCCTAAGTTTGTCTAATAGAAAACGAAGACTCCAAGGAGCCCCAAAAATATAAGTATGGGTTGACCCAAGTGCTCTCACAGGCTACACCTTTCCCCATCTTGTCCATCATCTCTACTGTGTACTAAAACGCTCGAGGCAGCTATGGTGAACAAGATTTCCCATTAGATTTTCCGAAATACCCTGCGTCCTTAAATTTCGCCGAAAAACATCCCAATATGATCCATATGATCACACAATTTATTGAAGTATTCAATCAATTTGATTAAAAGTGCAGCTGAAATTGATACGAAACAATCTGTCGTTTTTATCTGTTAGATTTCATGACCGCTGGTTTGTCAACTTATAAGACCCGACTCATGTCCATAAACTACGGATGTCGTAGTGTACTGCGGCAAAAATCACGGACTAATTTCATCTGGAGATTGATGTACAGATGTGCTCAAAATGGTCATATATAGAAGGGTTGTCTGACTGATCACATTGATTGAAGATCTACACGTGTTTCACAATGGAATTTCCACGAGATTTTACCCATTTATAGATATAGATGGACATGACAACTATTGTATTCGAGCTCAACGTTCGCATTTGGAGGACTATAAGAAGACCACATGACGAGCAGAACAATGCCAGTCGCTAATGAACGCGTGAAATAAGAGAAATTGAAGACCGAGCGTTCTTTGAGGTCTGTATCTTCGCTGAGTCAATTAAGTGCTTGATCCTAAGAGTTAGCGGAAGTGTTAAATTCATTTGTAAGCATAGTGGAGTGCTTGTTTTTAGAGTAAAGATATATGTCTAGGTCAGATATGAATGTGCGAGAGGGACTCTTTGTAAATACTTAGATGTGGGGAAAATTATCTAAGAAGTCCTAAATCTATTGTATGACGGCCAATTTAATCCTTAATCTTTCAGTGAAACTATTTTAATTCTAAACCTTTTGACTATTTGCTAATTCAGTCCTAAACCTTTTATTTTTGCGAATTTAGTTTTGAACTTTTTGAAGATTTACCAATTTACTCCTAAAGCTTTTAATGAATTACCAATATAGTCTTAATTTTTGCTAGAAATTGCAAACATGGCAGTTTAGTTAGCGCTTGTTGTCGTAAGTGGTGCAGCAGGCCACAATGAGGGCTCTTACCAGATTGTGAGGGCTGCGACCATTGCCTAGGGCCTAGCGAGGGTCGCCGGCCCTTTGAACTAAAAAAGGAAAAGAAAAGGAAAATAAAAACATTAATAAAAATCTCGAAAAAAAGTTAAAACACAATTTCCTGTCAACGATGGTTGCACCAAATGGGATGGTTGATGCTGACTAGACCATTACGTTATTGATTTTCATTTCAAATTAGCCGAAAAGAGTATATTGATAATTCGTTAAAAGGTTGAGGACTAAATTGGCATATCTTTGAAAGGTTTATGACTAAATTGATATAATTAAAAGTTTTATGATTATATTGATAAATTGTCAAAATGTTTAACATTAAATTGGTATAATTAAAAATTTTAGGACTGAATTGATTATCGTACAACAAATTTAGGACTTTTTGGACAATTGTCCACTAGATGTGTGTGGCTTAGTTTTAGGAGAGGGACTCTACTGTGTTGTGTGAACAAATATGAGAATAATATTGGAGGGTCCAATTATTACCTAGTCTATATAACAAGATTGCTTTAGAAGGAGTTGAGTTTTGCCTTGCAAAATGTTTTACACTTCCAACTAGAGGATATTTGAATTTTTCACTGAACTAGTGCATTTAAGCTTATTTGGACTACTAGGGTTGGACAAGAGGAGTAAGTACCTTGACGCACAACCTATATCTGTAAATCTTGCTCCCAATTTTTTCCCTAAATTCTTTGATTCCCGCTATCAAAATTGCTAGTTCATTTGCACGTGGAATCTAATTTAAGAAAAGGGGTTAGTTGTACAATTCTAATTTTCACTTGAAAAATTAATTCACCTTCTCATGGCTGCCCGTTTGGACCTAACAAATTTATCTTCAAATATTGAGAGGTTAATTAGATTCATCTATTCAATAAGTGAAGCTGATGAGATGTATAATAAGTAGGATATACTAATTAATGTCAGATAGGAAGGTGAGAGATGTGGCCATGAGTGGTCCTTAAAAGGTTCAAGAGAGAAGAAACAGATAAGAGATCCACCTTGGGGTGAGAGATCTCGCTATGTCACTTCTTGTATTCCCACTCACTCATAAAGAAAAGTTTGGATGGGACCTTAGGGGCCTCTTCAGTGGGGAAGCTAGACTCCTTGTTAATGCTTTGTTAGGAAAGGAAAGTAACGGAAGAAAAATGGTCTAATGGCTAGAAACTCTATTTCTAATATGTCACAATGGGAAATTATTGTTTATAATGTCTAATTTTTAACTTTTGCATTAATCTTTTGTATAGCTTTGCTAGGTTTCTAAAGCCAGTCAAAAGTTCATCTTAGTTAAGCTTCAACAATTTTTTTCCCTCTCTCTCCCTTTCCAAGTTTTAAGCTTTTTTCATTTATTCAATTTCTGTTAGGGAGGGATTGCCTTACATCTTGCCGTCCCTTCCCTAGTTGCTTTTCCTTTTATTTTCTTTTGTTTCTTTCCTTACTCTTCTAATCTAGTTTCAGATTTGGGAACTTTGGTTTTTTGATATTATATCCGAGAGCTTTTCTCTCTAATCTAATTCTAGATTTAGAAGTTATAATGAATAAGTACTCCACCTCTAGTTACAATGATGTTTACAACAGTCTTAGTGTCAAATCTGTGCTTGTTCAACGTGTTTTTATTAAAAGCTTTGTTGTCTCGCACTTGCTAAAGGGGCTCGCTCTTTCGAGTGTCAAATCTAAACTTGTTTAATATGTTTATGTTGTCTCCTTACGTTGATGGTGTTGGGGATGCTAACTTAGATGCATACTATCGAAAGACGGAGCCGCAACCACAGTTAGAGATCTTGGTGTGTGCTCATCATTGATGATGATTGGTGATTCGATGATTGATTTTGGATGTAGTCACAGATATATTCATGAAGGATGATCGTACAGTTAGCACTACCGGCCACGCTTGGATGATATACTTTGATTTCTAGTTTTTAGTTTATTTTGAAACTTTATGGGCTTGTCTTCTTATGGTGACTTTTGAGATTTCCTAGGGATCTTTTCATGGATTATTTTTGTAACGCTTGAATTTTTTTTTTTTTGAAAAGAATTTTTTTTTTTTTTTTCTTTTTTTTTTTTTTTTTTTTTTTTTTTTTTTTTTTGTTTTGAGGTTTTGCATGCACAAGGATATGATGATCTAATGACACCTCCCGGAAAAGGGAGGAAAAGTTTGCTTGACTACAGTTGAAAACCTTGTATACCGTACAACTTTATAACACATTATCGTAATCAAGTGACAAAGCCAAAATTATAAAGCAAGGAGGGGGCAAATTGTAAAACCCTCTTCACTAAAGATTTATGTTCTGTTGGTTTTGTAAAAAATAAATCTATAAAAGATATACTTTTTAAAAAAACTGATCTCTTGAAATTATTAGCTAATGAATGGTATTTTTATTATTGATAACAATTTACGTCTAAACTATTTTGTGAATGATAAAAATATTTTTCATTAATTCATTTTTATAAGTTATTCAAATGATTGCTTTTTGAAAAATATTTCCTAAATTATTCATTTTTCAAGCAACAAATGTATCCTTAGATAATATTTTTTTCTTACATTTAGGAAAGAGAGTTGTGTGATAAATCAGTATAAAAGAAGTAAAGTTATGAATGGTGTTCTTGTATTGGTCTTATAAGGCAAAAATACTATTTTTTTTACTGGAATAACCTTAGTTAAAATGATGTATTTTGAGTTTATTCCAGATTTATTTGTAAAATCCAATGAATACCTATAACAAATTTATACGAAAATTCTCATAAAAACTCGTGGAGAATTCCCGGGGATATATATGAAGAATATAGGCAAATATGATAATTTTTATACCTATATATATGTTTTTTTATGAGGAGGCACCATTTTCCAAACCCTGACGTGCCAAAAGAAATAGAGCTTTCTGTGCATAGAATATTAACAAAGGCTTGAAAGTTGGAAGTCAGGCATTTCAAAGGAAAAATTCTAAACATCTAACACGGTTTTAACTAGTACAGCATTCTTTACTAAAGAAATCTGGTTTCTTTCCTTGATGTTGTGTCGAAAGTAACAGACAAGAAGAGGGACGAGGACGAAAGGTTGGTCCGCCCAACCATTTCCCTCCAAGCTCTGTAAAATACCCACATAACTTCCCCGCCTGTACTCCAATGACGCCTCTACTCCAATGACACACCAAGATTGGTCAATAAATTACACAATTATTAAAACCTTAGCATACGATTATTAATTTAGTGCATTCTGATTATTATAATTCTCTCTTTATCTCTCATCTTCCTCCCTCCGTTCCTGCAATTCCCACATTTTGAAGTCAAACCCTTTTCATCAAGCTCCTTCCTCTCTCCATACTCCGGCCATATTCAATGCCGTTTTCATCAGGCGAGACAGTTCTGCCGTTGGAAGTCACAGGCCATGCCTGAGCAATCTTCCTGGTGACCAGATCGATCTGTTTTTCGCCCGTTCGGATCTGGAAAATCGGGAAAAAGTTTGGGAATTTGACCTGGCCCTCCAGGAATTCTAAGCAAGGGCAGGATTTGGATCATGGTGGAGTGATTGGATCATGTAGAACTTGATATGGAAAACTTGTTAGAGGTGAGCTGACCTTGGGTCATGAATCTGATGTTCTAATGGAGTGGTGGCTCATGCTTGGCGTAAGAGGATGATGGAGAGGTTGGGCACTTGGGGCCTGCGGTTGGTCAATCTTGCTGTCTTCTGCTTTCTCATACTCGTTCAATCAAGTTCTGCCCAAAACGGTGAGTTAACCTTAGTTTCCCCTTCATCTTTCTTATTTTTATTTAGTTTTGTAAGTTTTCAATTTTATGAACAATCGCTGCTATAGAAAGTATTCATCCACATGAGAGTGCCAATGTTTCTGTTCTAGAATGAAAGTAGTCTTTCCTAGGTTATTCAGTACAGGCAATGTTGATTGCAGTCAAATGTCATGCGAAATGTCACTAAGTTGATATTACTGTACAAGCTCGCGATTCGAGGTCGATTATTTTATAATCTGGTGGGTCGCTGGGAAGTTTCTGTGAAGAAATTGGTCTGCTCAAGTTTTGGTTTTAATTAATCAGTTATGATTAGGAATCTGATTATTGGCTCCAACCGATAAAAAGTTTAAGTCTCTTGCTGCGAGGTTTTACTGATAAACAAGGATCCAAATAATTTCAAGACACAGATCTGCTCGTTTCATTTCCAATTCCAAACAACTTTAACCGAACTGAATCTCGACGCTTTGTGTAGTTTAGTTTCGGAAAATTTTGTTGGAATAAATTGGGCACGAATGTTTGCTCACTGGATGCAGGTTTTGTGAGCTTAAGCTGCTGTGCGCAACAAAACTCGACGGACACGAACGGGATCGTTTGGACGACTGACGACCTTTATTTCCCAGACAGGCAAACATGCCACGAAATATCTAGGCCGGTGGAGAACAGCGAGGGCAATTCTATCCGGACCTTCGACATAGGAGACCCGGGGAAGGTTTGCTACAGCTTAACGACCAAGCTTGGCCAGGACTACCTTGTAAGGGGCGGTTTCTCCTCCAGAGACTCGTTGGCGCCGTCTTTGTTCGATATCTTGATTGGGGTCACCCCGATTGCTCAGGTGAGCTCGGCATCGAGCTCGGGGAATGAGTCAGCGGTGGAGGGAATTTTCCGGGCATGGAATGACCGTGTGGACTTTTGCTTGTTGAAAAGGGAAGGTGATCCATACATTTCACAGCTTGAGCTGAGGCCTTTGAACAGTGATTCAGATAATTACTTGAATGGAGATTCAAGTATCGTCCTGAAGTTGATAAAGAGGGTGAACCTGGGGAGTACTGGAGAAGACATCAGGTATGTTTATTCATACATTTCATCCAATTTCCCCAAATCAATCTCCACTGAATCATCCAAAACTTGAGGGTCTTAATGATTTTTTTTTTTTTTTTAAACTAGACAAAGTTAAGGGGATATAATAGCAAATTGCTCAATAAAGAACAATGAATCTCGATGCAATCAATAAGAGATGTGATTACGAAGCAATGGAGAATATTTTGAATGATGTAGATCTACTCAAAGAAGTGTGAGCACTTTTGAGTTGATTTACTCCGATCATGACAATTACTGAAATACAAATTACTAATTAGTGTGAAAGTTACATCGAATGGTTTATATCCTTACATTTTAATTCAAACGACACTAACATTATTTAAGGAAAAGAATTGCACGGGAAGTCCTATATTTTGTATACGGAGGGTTATCAAGTGCTAAACCTTTTAATTGTTTCAATTAAGTTCTAAAAATTCTCCAAAATAGTAATCTATTCCAGTCAATGGAAAAATACTTAAAACTGCATATGTCTCACTTAAAAAGTGCTGACATGGCATATTCAAATTACAATTTTCAGCACGATTTTAGGGTTTAATTGCATTTTTCGATAATGTTGATATTTTAATTGAATTAATTAAAAGGTTTAGGACTTTATTTTTTTATTTTTATTTTTATTTGTAAATGTTTATAACTTGACCAAACCAATTGAAATGTTAAGGACTCAATTGCATTCCGTAAATAGAGTTTAGGACTTATAGTGCAATTTTCCTTGATTTGAGGGTTCATTAAGTCTATTTATTTATCCTCTTAAAGTTAAATAATCCCAATCTACCTGACCGTATACCATGCAATATTCAATCATTCTCTTCCTACTAAACTCCTCCCTACGTTTTGACGCTATATTTTGGAAACAAATTATAATTTAGTATAAAACATGTCTATGTACTTGTTAGTATAATTTGCATTTCATAAAAGATCTAAAGTCCGTTAAGTGAGGACTTACATTGACTTTAATGTGACTTTACAAGTAATCCCAATCTTAAGGTATAAAATTTGGTAGGGCTTTCTACTTTTTGGTACCACTCCCCTTGAATCTATCACACGGAAAATGTTACGCGACATTGAACCGTACCAAACATTTTAGCAAATCAAAAGTGATGGTTTCCAAAAGATTCAGCACACTGAAAAGTTCAAAGTGATTTTTTTTCCATGGTTGAAAGCAGAAAAAAAACTAAAGTAGGAGTGAAATTAGAAGTTCTTTAAAACCTAGAGGATATGCCAAAATTGTAGGAGCACATAATCTTTGCTTAAGTATTTGTAACTTCTTAGTGAGTAATGAGATTTCTTCTTTTCCGACAAAAAAGAAAAACTAGTAAAAGAGAAAATGCATTTTTTTTTTCTCATTTTCCCTTGTTGTATACTATGGTCAACAAGATTCCTCCATGTCATGGTCCGTAATTGAGAGCTTTTCCATGACAATTCTGAGTCGAATAGGATTAGACAACGTGTAAGAGTGTATTTTCAGAGTGTCTTTGCAATTTTAGGAAGAGAAGACATTGTCCGTCCAATTTCCCTTTTTAGAGAGATGTTAGGGTTTCATATCTGTGACCATGTGAAACATAGGCTTCCAAAAGGACAAATGTCTATGTCTGAAGTCTGAAAATGAAATGGTTCGACTTCCTAAGAAATCCATAAGAAGCGTGACGTTACTAATTTAATTTGTATCCGATAGTATCTCCGAAAATAACCTATTGTGAATGTCTTATCAACAAGGATGACTTGTCTTTGACTAATCTAGTGAGATAGGATTGACATGATGCCTCAAGAGCCCGTGATCGCAGCACAAATTATAGGAATCAATTTTTTTTTTTTTTTTTTTTTTTTTTTTTCTGGAAGTAACTTTCTCATTCATTTTCGAAGATATACATGAGAGAAACAATACGGTACAACTACAAATCAAGACAAATTCCAGACAACTTCAAAACAAAACAAGTGTTGTAGATTAGTCAAACTAGCAACAGTTTTGCTCCCTTATTTCCTTTCGTCACTGCACCACAGTGATTTAGTCAAATGCTACGAGAATTTGGTGGAGAATATTTGTCAGTAATCAGCTCTTGGTCATAGTAAATTCCAATCTCATTTCCGTCGTTTCTTATTTCGTGTGGGCGAGTGTTCAAATGCACCACTTTTCTTCTTCTGCTTAATTTTCAGGTATCCCGATGATCCAAGTGACAGAATATGGAAATCAGAAGCAGACGCGATTGGTAAAATCATCAGTGGCACCACAAATTTCCACACTGCAAGAGTACCCATCAAAGTCCTTCAGACAGCAATGACCAGTTCAGACCGATTGGTTCTTCTGAGCAGTGGCCTTGAAACACAACAATACAACTACACAATCTTCCTCTACTTTCTGGAGCTCGACAGCAGCGCTCGGGCTGGGGAAAGAGTGTTCGACATATACGTCAACAGTGAGAAGACATGGGATGGGTTTGACATACAGGGTAAAGGGTCTACCTACCGTGAAGTTGCCCTGAATGTGACGGCAAGGGGGTCTTTAAACTTGACACTAGTTAAGGTCTCCAATGAGTCTGTCGTATTCGGACCCATTTGCAATGCCTATGAGATACTGCAAGTGTACTCATGGTCCCAAGAAAGTGCGCAAGGAGATGGTAAGTTATAAGCAGAGTCGGTACTCTACTCCAGCTTGACATATTTGTTGACTCTTACGATGATATTTTTGTTCATGGGTTTGGCTTTGTCTCTTCAGTGGATGTGATGATGAATGTGAAAGCGGAGCTTTGGCGGAGTAATAGTGAGAGTAAGGTTTTGTCGACTTGGTGGGGTGACCCATGCCTTCCGATTCCATGGCAAGGCCTGGTTTGTGACAACATTAGCGGCTCCTCGGTTGTGACCAAGATGTAAGTCTGCTTTTGGCTTCATCTAAAGATGTCTCCCTCACATGCTTGATGTTCTGTTTGACGTTATTTTGTTGCCTCATACATTTCAAGTTGTTCTGGCATTTGAGCAGGACATATGGAGCTTCTCCTTTCACTGACTCTCCTTACTGATACAAATTGTTATATGTGGTAATTTCAGACATCTTTCTTCGAAACATCTTAGCGGCTTGATTCCTCCCAACATTACCACGCTAGTGCACTTGAATGAAGTGTAAGGATCAAGTTCCTCAATTCTTTCTGCTTCTTGTGTTCTCGTGTGATTGCTTTAAGTATGACATCTTTGTCCAAGCAGTTTAACATTTGCAGTTCTGATTCGTTCTAGGAATCTTAGCTACAATCTTTTTACTGGCCAAATTCCATCATTTCTGGCATCCTCCTCGTTGAGATCACTGTAAGCTATCTCCTAGGCTTGTTATTATTTTCCTTTTCCTCAATAAGTTATTTTCTCCTAAAATTTGTGTGCCCATTGTTGACTGGCCGGTTAAAATTATCTATCAGAGACGTACGTGGAAATGACCTCATGGCTCCGATTCCAGAATCCCTCTTTTCGCTGCCAAATTTGACAACATTGTGAGTCCTTTCGTTCATTTTCCATCGTGATCTGATTCTTGTTTGATAAAATTCTGTCTTATTGGAGATCATATTGCCCTCAAGATATTACATGGAAACCCTGTTCTTCCAGATATTTCGGCTGCAATCCACATTTAATCAAAGCTTCTCCAGCTAGCCTCAACGACTTGAAACTGACCACAGAGTATGACTATTCTTCTCCTTAAAAACTGGCATTTGAAAGTATTGATGTTGCAGACAAAAGGATGAGATGGTTCCAATTGTTGGCCTGCTTGTACAGTTATGGAATATGCACAGGCGTGGAATCATCTAAATCCAAAAGGGAACTTGTCATTGTTGCAGCTGCAATTGGATCTGTCCTTATTATAGCTTTGGGGATCCTTATCTTTTGCCTTTACAGACGAAAGTTTGCATTCAAGAGAGATGATAAGAAGGGATACATAATAAAGAAAAGTGAGTTGCTTTTCTGATTTCCCCTTGTACTCAGTGGCGCATTTGAATACTTAGTTTTGGAAATAGGAAAGAACTTGATTCATTCAATGTAGCAATCTTGTGGATTAGACTTTCTGGACTAGTTAATTAACTAATGTGTTGAGTTCGACAAACATGTCAATTCAGTGTTTTTGGATCAGCTCTTCTTGTCAAGTTGATTGGTTTCTGAACGAGAATTAACTGAAATTGCAGATGCTGCGTCCTCAATACCCAGCAAAGAGGATTTGGTGTTGAAATCCATATGCATTCAGACATTTACTTTGCAGTGCATAGAGGCCGCTACCCAGAAATATAAGACTCTTATAGGTGAAGGAGGCTTTGGATCTGTGTTCCGTGGTACTCTGTATGATGGTCAAGAAGTTGCAGTAAAGGTTAGATCAGCCACCTCAACTCAAGGAACTCGCGAGTTCGAGAATGAGGTAATTTTCCGTGCTTTGTCCATCCAAACAGTGCAGGACTGATAGCAGTTGGAAAAACGATTACCATTTTGATGTGGATTGCATACAAGTCAAACTTCATTAAAAAATTGTTATTGCAGCTAAACCTTCTTTCGGCGATTAGACATGAAAATTTGGTCCCTCTGCTCGGTTTTTGTTGCGAGAATGACCAGCAAATCCTCGTCTATCCTTTCATGTCCAATGGCTCTCTGCAAGATCGCCTTTACGGTACTTCTCTTCAAAACTCTTTTGAATTGGCGACTCACATGCATAACTAACTATCAATGATCTTTTGGGCAGGTGAGGCCTCAAAGAGAAAGATCTTGGATTGGCCAACCCGACTTTCTATTGCTCTTGGAGCTGCAAGGGGTGAGAAACTCGGGAGGACTGTCCTCTTGTTAAGATTTTTCTTCTCTTGTATTGGTCTTATGTTTGGTTATCAGAATAAAGAACATAAGCTTATACGTCTAGAATAACTCGCTTTTGTACTTAAGATTGGTCCTAGATAGGAGTTTAACATAAACTCAAATCTTTATTAACTGACTAAACATTGCAAGGATACATCAGTTCTAAATTAAAAATGATTTGCCAAGGGTAAAAATTAAGGTTTACACACACACTACAGCTTTTTTCAAACAACTGATCGTTCATTTTGGTATTGCTGGAAACATAGTCAATATTTGATACCATTGCTGCAATGTCTACGTACTTTATAAGCTACAGGAGGAATAGCTGCGACTAAGGTTCTATAGACGCTTAGACTCGAATTTAGTAATACTAAGGCTGTGTGGAAAACACGTGAGACTTGTAGGATTGTGCAGGGTATATCTTCATGAAGCTGGACCTTCTTTGCGTGACTCATATTAACAGTTGCAGTTATACATCAGTAAAGCTGAATGGCTGAAAGATGTGTGAAAAGCTTGGACGTGTGGCCAAACTAACATGCAATCTTCTAGTAGTATAGTGCCTCGACATGCTCATTCCTGAGGAATTAGGTGCGACCACCCAGTGAATGGTAGCTGATACTGTTTAAAACATTTTCCTATGGAATAACAAAGTGGCAGTACGGCAGCGATGATAATCCCAACAATCGGAACTGGCTTGTAGAATAAAATAGTATCTCATTGCTGATAAGGAAATGTGGGAAGAGAATTCCCCAGAAAATGAACGTGTTAACGTACTTTATTCGCGAATCTGTTCACAACCATCACCTCAAACAGTCGTTCCCTTGTTTCTTTTCCTGTCTCAGGTTTGATGCATCTCCACACTTTCTCCGGGCGTTGCATCATCCACAGAGATGTCAAATCGAGCAATATACTCCTGGATCAAAGCATGAATGCCAAGGTTGCAGATTTTGGCTTCTCCAAGTATGCACCGCAAGAAGGGGATAGTGGTGCTTCTCTTGAAGTGAGGGGGACTGCGGGGTACCTAGATCCAGAGTAAGCTCTCTTATTCATTTCACTCTTTGGGTTAGGTTACGTTAGTTTTCCATCAACAAGAAGAGTCAGGACTGGTCATGATCAAATATCTTTGTGGGATGTCCTAGTGTGATCTTGACAGTCTGAACAAGAAGTGTCAAGCATGGATGCGTAGCGCATCATTTATCCATTTTAGGCATCATGTAGTAATGTCCTTACAGAAATTGATTGGCAGTATGTTGATGCTTGGATGATTCAGGTACTATTCAACCCAGCATTTATCAGCAAAAAGTGATGTCTTCAGCTTTGGTGTGGTTCTACTCGAAATCTTAAGTGGTCGAGAGCCTCTAAACATACACAGGCCGCGCAACGAATGGAGCTTGGTTGAATGGGTATGCTTTATAACTTAAGATCTTGGTTGCTAGAAACTGAAAAAATTCATCTACTTTATGCAGATTAGCTTGAAAAATCTCTTTTACCTCTGCTGTCAGCCCAAAGTATGCACAGTTGTTGCACCAAATCTTTTATTTGTGGAACGATGAATCAACAAAATTTGTAGAGCTGACAAAAGTAGAACTACTGTTTAACTTGATTATTCTGTTGGTTGAGGTTTAAATGCTGAATTTGACTCCATTTACACCCCACTCTCTTTCTCTTTTCTGCTGCCAAAGTCTGCTGTGATTAAGAGCTATACTTCTCTTCTTTACATTTTCAGTCTTTCAGCTGCTGAACTCATCAGTTGAGATGAGGGTATGCATATTCAGAAGTCGAGAGCTTACAAGTTTCCTTATGTTTATATGCTAATCTCATAATGCTAGACTATCCAACCATTCCCTTAGGTCAAATGTCGTTTTGTCCCCCATTGATTCAGTTAATGACCCCAAGAGAGTTCGCGTGGATGTTTGATCGTTCTGCTAATACTTGCATGTTCATACTTGAGGCAGAGTTAATTAAATTTACAAAGTATTAGGAAAGCAAAGGTGTCTTTTCTCTTCTGGTTACATGATATGAGGAGGGGAAGTGCCATTTTGGTGTAGCTCTAATGGGATCCGATGCGTCTTTTACTCTGAATCCAGTGGCCACAATATTGTCAAATTAATCTTATTACTTGCAAACGCATTTTACATCGTCGGTCTAACTATTAATATCTCCTGGCTTCTTTCAAATCGTCAATATGTCAATGTTGTTCGTACCTCAATAATAACATGCTAACAGAATCACATTGTCATGCAGGCCAAACCTTACATAAGGGAGCAAAAGATTGAGGAAATTGTGGATCCAAACATAAAGGGAATGTACCATGCAGAGGCAATGTGGCGGGTGGTGGAAGTGGCGCTGGCCTGCATTGAGAACTTCTCGGATTACAGGCCGAGCATGGCCAACATTGTGCGAGAGCTTGAGGATGCTTTGATCATAGAGAACAATGCCTCCGAATACATGAAGTCCATCGACAGCTTTGGCGGATCCAACCGATTCTCAATCATCATTGAGAAAAAGGCTGTTCTCTTCCCCACCCAGGAGCAAGCGGCAGAAGCATCGCCTCTTAGTTCACAACCCTTGGCTCCTCCAGAACCTAGATAGAAATTTCGTAGCTGCTTAAAATTCATTCACAACCACGTAGAAGAGAAGCAGATGAAAACTGAAGGGTATGTCTCTCCATATTCATGTGCAGGGGAGAGTATTCAACCGACTCTCTTAAAGTCTAAGAAAGTTCACTTTAAGTACTTTGTAATGGATTAACTCCATTGCTTGTCAGTCTTTTGGTGTAGCAATGAAGAATTTTTGCTGGAATTGTACTTCAGACCCAGTTACCCATTATCCACCAATAAGATGACTCGACATAAACCGAAACGACCTACATCGGACGAATGTCTTTTTAGGCTTTTTCTTGTTCATGATGTAATAGATCCGTCACTGTGCACACGACTCACGTTCACTCAAGTTGTCTTGCTTCTAGAATTTGTGAATTCTAGTGGTTTAACGGGTTTCAACTTAAGTTTCAAGTGATGGTTCTGGAAAGAAGACTGATGCTTACTCTTTTAGACCTATGGGCAAAAATTTTCAGGAGATCAGTTAAGGCTCGCTTACACTCTCCATTGGAAGAATGTTAATAAGATCTAATGAATCATATTCCTTATCTTGATGTGGTACATTAGTCATACTATATTAGGATGTGATCCTGAAACCATTTCTCTGGCGATCTGCTTTAAAATTCAAATGTTTGACAGAATCAACTGGTTGATGCTGCTATTTACAAACTGAAAAAACCCATACATTACCAGCACATCGTTGTCCAGTCCCAAAGGACTCCTTCAAATGCTGAATCGAGTCGAGTAGTCAATGAAATCCAGCCATTTTCAACAGCAATGGAACTGCGGATGTAAGTTTGCAATTTTTGCACGCCCGCTAAATTCAGTCTCTAATAGAGTTGACCATCTTACCTTTGAAAACTGTTTCTTATGTGGAGAGCAACTTCTCATTCAGTATATGCTCATCATTGCATGTCAACAGTCCAATGAACCTACGCCTATCTAGCACATTTTTGTCTCCCCTTACTACGGTGAAAATTTGACCAGGTATTCACACACCACAGCCACGGTACCACTAACATATCGACCATTTCCAGAAAGAAGCCATGGCAGCCCATTAAACATGGTTCACATGATCGCATCTGCAATAGATAGTCCCATTTTTCCAGCAGAATGCTTGCTGCACTTTCAAGTGATAACTCTATCATACACTTGTGGACCGAATACAACTATCCTTCATCATGACCAAATCCTGGGTACGTGTTCACCAATCAGCAGAAGATCTAGAGAAAAACATCCCTAATCTTGACTGAAAAACAATTCCATTTGGTTAGCACAGATTTGCAAGCCATTATAGTTTAAACTGCAATTAGCCATCAAGTCCAACATGGCTATAGCCAGCTTATGGTTGAATCATATAGGTAGAGCTCCAAATTCCTGAAGTGGATAAATAGACAATCAACAATTACAAACTTCTTGAAAATTTCTCAATCTGAAGCTCAAGGCAGAAGACAGTAGTAAATTCTGGAAAGAGAACAATAGCTGCAAGTACAGGAAACAAATCAGAAGTGAAATTCAAAAGAGATGAGAAGTCAGTGTAGTTCCGTGCATGAGGGGGGGCCCTGAGAGTTTACGGAGAATACAACTGTTATGGTACTGCTTACACTAGCTCTAATAAAGCTTGCAGAAGTGATTTATCCAACCATGCAAATTCCTCATTTAGTTTGCACTTTGAAGACAGCAGTTACTCCTTTGAATGATGATGTGCCAATCCTAAAAGGCATTCAACTTGAGATGTTGAAAAATCACATCCTTTCAAGAGTAACATCATTTTCTGACCAATAATAATAAAAAAAAGAGTAATACTGTGCTGCTTTTGTGTCTCTCAAAGTTTTGCCAAGGCAATTCATTGTGATCTCATGAGTGTGAGATGGTTCAGCCCTGCTGGAATCCTAGGTTGGCTTCTTTTGGTTTTCTTAGATGATGGAGATGCATATGTTTTTATTCAGTCGCAGAATTTCAGTTTTTTATTGACATGCACACTTGTTTCGCACATAATCGCCGTTCGAAAGTCACTGTTTCCTAGGGCCCACTAGAGATTGCTTATTTTGGCGTGCCACTCCCAAACGTGGCATCAATTTTTATGGGATCGGAAGTATCGTATAATCATTTATCATATTGGACTATTAGCAATAAAGTTAGGAAGAAGCAATGGATTAACTACAGGAGAGAAAACTAGTAGTATAGAAAATATGCAGTAATAAAGCATTCGTGTGGCTTCCAATTTTCTGCAGAGATTGGATGCTAAATGTTCGTGAGTGAAAGACAAACAGCACGGATCAGATTAGAATTCCCAAGATTGCTCCTCAGACAGGAGATTGGAGCTTTCGATACTGAATTGTCGAGTGGAAAAGTCATTGCCGGAATAAGTACTCACGTGAGCGTAATCCAGGATGCTATAGGAGAGAAGGTAGCAATCTCTCCCTCAAGTTGACTGCTTTTGAGATTTCCCCACCGAAGTTTGCCGATCATGCTAACAAAACTTTTTGCTAGCAGCTGAGGCACTTCCTTTCGTGCTTCGCCACATTCTTTTCTGGAGTCTTGATTGCCTTCATTTGCAGTTGGGAAGTTTCACTGGTCACCTTGTTTGTAGTTCCCTTAATTCTACTGATTGGAGCCACCTACACCAAGAAAATGAATGCCATCTCAGCTGCCAAAATGATTTACCTATCCGAAGCTACTACTGTTGTGGAACAGGTGAAAAAACTTCACCTTTTTTATTTATAAAAAATCTAAGAAAAAGGGAATCATCTGGAAATTCACGGGTTAATGTTTGACAACATACAGACCGTATCTCATGTAAAAATGGTCTTTTCATTTGTCGGAGAGGATCTCGCAATCAAATCATTCTCAGACTGCATGGACAAGCAGTCTGTCATTAGCAGAGGAGAGGTGCTGATTAAGGGAGTCGGAACAGGAATGTTTCAAGCAGTGACCAACTCCTCTTGGGAACTAATCATATGGATCGGACCGATCGCGGTCACTGCCGGAAGATCTAGTGGAGGAAATGTCATAGCAGCAGTCATGAGCATCCTCCTTGGAGCTATGTAAGAAAAGTTTACCTTGTAAAAGCTTTTGGATGAGATTGTTTTGTCTTACAGACTAGATAAGCAATCCAATGATGATCATCAAGCTAGTTAATCTGCACATAACATGGGAAATAACATCGTCCTACTTGGGTTCTCTAAAGTTTTGTATGAATGTGTGTATGATGCATTTCATTTTGAGCCTCTTAAGGAGATATCAGATGCCTTTAAGAATCTTCATATAATGAAGTGAAGAAGATATAACCTTAATTATGGACCGTGGCTTCTTTTGCATTCCAGCTCAATTACTTATGCTGCCCCCGACATGCAAGTATTCAACCAAGCAAAAGCAGCAGGAAATGAAGTTTTCAAGGTGATCTAGAGAAAACCAAATATTAGCAATGCTTCAGGGGGGATCGTATTGAAGGAAATTGAGGGAAACATTGACATAAGGAACATTCACTTTGCTTACCCATCCCGAGTAGACAAAGTGATTCTTCAAGGTTTTACGCTGTCAATTCCAGCAGGAAAGACGGTGGCGTTAGTTGGTGGCAGTGGGTGTGGGAAAAGCACAATCATATCCCTGGTTGCAAGATTCCATGATCCATCGAGAGGTCTAAAACAATCATATCCCTGGTTGCATGCTTCTGTTGCTCATACATTTTTTGCGCACAAAGGTTGCTGACGATTGAATAATATTGCATAGGTTGCTGATGATTGGGTAATATTGCATGTTTTCAGGGGTCATTCTCATAGATAACCATCACATTAAGGATCTTGATTTGAAGTGCCTCCGCCAAAATATAGGAGCAGTTTCCCAAGAACCATCACTGTTTGCTGGCACTGTCAAGGACAACCTTAAAGTAGGAAATTTGGATGCAGATGACCAACAAATAGAGAATGCAGCAATGATGGCAAATGCACATAATTCCATTTCACAGCTTCCAGATAAGTACTTGACAGAGGTAATATGCAATCTCCTAGCAACAGATGTAAATAAACGATGTCTCTCTTGAAAGTTCTCAAGCTCTCATTAGACAAAAAACAAGGATCCTAAGTTAAATTTTGGCGCCATGATGATGGACTAGGTGGGGGCAGAGGGGCTTCCAGCCGTCAGGAGGACAAAAACAAAGAATTGCAATAGCCAGAGCTGTTCTCAAGAATCCTCCAATACTCCTGCTCGATGAGGCTACAAGTGCTCTTGATTCGAGATCTGAGAAGCTGGTTCAAGAGGCATTGGAGAAGGCCATGAAGGGAAGAACGGTGATCTTGATTGTCAACCATCGTTAATGCAGATGAAATTGCAGTCGTAGAGAATGGACAGGTTAAGGAGACAGGAACGCACAGCACCCTATTTGGATACTAGCAAATTTTACAACAGCTTATTCAACATGCAGAACATCAGTGTCGTTCGTGATGAAGGGTTGGCTGCTTCATAATGATTATTTCCTACCGTTTGTGCATGATCATGCATTATTAAAAAGAAATGACCACTTTGACAATAATAAGTTTCATCATCTTAATTTCGAGAACCGATAAAATTCAGTGACTGGTATCTTACAATAGAATTCCTTGACAAAGAAGGGAGAAAAAATCAGAAAACACATGGGTATGGTGTGATTGCCCACAAGTGAATTGCTATAGAGGAAAAAGATATCAATGAGAACGGATCATACAAATGATGAATACTGTTCAGACAGAGAGAAGCCAGTCTCACAAAACAACATATCATAGAGTTGCTTAATAAACCAGAACATTACAAATGATTTTACAGTAGTCCTCCACAACTGCTTCTTACCAATGAGCTACAATCCCCAGTAACAACTTTTTACACCCATCAACTTGTATATCAAACTAAAAGCACAAAGCCAGTCCACTGCTGTTCGGAGTGGGACACAAGACCCAAGAATTTGCAGAAAACAGAGAGCTTACAAGATGCCATCAGATAAGCTTCTCAAGTGTTAAAAAGGGCTGGATTCGCCGATGCAGTACCCACTTGGACTTCGAGCAGCTCGAGACGATGCTCCAAGAGATCGAGCTTCTCATTCAACGATGCCAACTTACTCTTGGTGGTGGCCTCTGTTGACGAATGCATAACCGAATTAGAGGAATATACACAAATTCCAACACCTAAGGATCTCGAAAAAGAAAACAACCCATCCACATCCTAATAAACCAATCCCATTCATTCTTGTCAAATGACAAGAAAGGAACGCGAACCCGAATCAACGCTCCTCCATCACCAGCACAAATCAACAAACAACTTAGACATCACCAACCCAATAAAGCTGCTGCATCTCTTTGGTGCTACTCCATAGAATCAAATTTCATCAAAGCATAGACAAGCCTAAAGCAGTCTAAACATCATCCCCCGGCCTCCAAAGTCACCCCAGACCCACGAAACCGAGCATCGAGCTGAAAATCAATCACCTACCCAGATCTCTTTACTAACGGGGCCGAATCAAGAACCGGCAAGAACCCAATGGTAAAGTTTCGAAATTTAAGCGGGGGATGGGGACGCGCACCGAATTGGACGAGGAAATCGAAGAGGCGGCGGACGTTGAGGGAGATGTGGGAGATGAACTCGCGGTTCTCCCAGTCGGCTTGCACCGCGATGCCCACGTTCACCGCGTTCGTTATGCCTCCCGCCCTCGCCATTGGTGCTCCGGGGAATCGCAGTCGTAAGAGGAGGAGAGAGAGAGGCTGGGCGGGAAGATTCGGAGGGAGCGAGAGAGATGGTGACGGAGGTTGAGGATGGAGGGACGAAACGGGCGAGGGGGATGATGTTCTTCCTTCGATTTTACGACTCACGAAGCTGATTCGGGCAGCGCAGAGAAGAGAAGGCAGTTGCAAAAAGTTACTTTTGGGATAAAGGATGAACTCGAAGCCTTTAAAACTTATTATGAGAATGCAATAAAGCATTAGTATTTACAAAAAATAATGTAATTAAATTCTAAGACTAATCAAATTAGTATATTGAGACAGTCCATCAACTTTCGCCGATTTAGCTAAGTGCAAATACCGATGTGACTTTATTTAATTTGTTCTAACTTTTACTTGGCATGAAGTGATTAAAACATGAAATATAAAGCTAAAATAAAGTCGTTCGAGTCAAAATATGATTTTGGGAAATGATATAAATAGTTTTTAACTTTGACCAAAATATGTAGTGTGTTTAATATAGTCCGTGAGCTTTTTACGTGTTTTATTTAGTTTTTGAATTATATGAAAATGTTCAACGATTCTTGATCTTGAATTAATGGAAGACTATATTAAATATTTTCATATAATTAAGGGATTATATTAAAACGTATCAAAAGTTCAATAACTACATCAACAAATCAAAAGTTCAAGGATAAAGACTAATTCATGGACCGCATTTTAATTTTAGGGACTAATTGTGTCATTATTCTTATGATTCTAGTACAATTTTTATTTAAGTTAAATTAAAAATAACTATATTTTTTTTAAAGAGGACAAGAATGAGAAATCGATAGCGAGGGTCGTTGGCCACTTGCTGGGGACTGGTCATCCCCCACTCTTGCTGACCATTCCTGACAATGGCGAGACGGTGGCGATGAGGGCTAGTTTCTCACCTCTCTCTCTCTCTCTCTAAGAACTTTAGCTTTTTTTTTTTTTTTAAAAAAAATTTAAAAGGGAAAAAGTTAGAAAAAATGTCAAACTATGCTAACCGTAGCACATTTACTTTGAACTTTTCTTTTTGCATAAAAAAACTATAATTATGCCCACTATAATACATTTACTTGAATGTATTTATATGACACATTTACCCTCATGATTTTTTAGCTAAGACAACATTGTTTTTACCATGTCAACACTATTTACTTCCTAGTATCCATGTAGGTAGATTTTTAGCAGTTCTCATTGACATAACATTAATAGAAGGTAAATATGTTACACAGATACAAGTTTAAGATATAAGTTTAGGGTAAATAGGTCACTATGAACATAGTTTAGGGTTTTTGGTGGTTTTTACCAAATTTAAATAAAATTTGCATAAAATATCATATTTGGACTAAAATGACGTCGTTTAAGCCATGTTATCGCAACGTGGAAAGAAAAAATATTCAAAAAAAGCCAAGTATTTTTCGTTAGTTAAAGAAATGACTCGATTGCACTGATTTAACAAGTTTTAGAATTTAATTGTTTTTTTTTTCAAATTTTATGACTCAATTGTACTCTAATGATAAGTTTTCTTTTAGTATACTTATCCCAAAAGTTTATTTAGTTTTCTTTTTCCTAATGGTAATAATACAAGAAATGAAAACCCAAAAAGTCACTTTGGGCAAAATTGTTCATGCAATAGACATTTTCATCATACTTTAAGGTATTCTAGTTTTGAGACACTACATTTGTTCATTCATTTCAATTGGTAATCACGTGTGCCTGTGTTACAGGTTTCTTTCTCGGTCTGCTCTTCCATGAAATATTGGTGTTCCTATGATGTGTTTAGGACAAAAAAGATAAACTGCGATGATTTCTCTTTTCGTTTTTGGAAAAATATGTAAATTCAACTGGAATGGTGAGTACGTCCATCGAATGAATTAGAAGACAAAGCCAGGGAGACATAATTGAAATGCCTGTAACTCATCCTGAAAATGGAATGGCTCGCCGGTCTCCCTAGTTATCTTGCCTCCATCTGAAGATAATTCCTCTACCAAAAGACGCCGTGAAGATCCAGCTATGTTTCCACTACAACTACAACTTTTGGATGCATAGAAATGAAGGATGCTAGGCCCTTTTATTAAGCATGTCATTGGATATGGAATATCTACCTTTCTTTCGCCGTGATGAATGGCACCCCTTTGGTCTTTTGCTCAACCATTTCACCAGTAGAATTGTCTATGGTTCTGCTCCGCATTCTCGATCGAGAGTAGCTAACATTATATTTGAATCTCACTGGTTTTTGCCTCCTACTAGATCAGAGGCTTAGGTGCAGATTCAAGTTGGTCTTGATGACATAGCCAAACTCTTTTTGTCACAGATAGGGTCTTTTGGAAGTTAACTACCTTTGGATGCTTCAGGGGTGGGAGTGCGGGGAATGCTTCAAAAGTCAAGGATTAAGAGTGCCTTGGCGTTAACTTGTTTGGTTGAACCCGTGTACAGCAACGCATTGGTTTATTACATGGTTTCCAACGCCTAATAGATTAATTGAGTGGAACTTGCCTGATTCTCCCATTTGCTGTCTGCACGACTCACCTTTGGAGGATAGCATTCGCTTGATTTAGGTATATGTCCCTTATCTACTCAAGTTCGGACTATGGTATTGCAGCTTCACCGAGTAGCACAAGGGATTGGTGGCTGGAAATGTGAAGTTGATTGGGTTGTGGTTAACTTCAAAGGTAAAGCTCTCTCCTGTCTTTTGTTCAAACACTTTTCAATTGCTTGCTTTCATTTATTTCAGTCGGCGTGCTACGAATGGTTATTCGCATTCACCTACTGCTACTTCTATTAGCGCTGCTGCCATTGTTTTCTCAAATCAAGAAAACTGTGCAAAGTCGATTGGATAAATGTCCTCGATAAGTTGAAAATAAAGTTATGGAATTTTCAGTATATTGTATTGAACTATGCGTGAGATGACTATCTATAATACCATAATATTACAATAAATCAAAATAATGAGATTATGATTTGAGAGATCCAACGAATACTGCAATCAAACAGATACTTGGAATAATACTTGAAATCAAACTACTATAGTAACATAATGTTACAATAAATCAGAATAGTGAGATTATGATGTAAGAGATCTGATGGATACTCCAATCAAATAGATACTCAGAATAATACTTGGAATTATATACTTAGAATAATAATCAGAATGGGGCCGATATCGTAATATATTTCTAACGTCCCCCTCAAACTCAAGGTGACATGAAAGAAGTCAACTAGAGTTCGGAGAAAAGATCTTGAAAATGTTTTGGTGGATGTGCCTTTGTAAATACATCGGCAATTTGATTAACCAATGAAGTGGAGATAAGACGAACGGTGCCTTGATGCACGTGAAAACGTATAAAATGACAATCTTTCTCAATATGCTTAGTGCGTTCATGACAAACATCATTATGTGCTATTTAGATAGCACTTTGATTATCACAATAAAGTATCGTTCCACTGTTATGATAGAAGCCCATGTCCTCTAATAACCATTACAATCATAATAATTTTGTTGTTTTATGAGCAAGAGCATGATGTTATACTTTTGTACTAGATTGAGCAACAACAATTTGTTTCTTACTATGCCATTAGATCATTGAGTTACCTAGAAAGAAGTAGTAGCCAGTGGTTGAGCGACGATTAAGAGGGTCTCTAGCCTAATCAGAATAGAATGTGAAAACCATGAAATAAAATGCCCTTAACATAGTGAAGAATGTGAAGAACGGCAGCAATATGAGTGGTTGGCGGTGCAGTCATGAATTGACTAACAATGTGAATGACATAGGCTATGTCTAGACGAGTCATAGTGAGGTACACAAGATAATGGCATATTTAACTTGAGAAAGATAATATCTAGAGGAATCTAAAGTAACCTCGAAGCCTAGAAAATAACTGAGTTGGCCAAGATCTTTCATTTCAAACTATTGACTGAGATACTGCTGAAGCTTTGTAATGCCGGTATAGTCATTACCAGTGATAACCATGTTGTCTACATATAAAAGTAATAGGATATACCCTTGAGACATTCGCTGAACAAATAAAGCACTATCATGGGGACTGGATCTAAATCCAAGGCGTTCCATGGTAGAGCTATATTGAGTACCAAATGCAAGGAGCCTGCTTCAATCCATATAATGTTTGACATAGTTGACACACTTTATTAGAAGTAATGTATCAAGGAGGAGGTTCCATATATACTTCCTCAATAAAATCACCCTTGAGAAAAGTATTTTTAACATCAATCTGGAACAAAGACCATTGCTCAATAGAGTGACAACAAGAAGGCTTCGAATGGATGTAAGACGAGCAACATCATCATAATCAATCCCATATTCCTAAGTAAAACCTTTTGCTGCTAATAGAGCTTTGTAGCGTACCACTTGCCTTTACTTTGATCTTATACACCCATTTACAACTTGTAGTAGACTTTCCAAGTGACAAATTAACCAAATTCCCAAGTATGATATTTATTTAACACTTGCAACTCATCCACCATTGCTTGCTACCAAAGAGGATTAGTACAAGCTTCTCTATATGTACGAGGCTTGTGGAAAGAAGCAATAGTACAGTAACAATAAAAGTCACAAAGCCAAACAGAATGTTGACTTACACGGGTGGAACAACGAACATGAGAAGAAGGTATTTCTAAGGGTAGAGAATTACCAAATGGCATAGATATGTTAGCAACTATCAAAATGGGATCACCAAATGTACGTGCATCAAGATTAGAAGAGGATAACTCCAAGGAGGAAGATGCAAGTGTGTCATATTTAGCAAATAATTCCACCAAAGGATTGGTGAAGAAGTGAATGGTTGGGGATGACTTAACAAGATGGAGAGATAAGAACATCTTGTGTTCCCAAAAAGTAACATGACGAGACACATGTAGATGATTAGATACTAGATCCCAACATCTATAGCCTTTGTGCTTAATGCCAGAGCCAAGAAAGCAATGTAATTGAGCATAATGTTCTAATTTCGTGCATTCATTAGGAAGTAGATGCACAAAACAGGTATTGCCAAACACTTGAAGAAGCATTGTAATTTGGAATACCGCCATATAAGCATTCGTAATAAGGGTGAGCATCGGTCTAGGATCAACCTTAGATGGACTCTGGATCAGCCCAACCTTGCTTGTCCTAGTCTAGTTCTCAGGGAGACTACGTCAATCCTTGGTCCTGAGATCCTTGAACTAGTACTGTGCGGATTGATTCTCGATTTTAGGAGTTTAGGGTGAGTCCAACCTGGACCGATCCTAACTTTATATATATATATATATATATATATATATATATATATATAATATCCTATATCTATTCTAAAGAGTAAACCCTGACTTAAATGGCATTAGACGGCATTAAATGGCATCAAACAATGTCCCCCTTTTCCATACTCTTGTTCTCCTTTCTTTTTTATCCTCTTCAATTTTTACTTGAAAGAAACAACTTTTCACTTGTGAGCAACCTCACCTTGCTTGTTGCGTGACGCTTGCCCCACTTGATGCTTGCTACTCCAAGCTTGCACTGCTCAGAGCTTCTCGCCCAACACTCGCACCACTACACTCGCACCGCTCGTTGCTCACCTCCAACACCCGTGCCGCTCACCTGTCTTCATTGGCCTCGCTTATTGACAAGTAAATCAGAAGGAAAATAAGCCCTAATTAGAAACCGTCTTTGCTCATGAGCAGCGCTCGCCTTGCAACTTGCCTTTGTTTGCTCACTCTCATCTCATGGCTCGCTCTTGTTGATGGATATGTAATTTGATTTGTCTTTTTAGGGAATACCAAAAGTGAAAAAGAAAATATCGATTGGTCCTTAGTTGACATTGGAATTGGACCGAACCTATGGGGTCATTCTGGTCCTTCATTCCAAGCTCAACGGAGTCGGTCCTTGGTCCTAAAAATTGGGGACAATACTGTATAGGTTAGTCACTAGGTTAAGTGTTGGACCAACCCAATTCGGACCAAGATTACCTCTAATTTGTAAGGGGATGTATTACTAGAGTAGGTGATGGGATACAATTGACAATGAATACGACAGTACGGCAAGCTTCTCCCCAAAACTATTTTGGACGAGAGGCTGAGATGAGGAGAGTGTGAACATCTAAGATATGTCTATGTTTCCGCTCTGCTTGACCATTTTGTTGCAAAGTTCCTAGACAAGAACGATGAATGGTAGTACTAATTTTAGAAATAATTTTAAGAAACTCCATATCTCTATATTCCATGGCATTATCGGTACAAAAAACCTTGATATCTTGAGAAAATTGTGTTTTGATCATGGCAACAAAATCACGATAAATATGAGTAAGTTCAGAACGATTTTTCATAAGATAAAGCCATGTATAACAAGAATGATCATTAACAGAAATCATAAAATAACGAGATCCTCCCATAGTGAGAGTAGGGAATGGCTCCAAATATTAGAGTGAATAAGATCAAAAGGAGCATGAGAGATGGAGTTACTAAGATCAAATGATAAAGCATGATATTTTCCCAACTTACAAGACAAGCAATCAAAATGCTTATTGTCAACAGAACCTAGGTGAGCACTGGAAATCAAAGGACCTAATCTAGAGAAAGAAGTATAACCCAAACAATAATGCTGAGTTTCAAAAGAAATCGTGGCAGCACAACCAACGAAAGAGTTTCGAAGCTGTAAAGAGACAAGTTCAAATAGACGTCTCACTTTGCAGACTATCCCAATTATTTGTCACGTCCGTGGATCTTATACATAACAAACATTTGAAGAGAAATGAACGTAAAAACTAAGTAACCTCTAACCAAGAACGTGCTCTGATACTACTGTAAGGAGATGGAAGACTGGAGGACCAGATTATCTGATCGTGGATGCTGAGATTTAGGAAGTCAAACCCATTTTTGAAGTGAACTTGGTTTGTAAACTTAGGGTGGATTTGGAGATTTTGGAAAAGGGCTTAAGGTATCCTAGAGAATCAAATCCAGGACCTTAGTAACTCTAGGCACAATTATAGATTCTTCACCAATGGTTTTTGTTTATGCATAGTGGCTATTTTGTCCTTGGCTGCAATTACATTATTTGCTAGGATGATTACTGAAATTTCTCTTAAATACTGAAGATATGTGATAGGGTATCTTTGATATTCATCCCCTCATCCACTTTTCTGAGCGTTGGTGCTTAGGTTGTCTAGTGACATTTTGTCATTACCTAATTTCACAAAATGCTTGTTGGTGTGACAGAGAACTTGCATAATGTTTCTTCAATTTCTTCCTGAAATTTCTTTTTTCAGAAAGCTATTGTCACTTAAGACTTTGTACTTTTGTTTGCCCTTTATTTTAGAGCCTAAGGTCATCAAGTAGGATACAGATGTAAAATACAGCAAAAAGAACCAAAATGAAGACCAAATCGGCTACAGTAAAAGCTGGAGTAAAAAATTGATACTCAAGGGTTCAGAACAATAAGTATGTTTATTCGGAAGAAGACGGATGATGATAAAGTGTCATAAAGACCATTCATATACTGGGGTTTATAGACTCAACTAGATATGAATCCTTGTTTGGACATTCTTTGTATCTCAACAAGCCAACTTCGTTAAAATTCACATCCATATCACGGAGACATCGGAACTTATAACATGAAAAAGAAGCCTGAGAAAAAGAAAGGGCACTTAAAATTACCACGGAAAAGTTATGCTTGTGCATCAAAGTTTCACCTAATATTGTAGCATCCTCTGGCTTGATCTGTTTGTTTCACCTTGTTTGTTAAAAAAATATTTTTATATCATCTGACAGAATAAGTGATCTTGTTCGTACTTTATTGGTGTTCTTAGATATACTTCACTGGAATTTCAAGAGAAAGTTGGAAGAGATAAGCACAATGATGGATGACGGTATTGATTCTCCGGACAAAGATGACATGGATTTAGATGATAAAAGCACCTGTGTTAAAGCTGGAGAGATGGATATAGATGAAGGTCATCACCAGGGAAAGTTTCTTGATGAAGGGGTAAAGAATTTTGGGAAGGTTGTCCGTGATCTTAGAGGTCTTGGGTTTACATCGATGACGAAAGATGCTTATGCTTCCGCCATTTTCTTGCTTTTAAAGGTTTGTATCTATGTTTCAGCAATGTAAGCTTTTTTGTCCGGTGTAGACCTTCATTTTTTTTTTGGGGGTCGTAGTGTAGACCTTCAATTGACATTTTATCTACCTTCTGGCAGTACTCGATTCTCACTGTCTTGGTAGAGATAACACAGATGGCTTATCCTCTTTGCACATAAAGAATGTGGCCTTCTTCTATGCATGATTTATGCATATGTTGCTATACAAGTCACATGCCTTGTTTGCATGCAGGCTAAAGTACATAGTCTAGCCAGTGATGATTTCAGGAGTTCAATATTGGGGGCTGTTAAAGGCTGGTCCAGGTGTATATTGATTACTTTTTGTCTTTTTGTGCCATTTGTGTAGTCGATTCCACTTAGTGGGTAAGGCTTAGTGGTGGTGATGGGGTCTTGTTCTTTGCACGAGAGTAAACCTTCATTGTTTTAATACCCTTCCCTCATACATGGTTTAGAAGAAAGCTAAGAGATTTGTCTCTGCATTATATATTTTTGCCAACCACGTTCGTTTCTTCAGATGAATTTATGCGTGAATGCTGCACATGGTTCAGGAGATTTTGTTATTTGACCAGATAAATGACTTCTTTAGGAGTAGCAATTCGTAATATGTATACTTATTAATAGCCAAATAGAAGGATCCTCCTCTCTCTGTGCACACAATTTAACTTGTCTTCTCATGCTAGAATTCATGCAACTTCCTGAATAGTCTTACGTTCTCTTTTCCTCTCATAACTGACTATGCCCAACTGTATCGATGAAAGTTAGATGCAAATGATCGCAGGCTGTGCCTCTTCGATTTTCAAAGCCCTTCTCTCCAATCTTGGCGATTCTTATAATTATGATAGTCCAGTCTCAAATCACCCTTGGCTTCGCGGCCATCTTCATTCTATCCTGGAATTGATGCTCCCTCACAAGGATTGGTCGATGGCAGTTACGGCTAGAGTATTTTGCTTATGAAACCTTACAAGATTTAAGAATTGCCAAACTTTTTGAGATTATAATGGATTACCCGGATAGTTACTCTGCTAATCTTTTGCCCTTTTTCTCATTTAAGGTTGCAGACATGAATTATGAAATTTATTTTGCCAGAAAAGATTTACAATACTTGTGATCGTTTCAATTTTTTTTTTCCTGAGTTCGGAGATGATACTTTAGTTTATTGCCTTTCCTAGGAAGCAGCTATGAACAATGCTATGTGATGAGATGAACAAAATGTTTCCTTGATATTAAACACTCGTAAATTGTAAACTAGCAACGTCTTTATGTGTCTCTAACATGTACTTTTATCACCTGCGCAATGGTGTTGTCTTACGGTAACGGCTTATATTAACATGATATGATATTGTTCGCTATAGAAATTGTGTACCATTGGAGACGAGACTAAATGAGTCAATTACTATTTATACATCAACAAAATTCCAGAGTCTTGTAGACGTGGAGGTCGAGGAGAGAGCCCTGCATGCTATGAGGGGATGATAAAGATGAAGAGCGAGGAGTTCGTAATGATGATGGTTCTCGATGGGTGCTTTGTCATCGAGTTGTTCAGGGGATACTCCAACGGGTTTGATGTACTTGGTTACACTCCCGATGACCCTGTCTTCTCCTCGTCACGGAGTTCGACGCATGTTATCCTGTAGGACATGATCTTGCTCGAGAATCTGATCCCGCTCTTCATTCTTGACCTATTGTTCTGCCTTCAACACGGCCGACTCGACCAGCACGGGGTCTTGGCCAAGCTAGCGCTCCGATTCTTCTCATCTCTAAGGCCGACAGACTGCCCCTTTAATTGCCTCCGTAGGACAATGCTAGAGTTTGACCCATTACCCATTGAGGGCGAGTTCCATTGTCTCGAATTGTTCCGGCGGAGCCCCTTGTACCCGGGCCCAAAGTCGGTAGCAACCTAGCAGCGTCACAAACTAGGCTACAGGTCATCCATTGCATGATGGAGCTTCGGAAAAAAATGGATCAAGTTTAGAAACAGGGAGGTGGAGAGTTTCCAGAACAACCAGTTCAAGAACGGGACCCTCGAGATTCCCCGGCTTGTGATTAAGGATCCAACGATGTCACTTTTCCTCAACTTGGTAGCCTTCGAGTAGTGTCACTTCAATTGTGGCAACGACGTCACCTCGTACTTGTTCTTCATGGACGACTTGATTAACTCTATCGAGGACATGGGGCACCTTTATGATTGCTGGATCATGAAGCATGGGCTCGGGAGCGATGTTCAGGTCTCTGACCTCTTCAACCAGCTTTGCAAGGAGGTGGTATTAGTTGGTAGCCATTGTTATCCGAACACGTTACATCTATCATGTAATTTAAACACTTAATAGAATTACAAAAAGGTTGAAAGATTTATTAGCGGAAAGTCATAATTTGACATAAAAAGACTAAGATGGGTTTCAAAAAGTATATTACCACATTGAACTCAAAATTGCATAACAAATACACATTGCGTAGTTTGAGATCGACCAATCACATCTTTTCGATAGAGGTGAAACCAACACATCTCACACATTCCTCTGCAAATTGGTTGCTTGGGGCTTGCATGGTGAAATTTCGATAACCAATCGCCGCCGCCACTAGCTAGAGGAGGAGAAAGAAAAGAGGAGAAAAATAAAAGAAAAAAAGAAAAAGAAAAAAATAGAATATTAAAAGAAATCCTATGGCACAATAAAATATATGATTCGTACACCAAACGTATTCTAATAGCAACAGAAAAATTATCAAATGTACCCTAATAATCTATCAACCACAATCCTAATTCCAAACTTTCATTGGAGCTTTATCAATCGTAAAACACTCAACAGATAATCTCCACTCTACGAGAAATCATGAACCTGGCCTGTAGTGGCCAAAGACTCCGTACAACGTCTATGCCAAAGTAAGTAGAAGCAAAATGAAAGCAGTAATAAAGGAAATGATTGACCAGGGATTATTGAAGTACTTAAGTTTGAGAATGGCTATCCACCTATTCCACTTGTTGCCGGAGTAGGTGTTCACATCCTTAGATAGATCATAGAGATAATAGTGGCTGCCGACTAATACCACCTCCTTGCAAAGCTGGTTGAAGAGGTCAGTGACCTCGGTATCGCTCCCAAGCCCATGCTTCATGATCCAGCAATCATAAAGGTGCCCCATGTCCTCGGCGGAGTTAATCAGGTTGTCCATGAAGAACGGGTACGAGGTGGTGTCGTTGTCGCAATTGAAGTGACATTGCTCGAAGGCTATCAAGTTGAGAAAAAGTGACCTCGTTGCATCCTTAATCACAAGCCGATGAATCTCGAGGGTCCTATCCTTAAACTGGATGTTCTGGAAACTCTCCACCTCCCTGTTTCTAAACTTGATCCCTTTTCTTCTAAAGCTTCATCATGTAGTGGATGACTTGTAGCCTAGTTTGTGACGATTGCTAGGTTGCTGCCGACTTTAGGCCCCGGTATAGGAGCTCCACCGGAATAATTCGAGGCAATGGAGCTCACCCTCAAGGGGTAACGGGTCAAACTCCAGCCTTGTCCTACTGAGGCTTAAGGGGGCAGTCTGTCAACCTTAGAGATGAGAAGAATCGGAGCTCCAACTTGGCAAAGACCCTGTGTTAGTCGGGTCGGCCGTGCTGAAGGTAGAACAACAAGTCGAGAATGAAGAGCAGAATCTGATTCTTGAGCAAGATCGTGTCTTATAGGATAATGTGCGTTGAACTCTGCGACAAGGAGAAGATGGGGTCATTGGGAGTGTAACCAAGTACATCGAACCCCTTGGAGCATCCCTTGAACAACTTGATGACAAAAGCACCCATCAAGAACCAACATCATTACAAACTTCTCATTGCACATCTTTATCATCCTCTCATAGCAGGCGTGGGCTTTCTCCTTGACCTCCTTCACCGTGTCTAGATAGTCCTCTATTCTCTGCTTCTCGTGCCCAAGCATGCACATGAGGCTGCACTACTTGTCCTTGTCCTTCTCACGGAGGCACTCGTCACCGTGATGGTACGAACCGAGGGAGACAATTTGGGAGATGCAGGCCTTCTCCTTGCCATCCTTGAGATAGTGCGGGATTCGATAAATGGAGCGCTTTTTCCATGAGCATGCCCTGTTGTCTTGCTCAGCCTAAGCGATGTTTCTTGCTGTGGCTCATGAACCAAGGTTTGATTGAGCTCTATGTTAGGATTAAAAGCCATTTCTCTTGTAAAATGGGTTCATTTCTCTTAGCCTCTGCCTTTCTAGAGTCTTGATATCTGAATCGATGCTTTCTAAGCTAAAGAAAAAATGCAGGATTTTAATGTTTAGGGATACTTGGAACAAAGGATAAATTTTTCCAACATCGCCATTCAAACAAAAAACAAAAAATGAAAAAAGAAAAAATGATGATGATTTTAATGTCTAGGGATATTGGAACAACAAAGAAATTTAATATCATGTAGATTCAAAACGAGCTTTAAAAAGTTTAAACTTTTATGACAGACTAACTGTATGTCAATTCTGTCATCATATTAATAAGCCAAAAGCGTGATAGACATTGACAAGACACCCCCAACATCACCATTACAATGAATAGACAATTTGCTGCGCTCACGTGGCATCATTTACACCGTGGGCAAGTCAATTACGTTTTTTTAAGCAAAAAATAATTATTCATGTAAATATGAAAATAAATAAGACTTCTTATTTTTCATGAGTTATTTTGTGAAAAATCCATCAATGGATAAATGTATTGATTAACAACTTTATCTCATCTCTAAAGTATTTCGATTTTAAGTATTGAATATTTGTAATCTCGTAAACAACCTAATAAAAATATAGTCATATTTTCCTTTTTCGGTACATGTGTGTGTAATTGCTTCAATTATGTTGAAAAGTTGGTTCTATTAACTAATGATTTAAATGTTTTATGCCAAGATGATTTTATGAAATCTTTTAAATGTTAACTTTTCGCGGACACACCTCGTGTGTGTACACTTTTGCTAGTTATAATAGTAACAAAAGATATTTGTCTCTTAATTGTCTTTGAATCTCAAACAAAGTTTTCAACAAAAGTGGCTCAAGAAATAGTTTCTTGTGGTGATGGTTCACTTAAGCTTAGTTGTTGACACCTAAATTATTTAGGTTTCTTTTATTTTTTCTTTAAAAAAAAATCAGTAAAAACAACAAAACAAGAAAAAAAACAAATAAAAACAAGAAAAGCAAAAAGCAAAAAAAGCAGCCAGCCCCTTTTTCTTTCTTTTTCCTTCGCACGACTTGCCCCCCCTTCTTCTTCCTCCTGTCTTCTTCTTCCTCAGACGCCTCTCCATCTCACGCGCGGCGGCCGGCGACGCGCTCAAGGGCAGCCTACGGTAGAGAGGCACGGAGGTAGGCCGCCGAAGGAGGGGACGACGTGCATGCGCCTTCAATGCGTGCCTTTAATGCTGAGATAGGACACCGGTTTGGCCGTTGATGGTCGCTCGGCGCACGAAGAGAACCGGCGGTCGAAGCTCCGTCGACCGGACCTCCTCGCCTATAAAAGGGCACCACCTTCGTCGAAGAACGGGACGGCGAACTCGGAGATCTTCCCTTGAGAGACTTCAAGGGAGGATTAAAGAGCGAGCACGCGAGAGATCGGGTCGCGAAGCTCGAACGACCCCCCTTCGAGAGACTTCGGGGGAGGCCGACGGCAAGCGAGCTCGAGGGGGAGAGATCCGAGCGTGTGGGGGCTGAGTGAGAGGGGAATCGGAGGGAAAAGTGCTAGATCTGAGAAGCCGAGGACCCGCCGTCACTGCCGTCCCTCCCGACGCTGTCGACCGCTGCTCCGCTGCTGCTGTTCCTCACCCCGACGCCATGCCGCCACCAACGCCACCCCGAGCTTTACCCCGACGCCGTCCAGATCTGAGTGAGTAGGCCGGAGAGAAGAGCAGATCGGAGGAGGTCCCGTGCCCCGACGCCGCTGCTGCCCCTGATCTTGCTGTGCCGTCGTCCTCACACCTCGCCGCTGCCATCCCCTGCCCTCAGATTTGGAAAGCAGAAGACCAGATCTGAGGAGGATCCACGAGATCCGGCCACCGCGACACATCGTCGTCACCACTGTTCGCCGCCGCACCACGCCTTCTCTACGAACAGGTAACAGCGGGTCTAGCTCGCGCCGTCACCGTCGAAACCCTAGCCACCGTCGTCCGTGTCCCGGCCGCCGAGTCACCGCCGGGTGACGTCGCTTCCCCAGTAGAGTCGCCAGCAGCCGCTTGTCGTCTCCCTGGAAGACCGCCGTCGCTACCGTCGTCGACGCAAGCTGCCGCCTTAGTTCCTCCATGGGCGCTGCGAGTAGAGAGAGGTGGGAGAGAGAGAGAGCTGCGAACCGGATGGAACCGGGTCGGGCGCATGACCCGGTTCCCCTAGGGTTTTAGTCGCGTGGGCTGGAAAGGGCCCAATTTTGTTGTGGGCCTAGGCCCTTTCGCCAAAAAAAGGGGGGTTTGGGCTTAAGACAAAAAAAATCCGAGTCGGGCCCGCAACGCGGGCCCGTTCGCGTTCGGGTTACCGGCTCGGGTCGGACCCAACCCGTAGATCCGACCCGGTCAGTTTTTATAATATAAAATAATATTTTAAATAAATAAATAAATAAATAATAAATATTTTACTTAAAAAAAAGCCAAAAATTCATGAAAAAGCCAAAAAATTCAGAAAAAGCCAAAAAGACTTGTATTTTTCCAAAAAATACCAAGAAAAAAAAATCCTTTTTATGTCCAAAAATTAGAAAATGACTCAAAAAAATGTTTTTCCTCCCAAAAATGCATGGAAAATCCCTCGAACATCCAAAAAACCTCAGGGTTTAAACAAGATTAGGTACCGAAAGGACATTAGTGATTAACTAGTGTAATCAAGTCCCCGATCCTAATTTATCTGGTTGCGCAGGAGTGAGTATTTCTCCCGATATTTCACTTGGGTTTCTAATCAACCCACCCCAAATCGATTAGTGGCGACTCCATTTTAAAAATTGATTTACAAGTTAAAAATTTAGACTATTAAAGTCGTGAATTGGTGGACTTGGGAGAGTCCGGGCATAACTAATTTCAGCCAAGCCATTAGCCTCCTTAGGCGCCCGTACCCGACTGCGGGCGCCGAAAAAAGAGAGGTCGCGATAGCTTGGCGACTCCGCTGGGGACTCTGAGGACTTAGGCCTTTTTTGTCTTGTTTAGTATCTTTACTAACTTAGTTTTTTTTTTATGCAGGTCAGTGGCTTAGAAACTTTTTAATCTTGCTTAAAATAAATTATCTTGTGATTATAAACTGTTGTGCATGCTTTACTGTTTTAAACACTACATGTGGCACACATAACCCGGCCGCCGGACCTGGGCCGCCATAGGATTTTTAGGATGGTGTTAAGAAAGATACGACCTCAAACGCGAGACTGCGATGTAGAGGTCGCATTTCTTTTCCCCGAATTTCTTAGCCAAGGTTAAGGGGGTATGTTGCTAACGCGAGATTGCAACGGGCGGATACCCTTTTAATTTCATCAAGCCTTCTGAGTTAGAAATCGAGCTGCACGTCCCATCTGTATGTCTTTGTGCTTACCATTTTATTTAAAAGTAAAGTGATTTCTTTACTTTTACTCAGTCTTTTATTGGCCCATGGCAATTTAGGATAAGCTTTTCAAAGTCCCAGTCTATATGCGATGGGGAAAGACGATATCCAGTTCATTCCCGCTCTCAAGGCGGAGCTCTTCAGATGGTGGGGTCAATTAGATCAGTTTGCCCAAGAGCGCGTGAAGGCCAAAATCGGTCATCTCCTATCATTGATCCAAATCACTGTTCGTCCTGAAGTCATACAAGCCATGGCACATTTTTGGTGCCCGAAGACAATTACTTTTATATTCGGTAGGTTTGAGCTAACCCCAACCCTGGAAGAATACAGCATCATCACTGGAATGCCTCTTGAGAAAAAGCTTGTCAAGCCATCGATAGGCGCCCTCCCATTGCGTGGGTTAGCACAATTTTTAGGAATTGAAATCCATGTCATGAGACAAATTCTCGAAGACAATCATAATACCTGCCCACTAGAATTTATGAATGCCTGTTTCCAAAATCAGCCTATGACCCAGAAAAGTGAGATTTTCCTCCTGGCCTTCTTCGGGCTCATCATCTTCCCCCATCAAAGAAATGCCATAACTCCCAAGATGGCATGGATAGTTGCTCAGATCTTAAGAGGGGGGAATTATGTCAACATGATTTTAACTGAAACATTATTGTCCTTTAATCGTTTTAAAGACAACTCGGAGAAAATCATGCGAGCCTCTCCTGAAATTTTACAAGTTTGGTTCTTTTCTCACCTAAACGAATTTCGAGACTTCATGCGATCGCCTGAAACAAATGCTTTTGAAAATCCATTACAAAAATTTATGGTTCTAGGACCATACATTCCTAATCAAAGCTGTTTAAATTGGGTAAACTTCCTAAGAAACCCAGCTCCTGAGGCATTCCAATGGTGTTCTGGTTGGTTCCATGAAAAGAGGGCCCGTTTTGCTTACATGCGCACCCGCCCAATTCCGTTGCTCGGCCTCACCGGCGCCATTCCCTACTACCCGTATCGGGTAGCACGGCAATATGGAGCCCTTCAGGAGATCCCACCGCCTTTCAAGATGATGGTCCCTCCAGTTCTTTTCAACACAAGCCGTGACTATGAATTCGAAATTTCTACCGCTGAGGAAACCTGGGACAGCTGCCATCGCAAAAGGATTGTGATACCTGAAGGGCTTGAGGGAGAAGAAAAAGCCCACCACGCCTCCATGTCCTACATCCACAACCATCGCATCTCGAAAAGATGGAAGCCATTAGTCCCTCACTTAATCAATGAGAGCAGCCAACACGAGCAAGCAGAGCTCATGGAGAGGGATTTGGGAATGGATTGGATGCACACCTTAGAGCCAGTTCAAGGAAGTAGGCGTCCTCGCAAGAACAAGGTTCCCTGTCGCGTATAAATTGGTAATCATGTGCCCCTTAGTGTTAATAGTGTGAAAGTTTTGTCCCATTGTTTAGGGACTTTTGTTTAATACCTAGTATTTCATCCCGTCATTTCAATTTCAAGTCAGGAGTCTGCGGTCTATAAAATCCTCTTTTGATAAATAAAAAGTAATTAGACCATTGCCATGGGTCAATCTCTGTTTACTTTCGTGCTCATTCATTGTTTCTGCAACAAACAGGTAATTATGAATCGCCGGCCACCAATAGCTCGTGAATGGCCTCATGCACTAGGGCCCGATCAGAATGATGTACAAAATCATCTCATTAACATTGAAGACGGCGCAGGACAGATGTCTATTGTCCTTCGACAACTCTCGAGACAAATGAAATCCACTCAAGCTGAGCCCAACTCTGTAGTTGCCTTAAACACTGTCATGACACCCGCAAATTTGCCGGAAAATAGCCAGCACCATAGACAGTTTGAAAAGATCATGAAAAAGTTAAACCAGCTGCAGGAACAGAATCCCATGGACTTGTCCAATTACGCCAGCATTGAGATCCCTGAAAAACTCAAAGCACATGAATGCGAAAGGTATGCTGATACCTCCCGCCCAGAGACCTACTTGCAGGCCTACTTGGTTCGAAGGATGATTCAATCGTATCAATCAAGCTTGACTGGCCTTGCCTTGCGATGGTACATTATCAGGAAGATTAGTCCCCTTAAAACCTGGAGGGAACTAATTCATGTTTTTCATCAAGAGTATAATCTTGACATCACCCCTGACATCACCCTGCCCTACGAAGAGCCGATGATCGCGGAGCACGAGGAGCCGTTAGTCGCTGAGGTAGGAGAGGAGCATGTCGATGAAGCCTTGCATAATAAATGGGCGACTGTGCAACATCCTGTTACTGAGAAGTTTTCCACTAGGAAAGGCAAGGAGCCTTTGTACGAGATCAAAGACACATAGCCTGTTCAAGACCGGGGCACGACTGGACAACTCCCCAAGCTTACTCCAAGAGCTAGGGTCCAAAGAATACCAACCCCTATCAATCTGGAAAGTGAATCTGACAATGAAACTCTAATGTCTCTCACTTCCCTTGACAGAATCAAGCTGGCAAAACGAAGGGCCTTACTCAAAAAGTCTGGACCAGAAGCCAAGAAAAGAAAGCCTAAGCAGATCAATGCAGCATCTGCCGACGAGCCACCGCATCAAAGCTTCGAGCATTCCCAAGAATACAACTTTGAAGGTTACCATCCCCTAAAGTACAACCCTGAAGACTTCTCGGCCCTAGAATACAATCCCAAAGACTTCCAGCGTTATTTTGACAATGAAACTGACGATTCATCGTATAACTGTTTCATACTCTCACCCGGGGATGAAGGCCCGTCAGAAGAGGAAACATACGTCTTTATCCGCTACGATCCTAACGAACTCCTAAGCTCGTCCTCTGACCATGAGGATAGCTTCAATACTTTATCCTCATTCGGAAATTTTGACCCAGAAGAAAGCAATGGGATAATTTCGGCAGAGTCCAATTTCCCTGAAACAGAAAAATTCACCACTACAACGAATATGCAGTGGGAAAACCAGTGGCCTAACCAAGACATACCAGGCTCGTCTTGCCCTCATAGGATCATGACCCCCATAGAAATGTGGATACCCAATTTCCGCAAGTATAACGGCACGACTTGCCCCGTGGCCCACTTGCAGTACCTCCATGCTGAAATGAGTCGGTATTATGGCCCGATGTCATTCACAACTCAGGCTTTCCAAGAAATTCTTACAGGGTCTGCATTGCAATGGTTCGTCACAGTAGATATTAGCCTCATGAGGGATTGGAATGAGCTGTCTTCCACATTCCTGCATCAGTACCAGCACCAGATTGGAGCTGAATTGTCTTGCGAGAACTTGGTTCACTTTAGAAGAAGACCAATGGAGGATTTTCGAGCATATGCAAGGAGGTGGGAAGCTTTTATGATGCAAACCTACCCTCAGCTGGCCGAAGAAGAAATGATAAAGCTGTTCATAGGAGCTTTACCCCGCAAGCATCGCTGTTGGTTGCATGGGTTGCATTTCCGTAGCTTCAATGAAGTGGTCCTCTCATGCGAATACTTCGAGTCTACTGGAGGCGAGGAACTCAAAGGCGCTTGATTTCAAAACCAGCACTATCAAAGTGCTCCTTTTCATAGGAGTTTTCATGGGTGTTGCTTGTTTTTATAATTTCATGTTTCTTATCTGTCTAGTGTGCTACCGTTGTATTTTCCATTTCGTAATCTAATGTACAGTTCTAATATTTTGTTTTGAAAGCATGAGGCGGTATCCCAAACCTGCCCAGTGATGTTATCCAACCATGAAAGGAAAATATCGTCCAAGGAGAATACTGAGGGCTGGGCTTCCTCATGCTTTTTCTCCCCCAAAGACGTATTTTGAAAATAAAAAATATTTCATCGCCTGAAAGTTTTTGTTAAAACAAGATGATAAATTTAATCATGTTTGTCTTTCTAACTCATTCACTTCATGTCTCAGAAGATCATTCCCGTCCCCTTTGACTTAGTGTGACAGAGGGCATTTGAAGCAAGCGCATTAGGCGAACTCGTCAAATTCAAAGACACCTTGCCAATAAAACAGGGGCAAATAGAAAGGAGCATCCCGTTTCAAAAAAAGGGTAAGTCTTATTCCCTTAACATAATATTGAGAATGACAACCCCTATTTTCTATTTACAGGATACAAAAGGTGAGACATAATAGATACAGGCATACAGTTGAAATCGAAGCATCCATGACATGCCTCACTCCTGCCCAGCTCCATCCTAAGCCAAAGGACTATCTTGTCGCACGACGCGCCCAAACGGCTAGATGTTACAGTATCAACTTCAACATAAGGAAGGAGTTCCTCCTCTTCCTTTTAAGTGATTACTGTCAACAGGGAGAAAATCTAGACAGTCAAGGCAATCTATATCCCCACACCCTGGACAATGACTTTGGAATTTAGAAGCTTCACTCCAGACGCATGCTCTCCCAAGAAGTAATTGCCATAAGAGAATTGGAGATTTTGATTGTCCATCTCAGATTCCATAGAAGCTTGAGGTACATGACTTTGCCCAATGGCCATATAGTCAAAGACAGAAGAAAAATTCCGCAGAAGGAAGGCGTTGAAGATAAATCGACAAACCATCAATCATACATACATGGCCATGAGTGAGGAAGGCCAATCGAAAGAAATGTCAAATTGTGCAAAGACGAAAAGGCTGTCATCGAAATTCAAATATCCCTTTGGAGAAGAGAGTCAGCAAATACAAACTTTGGAGAAGAGTAATTTGGTATCGTTTCCAATACTCCCGGTTAAATAAAAAAAGGCGGCGCCCTACGGACACCGTCGGCGCCTCTAGCCGAGTGGTATCCGGGAAGAAGCAAAAAGGTCCGAAGTCGGGGTTTGAATCCCGATGCTGGCGGCAGCTTAGCCGCTTGGTAAAAAAATAATAAAAAAACTCACTTTTGACATATTTTCTCCTATTGATCATCTCGCAAACCGGTGAAGGGAAGCATAGGATTCAAGAAACAAGCTTAAAGGTTAATTTGGACAAATCAAATGACCCATATCGATTTACCTAACTTGGTATTCAAAAGCAAAGCATGTCTTGTTGCAGGATCACTTGACTATCAAAAACAAGGATAATAAATCGCATAACAAACTCTGTCGAAAATCTTCAGGCCTTAACGACATTTTGATTTTGGCCGGACTACTTGATTTACTTATACATCTTCTCTTCTGCAGGGGCAAAAACAGAGATGCCCGATCGAATTCCCAATCATCGGCGATCATTCATGTGTCATAAATCAAAAAAAGGCACCCATTTGCGAATAACCCTTTTGATATTCAAAATCTAACATATTTGGAAACACCATTATGTTAGCCCCTAAAGTTGTCCATAGGGTCTTTTTGAGTCAAACCATTCATTTGTTTGAGAGTTCAAACTCCATCATATTCGAAATGTTGCATGTCATTTCCGGATGAATTCCCGCATGATGATTTTGCACATCTAAGTCACCGATTCCACCGAGGATTATTAGAAAAGACAGCTAAGTGAAAAATACAAGATTGATTGAGCATCTTGGATGAGGTACGTCGGATTGATGAAAGGCAAGCCATATCCTACACACAATCCCCCCATCTATACACTTGTGAGATGAGTGAAGATTCCATCCGGGAAAACGATAACCAAAATAGTGAGAGGCATTTCATTGCTCACCCCTTTGAGCTCCTTACACTTGGTGAAGCTTCTCTCATATCCTTGTCAAGAACCATCCCACACTGGGGCAGATCAGAGGCAAAGCAGCATCACAAGGTGAGAAGAGAGATAGAAATTTTCTTGCTTGCACTTGCATCAATCTTTGAGTGTCTTTATTGCATATGAATACTCGCGTTAATTTAAGTGCCCTAGAGTCATGAAGAGCAATTCTTTCTTTACGCACTCGTATCCATTGTACAACCCAAGCAAGTCTATAATTTTACCCTCACATTGAGACAAAGCGAGAAGTTATTGCCATAGCCTAAAGCGCCTAGAATTTGAAGAAGAAGATTCAAGAGTCTAAATAATGGTGCTTCAATTGAACTTACCTAGATCAGTTCCTCAAGCAACAAAACAAAAAACTAGGGGCATAAAAAGCAGTGTACCTGGTAAAAACAAGGTCAAATGCCCATAAATGAAGAACTAGAATAAAAAAAAATAGGAGCATGAAAAAGCAGTGTGCCTGGTAAAAGCAAGGCCAATGCCCTCCAGTCAAAAATACAGCCAAGAAAAGTTGCTGTTGTGGTCCATAGAACCTCCATCTGACAAGAAAGACTAGTGACAAATGCCAAGACAGTCACCAACTCTCACCCTCTTACATGTGAGCCAAGTCTACGTTACATCCCCATTGTAAAAAGACTCTTCAAACTAGGGGCACTTCAATTAACGTAGGATTTCATATGTGCATAAGCATCGCTCGAAGAAGTATGAGCAAGATTACTCTATCTCTTTTCGTAGGGTTCTTGACTTGTAAACCCGGAGATGATCGTGCAACACTTTCGTCCATCGGCTTCGACCTTGATGGTCCCCTCTGATGAGCCGCTGACCAAGACTTCATCACAGTTTCAACAAAGACCTCTCACATTGGTAAAGTCATACTGTTTGCGAGAATACTCGGACCCCTGCTGACATGATGATAGTGAGATAGTGTGGTCCTTATAAATCCTGCATCAATGGTCAGGATAGCCTTTTCCATGAGAGTGAGCGGAAAGTCCTTTCAGACTAAAAGTCCCTCATTTGGCATGCTCAAGACATCTACATTCTAAATGAAGGTTGTCTTTCAAAATCTTCCCCAATGGAAATCATATGATGCAAAACTGACAAAATTATCATACATGAATCTCATTTGAACTCATGAATTTACAGCATATACAATCATGTGTGCATATTGTACAAATAGCAGACATACTCTCAGAGATTAGAGGTATTGCTAGGTAAGCATATCCCTATCCCCATTTGTCTTAAAGTACCTACCATTGTCCAGGTACTCTCTTCTTGACACTCGACTTATTCAAATCGTCCCTTGAGTTTGGATGCTTGTGATTGTCTAAGTATTCTCTTGTCTTCGAGTACCGGCCATTGTTCAGATAGCCCCTTTTCATGACACTCAACCTGCCCGAGTTGTCCCCAAATGATATAGTAGCTGTCCAAGCACTCCACTGCGTTGTGCACCTGCAGTTACCCAGGTATGCTCTCTTATCATCATAATACTTGGACCTGCCTGAGTGGTCCCAGATCATATCATTAAATACTTGTGTTCATCCAAGTATTCTAGTACTTTGTATACCTGTGGCTACCCAGGTGTTCTAGCCCTTTTGAGTGCCTGTGGCCATCCAGGTAAGCCTTGTGCTTCATTCAAATTCTCATTACCAGGAGGTGAGAGACCTTCATGAATATCCAGTGCGTCCTCGATATTCCCAATTACCAGGAGGTGAGAGACCTTCATGAATATGCGAGGCACGTCCTCGATATTCCCAACTACCAGGAGGTGAGAGACCTTCACGAATATCTCAGGTACGCCCTCGATATTCCCAATTACCAGGAGGTGAGAGACCTTCATGAATATGCGAGGCACGTCCTCAATATTCACAATTACCAGGAGGTGAGAGACCTTCATGAATATCTAAGGTACGTCCTCGATATTCCAACTACAAGGAGGTGAGAGACCTTCATGAATATCCCAGGTACGTCCTCGATATTCCCAATTACCAGGAGGTGAGAGACCTTCATGAATATGCGAGGCACGTCCTCAATATTCCCAATTACCAGGAGGTGAGAGACCTTCACGAATATCTCAGGTATGCCCTCGATATTCCCAATTACCAGGAGGTGAGAGACCTTCACGAATATCTCAGGTACGCCCTCGATATTCCCAATTACCAGGAGGTGAGAGACCTTCATGAATATCCCAGGTACGTCCTCGATATTCCCAATTACCAGGAGGTGAGAGACCTTCATGAATATGCGAGGCACGTCCTCGATATTCCCAATTACCAGGAGGTGATAAACCTTCATGAATAAGCGGGGCACGTCCTCGATATTCCCATTACCAAGAGGTGAGAGACCTTCATGAATATCCTAGGTACGTCCTCGATATTCCCCATTACCAGGAGGTGAGAGACCTTCATGAATATGCGGGGCACGCCCTCAATATTCCCAACTACCAGGAGGTGAGAGACCTTCACGAATATCCCAGGTACGTCCTCGATATTCCCCTTTACCAGGAGGTGATAGACCTTCATGAATATCCAAGGTACGTCCTCGATATTCTCATTGCCAGAAGGTGGGAGACCTTCACGAATATGCAGGGCACGCCCTCAATATTCCCACTACCAGGAGGTGAGAGACCTTCACGAATATATGAGGCACATCCTCGATATTCCAACTACCAGGAGGTGAGAGACCTTCACGAATATATGAGGCACGTCCTCGATATTCCCACTACCAGGAGGTGAGAGACCTTCACGAATATGCGAGATCCATCCTCAATATTTCTACTACTAGGAGGTGAGAGACCTTCACGAATATCCCAGGTACGTCCTCGATATTCCCAACTACCAGGAGGTGAGAGACCTTCACGAATATCTCAGGTACGTCCTCGATATTCCGAATTACCAGGAGGTGAGAGATCTTCATGAATATGCGAGGCACGTCCTCAATATAATATCCCGTACGCCCCTCGATATTTCCCAATTGCCAGGAGGTGGGACACCTTCACAAATATCCAAGGTACCCCTTCGATACTTGTGATCATCCAGGTATCCCCTAAAGAGTTTGTACCTGTGATCGTCCAGGTACCCCTTCGATACTTGTGATCATCCGTATCTCCAAAGAGTTTGTACCCATGAAAATACTTGTGATCATCCAAGTATCCCCAAAGAGTTTGTTTTGATCATCCTTCCCTGTGCACTTGTGATCATCCCGGTATCCCCAAATCTCCTAATACGAGAGAAAGGTCGGCGCAAGAAGAAGGTTCGGGACAAAACAACTTATTGTCTAACGAGGCGGCCAGAAGAAAGGTTCGGGTCCTAGACAAACCAACTTATTGTCCCGAAGAAACTGGAAAAGTAATTTGCACTCGGGTCAAGACAAAACCAACTTATTGCTCTAACAGGCGACCGAAGAAAGGTTCGGGTCCTAGACAAACCAACTTATTGCTCTAACAGGCGACCGAAGAAAGGTTCGGGTCGGAAAAGCAATTCGTCAAGGCGACCGAAGAAAGGTTCGGGTCCTAGACAAACCAACTTATTGCTCTAATAGGCGATCGAAGAAAGGTTCGGGTCCTAGAAAAGCAATTCCCCGTCAAGGCGACCGAAGAAAGGTTCGGGTCCTAGACAAATTAACTTATTGCTCTAACAGACGACCGAAGAAAGGTCCGGGTCCTGGAAAAGCAATTCCTCATCGAGGCGACCGAAGAAAGGTTTGGGTCCTGGGAAGGCAATTCCCTGTCAAGGCGACCGAAGAAAGGTTCGAGTCCTAGACAAATCACTTATTGCTCTAACAGGCAACCGAAGAATGGTTCGGGTCCTAGAAAAGCAACCTCCTCATGTCACCAGGTAAGATGACGCCTTGATACTTGCCAAAACTCGGGGTTCACACCCTATCTCACTCACTCCCGATAAGTAACTATAGGTATCTTCTTATCTGTCTTAGTATATGTAAAGTTATATTGCTTTTTTTAATCCGCATAAAATAATAAGTCCCAAATAAAATATAATATGCTACACGTGCATGGATAAAATTTAGGCATCAGTTTGTCTTTGAATGCAACCTTTGCGAACTCACCTTCAAAGAGGGGCAGCTGTTGACACCTAAATTATTTAGGTTTCTTTTATTTTTCTTTAAAAAAAATCAGTAAAAACAACAAAACAAGAAAAAAAAAACAAATAAAAACAAGAAAAGCAAAAAGCAAAAAAGTAGCCAGCCCCTTTTTCTTTTTTTTTCCTTCGCACGACCCGCCCCCTTCTTTTTCCTCCCGTCTTCTTCTTCCTCGCACGCCTCGCATCTCACGCGCGGCGGCCGGCGACGCGCTCAAGGGCAGCCTACGGTAGAGAGGCACGGAGGTAGGCCGCCGAAGGAGGGGACGACTTGCATGCGCCTTCAATGCGCGCCTTTAATGCTGAGATAGGACACCGGTTTGGCCGTTGATGGTCGCTCGGCGCACGAAGAGAACCGGCGGTCGAAGCTCCGTCGACCGGACCTCCTCGCCTATAAAAGGGCACCACCTTCGTTGAAGAACGGGACGGCGAACTCGGAGATCTTCCCTTGAGAGACTTCAAGGGAGGATTAAAGAGCGAGCACGCGAGAGATCGGGTCGCGAAGCTCGAACGACCTCCCTCCGAGAGACTTCGGGGGAGGTCGACGGCAAGCGAGCCCGAGGGGGAGAGATCCGAGCATGTGGGGGCTGAGTGAGAGGGGAATCGGAGGGAAAAGTGCTAGATCTGAGAAGCCGAGGACCCGCCGTCACTGCCGTCCCTCCCGACGCTGTCGACCGCTGCTCCGCTGCTGCTGTTCCTCACCCCGACGCCATGCCGCCACCAACGCCACCCCGAGCTTTACCCCGACGCCATCCAGATCTGAGTGAGTAGGCCGGAGAGAAGAGCAGATCGGAGGAGGTCCCGTGCCCCGACGCCGCTGTTGCCCCTAATCTTGCTGTGCCGCCGTCCTCACACCTCGCCGCTGCCATCCCCTGCCCTCAGATCTGGAAAGCAGAAGACCAGATCTGAGGAGGATCCACGAGATCCCGCCACTACGACACATCGTCGTCACCATCGTTTGCCGTCGCACCATGCCTTCTCTACGAACAGGTAACAGCGGGTCTAGCTCGCGCTGTCATCGTCGAAACCCTAGCCACCGTCGTCCGTGTCCCGGCCGCCGAGTCACCGCCGGGTGACGTCGCTTCCCCAGTAGAGTCGCCAACAGCCGCTTGTCGTCGCCTTGGAAGACCGCCGTCGCTATCGTCGTCGACGCAAGCTGCCGCCTCAGTTCCTCCATGGGCGCCGCGAGTAGAGAGAGGTGGGAGAGAGAGAGAGAGCTGCGAACCGGATGGAACCGGGTCGGGTGCATGACCCGGTTCCCCTAGGGTTTTAGTCGCGCGGGCTGGGAAGGGCCCAATTTTGTTGTGGGCTTGGGCCCTTTCGCCAAAAAAAGGGGGGTTTGGGCTTAAGACAAAAAAAATCCGAGTCGGGTCCGTTCGGGTTACCGGCCCGGGTCGGACCCAACCCGCGGATCGACTCCGGTCGTTTTTTATAATATAAAATAATATTTTAAATAAATAATAAATAATAAATATTTTATTTCATAAAAAAGCCAAAAATTCATGAAAAAGCCAAAAAATTCAGAAAAAGCCAAAAAGACTTGTATTTTTCCAAAAAATACCAAAAAAATAAAAAAGATCCTTTTTATTTCCAAAAATTAGAAAATGACTCAAAAAAATGTTTTTCCTTCCAAAAATGCATGGAAAATCCCTCGAACATACAAAAAACCTCAGGGTTTAAATAAGATTAGGTACCGAAAGGACATTAGTGATTAACTAGTGTAATCAAGTCCCCGATCCTAATTTCTCTGATTGCGCAGGAGTGAGTATTTCTCCCGATATTTCACTTGGGTTTCTAATCAACCCACCCCAAATCGATTAGTGGCGACTCCATTTTAAAAATTGATTTACAGGTTAAAAATTTAGACTATTAAAGTCGTGAATTGGTGGACTTGGGAGAGTCCGGGCATAACTAATTTCAGCCAAGCCATTAGCCTCCTTAGGCGCCCGTACCCTACTGCGGGCGCCGAAAAAAAAGAGGTCACGACATTAGTGACACGACCATAAATTTTTCTAGATCAACAATCAGAGCTTTGAATAAATGAAGACCATAATGTTTTTTTCTAGATCAACGAGACAATTGTTGGAACTTGAATTCTTAGAATAAACAAGACCAAAAAGTCTTTTCCTAGATCATTGGGGCAGCTATCCAAAATTGAAATTTTGGAGTAAAACAAAGACTAGGAAGTCTTTTTCTAGATTAATTCATATGTAGGTTCATGAAAGCCTAATTACCGGACCGCTGTCAGAATTGAAATTACGAAATAAAAATAAATACCATAAAGCCTTTGTGTAGATCAATTCATATTCTTTTTATAAAGAATTCCAATTAATCAGTCTCATTTATATTTTTTCTTTTTTCTTGACACTAAAGGACAAATTGCTTTGCTGTTTGTTATTAATTGCTCACCCATCATGCAAACTAGCAACCATAAATTTTTTTAATGTGCGAGCACTCTCTCAAGCATAATAACAGCCGAGTGTGGAAATTAATCACAAATAAAAATAAATAATGAGTTCTTAAAAATTTAAACATTACAAGATCTGTCGACTTAAAATGTTGGAACAAACCGTTACTCTCTTTAATTATTTCTCCCCAATATCATATCTCTTAAGATAAACATGTCTGGCAAAAGAAATTAGTTAAAAATGTGAGAAGCCCTAACCTTTTTATCCCTCTAACTCTATTATTACTCCTCCGAATATTCAATTGGAGCATCTAGTTTAATTTTCCCATAAGAGTCGGTTGATAGTAATTGTCTATGGATCTCACATAGAAATTTCAAAATATTTATGAGGTGGCCCAATATATAGTTTTTCCACGTGGTGGTTCACGTGAGCTTTCTCGTCTAGTAAAAAGGACTGAGAGAGAATATCTTCATCATCAAGTCGAGAAAGATTAAACAATCGACGCAAACCCATGTCAAGAATCGAAGACGATCACTGTAAAAGAATGACCTTTGCAGCGAATGACCTGACCATTGGTGCTCCCCATCTCAACCTCAGCGATATCCCACCACCCGAATTGCTTGTTTTCTCTGATCTCTCTGACCTCAAGAACCGTCCCTTGCGCAAATGCAAGGAAATGGGTCTGAGCGCTCCCGCAAGGGGTTGGTTTGGTAGTGTTGTTCATATTCACCATATGCTCAATCCTTTCCACTTTCCAGCAACATACTGTGCAGAGACTTGAACCTAGTGGTGAGTTGATACCTTGAAGAGCCATCCAAGCAATTTCATTCTCCCATCTTTCTCTAATCCCACCAAGCAAAAGAATCTTTCCAAATAACATTAGATCCAGTTAGACTAGTACCGAATCTAAAAATACAGCCTTATCATCATTTTCATATTGCATCAGAGGCTCATAAATTTGCTGTAGGATGACTGCCTAAAAGGTATAGGTTAATATTCTCGGTGATATCTTACAACTTATTGTAATCGCATTTTCATTGTAATGCTAAGGAATGGGTCTCTGAACAACAACACCAGCATCATGAACGCAGGGAAGGGAATCAAATATTGGTATTGAATGCATCTGCGGATCACTAGTTTTATCCCAAGAGATGTGTGAACCACGCCAGTACTTCAAGCACCAGCGTAAACAGGCCAAGACCTCCACCCCAGATACTCTAGAAATCCTATTTAAAAATCAAACCATGGTCAGCAATGGAAAGAGAGCCGCACAAGAGAACATGTAACATTTGAAATAACAGAGGAACTATCTATCCTTTCAGCACTTTCCTCAACGAGTTCTCACTGGTGATCCTCCATGAGGACGTCCTGCATATTAATAAGAACCCCAAAGGTTGATGCATGCTCATCTACAAAAGCAATGTGAAGATTGGGAATGGGTGGAGATCCATGAAACATTGATTTCGATGAGGAAAATGTGAGGGCTTTGAGGATTTGGGAGCGAGTCAATTACGACATAAAAAAAATGCACACATTGATGTTAGAAAAAGTTGCACAGGAACGCAACAAGCAAAAATTGTAATACTTTAACGACCTCAAAGACCTCTTCAACAAGCTTTCCAGCATCAATCTGAATAAAAGCCAATATAGATAAGCAATTAAATGAAATAAGATCAGGCAAATACATGTACAGGATTTCAACATATTTAGAGATTTCCTAACCATTCTCACTTTTCCCTTAGAATTGTAATACTCAATAACCGGAAGGCTAGACTCTCAAAACACCTTAAGCATTTTCTTTATTGTTTCTATATTGTCATCTTCTCTTCCTTTCAAAACCAGTAAGAAATCATGGAAAAGTATCAACAGCTCAATAGAAATGGTAGCACAGGTCCCGTTAACTTTAAGGAAAGATCAAGATAACAACTTATTTATACAGACAACATAAAATTAATAATAAGCTCGTAAAGGGAAATTGAACTAATCAATTCAAATCGATGCACGCGAGCTGTGGTGAGTGATTCACAAGAAGCCACCCCCAGCTCCGAGCCAAACCATTCCACCATAATTTTCCTATACGGATCCCGCGAATGCTCCAACTTGAATATGCTCTAATCAGCAAGCTCAGTCCAGAATATCCCCCAACTTTTTCAAGAATTTGAAAGTGCGTGAGCCTAATTGAAAAGGAAAATGGTAAAACTTGGAATGCTGGGTGGTGAGAGAGTCCAACCCGTGAGCGATCAGAGAGATAGGGAACTCTTGTTGTAATCTGTGACTCTAACCCGATCGGTGATGCACTAGAGAGAGAGAGAGAGAGAGAGAGAGGGGTTTGGCCAGCCAATCATCTCATCACCCTTGGAGCCTAGGCGAGGGTTTCGAGGTCACAACAATAGATCTAGGCGATGATGCAACCGTTGACTAGGCGATTGACGACGACCATTGATCGGGTGATTGGAGGTGACCAGGTGAGCAATGTCACTAGGCTGATCAACGTTCGTGCGGCCAATAAGAGAGGCGAGAGAGTTGTGTTTTGTTAGACGAGCGGTCGAGTGAAGAGAGGCGAGGGAAGAGAGACGTGAGGTAAGGGAAGAGAGAGGCAACCGATCAGGGTATTTACGTTACAAAAGGGGTAAATGTGGAATTATGGTTAATGAGTGAGGGTAAGATTGAAAATTCAAAAAATTTATTAACTGAGGTACTGTTGCATGCCGAGAATGCCAGAAAACCAGAGTAAGGAAGAGGGACCCTTTAGCTAAGGGCCTTTAGGGTGCGTTTGAGAAAACTTTTGAGGAATGTCATTGAGAAAATGTAAAGGCCTTTGAGAGGAGTTTTTTGAAATGCAAATTGTATTTGGTAAATCATATTTGTAAAAGTCCATTGTGAAGTATCTTTGAACTTAATAGTGTTTGGACAAATTAACTTTGTAAAAGACTTTTGTCATTAAAAAGAAAAATGAAAAAAAGGAGAATTGGCTGGTTACTATCGGCAAGGGGCGAGTGGTCCGGCGAGGGGCAAGCGTCTGGTGAGGGTCGCCGTGTGGAGGATGTGGCAGCGAGGGTCGCCATGATTGGGGTCGCCGCAACCAAATGGAGTGGTCCCAGCGGGTCGCGCTACTTTCCGGCGAGGGTCGCCGCGACCCAGATAGTGATATGCATACTTAACAATTGTTCAGGACCCCAACCTTCCTTTTGGCCCATAGAATGGGAAGTAGCCATGGGGACAGCATTATGCTGCAACTGGCGAAAGGCCTTTATGCCTGAGGAATGCGCTGGGTGAAGGCTTACGACCCTGAAATTCAGTGAAAACCTGGCATATAGCAGCATTGGCATGGTAAGGACATCAAGCAAAACTAACAAGAATGGCGGATGTCATATAGAAGAGAAGCTAAACAGTCGTCATGAAGAGTAATAGTAAACTGTAGAAAAGGTCAATAATATATAAGGGTAGATCTTGCAAAATTACAACTTCCGGACTTGTAATGGAGCTTTTCCACCTCCAAGAGCAAGGATCGTATCTCGAAACCTTTGCCCTGTTTCTTTGACAGCCTGCCAACCACGCTCAATAGATCATGATAAAAACCAACAATTAATTCTGTAAAGAAGGCATTGTTGCACGGAGTAGTAAAAGGAGTGTGCAAGTACGCAATCTCACAGGTCTCACGCCTGCTTGATGTTTACAGTCATGAGAGAATGATGGACATAAGTTATTTAAGCATACATGAATTTGGATCAATCAGTTTTGGCTAGGCTTTCATTCTTCGCTCAGACGTTCACTGGGATCACTCACCCGTAGTCTATAAGGGGTAAGAAAAGGCAACATCACCCATTTATTAATGTCACTGCTTCACAGATGCATACACCTAACATGGATTGCAAATGCAAGGACCGAGGTGCTTTTTTAGCAGGATATTTTTATTTCAAACGTGTCCTCAACTTCTTGGACATACCTTGCTGTCATCTAAATCTGCATCCTCAAATGCAGAGAATGCATCTGCAGCTAGCACCTCCGACCACTGAAAACCAATATATTTAGGGTCACGGTAACTACCTCTAAGACGAGTGAAGAAATAAGGGGGATAATTTCTTTGAACACCTTTATCCCAGAATTCATCATCTGCAAGCAATCCACTTCCGTAAGAGCGTACACCTGGCAAATCTTTCACTCTACCTCCTCTTATTAAGACCATAGAATGTTCCTGCAAATTAAGCGGGCTCTTCAGCTACATCAAGTAGCACATCATCCGATTCAATAGTAGCATTTTTACCGCTGACTTTTCACTTGAAATTCCTCTTTCTTATTCTTAAGCAAGCCCCCGAGAGGGCTTAGTTGATCCATGATTTATGTTTCATCTTTCGTTTCTTTTTTGTTTTTTTCGAGAAATATATTGATAAATTCCAATTCTTTCTTTTTCTATTGATTCTTTTCCGATCGAGATATATGGACCGTACAAATCATGTAATAAACCAATCTCAAGCGCAAATATGGATACACCAATACTCAGAACTGATAGCTACTACAAGAAAAAAGGGGAGTATTATATTCAGAAGAACTGTATCATTATCTGTTACAAACTAACCACAAAGGGAATCTAGCATAACCAACAGAAAATAATATGCTATACCTTGTAGCTGTAATAACCAGCTGCATGTCCACCTGATCGTAATTGAAAAGCAAGAGATTCATAGCCATGTAAAATTTAGATGATCCAATAAGGTATATATAATATCAAAGAAAAAGTTTGATGGCTAGGAAGATGAGCCTGAAAATATATGGCTGAAGCTACAAAGGAATCGATCCTCAGGAAATGGAGGTATTACCTGGGTTTTTTCCCAAACCCTTTGATACACATTAAATAGAGATTCTTACCCACCAGGAACATAATTTGTATTAAGCTGCAGATCTACACTTGCAAATGTTAGCTGAGAAGTTGCACAGACAGAAAAGGATTGTAGTAACCAAGTCATGTCCAAATCCATATTTCTATTATTCCTAAAGAGCAATTTTTCAGCATATACAGTTTCAGATTTCCCAATTATTACTTTGCTAATGTTCATGCAATCAATGGGTAATGATCTTCTCCAGAAGAATAATTTGATTTGCATCTTTTCAAAGGATTTATAGCAAAACAACCAGGTGGAAATTGCACTAATATTAAACAAAGAAGTAAAATAATTGCTTCCTCATTGTCATATTGACATGAAGTGATGAGAAATGGAGTCCTCTCCTTTTTGTTTCGCCATTTCAAACTTGCATACGTAAATCGCCACAAATAGGATAGACGATAGATGAAAGTGGAACCTCAATAAACAAGAGGTTTAGCATTCAGCTCTTGATCAATGCAGCACCATAAGGACAAAGTATATGTGAGACGATTCCCCTATGGACAGGGCTATGCCTACTGGAGTAGCGTTTTCTTGTCAGAAACTATTTGAAACAGTCCTAACTTCAAAAGGTGTCCAGAAAGTCAGAAGCTGATGGAATGGTGAATCATCTTCAGCTGCTCCTTAACCAGACAGAAAGCTGTAGAACTTGCCTTGACCTATTCTACAATTGCCTTAGTCTGGGGGCTCGTTATGCCTAAGAAAACATAGGCACTGGACCAAGTGACAGACGTAAAAGGGAAAAGACAGAGGAAGTTAAATTGGACAGGCCGCAGTTTGTCGATAGGCTTTCATGGACTTGTCTTCTTGTCAGCTCAGACATATCTCCTTCAACACCACCCAAGGAAATTTACACATTACGGTTAATGAAGAAAGAACGGTCTCAGGTAATTACCAGTCAGCTCAAGTAAACAACAGTAAAAAGTAGAACATTTTGGAAGAAATTTCTTTTACACCAAATGGTACAGTTTTCTTGCCCAATTTGATCCTTGAACCTATGTTCAATTTCATTCATGAGCTTTTGATTTGCCCAATTTGATCCCTGAACTTTCATCTAATGTTCAATTTCATCTTTGAGCTTTTGATTTGCTCAATTTGGTCCCTAAACTATTAACAAATGTTCCATCTAGTACTTCTGTTTGTTCAAACCGTTACGTGATGACATGGGGCATTAATTGATGACGTGGAACTAAGTTGGATTACTAGAATTATGAGTCAATATATATCTTAAAAAAGGAAAACAAATTAGGAGTTAGCTAGAGATGAGAGCACTTATCACAAAAACAGAAAGAATAAGTGGTTATGTATCTCTTTTTTATATGATGGCCACAATTTGACCTATTTTAAAGGTATTTCCATGTGGATATTCCACATGCTATTTTTTATTTTATATTTAAGAGACTAAAAGCCATGTAAGCCAATTCCGTTAACTTTAACTAACGGAAGGATGGAATTGGTTAATTTTCAAATAGTCAAGGATGAAATTGAACATTAGATTAAAGTTTAGGGACCAAATTAAGTAAATCGAAAGCTCAGGGATGAAATTGAACATTACATGAAAGTTCAGGGATGAAATTGAACATTAGATGAAAGTTCATGGACCAAATTGAGCAAATCGAAAGCTCAAGGATGAAATTGAACATTAGATGAAAGTTCAGGGACAATTTGTGACATTTTCACAAATGAGAATGCTTGTTACTTTTCTCGTCAATGTTATTATATTAGATTGAGCTGAAATAATTTATTTTGTTAATTTCTTTGTGATACTTAACGTGCATAGTATTGACAAACATAAAAAGAAAACTACGAAAATACAATTTTATTTAAATCATTCTAGATTCGAACATTGACACTTTTAACATCATTAATAAGTGAAAGGAGTTTTAAAAACAGGGGAAAAAAGTCAAAATATATAATCTCTCAAGAACTTTACAACATTTTTGAAAAACTAGATTGTTCCTATACATTAACTATTATATCTATATGCTTAAAACCTACGTTTAAAGATTATGCATATAATGCAAGAAATTGATAACCATTGTTGAAGTTATTTGTAAAAGAAAATCAACCTAATGTGTCTCCCAAGATATTAATTTTTTATAAGGTTAATATCACGAAAAACTTAAAATTGGTATACCCGTGACAAATTTATTTCAAACTAATTTTTTGATCATGAAAACCATAAACCTGGTACATTTGTGAAAAATTTAACTTAAATTAATTTTTTGACCTTCAAAAATCTCAAACTCATTGACAAATATTCTCTTCATTAAATTAGATTAATATCGCAAAAAATACAAAACCGACACAACTACGAAAATAGAAAGTAAAATCCCAAATTGGTACATCAATCAAATGTTATGTATCATCTAACTCAACGATTTAACAGTAAAATTTATATAAACTAATATATGGTAAATTTATCACAAGTTACTGATTTGAAGTAAATTTGTCAAAGTTGTACCAGTTTAAGGTTTTTGATAATAAAAAAATTAGTTTGTGATAAATATATGACAAATACCAATTTGGAATTATTTGTGATATTAACCCTTTTTATATCTAAAGATTCATGTAGTGACTATCCTAGGACCAAGTCACGAACATGACTACGTAGAACTCAACTTCTCATGGTAATATTATATATATATATATTAATAGGCAACCGAAGTAACAGAGAGCGGCAAAACTATTAAGAAAGCGCAATATCAGCTGGATTAAAAAAAAAATCATATAATATGCACATAGCACAATAAAAGTAACGAAAAGACTTAAGAATAAAACATACTAGGAAAAGGCAAATAAGCTGGATTAATATAGAATACCCCAACTTTACATCATATAAACGTACTAAAGTAGTAAAAATTAAGGAAAAGACGTACGGGCAATGTAATGATTATCCATAAAATGTACTATTAATATGTAAACTTAGGATCTTTTCATCCATGGCGAAAATTAATGAATCAAAAGGTCAGCGACTCCAGGGGTGAAGCTTGGCCCAAAGGAGGGAGCTGAGATCGCTCCCCATCCTCCTCCCTGCGGGTTGGCTTGTAAGGATTCCTCTTAACCCATCGACTTCTACTGAGTAGCTAGGAAATAAACAAAAATCAATATTATACTCGGGCAGTATGAAACCTTTAAGATGAAGCCAGGAGAATCCATCACTGACATGTTTAGTCATTTCATAGAGATTGTAAACGGTTGAGCATATCAAGGACAACCAATCTCAGGATTAATGAATGTCAATAAATTGTTGCATGGACTCTCCAAAAATTGGAATCATGTGAAGACTTCTATAAGAGAAACCCAGAGGATCATGCCTCTTTTAGTAGACGAATTAGTTGGCACACTTTAATCATACGAAGTGGAGCAAATCAATGAGGAAGAAGATCACAAAGGTAAGAAGTAAATTGCTTTAAAATCTAATGATGATTCTGATGATACAGATTCAGAAGAAGACATGGACGATAAAGAGCTAGCACTCATGATAAGGAAGTTTAAGAAGCTAAACAGGAAGGGAAGAAGATTTGACTAGAAGAAGCAAGGCACTCAAAAATTCCAAAACAAATTAACTAAGGATGCTGAAGTTAACAAAGATGTGGTATGCTTTGAGTGCAAGAAAAATGGACACATTAGACCTAACCGCCCTTTGTTGAAGAAAAAGAAATGAAGAATTGAGAAATTCAAGAAGGCTCTCAAAGCAGAAACATGGAGCGATACTGAATGCGAGAAAAGTGATGAATAATATGCTAACATATGTTTAATGGCAAATTCAGAATCATATTTAAACTTTGAAATAGATTCAGACTCAAACTTGGACAAAGAAATCGAGATTAGTATTTTAAAAATTCCTATTAAAGTCTTGAAGTACATAGATGAACTTTATCTTAGTCTCTAAACCTCTTTTAAAAGGATTTCCGAGCTAAAAAAGGAGAATTCTAAACTGAAGCAATAGGAAACTTCTTGGAAAGAAATGTTTGAAAATCTAGAAATTGTTTTTGTTAATTTGAAAGAAAATACAAATTTTTTGCAAAGGAAAATAAATTTTTGAAAGAAGACATTTCAAATATCACAAAAAGGTTTTCAAAAGGATTTGAGAAGTTAGAAAGGATTCTTTCAGTACAAAGACTTTATTTCGACAAATCTGGTTTGGGTATGACACTAGAAACCATTCATTTAATTGATTTTTCAAAAGTGAATGAAAGAATCAAATAAAGACCTACAAAAACATTTTATGAGAATCATTTTCAAAAAGCTTTTGTAAAACTTATTGGTCGAAGTGCTCTCAAATGTTCAAAATATAACAGCTCAGAACATTTTTAGAAAAAATGTCCCAAGGTTTGGAGACTTGTTAAGAAGGATTGGGCAAAGGCTGTATTTAGTAATAACCCCCTTAGACCCAAGAAAATGTGGGTACCAAAGAAAGCTTGAGTTCTTTTTATAATTGCAAGTTACTATCAAGAAAGACCTACCAATGAACAAGTTCATGCACTTGATTAACTTGTTGTGTTGAAAAGAGATTTGGAGATGTTTTTATAATCTTCATATCAAAATGGTCAAGATGTAAGATGGTGGCAAGATCGTGGCATCCTCGGCGGTTGATTCTTTGTCTTCACGCACTTGAATGAAACAGACATAATTTGGGTCGAGCCATGTGCAAGGACACACATGAGAGCCACGGATGATTGCTGCTACCGCCATCAACCCCATGTGATAAGCCTGTCTCTCTCAATATTTCCTCATTCTCTATATTTCTAATCTTTAATCTATTCGAAGAACCCTACCACAACTCTAAGACAAGAACAGTTTACGGATAAGAGGAATCATTCTCCTTTTCGAAATCTTTCCTAGGATGGCAATGATTCGTGTCGTAATCATTGAAAGAAAAGGTCAGTGGGAGTGATGAGCTTTATAATTTAGCAAATGCAATAAAATTTTAGATCCTCCCTCCACCAACTTTGCGGAGATCACATGCTGAGATCGTAGACGAATTGATAAATATTATGGTCCATTACTGATAAAAAAAAAACTGTTGGAGAAGTTAGATTCCACGATGATTTTAAGCGTTGTTTGTTGAAGTCGTTCAATCACCACCTAACAAGTTATGGGGAACCATTGTAATGTACATACCAAATACTTGCTGCATTCGCAGAACCTACTTACTTTTTCAATTGAAATTGTTGTAACAAAGTCCAATTTAATTACGAAAAGCATGTGCATCTATGGACAACAACTAACAATGTCACCCGAGTCCGAAGAAGAAGAGGAGGAGGAAGAGAGCTCTGGTTTCACGGGTTCTATGAAGGTTTGAATCCATGAATGCACGATACCATGTTTCAGGGGTTCCTTGTTTCAGGCAGATTGTGTTGCTAGAGAGAGAGAGAGAGAGAGAGAGAGAGAGAGAGAGAGAGAGAGAGGCATGTGGGGGGATATAATATAATGCAAGCATTGACCATTTGATTTCGGCTAGGCAATTAGGATGTAGGATAGGCACGTGACCGTTCAATCTGCATATTCTCTGCCAAAGAATCGAACGGATCTTCAGTTGTATAAATGAACATGGCTTTGCAAACAATAGGTCTTTAATTAGGTAGGGTCGGTTTTCATATTGCAGTTGTCATCAATACAAACCTTTCCCCGCTTTGACCCTATAGCCTAAGACACGCCTTATCCATATCACCCAAAGTTTTACTTCAAGAATAATATAACATACTTAATAAAAGCAACATCGTATTTTACCCTCCTTAGAATTGAATTGACCTAGTAATAAGGGCACTCTTTGTGCTTCTTGCTCAGGAACGGACGGTTGTAGGCATGACTTCTGCTCCCAAGGAGCTTAGTTATTAGTGGATGCCTTATGGCAGTAAGTTTTCTTGGCTAGTATTCTTCGAGAAAATTGTCCAAAAGATTTTAAACATATTTCATTATTACTAATTTAATTTTTAAATTTTTAAATTTTATCAATTCAATCCTAAATCTTTTTTTTTTTTATGAATTTAATCTATCTAATTAATTTTGACAAGAAATGGCTGACATGTATGCTAGTAGCATTACATAAAATAGTCGATGTTGACATGAATATTTTATAATAATATTTTAAGATTTTTTTTTTCATTTTTTTTCTTTCTTATTCCTTTTGCTAGTGGTTGGCTGGCCTTGCTTGGGCAAGGGTTGCCATCACTTGCCATAGGTGAGGCACGACCAGGCGAGGGTAAGCCCCAGTGAAGGCTCCCCTTGTCAAATCTGTTGAGGCCGGCCCTTGCCCAAGCCAAGGTGGCCTTGCCTGATGAGGGTCAACCTCGACTAGCTTGGGCATTGGCTCCCCTCACTAGGGCTTGCCCTCACCCAACCAGGCCTTGCCTATGGCAAGCAAGACTAGCCCACCCAACTCCTGGTAAAAGGAAGAATAAAGGGAAACAAAAAGTTAGAAAACATAAAAAAATATACATATATATATATATATATATATATATATATATATATAATTATTATTAAAAATTGTCGAAGTCAATGCCGATTTTCCTAGATGGAATTGCCAGTTTCCACGTCAACAATTTTCAGCTAAAATTAGCCAAATGAACTCAATTAACAAAAAGTAAAAATGTTTAGGACTAATACAAAATTGAAATATTTAAAACTAAATTAACAAAAGTATGATAGGTTTCAAAATTTTTGGACAATTTTCTCAGTTTTCTTTAGAGTAGTGAGTTGATTAATGTTATGCGCTTAAGTTATTTATAAGAGAATATTTTATTTTCAAGAGCAAATCCCGATAATATATCTTCTCATTGTTGTACACATTTCTCATTTTATATCCTCTATTTTAAAACATGATGTGTTTTCCTCCAACTCAGGTCGAAGGATCCTCCTCCCATCACCACATCGGTAGGTTTTATGGGTAAATGTTACACAATGTGACGCTTCCCCACCCAATCAAGAAAGAGAACTATTTTTCTTGTGAATATAACGAACTGTTTTCCGACCAAAAAAATAAAAATAATAATAACGAACTGTTTTCATGTGAATGAAACTGCTGTTCTTGTGAATATGTAATGACTATTGACTCGTGCTATGCTACTTAAGTTCATTATGGTTCTAGTGCAAATTATTCGTCTCTTTATTGATAGCCAAATGCAGATATTTGGACCATGACTACTCTCCAACTAAATTCGATATTCGTCAACGTCCGTATCCTCGCTATGACAATTAGACACTAGATTACGTCTTTCAATAAATAATAATAATCAAATTATTGCCTTCTTTTGCATAAATACCCTTGCCAATTTCCTTAAATGGGGGAGTTTATCACATCCCAAAGCCCTTGTCGCATGGCTAGACCTTATAATATTATCCATAAGGAAGATCTACCTCTAAAAATACATTAATTTGTGTGGTTATTTAAAGTATTCATTTTTGGAATACGTAGAACGGGCTGAATCATTATCAATCAAGTGCAGATGTGCGCCATAAATCAAGATTAACAATTATATTAGTAACGGGGTGGTATATCCTCGCCCAAAGACATAAATTAGGGTCCAAGGAAGTGGAAGTCAAAACCACAATCTCAAGGGATCAATTGCTTATTCTTACATGGATAGTTGGAAATTTCTTATAATATGGGCTTACATTAATTAATTAGTTTTCTATTTTAAATAATCGGGTTAATGGATATTTCAATATTTGTTGAATCCTATAATAATCTGATTAAATTGGGTATTGGCATCTATTGATAACGGGCCTAGTTTAGCAGCAAAGTGTAAGCAATTGTGTTTAATTGAAGCTCGTAATGGGAAGAGCCCAGTTGATACACTGTTGATTAGGGTTTGCTAAGTCCCCTTTCTAGCCTATAAAAGAGTATGTTATACATATCGGTTGTTTTAATCCCATTAGAAACTGCTATATTGAAATAGGTTATAGAAAGAAAGATATGGTATTCCAATAGATCCCTAATTATCAGAATGATCTACTTTTCTTCAAGTGAAGTAATGACTCAAACATGTATACTTTAATTCCGCTGTATTTATTGTTCTCGGTATTTTACAATCATATATGAATCTGTTTTTTTCTTAATTGATTAGTTGTATATGTAATTATATTTTCGACATAAGCAAATACTAGGAGTCAAGAATTCTACAGTGGCCGTTTCCTTCATTCGCAATATCAAGCTTTATTAAATACCATGGGTCCTCGTCCTCTCACTCTCACCATGCAATGGGGATTTAAGCTCAAAGTTACCTAATCAAAATACCTTCAACTAGCTCAACGTGTCCGCCCTCAAGTCAGTATAAAGAATAGCTACTAAGAACTCCCTATTCGTTCATTGAATAGCGTGACATCTCTTCTTTCCCCCACCTTAAGCACTTAAATTCAAGCACCATGTTCTGAGAGAGAGAGAGAGAGAGAGAGAGAGAGAGTGAGTGCATGAATCGAATGCCTAAAGCGAGTCTTTAGACCATACGTGGAGGGACAAAGTGGGCCCACTGCTTTTGTTCTATCCTAGGTAGCTCAGAAGGTCCAGTACTCTGTCTTTTAGCCCAATCCTGAAATAGGTTCAATCATGCCGGGAGTTCCTACATTCAGCAATCGACAAACGGTACCACCGTGCGTGGTAGGATGCATCCCTATTTGCGACTTCAGGTACCTGCTAACCCGTACCTCGTAGCATAGGATGCATCGAAATTAGCGTGAAGCGAATCGATGTGCAGACGTTTTGGCGAAGCCAGGGTCAATGTCAGGACTTTGTAAAATCCATCAGGAACCTTTGGGAGATTGTTAGGAGGAATTATTAATGATGAATGTAATCTCAGCTGTAATGTTCGTTCCCTCTATCCTATTAGCAACTTCAGTATTGACATTTCTTCTACCATTCTTCTATGGCCTCGACATTGTATTTGACATTGATAAACTGTTAGAATACTATCTAGTCATTTTATCCAAATAAGAAAGAAAAGAAAAGAAAGCTAGAGCATGAGAAAGCATTGATCACATTTGCTGCCTAACCCTAGATAGGGACAAGCAAGCCTTAATGAAGGTCACACGATCCCCGTTGTACACTAAGAAGAATAGTGTGACCTTTCGGGTGATTGGGTGAGCCACTAGGGCCACTCATGTTGTCGGATGTCAAATTGTTGTTGATCAAATTTATGGTTTCAAACTTGGTCACTAATCAAGAACGCAATTGGAGGTTGTTAAGGTCAGAACCATGTAGTTTGTCATGTGATCTATTTTTTCCACCTAGCTAATACATAAATCAATGTCCTTACAATGTCCAAGGGAGCAAATGGTTTTCACTTTGACCAACTCTGTTCGCTCTTTAGCAAATGGCTACGCCATAGCCGGCAGAGGGAAGAGAAAAGAAAAAAAGAAAAAAAATTAAAATTTTTAAAAAAAGTATAAAGACCAAAATGCCCTATGGCGGAGCCGACGGAGGGAAGCTGGCGGTCGACGAGGGTTGCCCTTGCTGGTATTGGCCGAGTTCGGCGAGGGCACCCCTGGCCGGATGCCGACTTTCCTTCGCCGGCCAGCGAAGGAAAGAGAAAAGGAAAAAAGAAAAAAAAAGAAAAAGGAAAAATAGAAAGAATAAGAGGAAAATGCCCTTAATGGGGTAAATGTGTCACAGTCTGTAAAGTTGAAGGTTTTTCATGTCACAAAAAAAAGTTTGGGGTAAATTTGTCACTTTGAGCAAAATTTGGGATTTTTGGTGGTCTTTTCCCTTAATTTAAGATTATTTCTTACTATTTTTCCTACATTTATTTGGTTTCAACATTACTAAAAAAATAAAACTATCGATGCCCGAATCAAACAACAAACAATGTAGTCAAATGTGGGGCCTATTCTTGATTTATGACACATTCTTACCTTCTTCTTTTTTTTTTTTTCCTTCTTTTCTTTTTTTTTTTTTTTTTTTTTTTTTTTCCATTTGGGACAAAATTGGCATCCCACTTTTCCAAAAAGTAACTTATTTGACAGATAACCAACTAGTTATGAATGAGTTATATTTTTATTTGTGTTGTCCTAGGAAACCATTATTCTAAAAATAAGTTGTGCATGTATAAGAGAGAAAAGAATCATCTAGAAGTTTTTATGAATGTACTTGGTTTACTTATAACTTAAAATTTGACATTATATTATAGTCCGTGTATTTTAACTGCTCACTGTCATTTTATTCAATGAATGTAATATTCAATTTTATATATAATTTTTATGTCATCATTGCACAATTCTCTAAACATCCATTATTATCGTGCAAATTCAAAAGAAAATGCTCCCCTAAATATTATTACATGGAATATTATCCCCGCCTTGATGACAGGGAATAATTAGCTATTGATAAAGGTTAGTAATACTCTTCAATCAAAAGTGTGACCCATAATAGATAATGTGGAAATATTTAAGATTGAATTGGCATATTTGAAAGATTTAAGACTAAATTGGCAAATCGTCAAAAATTTTAAGATTAAATTGGCTAAACTGAAAGGTTTTGGACTAAACATCACAAGTATAATAGGTGTAGGACTTTTTTGATAATTTTTCCTATTTTGACCACCTAGCTAATACATAATCAATGTCTTTAATGTACATGTTAGCACATGGTATTCGCTTTTGACCAATTCTCTTCACTCTTTCATATTCAAAAATGCCCCCCCCCCCCCCCCCAAAAAAAAAGTGAAAAGCAAAAGACTATTATTCAAATTAATTTGTATCCTCTATGAATTTATGGGACTACTACAAACTGTTTTAAAAAGCTTAAGCCGTTAAATAAATGTGTGGTTTAACATCTAAATATTCAAAGACTCCTTCTCACATGTAAGCTAAATTTTGCCCTAAACATAAAGTGTGAAAATATGTGAATGGGGAGACAAACAGGGGCTTAGAAATGCTATTATAAAATTTAAGTTATTAGATGAATACGTGATTTAATATTTAATCACTCTAATGTATTTGTATCTAAACACTTGAGACTCCATATAGTTGGCAGTTGACCTATATAATGAAATGCATACTTTAATGGACTCGCAAGTCTCCATCCATTTAGTAACTTGCAATTCAACCTGCTAATGCTCACATGCATGACGCCATCGCATCCCCAATACAAATGCGGAATTATAGGGAGGGTCAACCGATCCCCTCCTAATCCAAGTATGTACTCCAAGAGTACGGTCAGGTTCCATGAATTGTTTGCTTTATGTTGTTGTAAATCAACATCAGCGCTTGCTGCATTGTTTCTCACTCAACGTGCATTCCACTTTCCAATCCCCAACACGAATCGATGTATGGTTCCACGTTCCCGCGTAGAAAGCGATGCCTTCTTTTGTAGATTTATTTAACCCCACTTTGCCGCAAAATCTGGTTTCTTGGCCGCAATTACAATCTATCCACTCGGTGGCTCTACATACGCGATCTTATAAGCAGAAAATCGATTTCATCATCATGGAATGAATTCATGAATAACTGAAAAGCAGAATATGCACCCATGTCACTTTCTATCCATCCACTCGTAAACAAACTAAGTTATATGCACTCTATTAGTCTGTTTTGTAACGGTTAAATTTTTGAGAAGACGGTTTGTCTAATATAATGTCAAATTACATATCATGAGTTCAAATTTCGACCCCCTCTCTTCTCTTTCTACTAGCATGTTACTGTTGTTGTTCCGTCTTTAACAACAGTAACATATCTAGTAGCTCAAGTTTGGAGAGAAAGGGATGATGGAAACACTGTTTGAATGCCTTTAACATTACAACAGAAAAGTCACTTGTTGATTCCATGGCGACGTAGCTTAGTTTAGTCACTAGGGTTTCTCCTTGAATGGGATTAAAAGCAAATAAGCATGTTCAAAGACGCCAGAGAAATGCCTAAGAAAGCGGCTGTTTGTACTCCAGCTCATCACCACGTGGCACGTGGCTCACTCTCAAAGTAAAACATGTTAAAGACTTTGTTCTAAGTTCCTCACCAGATGCATTTTTCATTTTGCAAGTCGTATGTTAGTCGTCAACACACTGATTATATAATGTTGTTTTACTTGGGATTGTATTAATGTACTATACGAAAATCGTATTATTAATTGTTTACTAGGCTTAATCCATTATGAACTTATATATAGCATCCTAGTTTTTTTTTTTTTTTTAAATATATAGCCATGAAAAGATGTGTTTTTGGCTTTGTAAATTGATAATTCTTAGGCATTTTGCAGTTAGAACATCCCGTAACCATGACACCACCTATTAGCAACTTCTCAGAAACAACTCCATCGAGCATCGACGCACCGTGGCTTTAGAGTATTCTGTGCCTAAACAGAAATAGTGTTAAAACACACCACAACATAACGAGATAATGCAATATGATTGCAGCACAAGTGCTTGTCAACACTAATATGATTACGATCCACTAACAGAGCGACAAACATTACCTCAAGGATATTATAAAATAGACGGATTATATGCTGCGAATGGAATATGGGATCCATTGTTTTCGCATCGACCATTTGATCAATCAATTAATTTATGGGGAGTTGGATATTTTTATTACTGCAGAGAGATGGAACTCTCCTAATTAAATTTAATTGCATTGTCGACACATTTTTTGAGGTGAAGAATGATATAATCCATTCCAATGATTAACATGCATCAACTATGTACAACGTTATTACTGTCCATATAATAGAAGAATCAAAATCATTTTCCTTTGTTGAGGTAATAACTGATGGTGAAAAGGGAACTTGGGTACTAGGTAGAAAGAAAATTATACATGGAGAACAAGCTCCATCCAGCTTCTCTTTTTTAGGTTAACATTCATTCATATTCTGCATGCGCGAGCAGTTTTTTTTTATCGGCGTGCGAGCAATTTGATTGCTTGGTTTGCATTATTCTTCCGGAAATTGATAGAATAAAATAAGAATTGAAGGAACAGCATTAAATTTATGGCCGGCAGCTGCTTGGCTCCGTTCAAGCGGACGAATTGATTGAGGAATCTGAGAATAATAATGCGACGGCTCGTTGCTGAATGCGATAGGGTTCTGACTTTCACAACATTCTAAACCCTAATATTCTCCGTTTTTGTTTATTTTGGGCCGGACGATGACCAGCTGACCACTTATCAGATCACATGCTCGCCGTACATATCACCCGCACAAGCACCAGTACGTGATAACGTGCAAGCTTAGAAAAACTATCTCATCATTGTAACTATTAATTTAGACCCGCATATTTTATGTTACTTACTGCATGTATAAGGAAGATCGACAACCAAAACCCACTATAAATTACGGCCCCATCTGCCTATCTTGTATCATCCAACTGCCTCTCTCTCTCTCTCTCTCTCTCTCTCTCTCTGCCTCGAGTACATTTATTTTCTCGACGAAAAATTAAAGCAAATGGCTAAGCAAGTCATCTTTCTCATGCTCACATGCTTGGTCTTGATTAGCCCAACCGAAGCGGACTACAATGTGGTGAGATATGGGGCGAAGCCGGACGGGGCGACGGATGCAACAGAGGCATTCCTGAGGGCGTGGAAGGCGGCATGCGGATCGGCTCAGGCCGCTACAATTTACGTGCCGAAAGGGCGGTACGTGCTAAAGGCAGTGGAGTTCCGGGGTCCTTGCAACAGCCGGATGACGGTGAAGATTGATGGGACGTTGGTGGCACCGACGGACTATTGGGCACTGGGGAATTCAGGGTACTGGATATTGTTCAGACAGGTGAACAAGTTGACTGTGGTCGGTGGGAAACTGGATGCCAAGGGTGCTGGTTATTGGGCTTGCAAGAATTCTGGCCGGAGTTGCCCTCCCGGCGCTAGAGTACGTTTGTCTATTGTGTACGGATTAAGAAACTGACTTCGCTTATCATATCAACATGCTAAATTAATTGTTCATTAGCCGAAGTGGTTATTTGACAATTTTACGATACTTTCATTCTTGCTTCCATCAAAATGCTTCAAAATTTTCATGACGACATAAAATCTTTAATTTTCTTTTTTCTGCACAGCATATGTAATGAACCTATTTATGGGGATCTTTTCTCATGAGTTTGTGTGAAAACTAATTCAGTCGATAACATTCAATTGGGCCAATGACATCGTGCTAAGCGGATTGACGTCGATCAATAGTCAAGAAACACATATCGTGATAAATAGCTGCAATAATGCGGTGGTGCGGAACGTGAAGGTGATCGCTCCGGACCAGAGTCCCAACACGGATGGCATTCACGTGCAGTCGTCAACCGGTGTCACCATCACTGGGAGCACGCTCCAGAGCGGAGATGATTGCATATCAATGGGGACCCAAGACTACCAATCTATACACGCCTCGACATCAATGTGGTCGGAGGCCGCAATGGCATTAGGTACTAACCCTTCACTAGTGCGCCATCTATGTCCCTCATATCTTAAAATTTAAAAGGCCCCAAATTTTTGAGTGCTTAATGATAACCGTTCGTGCGTGGCTCGATATAATTTCAAAATTAAATGGTTGTGGCACAGCATTGGGAGCCTAGCGAGGGATGCGACTGAAGATGGAGTCCAAAACGTGACCCTGACGAATGCGGTGTTCACTGGATCCGACAATGGGGTCCGGATAAAGTCATGGGCCAGGCCCAGCACTTCCTTCGTCAGGAACGTCCTCTTCCAGAACATAGTCATGAATAATGTGCAGAACCCAATCATCATTGACCAGAACTATTGCCCCAACAACCAAGGCTGTCCTCGTCAGGTATAATCCACAATTCATTAACTTTAAAGTCCACCACAACAAACCAAATTTAGCGAATTAATTCGCCGGTCGTTCGCAGAGTTCCGGGGTGAAGATTAGTCAGGTGACATACAGGAACATACGAGGGACATCAGCAACTGAGAATGCGGTGACGTTCGATTGCAGCAGGAGCACGCCATGCCAAGAGATCAGACTACAAGACATTCATCTCACCTACATGGACAAGGCGGCCTCTTCTTCTTGCAAGAACATAGGGGGCACCAGCAGCGGACTCCTGGTGCCTCAAAGTTGTCTGTGATGGATCAACTATTCGCCTAGTTTACGGGCTTAATGTTGTCACTAATCAAAGGTTCGAAAAGTGGGTGTGCACACCAACGTGGATGCACTTATTTAATCTGCCCCCATGATTTGAGTGTTGCAATAAATTCCACCTTTTGATCTCCCCGCCCCCTCCTTTTCTTTTTACATGATTAATGCGGAGCGGGATGCTTTCCCTTCTTAATCCATTTCCTCATTCTCTAAATGCTTCACCCCCTTCCGACTCTAGTTTATCCTTCTTACCTAACTTTAATTCCACGGACGTCAATATCTGAAAGGATTCCGTTCACATAAGAAACCCTAATTGTATTTGATCTTTGTTTTGGTTCTTACTCATGATTAAACAATGCACAATGGATGAAGAACAAATTGTTCCTCCTAATGTCAACTCTAACATGTCAACTTAAGCTGCGTTGATCGGACTTTTGGGGAAATTTTTTTGAAAAATGCAAAGGGTTTTAGGTTAAATAATTTTTCCAAAATGCAAATTATGTTTAGTAAATTGTAATTTAAATGTCTTTTATAATGTAATTTTGGCCAAAATAACGTTTGGAAAATTATTTTTACAAAATATTTTTCTTTTGTTTAATAAAAAAGGAAAAAGAAAATTTAAACCATTTGCCGGCCCAACAAAAGAGTAAGGCCACCAACAACCCGGATCCAGCACTAGTGGCTGCCATCTGAGGTCACACTATCCCAACCGACCACTCGTGCAGGTCACGCACGATCCCAAGCAGCATAGGCCTCTCAGGGCTAAATCTAGCCCCTCGCTAGCCACCCTTACGTAGAGAAAATAGACAATTATAACAAAGGCAAAATTAAAAACCTATGAAACTGGTTAGGGCAGTTTTGTAGAAAAAAAAGATATACTAAATGTAGAGTGAACTTTTCGGAAATGCTAAAATCCCGAGGTGGGAGATTTACCTTGGATGTTTAACCCTCACAACGGTCAGCATTTGACCAAATGCTGGACAAAATATTTGCCAAATAACCTCAATTTTTCCTGAGCGGCCATCGAGCCGAGCCCCCTTAATAAAAATGTTTATGATCAGGGCAAACAAAGTTAAGATAATCCATTCTACCTGTCCTATTGGATCTGAAGAGTTTTGATATAGTACATCCCGACACCTCTCACTAATCATAAATACATACTTAGGCATAATAATGCTAATCTAACCACCTATTGGGCTAATTAAATTATTTTAACCATCCTAGCTAGCTATGTAACAACATACTAACCTAACTACAATCTCTAACTACCTAATTAACTAATCTAACTAACCTAATTTAACTAAACAAGCTAATAATTAAACTAATCACACTTAAAATAATCACCATTTAAGCATCATTAACACCATAATGAGAGTTTATACATAAACTCACCAGTTTAGCGCAAAAATTGGTTCACAGTGACGGTGGCACGATGATGGCCGAAACTTGGACTTACAGCAGTGCTAAAGGAAGCTTGGACCAGGACAAAAAGGCCTTACAGCCCACGGCCAAGGCAGTCTCCACTCTGTTGAAGACTGAAGGTGTTGTTGGGCTACTCGGGACTGGGCTGAAATGGTGAAGCGGGCGTGAGGTTGAGTGAATCTACTTCGGTGGACACTGGGCTGGACTTGCGTGGGCTATATAGCAAGGGAATGGGCTGACTTCGGCACGGCTTGATCGAGCAGATGAAGCCAGCGGCTTCGGTGGAGAAGGGCGTTGGTCGAGAGGGGAAATAGACAAATGAAGGGGGTGAGCTAGCAACGGCAGCATGAAGAAGCGAGTCAGTGGAGGGAGACAACCGATGGTGGTGGAGCAGTAAAATTCGGTCGCTGCTTAGGGGAGTGTTGCGGACAAGACGGTGGAGTCACGTGGAAGAGTCAACATCGGTGGGGTTTTGCTGGGGTTTGACTCAATAGAGGGGGAGACGTGTGGCCGATTGAAGTCGTTGGTGGAGGTTGCTTCGGTGGAGGGAATAGGTGATGGTGGAGCAGAGGAATGAGACGAAGAAGAAGGGACGCGTGAAGGTGCTGAGAAACAAAAGCAAGACTCAACTGGTGAGAGAGAGAGCTCGTCGCACGAAGGAGAGAGAGAAACAGCTTGGTGTGCGAGGGAAGCCGAAGGAGCGGGATAGAAAGTCAAAGTAAAATATATTTTTTTTTTGATACTCAAGATAAAAATCTATATTCATCATATCAAAGTCCTACAAGTCTTCATGTTCATCCCCTTTGTCCCCCATAATACTTTCTTGCATAAAATCCCATAAATAACCAATTTTGGTGCCAAATGTTGCAGCCCACATACAAGCCTACGAATTTCATCAATTTGGACCTCAATTTCTTCATCAAATTCCCTAATTTGATGTCAAATTTTGCTGAGGAAGAAACCCACACAATTTCCACAATTTTCCTTCACCAATTAATTAGCTCATTTTGAATGCCAAACATGCCCTTGAAAATTGCCAACCAAATTTCATTTCTTTTCCGAATTGTCTGAAATTGATTTTCTGTAAAAAAAACTCGAGCTTGCCGAAAATTCTTTAGAAGATGAGTCGATGTTCCTAAATTAAATCGTTGTCGACACATAAATTTTGATGACCCTTTTGGTCATTTATCACATTAAAAAAATCGGGATTAATTTTAACCCCTAAAAAATATATAGTTAATTAATTAATTACATAAAGATATAATTTTAGGTGCATTTATTTACATTGGGTCGGTGACAGATGAATTTGATTTGGTGGTTTTGAGCTTTAAGTTGATAAGTCGAACTAAACCTGCCAAGAGAGCAATTTGGGTCCAAGCCCGTATTTGAAAAAAATCCTCTTACAATTTTTGAAAAAATCAACAGAGAATATTAGAAAATGTGTGGAATATAAAAGTGATATTGTGTGCAGAAAAGAAATCGTCGCAGATATTGATTTAAAAAGGAAATTAAAACCCTAATGTTTGATCTATGAAAAAGGTTAATCGCGTAGGATTTCAAGAATATGCTACACCTTAAATATACGGTTGTACAAAAGGAGTCTCTCGGTTTTCGAAGGGGGAAAATTCACCAAAAGGTTTTCTAAAGTTAGAATTCACTGTTCATTGTCTTGCCCACGTACGCTGCTCTGCATCTGCAACCAACCGGCCGGCTCCTCCTCACCCGCGCTGCGCTCGCACCGCCGCTCGTGTCGTTTCGCTGAGCCGCCGCACACCTCCGCCTCAGCCCGTCCGTCTCCACCCTTTGCTCCGCACCTCCGCCGGTCACCGCCTCCACGAGTCTGCCCTTCCGCATCTCCGCCTCTGTTCGCCGCACCAGCACCTGCCGCTGGAGCTCCAGTTGCAGACCCGACGCCGCTCCGTTCGCTGCAGCAGGCCCCGAACCAGACGCCGGCTCCCTCTGCCCGCGACCCAGAACCCTTCGTCGAGCCCGAACACCAGATCCACTCAGCAGCGGCGACTGCAGCAGCCCACTTGCCACTGTCCTCCTTGCGGCGACCCAGCGCCCGACGCCGCCGTTGCTGCCTCCCTCCCGGTGTCGCTGCTGCCTCCGCCTGGCCCGAGTGACCCACTTGCTCTCGCGACGCCTCTGTCTGCCGTCTCCGCCCGTAGCACCGAAGATCCCGAGCCCCCTTCGCCGACACCACCGCCCGATCTGCTGCGTTAGGAGCTGCAACTCGAAGTCGTCACGCGACGCCACCGGAGGCCGAGCTGCTGCACGCCCGAGCGACCTCCCTGCTGCTGGGTTTTCCCCTCTGCCCGAGCCCCTGTCGCCGCTGCTCCTGATCCAAGCCTGCTGCAGCGCCCAACTTCATCTGCAGCGCCCCTGCTGCCGCTTGCTGAGCTGCCCGCCCCTTGCTGCTCCTGCACCAGTGGCGGTTGCTTCTTTGCTGTTGTTGGTCCGGGCTTCATACCTCTTGCCGGAGCTCCGACGAAAAGCTCCCGTTCCGAACGGCGACCATCACCCCCCGCTGAACCATCATCACAGCTACCGTCCTTAGAGCAGCGCCGAGCCTCCATCGTGGCTCAATCCACTGATTGGATTTTTGGAAAATTCAAACTTAGGTAGAAATTTGTTTTATTTTATTTGATAGGTTTATTTTTTAAGTAGATTTAATTTATTAGGTAAATTTACTTGATCTTATTTTAGTTTTGATGTTTTTTTCTTTATTTGAAATATTTCACAATGCACGATCGAAATCTCTAATGTGGCATACATTCGCAAATGCATAAATTTTTATTTTATCTATAAAGCTTTAGATAAAATAATTATTCATGCGGATGTAAAATTGATATTTTAATCTTTAAAGTTTAAGATCAATTTATCAATTTTATTAGCGAGATAATCAAGTTTGAATTTCAATTCGAGTGATGGATAATATTTTGATGACCTCCTAATTGTTCTGTTTATCCCGAAAGTACAAAAAAAAAAAAAAAAAAAAAAAATCATTTGCATTCCATGTAGATTAGAATTGATTGCATGATAGGTTAGTTATTATTATTATTTTTTAAATGCAAGTTTAGAAGGCATTTAGAATGGATAGCATTTCACTTTAGTTTTATTTTTACTTAGGAATTTCCATTTAAAAAAAACAAAAAAATCATTATGCAAATGTCATGTAAAATTAGGGCATCCTTTGTATGTCATTGCATATTAGGATAAATTGCATATTTCATTTTAAATTTAGATTAATTTAGATAGATTGCATCTTAGGTTAGAGATTGTTAGGCTAAGATAATATCTTAGTTTAAATTTGGGTTTAGCCTGACCTAATCCTTAATATAAGTTGGATATAATCTCAATTTAGCTAGATAATTTTCATATTTTTCTAATTTCGAATTTCACATAAAAAAAATGCAAACAATGACTTAGGATAAATTAGTTTCAATTCCTACGATAGATTGCATACCTATTAAGAAAAAAATGTCATTGCATGTCATATAGAATTAGATTCATGAAATGCATGCCATTTAATGATTGTTGCTAGGTCCATTTAATTAGAAATTGCCTGTCGTTAGAATTATGTTATATTGCATAGTATAAAGCATGATTCTCATTAATTAAATGAAAACAAAAATAAAATACGTATTAATTATAAATCATATTTAGGATTGATAATGTGAATTCTTGTCTAATAACGCAGATGCTTTCGTTGCCATAAGGTAAGTCCTGCATTTTTTTTTTATTTGCTTTCTTGGGTGTTAAATTGGTGGATTGCACACCCGCATGATCACCTCATATGTTAAAGAAATAGATTTAAAATCAATCTAAGCTGTTTGGAAAAAAAACATTTTTGAAAATAAAAAGAAATGGTATCGAAAGGATATTAGAGAAGTCTAGTGTAACCAAGTCCTCGTACCCAAAATTTCTGGCTCGTAGGAATAAAATAATTCTCCAATTATTTTACTTAGGTGTCTAATCAACCTACTATAAACTGATTAGTGGCAACTCCTAGATAAAATCCATTTGTATATGAAGAAATTTGAACTTAAGTCGCGAATTGGTATGAGCTTAGAAGAGCCCGAGCTAAGTTTAGACTTAGTAATCCATTAACCTAATTTTAGGTGGTGCACCTGAAATTTTGATTGCGACAATCGTGAAACGACAGAATTTTCAATTTCTAAAATTGGGTTGAAATTTGTGGTTAATTTTAACCGAACGTGATTTTAGCACGACCTAACCTACTGGGTAGCTTTTAGGAATTTTTAGCGCATTTGATCCATGGTCGATTATTTTCGATCCACATTATGCATCTCTGATTTATAGGCGACTCTCAGCTGTCATAAAAATATTGAGGTTTCAAATATGGGCACAGGGTACATAAACGACAGAAAAATCGATTCAGTATCATTCGACAGAAATTTCGCAATTAGGTGGAATCACCCACACTTTAATTACATGTCTCTGCTGAACCGACCTATCTCTAATCTCTAGTCAATTTTAATGGTATCATATTGACCGTTGCAGATTAGCACGATCGAGCGGTCGGTTTCTGATCAAATTCTCTAATCTATATCGTTTAGATTCTTTAATAGCTTCACCTAATAAGCTAATTATCTCACAAGTGGCAAACTCAGAGAAAATGGCTATAGACGCATCGATAAAAAAAATCAATTTCATTTTATCGAAAACAGGGTTGAAAATCATGATGTCACATTAAGTCCTCCATAACCCCATTAGGAGGGTCGGTTGCACCCTCGCCTAGAGTGGCGTAGATTGCAACGGCAAGGATATCAAATCCCTAAAGGGGACCTACCCTATACCCATTAAGTTAATGGCGAAACCACTCCCTAAATCAATGAGGTACCCTTTGAAGTGGGTCCTCATCGACCTAGACAATGGTCATAACCAGCCCATACCCAATGACTCCTAGGAACAGGGACATCTATGCTCTGCTCGATGATAGCTCGAGGCTGACCAAAATGTTCTAGAGGGACCACCATCTAAGGACCTGAAAAGAATAAGCCAAAAAAAGGGGTAAGACAATGTTTTGACAAGTTCATCACCTAAACCCTGACTAGGAAAGAAATACGCTTGGGGGCGATCTAACCACAAAACCATATAACCACGAGACTTACCTTGTCTCAGATCCTTCCTGCATGTTAGTACTGTTCATATCACAGACATAAGCAATAATAAAACTCAATCAATTGGAATGCCACATCTCATATCTCAAACAAGTACATGGGTCCCGATTGTAAAGCATAATTGTTATAACACGTCTCATACTATGCCATAATATTTTGTCCCATAATTAGGTGTTGTTAAGACACTCAATCACGTGTTCCAATTTTATCATGGCCCAACGGGTACGGCCTACTCGACATTCGGCGATCTTCTGGCGTAACCAGGCATTGTCTCACCCCATTGAGCATTGCAATGTCTACATCTAGACGACCATAGAACATCGGTCTAGAGTCTATTGTGATCGGCATCCGTTGTCTAAAGGCATCCCATATAGAGGCAACGTTCACTCGACGCACATCGAGGATGGGTTGTCATAACCATTCATGTACCCATCCAATTCCAGCCAAGACATCGTGCTTTGCATTCAAATGTCCCAATCAAAATAATGCACTTAGCCCATTTTCTTCGTATTAAAAACACACAGTAAAATAATTATGTGTGGGTACACAGTCAATTTGAACCAGAAAAATCAATATCCTCCCATTTAAAATCCCATTGTTTGATATAGTCTTTAAAAACGCTTTCGGTGTCAAAACCCGACACCCGATAATTTTTGATTAATTACCAAAATTTCGTAATTTTGAAATAAATACTCAAAATTACAATCACCACTCAATTTACATAAATTAACACTTAATTGCATAAAATAAGCACACTACTGCAATAAACAAAATTTCGATCACTGGCTATCCTGGTATAATTCAAAAAAAAAAGAAATTATAAAACTATAAAAATTATAAAAAATAATTAAATAATGCAAATTAAATCCAATAAATGCTAACTTAGACTGAAAACGCTAATCTAACCGCCTAAATGACCTAGAAAATTAATGCACCTATCTAGATAAATAATACAATTTATTTGGCTTATAATCAATCTATTCTAACCACCTAACAATCATAATTAAACAATTAAGTCACTAATCCAAATGAACTAACCACCTAATTTTATCTTAGGCTAAGTTAATCAACCCTTAAACATAATTAATCTTCTAAGCAAGGTTTAGTAAGTAAACTTACCGATTCAGCGGGCCGGTGAGTCCATGGCGACGGTGACACTAAGGCAGGCGAGAACCAAGCATGGAGCAACACTGATGAAGGTTCGGATGGGGTTGGAAAAGGCTCATGAAGCCTCACGACCACCCTTGGCCCTCAGTTTTGTGGCTGACCCAAGGGCTAGACCAAAGGGGTTGGAATGACGGGTTGAGGCAACAAGGTAGCTAGACGGGTGATGAAGGGGCTTGGCGATTGACGGGCTAGCTTGTGCGACGGTTGATGGTGGCGACCGAAGAAGCTAGAGTGGCTGCTGCTTCGAGACGACGAGCAGGAGGCGCAAACAATGGGCACAACGTATGGGCGTGATCGAACGGCTTTGGTGGGCTCGGCGTGGGTTAGGCTGCTCGGTGGTGTTCGGTTGCTATAGGGGGTCTCTTTAGTTTGTTGGCTGGTCTGTGAGCTCTCCAACACTTCAATAATGGAGAAAGGAGAGAAGAAGAGGAAGAAGAAGGGCTGCAGTTGGTGAGGGGGCCACAAAATATCCTAAACACTTGAGTTTTATGCCCCACCACCTTCAGCCTTGACTAGCAGCCCCTTTGCTGCATCAAGGCTTCCTCAAGAAGTCTCCCAAATGGTCCGAAAGGTTGCTGCACCTTATAACTATGAATTTTGAACATTTGGCCTCTAATTTCATATAATTCCTTACCAAAACTTCTCTAATTGAGCTCAAATTAAAGGCCAAGATGTTAAGGAGGATGCACACAACACGTTCCATATTTTTCCTTGCCAAGTAGTCATTGCCAAAAATGCAACCAAAAATGATCTTCTGATTTTCCCGGTCCAAAATAGCCCTACTTTGAATTTTTGCCGAAAACTCAGGTTTGCAGAAAAATCTTTGGAGGATGAGTTGACGTTCTTAAAATGAATTGTGACATGAAAAAAATTTCAATTTTTCAAATTGAGTTCAAATTCGTGGTTAATTTCAATCGAGCGCGATTTTAGCATGACTTAATGTACCGGGTAACTTTTAGGAATTTTTAATATAATTAACCCGTGGTCGATTATTTTCAAGCCACATTGTGTATCTTCGACTCATTGGCGATTCTTGGTTGTCGTGAAAATTTTGAGATTTCAAATACGGGCACAAGGTATAGAAATGACAGAAAAATCGGTCTAGTACCGTTCAACGAAAATTTTGCAATTTTGTGGAATCACCACTCTTTGTTCACATGCCTCTATCAAAATGACCTATCTTCGGTCTCTAATCGATTTTGACAGTGTTGTATTGACCCTTGCAGATAGCACGGTCGAACAGTCGATTTCTAATCGAATTCTCAAGTCTATTACGTTTAAATCTTTTAGCGGCTTTATTAGATAGACTAGTTATCTCATGAGTGATCAACTTAGAGAAAAGAATTATAGGTGTATCGACAAAAAGCCCAACTCATTCAATTAAAAACAGAATCAGAAAATCAGGACGTCACAACTTTTCTCATCTTATAAAAATTTTGTCCTCGAAATTTAACATATTACAAATCTTTAACAAAAATGTGAGGGTATTGTCGTCTCATCGAATCTTCACTTTCTCAAGTTGCTCCTTCTATCCTATGGTGTTGCCAGACCACTTTAACTAACAGGATTGTCTTGGTGCGCAGAACTTATTCCTTCCGATCTACAATTTGAATCGGTCTCTCCATGTACAACACCCTATTGTCCACGTCTAACTCTTCAAAATTTAGCACATGGGTCGGGTCAGGCTCATACTTTCTCAACATTGACACGTGGAAGATGTCGTGCACTTGCACCAGTCTCGGCGGCAACACAAGGCAATATGCTAGGATCCCTATTCTTTCTAGAATCTCAAAGGGACCTTGTACCTCGGACTTAGCTTCCCTTTCTTGCCGAAGCGCGCAGTACCCCCCATTGGTGACACTTTCATAAAGACGTGTTCATCAACTTGGAATTCCAAAGGTCTTCGATACTTATCTGCGTAGCTTTTCTAGTGGCTTTGAGTGTCTTTAATCTGTCCCTGATGATTGCAACTGTATCCATTGACTATTAAACCAGCTTTGGGCTTGTGATTTTCTGTTCTCCGACCTCATCCCAACATACTGGCGTTCTGCACGCTCTGCTATACAACATTTCAAAATGTGCCATCTGAATACTCTACTGGTAGTTGTTGTTGTAGGCAAACTTAACGAGATGATGATATTCCTCTCAACTTCCTTTGAAATCTAGCACACATGCTCTCAACATATCTTTGAGAGTTTGAATTATCCTCTCAGACTGGCCATTTGTTTGAGGATGATAGTTCGTACTATACTACAACTTCATTCCTAAGGCGATTTGCAAACTTTTCCAAAAGCAGCTATAAATCTCAGGTCCCTATCAGATGTAATCGTCATCGGCACTTCATGCAAACAAACAATCTGACACACGTACAATTCTACATATCTGTCTAATGTAAGGTCCTTCCCTATGGTGATATAGTGAGCCGATTTCGTTAGTCTATCAACTACAACCCAAATGGAATCATTACCCATTTGACTCCTTGGTAAGCCTATCACAAAGTCCATTGTGATGTGTTCCCACCTTTACTTGGGAATCTTGAGAGGTTGTAAAACTCCTCTCAATTTACAGTGCTGTGCCTTCACTTGCTGACATGTTAAACATTTGGCGACACGCTTGGCAATGTCTGCCTTCATACTGGTCCACCAATAATATTGACGTAGATTCTGATACATTTTCATACTGCCTGAATAAATGTTGTAACTACTACGATGAGCTTCTGACAAGATTTCCTCTTTAAGCTCTACATCGTCAGGTACACAAAATTGTCCATGAAACCTCAGTGTTTCGTCTTTAGAAATTTGAAAGTTAGCCTTTCTCTTTTCAGTATCCTCTTGTAGGATCTTCTAAATCTCTGGGTTTGTTAACTGAAGCATTTTGATCCTAATCTATACTTCCAGCTCAATTCTGAAGGTGGCCATAAGATTTGAAATGTGGCCTACTTCAAATTTGAAAACTGAATTTCGAGCTCCCTCGAGTAAAATCCACTCCTTGATCACCATCTGCACAATTGAAGACTTCCGACTCAACGCATCTACGATCTTATTAGCCTTTCCACGGTGATACAAGATGTCGCAATCATAGTCCTTAAGAAGTTCCATCTAGCGATGTTGTCTCATATTCAACTTTTTCTGAGAGAATAAATAATCTGGAATCTTTCTTCGCACAAATAATGTTTCCATATCTTCAGAGTAAAAATAATTGCTGCGAGTTCCAAGTTATGCGATGGATAATTCAATTCATGAGGTATTAACTGACAGGACATGTATATAACGACTCTACCATACTTCAACCTAGTCCTCTAAACGACACATCATTGTAGATCTCGTACCCTCCAGAACTAAATAGTATGGTCAGCACATGTGCGATAGTCAGCTTTTGCTTAAGCTCTTGGAAACTACACTCGCACTTATTTGTCTATACAAACTTCTCTTCCTTCTTCAGCAATCGAGTCAAAGGTGAAGCTAATGCTGAAAATCCTTCCACAAACCTTCTATAGTGTCATGCCAATCCCAAAAAGCTTCTGATTTTTGTCACTGTCGTCGGTCTTAGCCAGTTGATAACTGCTTCAATCTTGGTTGGATCCACAAAGATTCCTTCGCTTGAAATCACGTGACCTAGGAATGCCATATGAGTCAACCAAAACTTGCACTTACTGAATTTGGCGTACAATTCATGATTTCTCAGTGTCTAAAGCACCATCCTCAAATGCCTTTCGTGCTCTTTAGGACTTCTCAAGTACACAAGGATATCGTCGATGAACACGATCACAAACTGATCTAGATACTCTTTAAACAAACGGTTAATCAAATCCATTAAAGCAGCTGGGGCATTCGTCAAACCAAACGGCATTACAGTGAACTCATAATGGCTGTATTGAGTACAAAATGTTGACTTCAATATGTCTTCCTTTCCGATTCTCAACTGATGATATCATGTCCTCAAGTTGATGTTAGAGAATATCGACGCTCCTTACAACTAGTCAAACAAGTCATCGATCATCGACAGTGGATACTTGTTCTTGATCGTCACCTGATTGAGTTGACGATAGTCAATGCAAAGGCGCAACGAACCATCTTTCTTCTTCACCAACAGAACCAGTGCTTCCCAAGGTGATGCACTGGGGCATATAAATCCCTTATCCAACAACTCCTACATCTGCACCTTTAGTTTTTTCAACTTAGATAACACTATGCGGTAAGGAGCCTTAGAGATTGGCTCAGTTCTGGGATCTAACTCAATCACGAACTCAATCTCTCTTTCTAGTGGCAGACCTAGTAATTCCTTTGGAAACTCGTCTGGAAACTCCTAATCACTGCGATATCTTTAATCTTTAGCTCATCAACCGTCGTATCCATGACAATCGCCAAGTAACCTTGACAACCCCCATCTAACAAATGGGTTGCCTCAAGTAATGAGATTAAGGTAATTGAGAGTCATCCTTGACAACCAATAAACTCGAAACTTTCACCCATTAACGGGTTAAAGTGAATCACTTTACGACAGTAGTCCATCTTAGCTCATTATTTTGTGAGTTAGTCCATACCAATTATCACATCAAAATCATACATGGCTAGGACTATCAAAGAAAAAACCATTATGACACATCCCATTTCGTGCCACACAATTTTGTCCCATGATTAGGCGCGATTATCTCATATCGATGGTTCAATCCACACTCAATATCCAAACTCAAGACTCTAGAGGTGGCTCCCACGAAATTACATTATCGTGTAGCACTTAGCCCTTGACCGCATATAGTAAGAGTACAAGGCCCTAGAGGTGGCTCTCATGAAGTTATGTTATCGTGTAGCACTTAACCCTTGACCTTGTATATCGGTAGTGCAAGGCCCTAGAGGTCACTCCCATGTGGCTCAAGTCACCATGTAGCACTTAACCTTTGACTACAAGGTCTTAGAGGTGACTCACACAAAATTTTATTGTTGTGTAGCACTTAATCCTTTACTTTTTCACAACACATTTGATTTCCTTAACACGGCACATCATCTTTCAATAGTCATCACATAATCACTCAATTACATAATTTAGCAATAAATTTCATATATCAATGCAACCGCATCACCAAATATACATTATCTAGCAAGCTTGATATCAAGAACAACCACAAAACTACAATTGGCCCTAATAAATAGAAACCGGGATCACTCGCACATTTCCAATTTTAATTCCAGAAACATAATCAAAAGAACTTAGAAAATTTTCAAATTTGAATATGTTATAAAGGACCCTTAAACAAACATTTTTTTTTTTTTTTTGTGAAGACATCTTGACTTAGATCCTTCTAGATTAAGAGTAGTAAATCGCCTAAACTGTTACAAAAACTGTACTGTGCCCAGAAAGTCCGTTTTCCAAAATCAGTTTGGTTCAAGGTACAAACCTTGTCCATTTAATATGAAATTTGAATATGTTAAATTAAAAGATGTGATGAACAACTTTTGTGAAGAAAATCTCTCAAAAATCTGATCCTAAGAGTTGATAAAAATCATTTGAATACCAAAAGGTCACAAGTTCCAACATAATTTGAGATTCTATTTTGCAAATAACGAAGCTAAAATATCATTCTTTTAAATCCCTAAAATATTGAGTAAAATATATGACATAACTGAAGATGTCTAGAACATTTTTTTAAGAAGTTATCAACCTTAAAATCGTAGCACATTTGATCTCATAGAAATAGCAAATGACGAGGGTCTAATAACCAGATTCGAGGGAAGTCCACTAAATTAGACTAAACCACCCTCATTAGTGCTAATCTAACCAATTAAATTTATACTAATCCATATTAAGACTAATCTAACCAAAATAGCATTAATCCATCTTAATGCTAATCTCACTTAATACTAATTTAACTAAGTTAATTATCACAAATCTAACCCCTTAAGTGTAATTAACAACATAATCAAGGATTATGGAGTTAACTCACCAGATTAGCGAGGTAACGGATCCACGGCGACGGCGGCACAACGGCAGTGAGATCCTGTGTCTACGACAACTCCAATGGAGGGTCGGAAGGGGCTGAAAACAGCCTTGCAAGCTCACTGCTTGTTGCTAGTTTCGATGCTAAGTTGAGGTTGAACGGCTTGGTTGAGGTGGGCTGGACTAAGTTGGCTTGCGAGAGGGTGGAAAGGCGTGGGACTAGACGGCAGTGTGGTGAGGTGCTAGACTGGAGGGCGTGGGGGACGATTGGTTTGGTGGGTAAGTTGCAACAACAACAATGGAAGAAGATGAAGATTTGAGGAAGAAGAAGTTGAAGTTGGCTTCTGCTAGAGGGGGTTTGCACGCACAAATGGAGAAGAGAGGGAAGGAGAGGGGACAAGGGGCCAAAGAAGTCTTGCATGCAACCAATGGGAGCCGAGATGAAATATCTAGCACTCAAGTGCAAGCCACAAAGTTTTCAGCCATCCAAGGAAGTTAAGGCATCCACCAATGGCTATTTTCTCCTCAATTATCCACAAATAACTTCAATTTGATTGCCAAAATTGCTGAGGAGTCTGCCCATACAAATTTCTCTTGATTTTCCTTCAATTCCTCACCAAATCAAGTCATTTTTGTGGCAAAATGTAGCAACTCAGCAGCCCCTACGAATTTCCTTTCAACTCTATACAAACCAACTCAAATGGGTAGCCAAGGTTCCAAATTAGTGCCCATATGAATTTCTTCCATTTTTCCAATTTGCCAAAATTGACTTTTAGTAAAAATTCCCAACTTGATAGAATTTCTTCAAAAGATGAGACGAGGTCTTGAAAATAAATCGTGACACGCTCAAACGTTTGAATCCTGAAATTGAATTTAATTTTGTTATTAAAATCAACCGAATACGATTTTAGTATAATCCAACCTATCAGTTAGCTTTTAGGGATTTTATGGTGATTATATCCCTTAACGGCTTCATCTAATAAGTTAGTTAACTTGTGAGTGATTAGCTCAGAGAAAAAGGATTATAGGCGTGTCGATGAAAAGCCTATTTCATTTTATCGAGACGTGGTTAAAAATTCAGGATGTCACACAAGCAGTCAATTCCTTGTTGAATTATATGGTCTTTTACGTTGTTTAACCCATTATGTTATTGCCCAAGAAATTAATTAACTCATGAATGATCAGTTCAGAGTAAAATAACCATTAGTACATTGATGAAATAACCTTTTATATATTTCGAAATGGATCAAATTTCAAGATATCACATAGAGCATCTAGGGTGATTAGCTAGGGTCCATCTTCTAAAGTTGCATTTTCATGCTCCTTAAAAGTGACAAAAAATGGTAAAGCAATAAATATTAAACAGGCTCTAAGATGAAAAGTGTTGAAGACGATATAACATAATGCACACCAAAAAAATAAAAAAAGTACTGTACTAGGGTCCTTAGACACTGGCATTTGTGCAGCTAAACCAAGAGCTGCATTAGGCAATCCGTCAATATCCTTCATATCAATAATCAATTTTTCAAATTTCTTTGTGGGATCCAAGACACTCGTCGAACTTTTGGATGACTTTTCAAGTTCTTGGAATCAATTAATTAATGAAAAGGCAGTGGTTGCGCAGAAATGTTAAAATAAAAGAAGCCACTTTACTACTTTCTCGCACGTGAGGAGTAATCTAGAAGTAGTCTGTGCCAGTACAAGGCTTATGTGATGAGATCAATAGCAGATTCAAAATTTAAGCAATTTCAGTTGCTAAGACATCAGAAGTTTCAATTATTGTGTTGAGCTCGACAAACATGTCAATTCAGTGTTTTTGGATCAGCTTTTCATGTCAAGTTGATTGCTTTCTGAACGGGAATTGACTGAAATTGCAGATGCTGTGTCATCAATACCCAGCAAAGGGGATTTTCTGTTGAAATCCATATGCATTCAGACATTTACTTTGCAGTGCATAGAGGTTACTACCCAGAAATATAAGACTCTTATGGGTGAAGGAGGCTTTGGATCTATGTACTGTGCTACTCTGCCAGATTGTTAAGAAGTTGCAGTAAAGGTTAGATCGGCCACCTCAACTCAAGGAACTCGCGAGTTCAAGAATGAGGTAATTTTCTGCGCTTTGTCCATCCAAACATTGTAGGACTGATAACAGTTGGAAAAATGATTACCATTTTGATGTGGATTGCAGCGAAACCTTCTTTGGGCAATTAGACATGAAAATTTGGTCCCTCTGCTTGGTTTTTGCAGCAAGAACGACCAGCAAATCCTCGTCTATCCTTTCATGTCCAATGGCTCTCTGCAAGATCGCTTTATGGTACTTCTCTTCGAACTCTTTCAAATTGGTGACTCACATGCATAACTAACTATCAATGATCTTTTAGATAGGTGAGGCCTCAAAGAGAAAAATCTTGGATTGGCCAACCCGACTTTCTATTGCTCTTGAGGCTGCAAGGGGTAAGAAATTTGGGAGGACTGACTTCTTATTAAGATTTTTCTTCTTTTGTATTGGTCTTTGTTTGGTTATCAGAATAAAGAACACAAGCTTATACGTCTAGAATAACTCACTTTTGTACTTAAGATTGGTCCTAGATAGGAGTTTAACATAAACTCAAATCTGCATTAACCGATTAGACATTGCAAGGATACACTAGTTCTAACTTAAAAATGATTTGCCAAGGATAAAAATTAAGGTTTACACACACACACACACCACAGCTTAGTTGCCCCCATATTTTCAGACAATTGATCGTTCATCTTGGTATTGCTAGAAACATAGTCAATATTTGATACCATTGCTGCACTGTCTACGTATTGTAGAAGCTACAGGAGGAATAACTGCAATTAAGGTTCTGTAGACCCTTGAACTCGAATTTAGTAATTCTAAGGCCATGTGGACAACACGTAAGACTTGTAGGATTGAGCAGGGTATATCTTCATGAAGCTGGACCTTCTATGCTTGACTCATATCAACAATTGCAGTTAGGTCATAAAACTGAATGCTTCAAAAATGTGTGAAAAGCTTCTGCATAATTTCTGTTGGGCAACAGAAGTTAATTGGACGTGTTGCCAACCTAACATGCAATCTGCTAGAAGTATAGTGTCTTGACATGCTCATTTCTGAAGAACTAGATGCGACCTCCTGGAGAATGGTATCTGATACTGTTTAAAACATCATCCTAGGGAATAACAAAGTGGCAGTATGGCAGCGATGATAATCCCAACAATTGGAACTGGCTCATAGAATAAAACAGTATCTCATTGCCGATAAGGAAACATGGGAAGGGAGTTGCCCAGAAAATGAACGTGTTAACGTACTTTATTTGCGAATCTGTTCACAACCATCGCCTCAAATAGTTGTTTCCTTGTTTCAGGTTTGACACATCTCCACACTTTCTTTGGGCGTTATGTCATCCATAGGAATGTCAAATCGAGCAATATACTCCTAAATCAAAGCATAAATGCCAAGGTAGCAGATTTTGGCTTCTCCAAGTACGCGCTGCAAGAAGGGGATAGCGGTGCTTCTCTTGAAGTGACGGGGACTGTGGGATAGCTAGATCCAGAGTCAGCTCTCTTTGTCATTTCATTGTTTGGGGTAGGTTACATTAGTTTTCCATCAACGAGAAGAGTCAGGACTAGTCATGATCGAATATTTTGTGGGATGTCCTAGTGTGATCTTGACAGTCCGAACAAGAAGTGTCAAGCATGGATGTGTAGCGCATCGTTGATGCATTTTAGGCATCATGTGGTAATGTCCTTACAGAAATTTATAGGCAGTATGTTGTTGCTTGGATGATTCAGGTACTACTCAACCTAGCATTTGTCAACAAAAAGTGATGTCTTCAGATTTGGTGTGGTTCTACTGGAAATCGGTAAGTGGTCGACAGCCTCTAAATATATACAGGCCACGCAACGAAAGGTTGAATGGGTATACTTTATAACTTACTATCTTGGTTGCTAGAAACTGAAAAACTTCCATCTACTTTTTGCAAATTAGCTTGAAATATCTCTTTTGCCTCTGCTATCACCCCAAAGTATGCACAGTTGTTGCACCAAAACTTTTATTTGTGGAACAATCAACGAAAATCGTGGACTTGACAACAGGAGAACTATTGTTAAACTTGGTTATTCAGTTTTTTTTTTTTTTTTTTTGGGTAAAAGTAAGATATATATTGACTTTAAACCAATAAGCTATATAGCTATACAGCAAGGGACCCGGCACCAAAACTTACTCAAGGTGACAAAGTAGTCAAACTGAGTGGAAGGGTGTCGAGACAAGGAGGGAGGAGCAAAAAAGGAGAAAAAAACAACCAACAAAAGCAAACAGCCATATAATGGCCACAAACAAACGGAGAGGGGGTATCCAGCAAACAACACAGAACCACCCCAAGAAAAAAAAAAACAAAGCAAGGATTGGAATATAGACTAAGGAGACGACACCGTAGAGGAGGATCAGACAATATCAACTTCCAAAAAAGAGAAGACATCCAACCGCAACTTTGAAAGCCGCAAGCACCTCCATCTTCAAAAAGTCCAAGCCTCCATCTTCAAAGAGTGCGCTTCTAGTAACTAGTTAGCGACAACCCAACACAGAGGAGGATCGGTCGGCAACATCTTCTAAAGAGACGAATCCATCCCCAACCACATCTCTGTTGGCCGCGGGCAGCTTCATCTTCGATGAGACCAAGTTTGAGCACCTAATAGACCCTCCAAGGGAAAGAACGAGATGGCTAGCCCTCTACTATAAGCATAGAAAGCACTCCTAGTGAAAAGGTAGCCACGACCCAGCTGGATGAGATAGAGAGACAGCATGATCATTCGAAAATAGAAGGATGCAATCCCCAGCTCAGTTGGAGTCTTCTGTTTCTGGAGGTGTCCGGAATCCCTTTGACAGTTAAATCCTTGTCCTTAACCATTTTATCGAGGTGTAGCTTTAAATTCGGTAGGGAGAACCTTTGATTGCAAAAGATAAAGTTGTTCCTCGCTTTCCATATAAGGTAGCATAGGGTGCCAAAAGCAAAGTGGGCTAAAGATTGGTGAAAACTTTTATCAGATAAGTGCTTTGTAGCTCACTCCAGATTTCCCCCTAGGAATGATTTTGCCAAGCGAGGTTGCATTTAGCCTCAAAGAATAGGTGGTTGATTGAGTTCGGCCTAGCAGAACATAAGGCACATAAAGCAAGCTGAATTCCCTTATTATCAAGTAGAAGTACCTGGGTCGGTAGCGTATTATGGGTAAGAAGCCATAGGTGGGATTGATAGCACGGTGGCAATGTGGAACTACCTGTCCTCTAGGCCACAACAAATTCCAAGCAAAGGCTATAGAGAAAACACCTGAAGACTGGCCAAGCCATAAGAGGCGGTCATTGTCAAGATTGAGGGTCGGTAGGGGGTCAACCCAGTCCGCAACGGTGGTCGCGACATCGGAAGGGAGTGTCAAGGCGGAAAGCCTATCCGTTACCGAGGCAAGTCACACGATTCTAGAACAAAAAATTTCCTAATAAGAGAATAAATTGTTGAGCGGTCCATGCGGGTGCTAGGGATCAAACCAAAAGGAGACCGAAGCTTTGTTTCCAATACGCCAACGGAGTTGCTGCTGGAAAAAGGGCCGAAGATCAAGCAATCTCTTCCAAGCCCAAGAGCAAAAACCTAGGCCGAGGGACAATCTAGAAGTTCTTTCGCTTTAAGAAGGTGGAATATATCCATTTGCACCATAATGACTCTTTGTCGGTAAAAAGGAGCCATAAGTGCTTGAGCATGGTAGCCTTATTGCTTTCGCAAAGGGTCCGAATTCCCAAGCCACCTTCATCTTTAGGCAAGCAGACTTATCCCCAAACAACCTTGGCACCTCTAGCACCCAAATGAGGACCTTTAAAGAGGAATTGCCAGAAAATCTGCTATATACAATCAAGCACTGAAGATGGAAGGATAAAAACACTTGCCCAGTAAACCTGGATAAAGTGAAGTACTGACTTGATAAGCTGCAGCCGTCCCACTAAGGTGAGAAAACGGTTGGTCCATGATTGTATTCTAGTTGTGATAGCATTTACTACGGATACGCAATCTACCTTACTCAACCTGGTGGAAATGATGGGCACACCGAGATACCTAAATGGTAAGGAGCCCAGCTGAAAATCGAGAGAGCTAACCACTGTGTCCCGCACCCATGAGGGGCCTCCTAAGAGGAATATTTCACTTTTATTTAAGATAGGAGCAAGGCCAGACTAGATAGAAAACAGAAGAATCCCCTTCTTTAAAAGTCACATAGAATCCATACTTCCCTCGGAGAAGAGGTGCACATCGTCTGCAAAGAAGAGGTGGGAGAGCCTAGAGGGCTTGCATCTCCAAAAGAACTTAAATTCCGGCCTCTTGGTTTGGGTATTGAGAACCCCCATGAAGACTTCCATAACAAGCGTAAAGATGTAGGGAGACAAATGGTCCCCTTGTCGAATGCCCCAACCACTAAGGGAAAAAACCATGTAGATCACCATTTATAGAGTTAGAAAATTTGGGAGATCAAATGCAGTCCAGAATATAGTTGATTAAGTTAGAAGGGGACCCAAAGGCTTGTAAGGTTAGATAAATGAAGTTCCAATCTATCGAATAATAAGCTTTACAAAAGTCGACTTTAATGATGCATTTTGGCTGGTATGGTTCATAATGAAAATCACAGAACAATTCCCGAGCTAGCAAAATGTTATCACGACTATTGGTGGAGGTTTAAATGCTGAATTTGACGCTCTCTCTCTCTCTCATGTCATTTTGGTGTGGTTCTATTGGGATCTGAGGCGTCTTTTACTCTGGCAAATGCATTTTACATTGTCTGTCTAACTATTAATATCTCCTGGTTTCCATCAAATCGTCAGTATATCAATGTTGCTTGTACCTCAATAATAACATGCTAACAGAATCACATTTTCATGCAGTTCAAACCTTATAAGGGAACAAAAGATTGAGGAAATTGTGTGTTGGGATATAATACACGGAAACAATAGGATCTTGCAAATTACGTCAACGCGAAATCGCCAGAGAATTAAACGAGAAAATCATGACACCATAAATTTACGTGATTCGGTCCGAGTATCGGTACTTACGTCCACGGGGAGAGCCAGCAGCAAATAATCCATTAAAATCGGAGAATCAGAGTTTACAATCGCTCAATCACTCAAGTGTTTCCCACACCTAGATTTAACCACAAACCCTAAATGTATAAATAACAACTCGCTTGGGTATAAACTCATGGCACAAATTACCGTGCGACGAAACTCTCTACGTAGGAATTCGGCGGACGTTGAGCGGCTCCTCTCTTCGTAGGGTTTTCTTTCGGTAGTCCAACGCACGAAGGTAAAACCTTTCCTTTTATACGTGTGGGCCCAAGGTCAAACTTTGACCTGGGCCCACCACAATTGTATTTCACGCAACAGAGGCTCTACGTGCAGAGTTCAAATCTAAATAGAATTCGGCAGAGGAATTAACAAGACGCCTGGGCCCACCGTGCAACATCTTTCAGCAACAATTCCGAAAGAAGGAATTCTATACCGTGTGCCCATTTATTTATTTTATATTTCCTATTTTCTGGCAAAAAACTCGAGATATGATTCAACGTTGTGGATCCAAACATAAAGGGAATGTACCACGCAGTGGTGCTGGCCTGCATTGAGAACTTCTCAGCTTACCGGCCTGGCATGGCGGACATCATGCAAGAGCGCGAGGATGCTCTGATCATAGAGAACAATGCCTCCGAACACTTGAAGTCCATCGACAGCTTCGGTGGATCCAACCGGTTCTCAATCATCATCGAGAAAAAGGCTGTTCTGTCCCCCGCCCAGAACCAAGCGGCAGAACTGTCGCCTCTTAGTTCACAACCCTTGGCTCCTCCAGAACCTAGATAGAAATTTCGTAGCTGCTTAAAATTCATTCACAGCCATGTAGAAGAGTAGCAGATGAAAACTGAAGGGTATGTCTCTCCAGGTTCATGTGCAGGGGAGAGTATTCAACCGACTTAAAGTCTAAGAAAGTTCACTTCAAGTACTTGGTAATGGATTAACTCCACCGCTTGTCAGTCTTTTGGTATAGCAATGAAGAATTTTTGCTGGAATTGTACTTCAGACCCAATTACTCATTATCCACCAATAAGATGACTGGACATAAACCGAAACGACCTACATCGTACGAATGTCTTTTTAGGCTTTTTCTTAATCATGAGGCAGAAGAACAGCCCAAGCGCCATAACTTAGTGTGGGAGGATACTTAAGTGCCATAACTTCGAAAATGTATACTTAAGTGTCAGTTTCAAAGTTAAATGGAACACTTAGGTGCCACTCTGGCGAAAATTCGACCAAATGGTTGACGTGTCAATTTTCCGACGAGTTTGGTCCAAAACGGCATCGTTTTGCATGTAGACGTGGCGAGAAAATACAAAAACGACGCCGTTTGTCTAATTTGTAAATAATAATATATAAATTAATTAAATTAGATTAAAAATTAATTTTATTTAAAATATTCTAAAAATTAAAAAACTAAAAATCTAAAAGAAAAAAAATGGAGGCCGAAGGGGGCAACTAAAGGCTAAGCCCTCGCCGCCACCGCCTCCCCGCCGTTGCTGGGAGGGGCCGGTGACGGAGAGGAGAGTGTCGGCTGGGGTCGCTAGCCCCCGGCTGACCGGCGGCAAGGGTCGCGAGCCCTCGCCGGATCACAGCGAGGGCCACGACCCACACCTTAGATCTAGGTGAGGGCTCGCAGGCCCTCGCCGCCGGTCGGCTGGCATCGCCAACCCTTTGCTAGGGCCCGGCAACCCCAACCAACCCTTCCCCCTCCATCACCGGCCCTTCCCGATGGTGGCGAGGAGGCGGTGGCGACGAGGGCTCAGCCCTCTACGCCCCCTTCGGCCTCCCTTTTTTAAAATTTTTTTTAGAATATTTTAAATAAAATTAAGTTTAAATCTAATTTAATTAATTTTTATATTATTATTTACACATCAAATACAAAAACAACGTCGTTTTTACATTTTCTCATCATGTCAGCGTGTAAATCAACGCTGTTTTTGACCAAACTTGTCAGAAAATTGCCACGTCAACCATTTGGTCGGATTTTCACCAAAGTGGCACATAAATGTTCTATTTAACTTTGAGACTGGCACTTAAGTGTACATTTTTGAAGTTATGGCACTTAAGTGTCCTCTTATGCCAAGTTATGGCACTCTAGGTGTCCCAAACTCTTAATCATGATGTAATAGATCCATCAAGTTGTCTTTCTTCTAGAATTTGTGAATTCTAGTGGTTTAACGGGTTTCAACTTAAGTTTCAAGTGATGGTTCTGGAAAGAAGACTGATGCTTACTCTTTTAGACCTAGGGGCAAAAATTTTCAGGAGATTAGTTAAGGCTCACTTACACTCTCCATTGGAAGAATGTTAATAAGATCTAATGAATCATATTCCTTATCTTGATGTAGTACATTAGTCATACTATATTAGGATGTGATCCTGAAACCATTTCTCTGGCAATCTGCTTTAAAACTCAAATGTTCGACAGATTCAACTGGTTGATGCTGCTATTTACAAGCTAAAAAGACCCATACATTACCAGCACATCGTCGTCCAGTCCCAAAGGATTCCTTCAAATGCTGAATAGAGTCTGAGTAGTCCAGCCATTTTTAACAGCAATGGAACTGCAGATGTAAGTTTGCAATTTTTGCACGCTCGCTAAATTCAGTCTCTAATAGAGTTGACTATCTTACCATTAAAAACTGTTTCTTATGTGGAGAGCAACTTCTCATTCGGTATATGCTCATCATTGCATGTCAACAGTCCAATGAACCTACGCCTATCTAGCACATTTTTGTCTCCCCTTACTACGGTGAAAATTTGACCAGGTATTCACACACCACAGCCACGGTACCACTAACATATCGACCATTTCCAGAAAGAAGCCATGGCAGCCCATTAAACATGGTTCACATGATCGCATCTGCAATAGATAGTCCCATTTTCCAGCAGAATGCTTGCTGCACTTTCAACTGATAACTCTATCATACACTTGTGGACTGACTACAACTATCCTTCATCATGACCAAATCCTGGGTACATGTTCACCAATCAGCAGAAGGTCTAGAGAAAAAAATCCCTAATCTTGACTGAAAAGCAATTCCATCTGGTTAGCACAGATGTGCAAGCCATTATAGTTTAAACTGCAATTAGCCATCAAGTCCAACATGGCTATAGCCAGCTTATGGTTGAATCATATAGGTAGAGCTCCAAATTCCTGAAGTGGATAAATAGACAATCAACAATTACAAACTTCTTGAAAATTTCTCCATCTGAAGCTCAAGGCAGAAGACAGTAGCAAATTCTGGAAAGAGAACAATAGCTGCAAGTACAGGAAACAAATCAGAAGTGAAATTCAAAATAGATGAAAAGTCAGTGTAGTTCCGTGCATGAGGGGGGCCCTGAGAGTTTACGGAGAATACAACTGTTATGGTACTGCTTACACTAGCTCTAATAAAGCTTGCAGAAGTGATTTATCCAACCATGCAAATTCCTCATTTAGTTTGCACTTCGAAGACAGCAGTTACTCCTTTGAATGATGATGTGCCAAATCCTAAAAGGCATTCAACTTGAGATGTTGAAAAACCACATCCTTTCAAGAGTAACATCATTTTCTGACCAATAATAATAATAATAAAAAAAGAGTACTACCGTGCTGCTTTTGTGTCTCTCAAAGTTTTGCCAAGGCAATTCATTGAGACCTCATGAGCGTGAGATGGTTCAGCCTTGCTGGAATCCTAGGTTGGCTTCTTTTGGTTTTCTTAGATGATGGAGATGCATATGTTTTTATTCAGTCGCAGAATTTCAGTTTTTTATTGACATGCACACTTGTTTCGCACATAATCACCGTTCGAAAGTCACTGTTTCCTAGGGCCCACTAGAGATTGCTTATTTTGGCGTGCCACTCCCAAACGTGGCATCAATTTTTATGGGATCGGAAGTATCGTATAATCATTTATCATATTGGACTATTAGCAATAAAGTTGGGAAGAAGCAATGGATTAACTACAGGAGAGAAAACTAGTAGTATAGAAAATATGCAGTAATAAAGCATTCGTGTGGCTTCCAATTTTCTGCAGAGATTGGATGCTGGATGTTCGTGAGTGAAAGACAAACAGCACGGATCAGATTAGAATTCCCAAGATTGCTCCTCAGACAGGAGATTGGAGCTTTCGATACTGAATTGTCGAGTGGAAAAGTCATTGCCGGAATAAGTACTCACGTGAGCGTAATCCAGGATGCTATAGGAGAGAAGGTAGCAATCTCTCCCTCAAGTTGACTGCTTTTGAGATTTCCCCACCGAAGTTTGCCGATCATGCTAACAAAACTTTTTGCTAGCAGCTGGGGCACTTCCTTTCGTGCTTCGCCACATTCTTTTCTGGAGTCTTGATTGCCTTCATTTGCAGTTGGGAAGTTTCACTGGTCACCTTGTTTGTAGTTCCCTTAATTCTACTGATTGGAGCCACCTACACCAAGAAAATGAATGCCATCTCAGCTGCCAAAATGATTTATCTATCCGAAGCTACTACTGTTGTGGAACAGGTGAAAAAACTTCACCTTTTTTATTTATAAAAAATCTAAGAAAAAGGGAATCATCTGGAAATTCACGGGTTAATGTTTGACAACGTACAGACCGTATCTCATGTAAAAATGGTCTTTTCATTTGTCGGAGAGGATCTCGCAATCAAATCATTCTCAGACTGCATGGACAAGCAGTCTGTCATTAGCAGAGGAGAGGCGCTGATTAAGGGAGTCGGAACAGGAATGTTTCAAGCAGTGACCAACTCCTCTTGGGAACTAATCATATGGATCGGACCGATCGCGGTCACTGCCGGAAGATCTAGTGGAGGAAATGTCATAGCAGCAGTCATGAGCATCCTCCTTGGAGATATGTAAGAAAAGTTTACCTTGTAAAAGCTTTTGGATGAGATTGTTTTGTCTTACAGACTAGATAAGCAATCCAGTGATGATCATCAAGCTAGTTGATCTGCACATAACATGGGAAATAACATCGTCCTACTTAGGTTCTCTAAAGTTTTGTATGAATGTGTGTATGATGCATTTCATTTTGAGCCTCTTAAGGAGATATCAGATGCCTTTAAGAATCTTCATATAATGAAGTGAAGAAGATATAACCTTAATTATGGACCGTGGCTTCTTTTGCATTCCAGCTCAATTACTTATGCTGCCCCCGACATGCAAGTATTCAACCAAGCAAAAGCAGCAGGAAATGAAGTTTTCAAGGTGATCTAGAGAAAACCAAATATTAGCAATGCTTCAGGGGGGATCGTATTGAAGGAAATCAAGGGAAACATTGACATAAGGAACATTCACTTTGCTTACCCATCCCTGATTCTTCAAGGTTTTACGCTGTCAATTCCAGCAGGAAAGACGGTGGCGTTAGTTGGTGGCAGTGGGTGTGGGAAAAGCACAATCATATCCCTGGTTGCAAGATTCCATGATCCATCGAGAGGTCTAAAACAATCATATCCCTGGTTGCATGCTTCTGTTGCTCATACATTTTTTGCGCACAAAGGTTGCTGACGATTGAATAATATTGCATAGGTTGCTGATGATTGGGTAATATTGCATGTTTTCAGGGGCCATTCTCATAGATAACCATCACATTAAGGATCTTGATTTGAAGTGCCTCCGCCAAAATATAGGAGCAGTTTCCCAAGAACCATCACTGTTTGCTGGCACTGTCAAGGACAACCTTAAAGTAGGAAATTTGGATGCAGATGACCAACAAATAGAGAATGCAGCAATGATGGCAAATGCACATAATTCCATTTCACAGCTTCCAGATAAGTACTTGACAGAGGTAATATGCAATCTCCTAGCAACAGATGTAAATAAACGATGTCTCTCTTGAAAGTTCTCAAGCTCTCATTAGACAAAAAACAAGGATCCTAAGTTAAATTTTGGCGCCATGATGATGGACTAGGTGGGGCAGAGGGGCTTCCAGCCGTCAGGAGGACAAAAACAAAGAATTGCAATAGCCAGAGCTGTTCTCAAGAATCCTCCAATACTCCTGCTCGATGAGGCTACAAGTGCTCTTGATTCGAGATCTGAGAAGCTGGTTCAAGAGGCATTGGAGAAGGCCATGAAGGGAAGAACGGTGATCTTGATTGTCAACCATCGTTAATGCAGATGAAATTGCAGTCGTAGAGAATGGACAGGTTAAGGAGACAGGAACGCACAGCACCCTATTTGGATACTAGCAAATTTTACAACAGCTTATTCAACATGCAGAACATCAGTGTCGTTCGTGATGAAGGGTTGGCTGCTTCATAATGATTATTTCCTACCGTTTGTGCATGATCATGCATTATTAAAAAGAAATGACCACTTTGACAATAGTAAGTTTCATCATCTTAATTTCGAGAACCGATAAAATTCAGTGACTGGTATCTTACAATAGAATTCCTTGACAAAGAAGGGAGAAAAAATCAGAAAACACATGGGTATGGTGTGATTGCCCACAAGTGAATTGCTATAGAGGAAAAAGATATCAATGAGAACGGATCGTACAAATGATGAATACTGTTCAGACAGAGAGAAGCCAGTCTCACAAAACAACATATCATAGAGTTGCTTAATAAACCAGAACATTACAAATGATTTTACAGTAGTCCTCCACAACTGCTTCTTACCAATGAGCTACAATCCCCAGTAACAACTTTTTACACCCATCAACTTGTATATCAAACTAAAAGCACCAAGCCAGTCCACTGCTGTTCGGAGTGGGACACAAGACCCATGAATTTGCAGAAAACAGAGAGCTTACAAGATGCCATCAGATAAGCTTCTCAAGTGTTAAAAAGGGCTGGATTCGCCGATGCAGTACCCACTTGGACTTCGAGCAGCTCGAGACGATGCTCCAAGAGATCGAGCTTCTCATTCAACGATGCCAACTTACTCTTGGTGGTGGCCTCTGTTGACGAATGCATAACCGAATTAGAGGAATATACACAAATTCCAACACCTAAGGATCTCGAAAAAGAAAACAACCCATCCACATCCTAATAAACCAATCCCATTCATTCTTGTCAAATGACAAGAAAGGAACGCGAACCCGAATCAACGCTCCTCCATCACCAGCACAAATCAACAAACAACTTAGACATCACCAACCCAATAAAGCTGCTGCATCTCTTTGGTGCTACTCCATAGAATCAAATTTCATCAAAGCATAGACAAGCCTAAAGCAGTCTAAACATCATCCCCCGGCCTCCAAAGTCACCCCAGACCCACGAAACCGAGCATCGAGCTGAAAATCAATCACCTACCCAGATCTCTTTACTAACGGGGCCGAATCAAGAACCGGCAAGAACCCAATAGTAAAGTTTCGAAATTTAAGGAGGGGATGGGGACGCGCACCGAATTGGACGAGGAAATCGAAGAGGCGGCGGACGTTGAGGGAGATGTGGGAGATGAACTCGCGGTTCTCCCAGTCTGCTTGCACCGCGATGCCCACGTTCACCGCGTTGGTTATGCCTCCCGCCCTCGCCATTGGTTCTCCGGGGAATCGCAGTCGTGAGAGGAGGAGAGAGAGGCTGGGCGGGAAGATTCGGAGGGAGCGAGAGAGATGGCGACGGAGGTTGAGGATGGAGGGACGAAACGGGCGAGGGGGATGATGTTCTTCCTTCGATTTTACGACTCACGAAGCTGATTCGGGCAGCGCAGAGAAGAGAAGACAGTTGCAAAAAGTTACTTTTGGGATAAAGGATGAACTCGAAGCCTTTAAAACTTATTATGAGAATGCAATAAAGCATTAGTATTTACAAAAAATAATGTAATTAAATTCTAAGACTAATCAAATTAGTATATTGAGACAGTCCATCAACTTTCGCCGATTTAGCTAAGTGCAAATACCGATGTGACTTTATTTAATTTGTTCTAACTTTTACTTGGCATGAAGTGATTAAAACATGAAATATAAATACCACCCATCGTGGCAGCGTGGATGGTAGGGCTGCTGGACTCCATCGCGGAGGCCCGGTTTAATCCTGCGAGTGAAAATAAGATCTTGGTGATCTTTACGGCCTAGGGTGCGTGGGTGGTGGTCTGCGTTGCCTCCCCGGGGTTCTGCATTTGCCGCCATGCGCGGGTTCCCTGGGTCACCAAAAAAAAAAAAAAAAAACATGAAATATAAAGCTAAAATAATGTCGTTCGAGTCAAAATATGATTTTGGGAAATGATATAAATAGTTTTTGAACTTTGGCCAAATAAGCAGTGTGTTTAATATAGTCCGTGAGCTTTTGGCACACGCTTCATTTAGTTTTTGAATTATATGAAAATGTTCAACGTAGTTCTTGATCTTGAATTAATGGAAGGACTATATTAAATATTTTCATATAATTTAGGGACTATATTAAACATGTACCAAAAGTTCAATAACTACATTGAACAAAGGATAAATACTATATTGAACATTAAGTTAAAATTCATGGACCGCATTTTAATTTCGGGACTATTTGTGTCATTATTCCTATGATTCTAGTGCAATTTTTATTTAAGTTAAATTAAAAATAACTATTTTTTTTTTTTTTTAAAAAGAGGATAAGAGTGAGAAACCGACAACAAGGGTCGTTGGCCACTTGCTGGGGACTGGTCATCCCCCACTCTTGCTGACCCTTCCTGACAATGGCGAGACGGTGGCGATTAGGGCTGTTTTCTCACCTCTCTCTCTCTCTCTTTAAGAAATTTAGCTTTTTTTTTTTTTTAAATATAATTTAAAAGGGAAAAAGTTAGAAAAAATGTCAAACTATGCTAACCGTAGCACATTTACTTTGAACTTTTCTTTTTGCATAAAAAAACTATAATTATGCCCTTTGTAATACATTTACTTGAATGAATTTATATGACACATTTACCCTCATGATTTTTTAGCTAAGACAACATTGTTTTTACCATGTCAACACTATTTACTTCCTAGTATCCATGTAGGTAGATTTTTAGCAGTTCTCATTGATTGAGAACATTAATAGAAGGTAAATATGTTACACGAGATACAAGTTTAAGATATAAGTTTAGGGTAAATAGGTCACTATGAACATAGTTTAGGGTTTTTGGTAGTTTTTACCAAATTTAAATAAAATTTATATAAAATATCATATTTGGACTAAAATGATGTCGTTTAAGCCATGTTATCGCAACGTGAAAAAAGAAAAATATTCAAAAAAAGCCAAGTATTTTTCGTTAGCTAATTTGAACGGAGTTAAAGAAATGACTCGGTTGCACAGATTTAACAAGTTTTAAAATTTAATTTTTTTTTTTCAAATTTTATGACTCAATTGTACTATAATGATAAGTTTTCTTTTAGTGTACTTATCCCAAAAGTTTATTTAATTTTCTTTTTCCTAATGGTAATAATACAAGAAATGAAAACCCAAAAAGTCACTTTGGGCAAAATTGTTCATGCAATAGACATTTTCATCATACTTTAAGGTATTCTAATTTTGAGACACTACATTTGTTCATTCATTTCAATTGGTAATCACGTGGGCCTGTGTTACAGGTTTCTTTCTCGGTCTGCTCTTCCATGAAATATTGGTGTTCCTATGATGTGTTTAGGACAAAAAAGATAAACTGAGATGATTTCTCTTTTCGTTTTTGGAAAAATATGTGAATTCAACTGGAATGGTGAGTACGTCCATCGAATGAATTAGAAGACAAAGCCAGGGAGACATAATTGAAATGCCTGTAACTCATCCTGAAAATGGAATGGCTCACCGGTCTCCCTAGTTATCTTGCCTCCATCTGAAGATAATTCCCCTACCAAAAGACGCCGTGAAGATCTAGCTATGTTTCCACTACAACTACAACTTTTGGATGCATAGAAATGAAGGATGCTAGGCCCTTTTATTAAGCATGTCATTGGATATGGAATATCTACCTTTCTTTCGCCGTGATGAATGGCACCCCTTTGGTCTTTTGCTCAACCATTTCACCAGTAGAATTGTCTATGGTTCTGCTCCGCATTCTCGATCGAGAGTAGCTAACATTATATTTGAATCTCACTGGTTTTTGCCTCCTACTAGATCAGAGGCTTAGGTGCAGATTCAAGTTGGTCTTGATGACATAGCCAAACTCTTTTTGTCACAGATAGGGTCTTTTTGATGTTAACTACCTTTGGATGCTTCAGGGGTGGGAGTGCAGGGAATGCTTCAAAAGTCAAGGATTAAGAGTGCCTTGGCGTTAACTTGTTTGGTTGAACCCGTGTACACCAAGGCATTGGTTTATTACATGGTTTCCAAACGCCCAATAGATTAATTGAGTGGAACTTCCCTGATTCTCCCATTTGCTGTCTGCACAACTCACCTTTGGAGGATAGCAATCGCTTGATTTAGGTATATGTCCCTTATCTCTCCTGTCTTTTGTTCAAACACTCTTCAATTGCTTGCTTTCATTTATTTCAGTCGGCGTGCTACGAATGGTTATTTGCATTCACCTACTGCTACTTCTATTAGCACTGCTGCCATTGTTTTCTCAAATCAAGAAAACTGTGCAAAGTCGATTGGATAAATGTCCTCGATAAGTCGAAAATAAAGTTATGGAATTTTCAGTATATTCTATTGAACTATGCATGAGATGACTATCTATAATACCATAATATTACAATAAATCAAAATAATGAGATTATGATTTGAGAGATCCGATGAATACTGCAATCAAAGAGATACTTGGAATAATACTTGAAATCAAACTACTATAGTAACATAATGTTACAATAAATCAGAATAGTGAGATTATGATGTAAGAGATCTGATGGATACTCCAATCAAATAGATACTCAGAATAATACTTGGAATTAGACAGATACTTAGAATAATAATCAGAATGGGGCCGATATCATAATATATTTCTAACGTCCCCCTCAAACTCAAGGTGACATGAAAGAAGTCAACTAGAGTTCGGAGAAAAGATCTTGAAATTGTTTTGGTGGATGTGCCTTCATAAATACATTGGCAATTTGATTAACCAATGAAGTGGAGATAAGACGAACGGTGCCTTGATGCACGTGAAAACATATAAAATGACAATCTTTCTCAATATGCTTAGTGCGTTCATGACAAACATCATTATGTGCTATTTAGATAGCGCTTTGATTATCACAATAAAGTATCGTTCCACTGTTATGATAGAAGCCCATGTCCTCTAATAACCATTACAATCATAATAATTTTGTTGTTTTATGAGCAAGAGCATGATGTTCTACTTTTGTACTAGATTGAGCAACAACAATTTGTTTCTTACTATGCCATTAGATCATTGAGTTACCTAGAAAGAAGTAGTAGCCAGTGGTTGAGCGACGATTAAGAGGGTCTCTAGCCTAATCAGAATAGAATGTGAAAACCATGAAATAAAATGCCCTTAACATAGTGAAGAATGTGAAGAACGGCAGCAATATGAGTGGTTGGCGGTGCAGTCATGAATTGACTAACAATGTGAATGGCATAGGCTATGTCTAGACAAGTCATAGTGAGGTACACAAGATTGCCAATTAGCTATCTAAGAGAGTAGGATTCGGAGGAGTCCCATCTTTGTTGCTAAATTTGACATTAGTCTCAATGGCATCAGTCTTGTTATTAGTAAGTCTCGCTCAAGAAAGAAGATCAATGGCATATTTAACTTGAGAAAGATAATATCTAGAGGAATCTAAAGTAACCTTCAAGCCTAGAAAATAACTGAGTTGGCCAAGATCTTTCATTTCAAACTATTGATTGAGATACCGTTGAAGCTTTGTAATGCCGGGTATAGTCATTACCAGTGATAACCATGTTGTCTACATATAAAGTAATAGGATATACCCTTGAGACATTCGCTGAACAAATAAAGCACTATCATGGGGACTGGATCTAAATCCAAGGCGTTCCATGGTAGAGCTATATTGAGTACCAAATGCAAGGAGCCTACCTCAATCCATATAATGTTTGACATAATTGACACACTTTATTAGAAGTAATGTATCAAGGAGGAGGTTCCATATACACTTCCTCAATAAAAATCACCCTTGAGAAAAGTATTTTTAACATCAATCTAGAACAAAGACCATTGCTCAATAGAGTGACAGCAAGAAGGCTTCGAATGGATGTAAGACGAGCAACTGGAATAAACGTCTCATCATAATCAATCCCATATTCCTAAGTAAAACCTTTTGCTGCTAATAGAGCTTTGTAGCGTACCATTTGCCTTTACTTTGATCTTATACACCCATTTACAACTTGTAGTAGACTTTCCAAGTGACAAATTAACCAAATCCCCAAGTATGATATTTATTTAACACTTGCAACTCATCCACCATTGCTTGCTACCAAAGAGGATTAATACAAGCTTCTCTATATGTATGAGGCTCGTGGAAAGAAGCAATAATACAGTAACAATAAAAGTCACAAAGCCAAACAGAATGTTGACTTACACGGGTGGAACAATGAACATGAGAAGAAGGTATTTCTAAGGGTGGAGAATTACCAAATGGCATAGATATGTTAGCAACTATCAAAATGGGATCACCGAATGTACGTGCATTAAGATTAGAAGAGGACAACTCCAAGGAGGAAGATGCAAATGTGCCATATTTAGGAAATAATTCCACCAAAGGATTGGTGAAGAAGTGAATGGTTGGGGATGAGTTAACAAGATGGAGAGATAAGAACATCTTGTGTTCCCAAAAAGTAACATGACGAGACACATGTAGATGATTAGATACTAGATCCCAACATCTATAGCCTTTGTGCTTAATGCCATAGCCAATAAAGCAACGCAATCGAGCATAATGTTCTAATTTCGTGCATTCATTAGGAAGTAGATGCACAAAACAGGTATTGCCAAACACTTGAATAAGCATTGTAATTTGGAACACCGCCGTATAAGCATTCGTAATAAGGGTGAGCATCGGTCTAGGATCAACCTTAGATGGACTATGGATCGGCCCAACCTTGCTTGTCCTGGTCTAATTCTCAGGGAGACTACATTGATCCTTGGTCCTAAGATCCTTGAACTAGTACGGTGCGGATTGATTCTCGATTTTAGGAGTTTAGGGTTAGTCCAACTCGGACCAATCCTAACTTTAATAATAAGCTCGTAAAGGGAAATTAAACTAATTGATTCAAATCGATGCACGCGAGCTGTGGTAAGCGATTCACAAGAAGCCACCCCCAGCTCTGAGCCAAACCATTCCACCATAATTTTCCTATACAGATCCCGCGAATGCTCCGACTCGAATACCCTCTAATCAGCAAGCTCAGTCCAGAATTTCCCCCAACTTTTTCAAGAATTTGAAAGTGCGTGAGCCTAATTGAAAAGGAAAATGGGAAAACTTGGAACGCTGGGTGGTGAGAGAGTCCAACCCTTGAGTGATCAGAGAGATAGGGAACTCTTGCTGTAATCTGTGACTCTAACCCGATCGGTGACGCACTAGAGAGAGAGAGAGGGGGTGGTTTGGCCAGCCGATCATCTCATCACCCTTGAAGCCCAGGCGAGGGTTCCGAGGTCACAACAATAGATCTAGGCGATGATGCAACCGTTGACTAGGCGATTGGCGACGACCATTGATCGGGTGACCGGATGACCGGAGGTGACCAGGTGAGCAATGTCACTAGGCTGATCAACGTTTGTGCGGCCAATAAGAGAGGCGAGAGAGCTGTGTTTCGTTAGATGAGCAGTTGAGTGAAGAGAGGCGAGGGAAGAGAGACGTGAGGTAAGGGAAGAGAGAGTCAACATATCAGGGTATTTACGTTACAAAAGGGGTAAATGTGGAATTATGGTTAATGAGTGAGGGTAAGATTGGAAATTCAAAAAATTTATTAACTGAGGTACTGTTGCATGCAGAGAATGCTAGAAAACCAGAGTAAGGAAGAGGGAGCCTTGAGCTAAGGGGCCTTTAGGGTGCGTTTGAGAAGATTTTTGAGGAATGCCCTTGAGAAAATGTAAAGGCCTTTGAGAGGAGTTTTTTGAAATGCAAATTGTATTTGGTAAATCATATTTGTAAAAGTCCATTGTGAAGTATCTTTGAACATAATAGTGTTTGGACAAATTAACTTTGCAAAAGACTTTTGTCATTAAAAAAAAAAAGGAAAAAAAGGAGAGTTGGCTGGTTACTATCAGCGAGGGGCGAGTGGTCCGGCAAGGGGCAAGTGTCCGGCAAGGGTCGCTGTGCGGAGGATGCGGCGGCGAGGGTCGCCATGATTGGGGTCGCCGCAACCAAATCGAGTGGCCCCAGCGGGTCGCGCTACCTTCCGGCTAGGGTACCTTCCGGCGAGGGTCGCTGCGACCCAGATAGTGATATGCATACTTAAAAATTGTTCAGGACCTCAACCTTCCTTTTGGCCCATAGAATGGGAAGTAGCCATGGGGACAGCATTATGCTGCAACTGGCGAAAGGCCTTTATGCCTGAGGAATGCGCTGGGTGAAGGCTTACGACCCTGAAATTCAGTGAAAACCTGGCATATAGCAGCATTGGCATGGTAAGGACATCAAGAAAAACTAACAAGAATGGCGGATGTCATATAGAAGAGAGGCTAAATAGGCGTCATGAAGAGTAATAGTAAACTGTAGAAAAGGTCAATAATATATAAGGGTAGATCATGCAAAATTACAACTTCCGGACTTGTAATGGAGCTTTTCCACCTCCAAGAGCAAGGATCGCATCTCGAAACCTTTGCCCTGTTTCTTTGACAGCCTGCCAACCACGCTCAATAGATCATGATAAAAACCAACAATTAATTCTGTAAAGAAGGCATTGTTGCACGGAGTAGTAAAAGGAGTGTGCAAGTACGCAATCTCACAGGTCTCACGCCTGCTTGATGTTTACAGTCATGAGAGAATGATGGAAATAAGTTATTTAAGCATACATGAATTTGGACCAATCAGTTTTGGCTAGGCTTTCATTCTTCGCTCAGACGTTCAATGGGATCACTCACCCGTAGTCTATAAGGGGTAAGAAAAGGCAACATCACCCATTTATTAATGTCACTGCTTCACAGATGCATACACCTAACATGGATTGCAAATGCAAGGACCGAGGTGCTTTTTTAGCAGGATATTTTTATTTCAAACGTGTCCTCAACTTCTTGGACATACCTTGCTATCATCTAAATCTGCATCCTCAAATGCAGAGAATGCATCTGCAGCTAGCACCTCCGACCACTGAAAACCAATATATTTAGGGTCCCGGTAACTACCTCTAAGACGAGTGAAGAAATAAGGGGGATAATTTCTTTGAACACCTTTATCCCAGAATTAATCATCTGCAAGCAATCCACTTCCGTAAGAGCGTACACCTGGCAAATCTTTCACTCTACCTCCTCTTATTAAGACCATAGAATGTTCCTGCAAATTAAGCGGGCTCTTCAGCTACATCAAGTACCACATCATCCGATTCAATAGTAGCATTTTTACCGCTGACTTTTCACTTGAAATTCCTCTTTCTTATTCTTAAGCAAGCCCCCGAGAGGGCTTAGTTGATCCATGATTTATGTTTCATTTTTCGTTTCATTTTTGTTTTTTTCGAGAAATATATCGATCAATTCCAATTCTTTCTTTTTCTATTGATTCTTTTCCGATCGAGATATATGGACCGTACAAATCATGTAATAAACCAATCTCAAGCACAAATATAAATACACCAATACTCAGAACTGACAGCTACTACAAGAAAAAAGGGGAGTATTATATTCAGAAGAACTGTATCATTATCTATTACAAACTAACCACAAAGGGAATCTAGCATAACCAACAGAAAATAATATCCTATACTTGTAGCTGTAATAACCAGCTGCATGTCCACCTGATTGTAATTGAAAAGCAAGAGATTCATAGCCATGTAAAATTTAGATGATCCAATAAGGTATATATAATATCAAAGAAAAAGTTTGATGGCTAGGAAGATGAGCCTGAAAAGATATGGCTGAAGTTACAAAGGAATCGATCTTCAGGGAATGGAGGGATTACCTGGGTTTTTTCCCAAACCCTTTGATACACATCAAATAGAGATTCTGACCCACCAGGAACATAATTTGTATTAAGCTGCAGATCTACACTTGCAAATGTTACCTGAGAAGTTGCACAGACAGAAAAGGATTGTAGTAACCAAGTCATGTCCAAATCCATATTTCTATTATTCCTAAAGAGAGCATTTTTCAGCATATACAGTTTCTGATTTCCCAATTATTACTTTGCTAATGTTCATGCAATCAATGGATAATGATCTTCTCCAGAAGAATAATTTGGTTTGCATCTTTTCAAAGGATTTATAGCAAAACAACCAGGTGGAAATTGCACTAATATTAAACAAAGAAGTAAAATAATTGCTTCCTCATTGTCATATTGACATGAAGCGATGAGAAATGGAGTCCTCTCCTTTTTGTTTCGCCATTTCAAACTTGCATACGTAAATCGCCACAAATAGGATAGACGATAGATGAAAGTGGAACCTCAATAAACAAGAGGTTTAGCATTCAGCTCTTGATCAATGCAGCACCACAAGGACAAAGTATATGTGAGACGATTCCCCTATGGACAGGGCTATGCTTACTGGAGTAGCGTTCTCTTGTCAGAAACTATTTGAAACAGTCCTAACTTCAAAAGGTGTCCAGAAAGTCAGAAGCTGATGGAATGGTGAATCATCTTCAGCTGCTCCTTAACCAGACAGAAAGCTGTAGAACTTGCCTTGACCTATTCTACAATTGCCTTAGTCTGGGGCTCGTTATGCCTAAGAAACCATGGGCACTGGACCAAGTGACAGACGTAAAAGGGAAAAGACAGAGGAAGTTAAATTGGGCAGGCCGCAGTTTGTCGATAGGCTTTCATGGACTTATCTTCTTGTCAGCTCAGACATATCTCCTTCAACACCACCCAAGGAAATTTACACATTACGGTTAATGAAGAAAGAACGGTCTCAGCTAATTACCCGTCAACTCAAGTAAACAACAGTAAAAAGTAGAACATTTTGGAAGAAATTTCTTTTACACCAAATGGTACAGTTTTCTTGCCCAATTTGATCCCTAAACCTATGTTCAATTTCATTCATGAGCTTTTGATTTGCGCAATTTGATCCCTGAACTTTCATCTAATGTTCAATTTCATCTCTGAGCTTTCGATTTGCTCAATTTGGTCCCTAAACTATTAACAAATGTTCCATCTAGTACTTCTATTTGTTCTAACCATTAAGTGATGACATGGAGCATTAATTGATGACGTGGAACTAAGTTGGATTACTAGAATTATGAGTCAATATATATCTTAAAAAAGGAAAACAAATTAGGAGTTCGCTAGAGATGAGAGCACTGATCACAAAAACAGAAAGAATAAGTGGTTATGTATCTCCTTTTTATATGATGGCCACAATTTGACCTATTTTAAAGGTAATTTCCATGTGGATATTCCACATGTTATTTTTTTATTTTATTTTATATTTAAGAGACTAAAAGCCATGTAAGCCAATTCCGTTAACTCTAACTAACGGAAGGACGGAATTGGTTAATTTTCAAATAGTCAGGGATGAAATTGAACATTAGATGAAAGTTTATGGACCAAATTGAGTAGATCGAAAGCTTAGGGATAAAATTGAACATTACATGAAAGTTCAGGGATGAAATTGAATATTAAATGAAAGTTCATAGACCAAATTGAGCAAATCGAAAGCTCAAGGATGAAATTGAACATTAGATGAAAGTTCAAGGACAATTTGTAACATTTTCACAAATGAGAATGTTTGTTACTTTTTCGTCAATGTTATTATATGAGATTGAGCTGAAATAATTTATTTTGTTAATTTCTTTGTGATACTTAACGTGCATAGTATTGACAAACATAAAAAGAAAACTACGAAAATACAATTTTATTTAAATCATTCTAGATTCGAACATTTTGACACTTTTAACATCATTAATAAGTGAAAGGAGTTTTAAAAACAGGGAAAAAAGTCAAAATATATAATCTCTCAAGAACTTTACAACATTTTTGAAAAACTAGATTGTTCCTATACATTAACTATTATATCTATATGCTTAAAACCTACGTTTAAAGATTATGCATATAACGCAAGAAATTGATAACCATTGTTGAAGTTATTTGTAAAAGAAAATCAACCTAATGTGTCTCCCAAGATATTTAAAATTGGTATACCCGTGACAAATTTATTTCAAACTAATTTTTTGATCATGAAAACCATAAACTAGTGCATTTGTGAAAAATTTAACTTAAATTAATTTTTTGACCTTCAAAAATCTCAAACTCATTGACAAATATACTCTTCATTAAATTAGATTAATATCGCAAAAAATACAAAACCGACACAACTACGATAAATAGAAAGTAAAATCCCAAATTGGTACATCAATCAAATGTTATGTATCATCTAACTCAACGATTTAACAGTAAAATTTATATAAACTAATATATCGTAAATTTATCACAAGAGTACTGATTTGAAGTAAATTTGTCAAAGTTGTACCAGTTTAAGGTTTTTGATAATAAAAAAATTAGTTTGGGATAAATTTATGACAGGTATACCAATTTGGAATTATTTGTGATATTAACCCTTTTTATATCTAAAGATTCGTGTAGTGACTATCCTTTGACCAAGTCATGAACATGACTACGTAGAACTCAACTTCTCATGGTAATATTTTTTATTATTTGTGATATATATATATATATATATATATATATATATATATATATATTAATAGGCAACCAAAGTTACGTAGAGCGGCAAAACTATTAAGAAAGTGCAATATCAGCTGGATTAAAAAAAAATCATATAATATGCACATAGCACAATAAAAGTAACGAAAAGACTTTCTCATTTTTGCTTCTCTTGTGGCAAACTTGGGCATTATGCTATGTATTGCAAAGACATTCCATATAATGATGATAAGCATGATGAAGGCAGAGAAAAGATGGCATATGGGCCGTGGCTCCGAGCGGAAGTCAAAATCAATAGTCCTTACTGGAAAATCTTTTATGGCCCACCAGATACATCAGAGCAAACAGAAGATGTGATCCTTGAAACTCTGCTTGCACAGTTACCTACAGTTCCCTTATTGCCCCCTCCCTCTCCGATACTGGCAGCAAACCAAACCAGGGATGTTGAGTGTTACCGTGCATCGTCTCCTGCGCCTTCTCCACTGCTCCAACCACCCTCAGTCATGCATAATACAACACTTGTCTCTGCTGACAAAAAGTTGAATGGAGTTTAGTATGCACCTATGGACATAAAAGCATCAAAGAAGCTGACTAATCCTAGGTCGAAACCTATTCTAGGGTCGGCCAAAAAACAGTGCAGGTATAACCCATATGACTCAAAGAGTATACTCATAGCGGAACCTACTGATTTACACCTGATGGAAACCCCTGTTTTCCAAGTAGACGAAGCTGAAGTTCGGGCTTTGGTGGTTGGCCCTATACAGCCACCCGTTGACAAATGAAGCTAATATGTTGGAATTGTCAAGGTTTGGGCAATCCCCTAACAATTTGAGCCCTTAGGGCCATGACGGCCAATGAAAAGCCTGATATTATACTTTTAATGGAAACCAAAAACTCTGCAGAAAAGCTTCAACATATTCAGCGGATTCTCAACTTTTCTAATTCCTATATACTTAATCCGGTTGGTCTAGCAGGAGGTTTAGCAGCGTTCTAGAATGCTCCTGTCTTTTTACAGGTGAGTAGCTCAACACAACACCTTTTAGACATGAGCTGTAAGTTTGGTCAGCAAGGTAGGACTACTCGCATTACCTTTCTTCATGCTCCTACGGATTTTCAACAGTAGTAATTGGTATGGGATGAGCTTCGACAAATCCATTCCCACAACAGGTTCCCTTGGCTTTGTGCTAGTGACTTCAATGACATCCTTTACCCTTGGGAAAAGATAGGCAAACGACCTGCCTTCTTGCACAGAATGCAATCTTTTCGAACTCTGTTAGATGATTGTGCTTTTACTGAGTTAGAAAGCAAGGGTTGTAAATTTACCTGGATGAATAATAGGGAAGGGGAGGAGCTTGTGAAGGCCAAACTAGATTGGATGGTCTGCTCAATGGATTAGAGGTTACTATTTCCTGCGGCTGAAGTTTTTGTGCTCCCACCTGTGGGATCTGACCACAGTCCTCTTTTGATTCACACTTCGCCACCTTTATGAAAACAAAGAAAATCTTTCCTCTTTGAAGCTTTTTGGAATGAGGATACTAAATGCAGACACATTATCTCTACCACATGGAATTCAGGAGACTTACTGAATACTGATTTTATTACGCGAGTGAAGAAAGTCACAGTAGCCCTGATTAGTTGGAGCCGGCAAAAGTTCACCAATGGTCATCATAAAATTTTGACCTTGCAAGACCAATTACATCATTTTATAAACAAGGGGACTTCCCCAAACGACAATGTACAGGTATCAAGGTTGAAAGAAGAAATTCGTCAAGCTTGGCAACAAGAAGAACAGTATTAGGCCTTACATTCCAGAATTAAATGGTTCAAATGAGACGACAAAAATATACGTTTCTTCCATGCATCAACAATTCAGCGCCAACAACATAATCGAATTACTATGCTACAAAACGATGATCGGCAGGTACGTGATATCCCAGCTCTGCAAAACATGACATTCTCATTTTTCTCTAAGTTATGCACTTCTGAAGGTTATCGCAACTATCAACCGTTACTTGACCAATGCACGACAGTCGTCACTCCCGAGATGAACACCCACCTGACAGCTTCACTTACTATGGAGGAGGTTCGGCAAGCCACTTTTCAGATGGGAGCTACCAAAGCCCTAGGACCGGATGGCTTAACCGGTTTATTTTATCAAGAACATTGGGAAACAATCAAAGAAAGCCTGTTCTTATTAGTGCAGAATTTTATGCTATACGGGGACATGCCTCCAGGTCTAAATCAGACGATTCTAACCCTCATTTCCAAAACATCTCAACCTGAAAAACTAGAGCAATTTCGGCCTATCAGTTTGTGTAACTATGCATACAAAGTTATCTTTAAGGTGCTTGCTAATCGCCTCAAATCCTTATTGCCTATTCTGATTTCTAAGGAACAATTAGCGTTTGTCAAAGGCAGGCAGATTCAAGACAATATCCTCATTGTCCAAGAAGTTCTCCATCAGTTTTGAACATGTCAGCATACTAGCAAGTTCAATGCAATTCTCAAAATAGATATGAAAAAGGCCTATGACAGAGTGTAATGGGATTTCTTATGTGATTACCTCCTCAAACTAGGTTTTCAGCCAAGATGGGTAGGGTGGATTATGATGTGCGTAACAACTTCATCTCTAAGTGTGAAATTTAATGGAGAACAATTACCCTATTTCTTTCCCTCTCAAGGACTGAGACAGGGTGATCCCTTATCACCTTATCTTTTTATTCTCTTGGCTAATGTTTTGTCTACTTTAATTACTCATGCAGTAAGTATAGGACATATCAAAGGCCTTCGGTTGAATAGATGGTGTCTTACCTTGTCACACTTATTTTTCACTGACGACGCCATCTTCTTTTTAGCTGGCACTATCTCCAAATGTCACAACTTAGCCAATATTTTAAATTTATATTGTGTGGCTACAGGGCAGTTGATTAACCGAAACAAATTGGGTCTTACCTTTTCCAAAAACTGTCATATCTCTTTACAGCATAATATGGCTGCGGAACTTCGGATTCCAGTTTTACAAAGGATTGGGAAATATTTAGGCCTGCCATTCGATTGGGGAAGATCAAAGAAGGAGGTGTTCTCTTGGATCATAGGAAGAGTTAATGCCAAACTTGAGGGATGGAAAGAGAAATTCATTTCCAAGAGGAGTAAGGAAATCCTTATTAAATTTGTTGTTCATGCTATTCCACAGTATGCGATGACTATATTTCAGTTGCCTATCTCCATTTGTTCATCTATTGAGAAATGTATTGCTCGATTTTGGTGGAGAACTAATCAGAATAAGGAAGGTGTGCATTGGAAAAAATGGGATGTTTTGAAAGACAGCAAGATGCAAGGAGGATTGGGATTCCGCGACATTCTTACTTTGAATAAAACACTGCTGGGAAAACAGGCTTGATGAATGCTAAACCATTCTGATTCATTATGGGGGGCTCTTTTTAAGGGTTTGTATTTTCACTCGACCGATTTCTTATCAGCTGCCAGAGAAACTCGGCCATCTTGGGGATGGCAAAGCCTTCTTAGAGGCAGGGATGCTCTTTTACTGAGTCTTTGTTGGTCTGTTGGGAATGGAAATCATATTCGAATTCATGGTGATCATTGGTTACCAATGGGAATTATCTATGGACCTACAGCTAGAGAAGAACCAGTTAAAGTGGCAGATCTTATTGACCAGACTCACCAGAACTGGAATATATCAGTAATTCAAAGCTTCTTTGAAGAACAGGTTGCTACAGAAATTCTTTCTATACCAATTCGACCTCTTTACTCAGAAGACAAACTAATTTGGTCAGCCACATCTACTGGTATGTATACTGTCAAAAGTAACTACCATTCAATTATACAGTCAAATAGCCAGCATCAAGTTTCAAGTGCCTCGACATCTTATCGGAATTTGCATAGTCTCTGGAAAAAAATCTGGTCGATGAAGACTGTCCCCAAACTCCGGACTTTCCTCTGGTCATTCTGCCATAAAGCCCTTGCAACCCGAGATAACTTGTTTTACCGTCATATCGTTCCAGACCCCTCATGCCCTCTATGCCAACAATCTGTCCCTGAAAACATTGAACACCTTTTTCTTCAATGTCCCTGGACTAGAGCTATTTGGTCAAATTTGAAGATTGATTTATTATCTACAGCTACCACGGCTTCCAGTATCAACTCGTGGTTAATGGAAGAGGTGATTTTACCCGATCACTCACCTGGTTTAGAGGTTGTTACAAATTTACTTTGGTAGATTTGGCGGAATAGAAATAATTTGGTCTTTCGAAACCAGAATCCGAACCCTTCCCTTGTTGTCGATACGGCCATGGCAGAAATCAGATCTTGCAAGCTCTCTGTTGCTGCATCCCAACCACAATCTGGACTGGATCTTCTTAATTAGGATCAGCTTTGGCGACCTCCGGGAAAGGGTGCCCTAAAATGTAATATTGATGGCAGTTATCGACCGGGTAAACCTCAAGGCTCCATGGCCTGTATTTGCAGAGACGATCAAGGTCGTCTTACTGATGTCTTTTTACGAAGTTTTCCAGCGAACTCACCCTTTGAATATGAACTCCACGCACTCAATCTCACCATCCAACATCTTCACCGACGAGGCCTTCAAGACGTTCCACTAGAACTCGATTCTGACTGCCTTCAGCTTGTCCAGATTGCACACGGTACAAGATCGCTGCCATGGGAGTTGCGACCTGTGATAGACGAGACTTTCTTTTGGCTATCCACCTTCTCTCACCTCTGTCTGCGTCACTGTCGATGCTCATCTAACCTAGTGGCTGACTAGGCTGCGAAAGCCCAATTAGCTAACTCGGCCCTCAACTGGAACTTCTCTCCTTCGTTTGTACTGATGGATTTAGTGTATACGGATGCTTCAGCTGCAGTGTAAAGTCCCATTCTGATCAATATATTAGTTGGTTTCTGTCAAAAAAAAAGAAAAAGAAAAAGAAACGTCTATTTGCGCCGTGTTTTACGCCACGCGACATATATCAATCTGCCCAAACGCATGATGACCCTGGAATAAGCGGGATCGAAGCGCCTGCACAATAAGTCAAGTACCGAAAAAAAATTTAACCACTGAAGCCCAACCGCTACAATGAAAAAGCAGTAAAACTCTTGACTAAGCTTTGTCAAATGACAAGGATTGATGCGTAAGAGCATTTGATGCCGGGCAAATGTGAACAGTTGACGTCCTTACTCTTAATTTTGACATGTCGAGCACTTCTCACCCGTCAAATCGCATGAGCTTCAAATCTGATTTTATTGTCATCATCGCCATGAGATAAGGAGTTTAGCAAGTTGAAAAGCCCTACCGAGGTATCCAAATGGATCTGCGCAACGATTGATGCATATTGGAGTGGTCATGTTATGAGCTGCTTATTCGTCTTCAAAGACGGCGATGCATGTGGAGCAACCGATTTTTGTCAACTCCGAAGATCATTATAGTGGGGATTGCAAAACCGTTGCTTCTTGTTTTGGTCGTGAACGAAGAGTGATTTTCTTTCTCACTTTCTCATGCTTCCACATGGCCAAATTAGCATGTCGACCCTCTCTTTCAAACCATCTCATCTCAGCCAATATTGTAGCCATAAAGCAAGCTAGCATCATTTAGCTATACATATATTTGCGCCATCCCATCCCCCCCCCCCCCCCCCCCCCAAAATGTCGACCTCTCTTTCAAGCCACCTTATCTCAGCCAATAATGTAGCCATAAAGCAAGCGAGCAACATTTAGCTATACATATATATGTTTACTTTGATTTGGTTAGTTGAACAAATTAATTCATTTTAACTGTAACAGTTATGTGGACCCAACCCCAACCCCAGCATATTCACGGAACATTCACGATTTGAGAAGACAATCGATTTGATTATGAGAGGAAAATTGTAATGTACCTAAACAATATTTGGCTCCTACCAGAACTGTGATTCGATATTTAAGTATAATTTGTAGATTATTTCTACTCATATGCAATAAGTGAAACCGTAAAATTCAACAAGTAAAATGGAAGATGCGAGCTGCTGGCGACGGGTATAAATGAGCCTACTTATGAGTCAAGCCACCACTATCGAAATAATAAATTTAATGGTGGTATGATAGCCGCAATGGAATATATCTTTGCTAAAGGAATAACTTTTCTTTCGAATGCAATCAACAAAGACCTACCAATGAACAAGTTCATGCACTTGATTAACTTGTTGTGTTGAAAAGAGATTTGGAGATGTTTTTATAATCTTCATATCAAAATGGTCAAGATGTAAGATGGTGGCAAGATCGCGGCATCCTCGGCGGTTGATTCTTTGTCTTCACGCACTTTAATGAAACAGACATAATTTGGGTCGAGCCATGTGCAAGGACACACATGAGAGCCACGGATGATTGCTGCTACCGCCATCAACCCCATGTGATAAGCCTGTCTCTCTCAATATTTCCTCATTCTCTATATTTCTAATCTTTAATCTATTCGAAGAACCCTACCACATCTCTAAGACAAGACCAGTTTACGGATAAGAGGAATCATTCTCCTTTTCGAAATCTTTCCTAGGATGGCAATGATTCGTGTCGTAATCATTGAAAGAAAAGGTCAGTGGGAGTGATGAGCTTTATAATTTAGCAAATGCAATAAAATTTTAGATCCTCCCTCCACCATCTTTGCGGAGATCACATGCTGAGATCGTAGACGAATTGATAAATATTATGGTCCATTACTGATAAAAAAAACTGTTGGAGAAGTTAGATTCCACGATGATTTTAAGCGTTGTTTGTTGAAGTCGTTCAATCACCACCTAACAAGTTATGGGGAACCATTGTAATGTACATACCAAATAGTTGCTGCATTCGCAGAACCTACTTACTTTTGCAATTGAAATTGTTGTAACAAAGTCCAATTTAATTACGAAAAGCATGTGCATCTATGGACAACAACTAACAATGTCACCCGAGTCCGAAGAAGAAGAGGAGGAGGAAGAGAGCTCTGGTTTCACGGGTTCTATGAAGGTTTGAATCCATGAATGCACGATACCATGTTTCAGGGGTTCCTTGTTTCAGGCAGATTGTGTTGCTAGAGAGAGAGAGAGAGAGAGAGAGAGGCATGTGGTGGGATATAATGTAATGCAAGCATTGACCATTTGATTTCGGCTAGGCAATTAGGATGTAGGAGAGAGAGAGGCATGTGCTGGGATATAATGTAATGCAAGCATTGACCATTTGATTTCGGCTAGGCAATTAGGATGTAGGATAGGCACGTGACCGTTCAATCTTCATTATATATATATATATATATATATTTTTTTTTTTGGGTGCTGGAGGAACTGGCTTGCAGTCGATAGTCGTGCCGTAAACCCCCAGGTGACACTTAAGCAGGAGGACCCATCACCCCTGAGTCACACTTAATACACTTAGCGCATCCCCTGGGTTTTGAACCCTTCACCTCTTCGTTGAGGATTAACAGAGCCTTATCCAGTGGAGCCACCACGGCCGGTGGTTGATTTATTTTTTAATTAAAATCAATCTTCATATTCTCTGCCAAAGAATCGAACGGATCTTCAGTTGTATAAATGAACATGGCTTTGAAAACAATAGGTCTTTAATTAGGTAGGGTCGGTTTTCATATTGCAGTTGTCATCAACACAAACCTTTCCCCGCTTTGACCTTATAGCCTAAGACACGCCTTATCCATATCACCCAAAGTTTTACTTCTAGAATAATATAACATACTTAATAAAAGCAACATCGTATTTTACCCTCCTTAGAATTGAATTGACCTAGTAATAAGGGCACTCTTTGTGCTTCTTGCTCAGGAACGGACGGTTGTAGGCATGACTTCTGCTCCCAAGGAGCTTAGTTATTAGTGGATGCCTCATGGCAGTAAGTTTTCTTGGCTAGTATTCTTCGAGAAAATTGTCCAAAAAATTTTAAACGTATTTCACTATTACTAATTTAGTTTTAAAATTTTTAAATTTTATCAATTCAATCCTAAATCTTTTTATTTTTTTATGAATTTAATCCATCCAATTAATTTTGACAAGAAATGGCTAACGTGTATGCTAGTAGTGTTACATAAAATAGTCGACGTTGACATGAATATTTTATAATAATATTTTAAGATTTTTTTTTTTCATTTTTTTTTTCTTTCTTCTTCCTTTTGCTAGTGGTCGGCTGGCCTTGCTTGGGCAAGGGTTGCCATCACTTGCCATAGGTGAGGCACGACCAGGTGAGGGTAAGCCCCAGTGAAGGCTCCCCTCGTCAAATCTGTTGAGGCCGGCCCTTGCCCAAGCCAAGGTGGCCTTGCCCCCCAAGCCAAGGTGGCCTTGCCTGATGTCACTCGAGTGAAGATGATGCCTGATGAGGCCGACCTACCGTAGGTGAGGGTCAACCTCGACTAGCTTCGGCATTAGCTCCCCTCACTAGGACTTGCCCTCACCCAACTAGGCCTTGCCTATGGCAAGCAAGGCTAGCCCACCCAACTCCTGGTAAAAGGAAGAAGAAAGGGAAACAAAAAAGTTAGAAAACATAATATATATATATATATTATTAAAAATTGTCGAAGTCAATGCTGATTTTCCTAGATGGAACTGCTAGTTTCCACATCAACAATTTTCAGCTAAAATTAGCCAAATGAACTCAATTAACAAAAAGTAAAATTTTTTAGGACTATGCAAAAATGAAATATTTAAAACTAAATTAACAAAAGTATATGATAGGTTTCAAAATTTTTGGACAATTTTCTCAGTTTTCTTTAGAGTAGTGAGTTAATTAATGTTATGCGCTTAAGTTATTTATAAGAGAATATTTTATTTTCAAGAGCAAATCCCGATAATATATCTTCTCATTGTTGTACACATTTCTCATTTTATATCCTCTATCTTAAAACATGATGTGTTTTCCTCCAACTCAGGTCGAAGGATCCTCCTCCCATTACCACATCGGTAGGTTTTATGGGTAAATGTTACACAATGTGACGCTTCCCCACCCAATCAAGAAAGAGAACTATTTTTCTTGTGAATATAACGAACTGTTTTCATGAGAATGAAACTGTTGTTCTTGTGAATATGTAATGACTATTGACTCGTGCTATGCTACTTAAGTTCATTATGGTTCTAGTGCAAATGATTTGTCTCTTTATTGATAGCCAAATGCAGATATTTGGACCATGACTACTCTCCAACTAAATTCGATATTCGTCAACATCCGTATCCTCGCTATGACAATTAGACACTAGATTACGTCTTTCAATAAAAATTAATAATAATAATCAAATTGCTGCCCTCTTTTGCATAAATACCCTTGCCAATTTCCTTAAATGGGGGAGTTTATCACATCCCAAAGCCCTTGTCGCATGGCTAGACCTTATAATATTATCCATAAGGAAGATCTACGTCTAAAAATACATTAATTTGTGTGGTTATTTAAAGTATTCATTTTTGGAATACGTAGAACGGACCGAATCATTATCAATCAAGTGCAGATGTGCGCCATAAATCAAGATCAACAATTATATTAGTAACGGGGTGGTATATCCTCGCCCAAAGACATAAATTAGGGTCCAAGGAAGTGGAAGTCAAAACCACAATCTCAAGGGATCAATTGCTTATTCTTACATGAACAGTTGGAAATTTCTTATAATATGGGTTTACATTAATTAACTACTTTTCTATTTTAAATAATTGGGTTAATAGATATTTCAATATTTGTTGAACCCTACAGTAATATGATTAAATTGGGTATTGGCATCTATTAATAACGGGCCTAGTTGAGCAGTAAAGTGTAGGCAATTGTGTTTAACTGAAGCTCATAATGGGAAGAGCCTAGTTGACACGTTGTTGATTAGGGTTTACTAGGTCATTTCTCTAGCCTATAAAAGGGTAGGTTATACCTATCGGTTGTTTTAATCCCATTAGAAACTGCTATATTGAAATAGGTCATAGAGAGAAAGATCTGGCATTCCAATAGAACCCTGATTATTAGAGTGATCTACTTTTCTTCAAGTGAAGTAATGGCTCAAATAGGTACGTTTTAGTTTCGTTATATTTATTGTTCTCAGTATTTTACAATCATATATGGATTCATTTATTTCTTGATTGATTAGTTGTATATGTAATTATATTTTCGACACAAGCAACATACTAGGAGTCAAGAATTCTACGGTGGCCGTTTCCTTCATTCGCAATATCAAGCTTTATTAAATACCATGGGTCCTCGTCCTCTCACTCTCACCATGCAATGGGGATTTAAGCTCAAAGTTACCTAATCAAAATACCTTCAACTAGCTCAACGTGTCCACCCTCAAGTCAGTATAAAGAATAGCTACTAAGAACTCCCTATTCGTTCATTGAGTAGCGTGACATCTCTTCTTTCCCCCACCTTAAGCACTTAAATTCAAGCACCATGTTCTGAGAGAGAGAGAGAGAGAGAGAGAGAGAGAGTGCATGAATCGAATGCCTAAAGCGAGTCTTTAGACCTTACGTGGAGGGACAAAGTGGGCCCACTGCTTTTGTTCTATCCTAGGTAGCTCAGAAGGTCCAATACTCTGTCTTTTAGCCCAATCCTGAAATAGGTTCAATCATGCCGGGAGTTCCTACATTCAGCAATCGACAAACGGTACCACCGTGCGTGGTAGGATGCATCCCTATTTGCGACTTCAGGTACCTGCTAACGCGTACCTCGGAGCATAGGATGCATCGAAATTAGCGTGAAGCGAATCGATGTGCAGACGTTTGGCGCGAAGCCAGGGTCAATGTCAGGACTTTGTAAAATCCATCAGGAACCTTTGGGAGATTGTTAGGAGGAATTATTAATGATGAATGTAATCTCAGCTGTAATGTTCGTTCCCTCTATCCTATTAGCAACTTCAGTATTGACATTTCTTCTACCATTGTTCTATGGCCTCGACATTGTATTTGACATTGATAAACTGTTAGAATAATATCTAGTCATTTTATCCAAATAAGAAAGAAAAGAAAAGAAAGCTAGAGCACGAGAAAGCATTGATCACATTTGCTGCCTAACCCTAGATAGGGACAAGCAAGCCTTAATGAAGGTCACACGATCCCCGTTGTACACTAAGAAGAATAGTGTGACCTTTCGGGTGATTGGGTGAGCCACTAGGGCCACTCATGTTGTCGGATGTCAAATTGTTGTTGATCAAATTTATGGTTTCAAACTTGGTCACTAATCAAGAACGCAATTGGAGGTTGTTAAGGTCAGAACCATGTAGTTTGTCATGTGATCTATTTTTTCCACCTAGCTAATACATAAATCAATGTCCTTACAATGTCCAAGGGAGCAAATGGTTTTCACTTTGACCAACTCTGTTCGCTCTTTAGCAAATGGCTACGCCATAGCCGGCGGAGGGAAGAGAAAAGAAAAAAAGAAAAAAATTAAAATTTTTAAAAAAAGTATAAAGACCAAAATGCCCTATGGTGGAGCCGGCGGAGGAAGTCAAGGCGGTCGACGAGGGTTGCCCTTGCGGTATTGGCCGAGTTCGGCGAGGGCACCCCGGCCGGATGCCGACTTTCCTTCGCCGGCCGGCGAAGGAAAAAAAAGAAAGGAAAAAAAAAAAAAAGAAAAAAGGAAAAATAGAAAGAATAAGAGGAAAATGCTCTTAATGGGGTAAAATGTGTCACAAGTCAGTAAAGTTGAAGGTTTTTCATGTCAAAAAAAAAAAGTTTGGGGTAAATTTGTCACTTTGAGCAAAATTTGGGATTTTTGGTGGTCTTTTCCCCTTAATTTAAGATTATTTCTTACTATTTTTCCTACATTTATTTGGTTTCAACATTACTAAAAAAATAAAACTATCGATGCCCGACTCAAACAACAAACAATGTAGTCAAATGTGGGGCCTATTCTTGATTTATGACACATTCTTACCTTCTTCTTTTTTTTTCCTTCTTTTCTGGTTTCTTTTTTTTTTTTCTTTTTTTTTCCCATTTGGGACAAAATTGGCATCCCACTTTTCCAAAAAGTAACTTATTTGACAGATAACCAACTAGTTATGAATGAGTTATATTTTATTTGTGTTGTCCTAGGAAACCATTATTCTAAAAATAAGTTGTGCATGTATAAGAGAGAAAAGAATCATCTAGAAGTTTTTATGAATGTACTTGGTTTACTTATAACTTAAAATTTGACATTATATTATAGTCCGTGTATTTTAACCGCTCACTGTCATTTTATTCAATGAATGTAATATTCAATTTTATATATAATTTTTATGTCATCATTGCACAATTCTCTAAACATCCATTATTATCGTGCAAATTCAAAAGAAAATGCTCCCCTAAATATTATTACATGGAATATTATCCCCGCCTTGATGACAGGGAATAATTAGCTATTGATAAAGGTTAGTAATACTCTTCAATCAAAAGTGTGACCCATAATAGATAATGTGGAAATATTTAAGATTGAATTGGCATATTTGAAAGATTTTTAAGACTAAATTGGCAAATCGTCAAAAATTTTAAGATTAAATTGGCTAAACTAAAAGGTTTTGGCCTAAACATCACAAGTATAATAGGTGTAGGACTTTTTTTTGATAATTTTTCCTATTTTGACCACCTAGCTAATACATAATCAATGTCTTTAATGTACATGTTAGCACATGGTATTCGCTTTTGACCAATTCTCTTCACTCTTTCATATTCAAAAATGCCCCCCCCCCCCCCCAAAAAAAAGTGAAAAGCAAAAGACTATTATTCAAATTAATTTGTATCCTCTATGAATTTATGGGACTACTACAAACTGTTTTAAAAAGCTTAAGCCGTTAAATAAATGTGTGGTTTAACATCTAAATATTCAAAGACTCCTTCTCACATGTAAGCTAAATTTTGCCCTAAACATAAAGTGTGAAAATATGTGAATGGGGAGACAAACAGGGGCTTAGAAATGCTATTATAAAATTTAAGTTATTAGATGAATACGTGATTTAATATTTAATCACTCTAATGTATTTGTATCTAAACACTTGAGACTCCGTATAGTTGGCGGTTGACCTATATAATGAAATGCATACTTTAATGGACTTGCAAGTCTCCATCCATTTAGTAACATTCAATTCAACCTGCTAATGCTCACATGCATGACGCCATCGCATCCCCCATACAAATGCGGAATTATAGGGAGGGTCAACCGATCCCCTCCTAATCCAAGTATGTACTCCAAGAGTACGGTCAGGTTCCATGAATTGTTTGCTTTATGTTGTTGAATCAACATCAGCTCTTGCTGCATTGTTTCTCACTCAACGTGCATTCCACTTTCCAATCCCCAACACGAATCGATGTATGGTTCCACACTCCCGCGTAGAAAGCGATGCCTTCTTTTGTAGATTTATTTAACCCCACTTTGCCGCAAAATCTGGTTTCTTGACCGCAATTACAATCTATCCACTCGGTGGTAACATGTCTTCTACATACGCGATCTTATAAGCAGAAAATCGATTTCATCATCATGGAATGAATTCATGAATAACTGAAAAGCAGAATATGCACCCATGTCACTTTCTATCCATCCGCTCGTAAACAAACTAAGTTATATGCACTTTATTAGTCTGTTTTGTAACGGTTAAATTTTTGAAAAGACGGTTTGTCTAATATAATGTCAAATTACATATCATGAGTTCAAATTTCGACCCCCTCTCTTCTCTTTCTACTAGCATGTTACTGTTGTTGTTCCGTCTTTTTTCTCCATCTTCTATCATATATATATATATATATATATATATATCATTGGCACATATCTAGTAGCTCAAGTTTGGAGAGAAAGGGATGATGGAAACACTGTTTGAATGCCTTTAACATTACAACAGAAAAGTCACTTGTTGATTCCATGGCGACGTAGCTTAGTTTAGTCACTAGGGTTTCTCCTTGAATGGGATTAAAAGCAAATAAGCATGTTCAAAGACGCCAGAGAAATGCCTAAGAAAGCGGCTGTTTGTACTCCAGCTCATCACCACGTGGCACGTGGCTCACTCTCAAAGTAAAACATGTTAAAGACTTTGTTCTAAGTTCCTCACCAGATGCATTTTTCATTTTGCACGTCGTATGTTAGTCGTCAACACACTGATTATATAATGTTGTTTTACTTGGGATTGTATTAATGTACTATACGAAAATCGTATTATTAATTGTTTACTAGGCTTAATCCATTATGAACTTATATATAGCATCCTAGTATATATATATATATATATATATATATATATATATATATATATATATATATATATATATATATATATATATATATATATAGCCATGAAAAGATGTGTTTTTGGCTTTGCAAATTGATAATTCTTAGGCATTTTGCAGTTAGAACATCCCGTAACCACGACACCACCTATTAGCAACTTCTCCGAAACAACTCCATCGAGCATCGACGCACCGTGGCTTTAGAGTATTCTGTGCCTAAACAGAAATAGTGTTAAAACACACCACAACATAACGAGATAATGCAATACGATTGCAGCACAAGTGCTCGTCAACACTAATATGATTACGATCCACTAACAGAGCGACAAACATTACCTCAAGGATATTATAAAATAGACGGATTATATGCTGCGAATGGAATATGAGATCCATTGTTTTCGCATCGACCATTTGATCAATCAATTAATTTATGGGGAGTTGGATATATTTATTATTGCAGAGAGATGGAACTCTCCTAATTAAATTTAATTGCATTGTCGACACATTTTTTGAGGTGAAGAATGATATAATCCATTCCAATGATTAACATGCATCAACTATGTACAACGTTATTACTGTCCATATAATAGAAGAATCAAAATCATTTTCCTTTGTTGAGGTAATAACTGATGGTGAAAAGGGAACTTGGGTACTAGGTAGAAAGAAAATTATACATGGAGAACAAGCTCCATCCAGCTTCTCTTTTTAGGTTAACATTCATTCATATTCTGCATGCGCGAGCAGTTTTTATTTTTATTTTTATTTTTTATTTATTTTTATCGGCGTGCGAGCAGTTTGATTGCTTGGTTTGCATTATTCTTCCGGAAATTGATAGAATAAAATAAGAATTGAAGGAACAGCATTAAATTTATGGCCGGCAGCTGCTTGGCTCCGTTCAAGCGGACGAATTGATTGAGGAATCTGAGAATAATAATGCGACAGCTCATTGCTGAATGCGATAGGGTTCTGACTTTCACAACATTCTAAACCCTAATATTCTCCGTTTTTGTTTATTTTGGGCCGGACGATGACCAGCTGACCACTTATCAGATCACATGCTCACCGTACATATCACCCGCATAAGCACCAGCACGTGATAACGTGCAAGCTTAGAAAAACTATCTCATCATTGTAACTATTAATTTAGACCCGCATATTTTATGTTACTTACTGCATGTACAAGGAAGATCGACAACCAAAACCCACTATAAATTACGGCCCCATCTGCCTATCTTGTATCATCCAACTGCCTCTCTCTCTCTCTCTCTCTCTCTCTCTCTCTCTCTGCCTCGAGTACATTTGTTTTCTCAACAAAAAATTAAAGCAAATGGCTAAGCAAGTCATCTTTCTCATGCTCACATGCTTGGTCTTGATTAGCCCAACCGAAGCGGACTACAATGTGGTGAGATATGGGGCGAAGCCGGACGGGGCGACGGATGCAACAGAGGCATTCCTGAGGGCGTGGAAGGCGGCATGCGGATCGGCTCAGACCGCTACAATTTACGTGCCGAAAGGGCGGTACGTGCTAAAGGCAGTGGAGTTCCGGGGTCCTTGCAAGAGCCGGATGACGGTGAAGATTGATGGGACGTTGGTGGCACCGACGGACTATTGGGCACTGGGGAATTCAGGGTACTGGATATTGTTCAGACAGGTGAACAAGTTAACTGTGGTCGGTGGGAAACTGGATGCCAAGGGTGCTGGTTATTGGGCTTGCAAGAATTCTGGCCGGAGTTGCCCTCCCGGCGCTAGAGTACGTTTGTCTATTGTGTACGGATTAAGAAACTGACTTCGCTTATCATATCAACATGCTAAGTTAATTGTTCATTAGCCGAAGTGGTTATTTGACAATTTTACGATACTTTCATTCTTGCTTCCATCAAAATGCTTTAAAATTTTCATGACTACATAAAATCTTTAACTTTCTTTTTTCTGCACAGCATATGTAATGAACCTATTTATGGGGATGTTTTCTCATGAGTTTGTGTGAAAACTAATTCAGTCGATAACATTCAATTGGGCCAATGACATCGTGCTAAGCGGATTGACGTCGATCAATAGTCAAGAAACACATATCGTGATAAATAGCTGCAATAATGGGGTGGTGCGGAACGTGAAGGTGATCGCTCCGGACCAGAGTCCCAACACGGATGGCATTCACGTGCAGTCGTCAACCGGTGTCACCATCACTGGGAGCACGCTCCAGAGCGGAGATGATTGCATATCAATAGGACCTGGCACTACCAATCTATACATGTCTGACATCAAATGTGGTCCGGGCCATGGCATTAGGTACTAACCCTTCACTAGTGCGCCATCTATGTCCCTCATATCTTAAAATTTAAAAGGCCCCAAATTTTTGAGTGCTTAATGATAACCGTTCGTGCGTGGCTCGATATAATTTCAAAATTAAATGGTTGTGGCACAGCATTGGGAGCCTAGCGAGGGATGCGACTGAAGATGGAGTCCAAAACGTGACCCTGACGAATGCGGTGTTCACTGGATCCGACAATGGGGTCCGGATAAAGTCATGGGCCAGGCCCAGCACTTCCTTCGTCAGGAACGTCCTCTTCCAGAACATAGTCATGAATAATGTGCAGAACCCAATCATCATTGACCAGAACTATTGCCCCAACAACCAAGGCTGTCCTCGTCAGGTATAATCCACAATTCATTAACTTCAAAGTCCACCACAACAAACCAAATTTAGCGAATTAATTCGCCGGTCGTTCGCAGAGTTCCGGGGTGAAGATTAGTCAGGTGACATACAGGAACATACGAGGGACATCAGCAACTGAGAATGCGGTGACGTTCGATTGCAGCAGGAGCACGCCATGCCAAGAGATCAGACTACAAGACATTCATCTCACCTACATGGACAAGGCGGCCTCTTCTTCTTGCAAGAACATAGGGGGCACCAGCAGCGGACTCCTGGTGCCTCAAAGTTGTCTGTGATGGATCAACTATTCACCTAGTTTACGGGCTTAATGTTGTTACTAATCAAAGGTTCGAAAAGTGGGTGTGCACACCAACGTGGATGCACTTATTTAATCTGCCCCCATGATTTGAGTGTTGCAATAAATTCCACCTTTTGATCTCACCGCCCCCTCCTTTTCTTTTTACATGATTAAAGCGGAGTGGGATGCTTTCCCTTAATCCATTTCCTCGTTCTCTAAATGCTTCACCCCCTTCCGACTCTAGTTTATCCTTCTTACCTAACTTTAATTCCACGAACGTCAATATCTGAAAGGATTCCGTTCACATAAGAAACCCTAATGCTATTTGATCTTTGTTTTGGTTCTTACTCATGATTAAACAATGCACAATGGATGTAGATGTTCCTCCTAATGTCATCTCTAACATGTCAACTTAAGCTGCGTTGATCGGACTTTTGGGGAAATTTTTTGAAAAATGCAAAGGGTTTTAGGTTAAATAATTTTTCCAAAATGCAAATTATGTTTAGTAAATTGTAATTTAAATGTCTTTTATAAAGTAATTTTGGCCAAAATAATGTTTGGAAAATTATTTTTGCAAAATATTTTTTTTTGTTTAATAAAAATGGAAAAAGAAAATTTAAACCATTTGCCGGCCCAACAAAAGAGTAAGGCCACCAACAACCCGGATCCAGCACTAGTGGCTGCCATCTGAGGTCACACTATCCCAACCGACCACTCGTGCAGGTCACGCACGATCCCAAGCAGCATAGGCCTCTCAGGGCTAAATCTAGCCCCTCGCTAGCCACCCTTACGTAGAGAAAATAGACAATTATAACAAAGGCAAAATTAAAAACCTATGAAACTGGTTAGGGCAGTTTTGTAGAAAAAAAGATATACTAAACGTAGAGTGAACTTTTCGGAAATGCTAAAATCCCGAGGTGGGAGATTTACCTTGGATGTTTAACCCTAACAACGGTCAGCATTTGACCAAATGCTGGACAAAATATTTGCCAAATACTCTCAATTTTTCCTGAGCGGCCATCGAGCCGAGCCCCCCTAATAAAAATGTTTATGATCGGGGCAAACAAAGTTAAGATAATCCATTCTACCTTTCCTATTGGATCTGAAGAGTTTTGATATAATACATCCCAACACCTCTCACTAATCATAAATACATACTTAGGCGTAATAATGCTAATCTAACCACCTATTGGGCTAATTAAATTATTTTAACCATCCTAGCTATGTAACAACATACTAACCTAACTAACTACAATCTCTAACCACCTAATTAACTAATCTAACTAACCTAATTTAACTAAACCAGCTAATAATTAAACTAATCACACTTAACTTAAACTAATCACCATTTAAGTGTCATTAACACCATAACGAGAGTTTATACATAAATTCACAAGTTTAGCGCAAAAATTAGTTCACAGTGACCATGTCGCGATGATGGCTGAAACTTGGACTTACAGCAGTGCTAAAGGAAGCTTGGACCAGGACAAAAAGGCCTTACAGCCCACAGCCAAGGCTATCTCGACTCTGTTGAAGATTGAAGGTGTTGTTGGGCTACTCGGGACTGGGCTGAAATGGCAAAGCGGGCGTGAGGTTGAGTGAATCTACTTCAGTGGATACTGGGCTGGACTTTCGTGGGCTATAGCAAGGGAATGGGCTGGCTTCGGCACGACTTGGTCGAGCAGATGAAGCCAGCGGCTTCGGTGTAGAAGGGCATTGGTAGAGAGCGGAAATAGAGAAATGAAGGGGGTGAGCTAGCGACGACAACATGAAGAAGCGAGTTAGTGGAGGGAGACAACCGATGGTGGTGGAGCAGTAAAATTCGGTCGCTGCTTAGGGGAGTGTTGCAGACAAGACGGTGGAGTCACGTGGAAGAGTCAACATCGATGGGGTTTTGCTGGGGTTTAACTCGATAGAGGGGGAGGAGACGTGTGGTCGATTGAAGTCGTTGGTGGAGGTTGCTTCGGTGGAGGGAATAGGCGATGGTGGAGCAGAGGAATGAGACGAAGAAGAAGGGACGCGTGAAGGTGCTGAAGAAGAAGAAGAAGAAGAAGAAAAGAAGAAGAAGAAGAAGAAGAAGAAGAAACAAAAGCAAGACTCAACTGGTGAGAGAGAGAGCTCGTCGCATGAAGGAGAGAGGGAACCAGCTTGGTGTGCGAGGGAAGCCGAAGGAGGGGGTAAAAAAGTCAAAGTAAAAAATTTTTTTTTGATACTCAAGATAAAAATCTATATTCATCATATCAAAGTCCCACAAGTCTTCATGTTCATCCCCTTTGTCCCCCATAATACTTTCTTGCATAAAATCCCATAAATAACCAATTTTGGTGCTAAATGTTGCAGCCCACATACAAGCCTACGAATTTCATCAATTTGGACCTCAATTTCTTCACCAAATTCCCTAATTTGATGTCCAATTTTGCTGAGAAAGAAGCTCACACAATTTCCATAATTTCCCTTAACCAGATAGCTCATTTTGAAGGCCAAACATCCCCTTGAAAATTGCCAACCAAATTTCCTTTCTTTTCCGAATTGTTCGAAATTGATTTTCCGTAAAAAAAACTCTAGCTTGCCGAAAGCTTTTCAAAAGATGAGTCAATGTTCCTAAATTAAATCGTTGTCGACACCTAAATTTTGATGATCTTTTTAGTCATTTATCACATTAAAAAATTCGGGATTAATTTTAACCTCTAAAAATATATAGTTAATTAATTAATTGCATATCATATAATTTTAGGTGCATTTATTTACATTGGGTCGGTGATGATGAGTTTGATTTGGTGGTTTTGAGCTTTAAGTTGACAAGTCGGACTAAACCCACGAAGAGAGAGCAATTTGGGCCCAAGTCCGTATTTGAAAAAAAATCTATTGCAATTTTTGAAAAATCAATAGAGAATATTCAATTTTGCAAAATAAATCTAGAAAATGTGTGGAAAATAAAAGTGATATTGCATGCAGAAAAAAAATCGTCATGGATGTTGATTTAAAAAGGAAATTAAAACCCTAATATTTGGTCTATAAAAAAGGTTACTCACGTTGAATTTCAATAATAAGCTACATGTGTAGCACAAAAGGAGTCTCTCGGTTTTCGAAGGGGGAAAATTCACCAAAAGGTTTTCTAAAGTTAGAAGGGTTTTTTCCTTCCTTCGGAGGAAAAGCAGAAAAAAAAAAAAAAAAAAGGTAGAGAGAGAGAGAGAGAGAGAGAGAGAGAGAGAGAGGAGGAAAAGTAAAATTAGAAGCAGCATAGGAGGGGAGTGATTGGACATTCACTGTTCATTATCTTGCCCACGTACGCTGCTCTGCATCTGCAACCAACCGGCCGGCTCCTCCTCACTCGCGCTGCGATCGCACCGCCGTTCGACTCCATCAGCAGAGCTGCATTTCTGGTCCGACGCCGCTGCCCGTGTCGTTTTGCTGAGCTGCTGCACAACTCCGCCTCTGGTCTGACGCCTCAGCCCGTCCGTCTCCACCCTTTGCTCCACACCTCCGCCGGTCACCGCCTCCGCGACTCTGCCCTTCCGCATCTCCACCTCTGTTCGCCGCACCAGCACTTGCCTTTGGAGCTCCAGTTGCAGGACTCGATGCTGCTTCGCTCGCTACAACAGGCCCCGAACCAGACGCCAGCTCCCTCTGCTCGTGACCTAGAACCCTTTGTCGAGCCCAAACACCAGATCCACTTAACAGCAACGACTGCAGCAGCCCACTTGCCACTGTCCTCCTTGCGGCAACCCAGCGCCCAATGCCACCGTTGCTGCCTCCCTCCCGGCATCGCTGCTGCCTCCGCCTGGCCCCGAGCGACCCATTTGCTCCCGCGACGCCTCTGTCTGCCGTCTCTACCCGTAGCACTGAAGATCTCGAGCCCCCTTCGCCGACACCACCGCCCGATCTGCTACGTTAGGAGCTGCAACCCGAAGTCGTCACGCGACGCCACCGAAGACCGAGCTGCTGCATGCCCGAGCGACCTCCCTGCTGCTGGGTTTTCCCCTCTGCCTGAGCCCCTGTCGCCGCTGCTCCTGGTCCAAGCCTGCTGTAGTGCCCAATTGTTGGATGCAAATTGCGCAACCCCAAGATCTCCATAACTAGAACAAGAACATGCATAATTGAGTAGAAAGATTAACGCGCTTGTTTTGGGATCCATCGAATATAAAGCGGAAGCAGAAAAGGGATTACTCACTCATCAAGGGGATCCACTATTCTTGAAGCGGAAGCAGAAACACAATGTTCCACGTGCAAGTCCTTCTCCTCTATTGCCCTCCATATCACTGGCTCAATGAGGCGACCCTCTCACGTGTAACGTTAGGTAAACGCCTCTTAGGTGAGGATACATGTGAGAATTAGGGTTAAAGAAGAGACTTGAGCACTATTTATAGAGTTTCTAGCCAGTCTTACTCATTACAGGCCAGGCTCAACTCGACCCACACTAGCCAGCCCATATTAGACTAATTAAGAAACCTTCTATCTCACCTTAAACTAACCATGTTTTACGGTAACCGTAAAAATAGTAAATTACAATATCAATCAATTTAGTCCACATCAGGAAAACTCTTACACCAACTTCATCTGCAGCGCCCCTGCTGCCGCTTGTTGAGCTGCCCGCCCCTTGCTGCTCCTGCACCAGTGGCGGTTGCTTCTTTGCTATTGTTGGTTCGGGCTTGATACCTCTTGCCAGAGCTCCGATGAACAACCCCCGTTCCGAACGGCAACCATCACCCCCCCAGTTAACCATCATCACAGCTACCGTCCTTAGCTAGCCCGAGCCTCCATTCGTGGCTCAATCCAGCGATTGGATTTTTGGAAAATTCAAACTTAGGTAGAAATTTGTTTTATTTTATTTGATAGGTTTATTTTTTAAGTAGATTTAATTTATTAGGTAAATTTACTTGATCTTACTTTAGTTTTGATTTTTTTTCTTTATTTGAAATATTTCCCAATGCATGATCAAAATCTCTAATGTGGCATCCAATTTTAAATCACAAATTTTTATTTTATCTATAAAGCTTTAGATAAAATAATTATTCACGTGGGTGTAAAATTGAGATTTTGATCTTTAAAGCTTAAGATCAATTTATCAATTTTATTAGCGAGATAATCAGGTTTGAATTTCAACTCGAGTGATGGATAATATTTTGATGATCTCCTAATTGTTCTGTTGATCCGAAAGTACAAAAAAAAAAAAAAAAAAAAAAATTACATTTGCGTTCCATGTAGATTAGAATTGATTGCATGATAGGTTAGTTTTTTTTTTTTTTTTTTAATGCAAGTTTAGAAGGCATTTAGAATGGATAGCATTTCACTTTAGTTTTATTTTTACTTAGGAATTTCCATTAAAAAAAAAACAAAAAATCATTATGCAAATGTCATGTAAAAGTAGGGCATCCTTTTGTACGTCATTGCATATTAGGATAAATTGCATATTTCATTTTAAATTTAGATTAATTTAGATAGATTGCATCTTAGGTTAGAGATTGTTAGGTTAAGATAATTTCTTAGTTTAAATTTGGGTTTAGCCTGACCTAATCCTTAATATAAGTTGGATATAATCTCAATTTAGCTAGATAATTTTCATATTTTTCTAATTTCGAATTTCACATAAAAAAAATGCAAACAATGACTTAGGATAAATTAGTTTCAATTCCTATGATAGATTGCATACCTATTAAGAAAACACAAAAAAAAAAAAAAAAAAAAGTCATTACATGTCATATAGAATTAGATTTATGAAATGCATGCCATTTAATGATTGTTGCTAGGTCCATTTAATTAGAAATTGTCTGTCGTTAGAATTAGGTTATATTGCATTGTTATAAATCATATCTAAGATTGATGATGTGAATTCTTGTCTAATAACGCAAATGCTTTCGTTGCTTTATGAGGTAAGTGCTGCATTTTTTGTATTTGCTTTCTTGGGTGTTAAATTGGTGGATTGCACACCCGCATGATCACCTCATATGTTAGGGAAATAGATTTAAAATCAATCTAAGTTGCTTGCAAAAAAACATTCTTGAAAATAAAAAGAAATCGTATCGAAAGGACACTAAAGAAGTCTAGTGTAACCAAGTCCTCGTACCCAAAGTTTCTGGCTCGTAGGAGTAAAATAATTCTTCAATTATTTTACTTAGGTGTCTAATCAACCTACCATAAACTGATTAGTGGCGACCCCTAGATAAAATCCATTTGTATATGAAGAAATTTAAATTTAAGTCGCGAATTGGTATGAGCTTAGAAGAGCCCGAGCTAAGTTTACACATAATAATTCATTAGCCTAATTTTAGGAGGTGCACTTGAAATTTTGATTGCGACATCGTGAAATAACATAACTTTCAATTTCTAAAATTGGGTTGAAATTTGTGGTTAATTTTAACCGGACGTGATTTTAGTGCAACATAACCTACCGGGTAGCTTTTAGGAATTTTTAGCGCATTTGATCCATGATCGATTATTTTCGATCCACATTGTGCATCTCTGATTTATAGGCGACTCTTAGTTGTCGTAAAAATATTGAGGTTTTAAATATGGGCACGGAATACAGAAACGACAAAAAAATCAATTCATTATCGTTTGACAGAAATTTCACAATTAGGTGGAATCACCCACATTTTAATCACATGTCTCTGCTGAACTGACCTATCTCCGATCTCTAGTCAATTTTAATGGTGTCATATTGACCCTTGCAAATTAGCACGATCGAGCAATTGATTTGTTATCAAATTCTCAAATCTATAGCGTTTAGATTCTTTAACAGCTTCACCTAATAAGCTAATTATCTCATGAGTGGCAAACTCAGAGAAAATGGCTATAAACACATCAATAAAAAATCAATTCCATTTTATCGAAAATAGGGTTGAAAATCAGGATGTCACATCAAGTCCTCCACAACCCCATTAGGAGGGTCGGTTGCACCCTCGCCTAGAGTGGCGTAGATTGCAACGCCAGGGATATCAAATCCCTAAAAGGGACCTACCCTATACCCATTAAGTCTATGGTGAAACCACTCCCTAAATCAATGAGGTTCCTTCTGAAATAGGTCCTCATCGACCTAGACAGTGGTCATAACCAGCTCATACCCAATGACTCCTAGGAACAGGGACATCTATGCTTTGCTCAATGACAGCTCGAGGCTGACCAAAACATTCTAGAGGGACCACGATCTAAGGGCCTGAAAAGAATGAGCCAATGATGGGGTAAGACAATGTTTTGACAAGTTCATCACCTAAACCCTAACTAGGAAAGAAATATTCCTGGGGGCGACCTAACCACACAACCATATAACCACAGAGACTTACCTCGTCTCAGATCCTTCCTGCATGTTAGTACTGTTCATATCACATACATAAGCAATAATAAAACTCAATCAATTGGAATGTCACATCTCATATCTCAAACAAGTACATGGGTCCCGATTGTAAAGCATAATTGTTATAACACGTCTTATACCGTGCCATACGATTTTGTCCCATAATCAGGTGTTGTTAAGACACTCAATCACGTGTTCCAATTTTATCATGGCCCAACGGGTACAGCCTACTCGACATTCGGCGATCTTCTTGCATAACCAGGCATTGTCTCACCCCATTGAGCATAGCAACGTCAACATCTAGATGACAATCCCGAAAGAACATCGGTCTAGAGTCTACTGTAATTGGCATCCGTTGTCTAAAGGCATCCCATATAGGGGCAACGTTCACCCAACGCATATCAAGGATGGGTTATCATAACCATTCATGTACCCATCCAATTCCGACCAAGACATCGTGCTTTGCATTCAAATGTCCCAATCAAAATAATGCACTTAGCCCATTTTCTTCGTATTAAAAACACACAGTAAAATAATTATGTGTGGGTACACAGTCAATTTGAACCAAAAAAATCAATATCATCTCATTTAAAATCCCATTGTTTGATATAGTCTTTGAAAACGCTTTCAATGTCAAAACCCGACACCCGATAATTTTTAATTAATTACCAAAATTTTGTAATTTTGAAATAAATACTCAAAATCACAATCACCACTCAATTGACATAAATTAAGACTTAATTGCATAAAATAAGCACACTATTGCAATAAACACAAAATTTCGATCATTGGCTATCCTGGTATAATTTCAAAAAAAAATTATAAGACTATAAAAATTATATAAATAATTAAATAATGCTAATTAAATCCAATAAATGCTAACTTAGACTGAAAACGCTAATCTAACCACCTAAATGGCCTAAAAAATTAATGCACCTATCTAGATAAATAGTACAATTTATTTTGCTTATAATCAATCTATTCTAACCACCTAACAATCATAATTAAACAATTAAATCACTAATCCAAACTAACTAACCACCTAATTTTATCTTAGGCTAAGTTAATCAACCCTTAAGCATAATTAACCTTCTAAGCAAGGTTTAGTAAGTAAACTTACCGATTCAGCGGGCCGGTGAGTCCATGGTGACGGTGACACTAAGGTAGGCAAGAACCAAGCATGGAGCAACACCAATGAAGGTTCGGATGGGGTTGGAAAAGGCTCACGAAGCCTCACGGCCACCCTTGGCCCTCAGTTTTGTGGCTGACCCAAGGGCCGGACCAAAGGGGTTGGAATGGCGGGTTGAGGCAACAAGGCAGCTAGACGGGCGATGAGGGGGCTTGGCGATTGACGAGCTAGCTCGTGTGACGGTCGATGGTGGCGAACGAAGAAGCTAGAGTGGCTCGCGGCTTCGAGATGATGAGCAGGAGGCGTGAACAATGGGCACAATGTACAGGCATGATTGAACGGCTTCGGTGGGCTCGGCGTGGGTTAGGCTGCTCGGCGGTGTTCAGCTGTTGTAGGGGGTCTCTTTAGTTTGCTAGCTGGTCTTTGAGCTCTCCAACACTTCAATAATGGAGAAAGGAGAGGAGAAGAGGAAGAAGAAGGGCTGCAGCTTGTGAGGGGGCCACAAAATATCCTAAACACTTGAGTTTTATGCCCTACCACCTTCAGCCTTGACCAGCAGCCCCTTTGCTGCACCAAGGCTTCCTCAAGAAGTCTCCCAAATGGTCTGGAAGGTTGTTTTACCTCCTAACTACGAATTTTGAACATTTGGCCTCTAATTTCATATAATTCCTCACCAAAACTTCTCTAATTGACCTCAAATCAAAGGCCAAGATGTCAAGGAGGATGCACACAACATGTTTCATATTTTTCCTTGCCAAGTAGTCATTGCCAAAAATGCAACAAAAAATGATCTTCTGATTTTCCTAGTCCAAAATAGCCATACTTTGAATTTTTGCCGAAAACTCGGGTTTGTAGAAAAATCTTTGGAGGATTAGTTGACGTTCTTAAAATGAATTGTGACATGAAAAAACTTAAATTGAGTTCAAATTCGTGGTTAATTTCAATCGGGCGCGATTTTAGCGCGACTTAGTGTGCCGGGTAACTTTTAGGAATTTTTAATGTAATTAATCCGTGGTCGATTATTTTCAAGCCACATTGTACATCTTCGACTCATTGGTGATTCTCAGTTGTCATGAAAATTTTGAGATTTCAAATACGGGCACAGGGTATAGAAATGACAAAAAAATCGGTCTAGTGCCGTTCGATGAAAATTTTGCAATTTTATGGAATCACCCACTCTTTGTTCACACGCCTCTATCAAAATGACCTATCTCCGGTCTATGATCAATTTTGACAGTGCCGTATTGACCCTTGTAGATTAGCACGGTCGAGTAGTCGATTTCTGATCGAATTCTCAAATCTATTGCGTTTAAATCTCTTAACGGCTTCACTAGATAGACTAGTTATCTCATGAGTGATCAGCTTAGAGAAAGAATTATAGGCATATCGACGAAAAGCCCAACTCATTCAATTAAAAACAAAATCAGAAAATCTGGATGTCACAACTTTTATCATCTTATAAAAATTTTGTCATTGAAATTTAACATATTACAAATCTTAAACAAAAATTTAAGGGTATTGTTGTCTCTTCGAATCTTCATTTTCTCAGTTTGCTCCTTCTGTCCCATGGTGTTACCAAACCACTTTAACTAATAAGATCTACAATCTAAATCGGTCTCTCCATGTACGACACCTTGTTGTCCACGTCTAACTCTTTAAAATTTAGCATGTGGGTCGGGTTAGACTCATACTTTCTCAACATTGATACGCAGAAGATGTCGTGCACTTGCACTAGTCTCGGCGGCAACACAAGGCGATACGTCAGGATCCCTATTCTTTCTAGAATCTCAAAGGAACCTCGTAGCTCGGACTTAGCTTCCCTTTCTTGCCGAAGCACGCAGTACCCCCCATTGGTAACATTTTCATAAAGATGTGTTCATCAACTTGGAATTCCAAAGGTCTTCAACACTTATCTACATAGCTTTTCTAGCGGCTTTGAGTGTCTTTAATCTGTCCCTAATGATTGCAACTGTATCTATTGACTATTGAACCAGCTTTGAGCCTGTGATTTTTTGTTCTCCGACCTCATCCCAACATACTGGCATTCTGCACGCTCTACCATACAACATTTCAAAATGTGCCATCTGAATACTCTACCGGTAGCTGTTGTTGTAGGCAAACTTAACAAGATGAGGCTATTCCTCTCAACTTCCTTTGAAATCTAGCACACATGCTCTCAACATATCTTTGAGAGTTTGAATTATCCTCTCAGATTGGCCATTTGTTTGAGGATGATAGGCTGTACTATACTACAGCTTCGTTCCCAAGGCGATTTGCAAACTTTTCCAAAAGGCAGCTATAAATCTTGGGTCTCTATCAGATGTAATCGTCACCGGCACTCCATGCAAACGAACAATCTGACACACGTACAATTCTGCATATCTGTCTAATGTAAGGTCCTTCCGTATGGCGATAAAGTGAACCGATTTCGTTAGTCTATCAACTACAACCCAAATGAAATCATTACCCCTTTGACTCCTTGGTAAGCCCATCACAAAGTTCATTGTGATGTGTTCCCACCTTTACTCGGGAATCTTGAGAGGTTTTAAAAGTCATCTCGATTTACAGTGCTATGCCTTCACTTGCTGACATGTCAGACATTTGGTGACACGCTTGGCGATGTCCGCCTTCATACTGGTCCACCAATAATATTGACATAGATTCTGATACATTTTCATACTGCCTGAATGAATGTTGTAACTGCTACGATGAGCTTTTGACAATATCTCCTTTTTAAGCTATACACCGTTAGGTACACACAATTGTCCATGAAACCTCAGTGTTTCATCTTTAGAAATCTGAAAATTAGCCTTTCTCTTCTCAATATCCTCCTGCGGGATCTTCTAAATCTCTAGGTTTGTTAACTGAAGCATCTTGATCTTGATCTAACTTCCGGCTCAATTCTGAAGGTGGCCATAAGATTTGAAATGTGGCCTACCCCAAATTTGAAAACTAAATTTCGAGCTCCCTCGAGTAAAATCCACTCCTTGATCACCATCTGCACAATTGAAGACTTCCGACTCAACGCATCTTCGAGCTTATTGGCCTTTCCACGATGATACACGATGTCGCAATCATAGTCCTTAAGAAGTTCCATCTAGTGATGCTGTCTCATATTCAACTTCTTCTAAGAGAATAAATACTTGAGACTTTGATGATCTATAAAGATTTGAAATCTTTCTTCGCACAAATAATGTTTCCATATCTTCAGAGTAAAAATAATTGCCGCGAGTTCCAAGTCATGCGACGGATAATTCAATTCATGAGGTATTAACTGATGGGACGTGTATATAACGACTCTACTATACTGCAACCCAGTCCTCTAAACGACGCATCATTGTAGATCTCGTACCCTTCAGAACCAAATAGTATGGTCAACACATGTGTGGTAGTCAGCTTTTCCTTAAACTCTTGAAAACTACACTCGCACTTATCTGTCTATACAAACTTCTCTTCCTTCTTCAACAATCGAGTCAAAGGCGAAGCTAATCCTTCCACAAGCCTTCTATAGTGTCATGCCAATCCCAAAAAGCTTCTGATTTCTGTCACTGTCGTCGGTCTTAGCCAGTTGATAACTGCTTCAATCTTAGTTTGGTCCACGGAGATTCCTTCGCTTGAAATCACGTGACTTAGGAATGCCATACGAGTCAACCAAAACTTGCACTTACTGAATTTGGCGTATAGTTAATGATTTCTCAGTGTTTGAAGCACCATCCTCAAATGCCTTTTGTGCTCTTTAGGACTTCTCGAGTACACCAGGATATCGTCGATGAACACGATCACAAATTGATCTAGATACTCTTTAAACAATCGGTTAATCAAATCCATTAAAGCAGCTGGGGCATTCATCAAACCAAACGGCATTATAGTGAACTCATAATGGCTGTATTGAGTATAAAATATTGACTTTAGTATGTCCTCATTTACGATTCTCAACTGATGATATCTTGTCCTCAAGTTGATGTTAGAGAATATTGATGCTCCTTATAACTAGTCAAACAAGTCATCGATCAGTGGCAGTGGATATTTGTTCTTGATCGTCACCTGATTGAGTTGACGATAGTCAATGCAAATGTGCAACAAACAATCTTTCTACTTCACCAATAGAACCAGTGCTCCCTAAGGTGATGCACTGGGGCGTATGAATCCCTTATCCAACAACTCCTACATATGCACCTTTAGTTTTTTCAACTTAGATAATGCTATGTGGTAAAGAGCCTTAGAGATTGGCTCCGTTCTGGGAGTTAACTCAATCATGAACTCAATCTCTCTTTCTAGTGGCAGACTTAGTAATTCCTTTGGAAACACGTCTGGAAACTCCTGAACCACTGCGATATCTTCAATCTTTAGCTCCTCAACCGTCGTATCCACGATAGTCGCCAAGTAACCTTGACAATCCCAATCTAACAAATGGGTTGCCTCAAGTGATGAGATTAAGGTAATTGAGAGTCATCCTCGACAACCAATAAATTCGAAACTTTCACCCATTAACGGGTTAAACTGAATCGCTTTACGATAGCAGTCTATCGTAGCTCATTACTTGGTGAGTTAGTCCATGCCAATTATCACATCAAAATCATACATGGCTAGGACTATCAAAGAAAAAACCATTATGACATATCCCATTTTGTGCCACACAATTTTGTCCCATAATCAGGTGCGGTTATCTCATATTGATGGTTCAATCCACGCTCAATATCCAAACTCAAGGATCTAGAGGTGGCTCCCACGAAATTACGTTATCTTGTAGCACTTAGCCTTTGACCACATATAGTAAGAGTACAAGGCCCTAGAGGTGGCTCCCATGAAGTTATGTTATCGTGTAGCACTTAACCCTTGACCTTGTATGTCGGTAGTGCAAGGGCCTAGAGGTAACTCCCAAGTAACTCAAGTCATCATGTAGCACTTAGCCTTTGACTACAAGGCCTTAAAGGTGACTCACACGAAATTTTATTGTTGTGTAGCACTTAATCCTTTACTCTTTCACAACACATTTGATTTCCTTAACACATCACATCATCTTTCAATAGTCATCACATAATCACTCAATTGCATAATTTAGCAATAAATTTCATATATTATCTAGCAAGCTTGATACCAAGAACAACCACAAAACTACAATCAGCCCTAACCAATAGAAACCGGGATCACTCGCACATTTCCAATTTTAATTCCAGAAACATAATCAAAAGAACTTGGAAAATTTTCAAATTTGAATAAGTTATAAAGGACACTTAAACAAACACTTTTTTTTTTTTTTTTTTTGTGAAGACATCTTGACTCAGATCCTTCTAGATTAAGAGTAGTAAATCGCCCAAACTATTACAAAAACTGTGATGAACAACAATAATGGAAGAAGATGAAGATTTGAGGAAGAAGAAGTTGAAGTTGGCTTTTGCTAGAGGGGGTTTGCACGCACAAATGGAGAAGAGAGGGAAGGAGAGGGGACAAGGGGCCAAAGAAGTCTTGCATGCAACCAATGGGGGCCAAGATGAAATATCTGGCACTCAAGTGCAAGCCACAAAGTCTTCAGCCATCCAAGGAAGTCAAGGCATCCACCAATGGCTATTTTCTCCTCAATTATCCACAAATAACTTCAATTTGATGGCCAAAATTGCTGAGGAGTCTGGCCATACAAGTTTCTCTTGATTTTCCTTCAATTCCTCACCAAATCAAGTCATTTTGGTGGCCAAATGTAGCAACTCAGCAGCCCCTACAAATTTCCTTTCAACTCTATACAAACCAACTCAAATGGGTAGCCAAAGTTGCCAATTAAGTGCCCATCCGAATTTCTTCCATTTTTCCAATTTGCCGAAATTGACTTTCGGTAAAAATTCCCAACTTGATAGAATTTCTTCAAAAGATGAGACGAGGTCTTAAAAATAAATTGTGACACGCTCAAACGTTTGATTCCTGAAATCGAATTTAATTTTGTTATTAAAATCAACCGAATGCGATTTTAGTATAATCCAACCTATTAGTTAGCTTTTAGGGATTTTATCGTGATTATATCCCTTAACGGCTTCACCCAATAAGTTAGTTAATTTGTGAGTGATTAGCTCAGAGAAAAATGATTATAGGCGTGTCGATGAAAAGCCTATATTATTTTATCGAGACGTGGTCAAAAATTCAGGATGTCACATAAGCAGTCAATTCCTTGTTGAATTATATGGTCTTTTAAGTTGTTTAACCCGTTATGTTCTTGCCCAAGAAATTAATTAACTCATGAGTGATCAGTTGGAGTAAAATAACCATTAGTACATTGATGAAATAACCTTTTATATATTTCGAAATGGATCAAATTTCAGGATATCACATATAGCATCTAGGGTGATTAGCCAGGTTCCATCTTCTAAAGTTGCATTTTCATGCTCCTTAAAAGTGACAAAAAAATGGTAAAGCAAGAAATATTAAAGAGGCTCTCAGATGAAAAGTGTTGAAGACGATATAACAGAATGCACAAAAAAAAAAAAAAATGCACTGTACTAGGGTCCTTAGACAATGACATTTGTGCAGCTAAACCAAGAGCTGCATTGGGCAATCCGTCAATATCCTTCATATCAATAATCAAATTTTCAAATTTCTTTGTGGGATCCAAGACACTCGTCGAACTTTTTGGATGACTTTTCAAGTTCTTGGAATCAATTAATTAATGAAAAGGCCGTGGTTGCGCAGAAATGTTAAAATAAAGAAGCCACTTTACTACTTTCTCGCACGTGAGGAGTAATCTAGAAGTAGTCTGTGCCAGTACAAGGCTTATGTGATGAGATCAATAGCAGATTCAAAATTTAAGCAATTTTGGTTGCTAAGACATTATAAGTTTCAATTATTGTGTTGAGCTCGACAAACATGTCAATTCAGTGTTTTTGGATCAGCTTTTCATGTCAAGTTGATTGCTTTCTGAACGGGAATTGACTGAAATTGCAGATGCCGTGTCATCAATACCCACCAAAGGGGATTTTCTATTGAAATCCATATGCATTCAGACATTTACTGTACAGTGCATAGAGGGTACTACCCAGAAATATAAGACTCTTATGGGTGAAGGAGGCTTTGGATCTGTGTACCGTGCTACTCTGCCAGATTGTCAAGAAGTTCCAGTAAAGGTTAGATCGGCCAACTCAACTCAAGGAACTCGCGAGTTCAAGAATGAGGTAATTTTCTGCGCTTTGTCTATCCAAACAGTGCAGGACTGATAACAGTTGGAAAAATGATTACCCTTTTGATGTGGATTGCAGCGAAACCTTCTTTTGGCAATTAGACATGAAAATTTGGTCCCTCTGCTTGGTTTTTGCAGCGAGAACGACCAGCAAATCCTCGTCTATCCTTTCATGTCCAATGGCTCTCTGGAAGATCGCTTTATGGTACTTCTCTTCGAACTCTTTCGAATTGGTGACTCACATGCATAACTAACTATCAATGATCTTTTAGATAGGTGAGGCCTCAAAGAGAAAAATCTTGGATTGGCCAACCCGACTTTCTATTGCTCTTGAGGCTGCAACGGGTAAGAAATTCGGGAGGACTGACTTCTTATTAAGATTTTTCTTCTTTTGTATTGGTCTTTGTTTGGTTATCAGAATAAAGAACACAAGCTTATACGTCTATAATAACTCACTTTTCTACTTAAGATTGGTCCTAGATAGGAGTTTAACATAAACTCAAATCTTCATTAACCGATTAGACATTGCAAGGATACACTAGTTCTAACTTAAAAATGATTTGCCAAGGATAAAAATTAAGGTTTACACACACACACACTACAGCTTAGTTGCCCCCATATTTTCAGACAACTGATCGTTCATCTTGGTATTGCTGGAAACATAGTCAATATTTGATACCATTGCTGCACTGTCTACGTACTGTAGAAGCTACAGGAGGAATAACTGCGATTAAGGTTCTGCAGACCCTTGAACTCGAATTTAGTAATTCTAAGGCCATGTGGACAACACGTGAGACTTGTAGGATTGAGCAGGGTATATCTTCATGAAGCTGGACCTTCTATGCTTGACTCATATCAACAATTGCAGTTAGGTCATAAAACTGAATGCTTCAAAAATGTGTGAAAAGCTTATGCATAATTTTTGTTGGGCAACAGAAGTTAATTGGACGTGTTGCCAACCTAACATGCAATCTGCTAGAAGTATAGTGTCTTGACATGCTCATTTCTGAAGAACTAGATGCGACCTCCTGGCAAATGGTATCTGATACTGTTTAAAACATCATCCTAGGGAATAACAAAGTGGCAGTATGGCAGCGATGATAATCCCAACAATTGGAACTGGCTCATAGAATAAAATAGTATCTCATTGCTGATAAGGAAACATGGGAAGGGATTTGCCCAGAAAATGAACGTGTTAACGTACTTTATTTGCGAATCTGTTCACAACCATCGCCTCAAACAGTTGTTTCCTTGTTTTAGGTTTGACACATCTCCACACTTTCTCCGGCCATTGTGTCATCCATAGGAATGTCAAATCAAGCAATATACTCCTAAATCAAAGCATAAATGCCAAGGTAGCAGATTTTGGCTTCTCCAAGTACGCGCTGCAAGAAGGGGATAGCGGTGCTTCTCTTGAAGTGATGGGGACTGTGGGATAGCTAGATCCAGAGTCAGCTCTCTTTGTCATTTCATTGTTTGGGTTAGGTTACATTAGTTTTCCATCAACGAGAAGAGTCAGGACTAGTCATGATCGAATATTTTGTGGGATGTCCTAGTGTGATCGTGACAGTCCGAACAAGAAGTGTCAAGCATGGATGTGTAGCGCATCGTTGATGCATTTTAGGCATCATGTGGTAATGTCCTTACATAAATTTATAGGCAGTATGTTGTTGCTTGGATGATTCAGGTACTACTCAACCCAGCATTTGTCAACAAAAAGTGATGTCTTCAGATTTGGTGTGGTTCTACTGGAAATCGGTAAGTGGTCGACAGCCTCTAAATATATACAGGCCACGCGACGAAAGGTTGAATGGGTATACTTAATAACTTACTATCTTGGTTGCTAGAAACTGAAAAACTTCCATCTACTTTTTGCAAATTAGCTTGAAATATCTCTTTTGCCTCTACTATCACCCCAAAGTATGCACAGTTGTTGCACCAAAACTTTTATTTGTGGAACAATTAATCAACTAAAATCGTGGACTTGACAACAGGAGAACTATTGTTAAACTTGTCATTCAGTTTTTTTTTTTTTTTTTTTGGGTAAAAGGTAAGATATATATTGACTTTAAACCAATAAGCTATATAGCTATACAGCAAGGGACCCGGCACCAAAACTTACACTCAAGGTGACAAAGTAGTCAAAATGAGTGGAAGGGTATCGAGACAAGGAGGGAGGAGCAGAAAAGGAGAAAAAACAACCAACAAAAGCAAATAGCCAAACAATGGCCACAAACAAACGGAGAGAGGGTATCTAGCAAACAACACAGAACCACCCCAAGAAAAACAAAACAAAGCAAGGACAGGAATATAGACTAAGGAGACGACACCATAGAGGAGGATCAGACAATATCAACTTCCAAAAAAGAGAAGACATCCAACCGCAACTTTAAAAGCCGCAAGCACCTCCATCTTCAAAATGTCCAAGCCTCCATATTCAAAGAGCGCGCTTCCAGTAACTAGTTAGCGACAACCCAACACGGAGGAGGATTAGTCGGCAACAGCTTCTGAAGAGACGAATCCATCCCCAACCACATCTCTGTTAGCCGCGAGCAGCTTCATCTTTGATGAGACCAAGTTTCCAGCACCTAATAGACCCTCCAAGGGAAAGAACGAGATGGCTAGCCCTCTACTGTAAGCATAGAAAGCACTCCTAGTGAAAAGGTAGCCACAACCCAGCTGGATGAGATAGAGAGATAGCATGATCATTCAAAAATAGAAGGATGCAATCCCCAGCTCAGTTGGAGTCTTCTGTTTTTGGAGGTGTCCGGAATCCCTTTGAAAGTTAAATCCTTGTCCTTAACCATTTTATCGAGGTGTAGCTTTAAATTTGGTAGGGAGAACCTTTGATTGCAAAAGATAAAGTTGTTCCTCGCTTTCCATATAAGGTAGCATAGGGTGCCAAAAGCAAAGTGGGCTAAAGATTGGTGAAAACTTTTATCGGATAAGTGCTTTGCAGCTCACTCCAAATTTCCCCCTAGGAATGATTTTGCCAAGCGAGGTTGCATTTAGCCACCAAAAAACAGGTGGTTGATTGAGTTCGGCCTAGCAAAACAGAAGGCACATAAAGCAAGCTGAATTCTCTTATTAGCAAGTAGAAGTACCTAGGTCGGTAACCTATTATGGGTAATAAGCCATAGGTGGGATTGATAGCATGGTGGCAATGTGGAACTACCTGTCCTCTAGGCCGCAACAAATTCCAAGCAGAAATTGTAGAGAAAACACCTGAAGACTGACCAAGCCATAAGAGGCGGTCATTGTCAAGATTGAGGGCAGGAGGGGGTCAACCCATTCCACAATGGTGGTCGTGACATGGGAAGGGAGTGTCAAGGCGGAAAGCCTATCCGCTACCGAGGCAAGTCGCACGATTCTAGAACAAAAAATTTCCCGATCAGAGAATAAATTGTTGAGCGGTCCATGCGGGTGTTAGGGATCAAACCAGAAGGAGATTGAAGCTCTGTTTCCAATATGCCAACGGTGTTGCTGCTGGAAAAAGGGCCAAAGATCAAGCAATCTCTTCCAAGCCCAAGAGCAAAACCTAGGCCGAGGGACAATCTAGAAGTTCTTTCGCTTTAAGAAGGTGGAATATATCCATTTGCACCATAATGACTCTTTGTCGGTAAAAAGGAGCCATAAGTGCTTGAGCATGGTAGCCTTATTGCTTTCGCAAAGGGTCCGAATTCCCAAGCCACCTTCATCTTTAGGCAAGTAGACTTATCCCCAAACAACCTTGGCACCTCTAGCACCCAAATGAGGACCTTTACAGAGGAATTGCTAGAAAATCTACTCTATACGATCAAGCATTGAAGATGGAAGGATAAAAACACTTGCCCAGTAAACTTGGATAAAGAGAAGTACTTACGTGATAAGCTGCAGCCGTCCCACTAAGGTGAGGAAACGGTTGATCCATGATTGTACTCTAGTTGTGATAGCATTTACTACGGATATGCAATCTGCCTTACCCAACCTGGTGGAAATGATGGGCATACCTAAATGGTAAGGAGCCCAGCTGAAAACCGAGAGAGCTAACCACTGTGTCCCACACCCATGAGGGGCCTCCTAAAAGGAATATTTCACTTTTATTTAAGATAGGAGCAAGGCCAGAGTAGATAGAAAACAGAAGAATCCCCTTCTTTAAAAGTCACGTAGAATCCATATTTCCCTCGGAGAAGAGGAGCACATCGTCTGCAAAGAAGAGGTGGGAGAGCCTAGAGGGCTTGCATCTCCAAAAGAACTTAAATTCTGGCCTCTTGGTTTGGGTATTGACAACCCATGTGAAGACTTCCATAACAAGCGTAAACATGTAGGGAGACAAATGGTCCCCTTGTCGAATGCCCCGACCACTAGGGAAAAAACCATGTAGATTACCATTTATAGAGTTAGAAAATTTGGGAGATCAAATGCAGTCCATAATATAGTTGATTAAGTTAGAAGGGGACCCAAAGGCTTGTAAGGTTAGATGAATGAAGTTCCAATCTATCCAATCATAAGCTTTACAAAAGTTGACCTTAATGATGCATTTTGGCTGGTATGGTTCATAATGAAAATCACAGAACAATTCCCGAGTGTGACTATTGGTGCAGGTTTAAATGCTGAATTTCTCTCTCTCTCTCTCTCTCTCACTCATGTCGTTTTGGTGTGGTTTTATTGGGATCCAAGGCGTCTTTTACTCTGGCAAATGCATTTTACGTTGTCCGTCTAACTATTAATATCTCCTGGCTTCCATCAAATCGTCAGTATATCAATGTTGCTTGTACCTCAATAATAACATGCTAACAGAATCACATTTTCATGCAGTTCAAACCTTATAAAGGAACAAAAGATTGAGGAAATTGTGGATCCAAACATAAAGGGAATGTACCACGCAGAGGCAACGTGGCGGGTGGTGGCAGAGGTGCTGGCCTGCATTGAGAACTTCTCAGCTTACCGGCCTGGCATGGCGGACATCATGCAAGAGCTCGAGGATGCTCTGATCATAGAGAACAATGCCTCCGAACACTTGAAGTCCATCGACAGCTTCGGTGGATCCAACCGGTTCTCAATCATCATCGAGAAAAAGGCTGTTCTGTCCCCCGCCCAGGACCAAGCGGCACAACTGTCGCCTCTTAGTTCACAACCCTTGGCTCCTCCAGAACCTAGATAGAAATTTCGTAGCTGCTTAAAATCTATTCACAGCCATGTAGAAGAGTAGCAGATGAAAACTGAAGGGTATGTCTCTCCATGTTCATATGCAGGGGAGAGTATTCAACCGACTCTCTTAAAGTCTAAGAAAGTTCACTTCAAGTACTTGGTAATGGATTAACTCCACTGCTTGTCATTCTTTTGGTATAGCAATGAAGAATTTTTGCTGGAATTGTACTTCAGACCCAATTACCCATTATCCACCAATAAGATGACTATAAGATGAAAACTGAAGGGTATGTCTCTCCATGACATAAACTCTCTTAAAGTCTAAGAAAGTTCACTTCAAGTACTTGGTAATGGATTAACTCCACTGCTTGTCAGTCTTTTGGTATAGCAATGAAGAATTTTTGCTGGAATTGTACTTCAGACCTACCCATTATCAATAAGTGGACACGAATGTCGAATGTTTTTAGGCTTTTTCTTAATCATGAGGCAGAAGAACAACCCAAGCGCCATAACTTGGCGTGGGAGGATACTTAAGTGCCATAACTTCGAAAAGGTACACTTAAGTGCCAGTTTCAAAGTTCAATGGAACACTTAGGTGCCACTCGCGAAAATTCGACCAAATGGCTGACTTCGCAATTTTCCGACGAGTTTGGTTTAAAACGGCGTCGTTTTGCATGATGGCGTGGCGAGAAAATACAAAAACGACGCCATTTCGTGTTTAATGTGTAAATAATTATATAAAAATTAATTAAATTAATTAAAACTTAATTTTATTTAAAATATTCTAAAAATTAAAAAAAAAAAAATTTAAAAAAAAAAAGGAGGCCGAAGGGGGCTAAAGAAGGCTGAACCCTCGCCGCCGCCGCCTTCCCGCCATTGCCGGGAAGGGCCGGTGATGGAGAGGGGAGTGTCGGCTGGGGTCGCCAGCCCTCGGTTGACCGGCGGCGAGGGTCGCGAGCCCTCACCGGATCGCAGCGAGGGCCACAACCCACGCCTTAGATCAAGGTGAGGGCTCACAAGCCCTCGCCGCCGATCGTCCGGCGTCGCCGGCCCTTGGCTAGGGCCCGGCAACCCCGGCCGACCCTTCCCCCTTCGTCGCGGGCCCTTCCGGTGGTGGCGGGGAGACAGTGGTGACGAGGGCTTAGCCCTCTACGCTCCCTTCAGCCTCCCTTTTATTTAATTTTTTTATTTAATTTTTAGAATATTTTAAATAAGATTAATTTTAAATCTAATTTAATTAATTTTTATATTATTATTTACATATCAGATATGAAAACAGCGTCGTTTTTACATTTTATCGTCATGTTAGCATGTAAAACAACGTCGTTTTGGACCAAACTCGTCGGAAAATTGCAACGTCAACCATTTGGTCGGATTTTCACCAGAGTGGCACCTAAACGTTCCATTTAACTTTGAGACTGGCACTTAAGCGTACATTTTCGAAATTATGACACTTAAGTCTCCTCCCATGCCAAGTTATGGCACTCCATATGTCTCAAACTCTTAATCATGATGTAATAGATCCGTCACTGTGCACACGACTCACGTTCACTTAAGTTGTCTTTCTTCTAGAATTTGTGAATTCTAGTGGTTTAACGGGTTTCAACTTAAGTTTCAAGTGATGGTTCTGGAAAGAAGACTAATGCTTACTCTTTTAGACCTATGGGCAAAATTTTTTGGGAGATTAGTTAAGGCTCACTTACACTCTCCATTGGAAGAATGTTAATAAGATCTAATGAATCATATTCCTTATCTTGATGTAGTGCATTAGTCATACTATATTAGGATGTGATCCTGAAACCATTTCTCTGGCAATCTGCTTTAAAACTCAAATGTTCGACAGATTCAACTGGCTGATGCTGCTATTTACAAACTAAAAAGACCCATACATTACCAGCACATCGTCGTCCAGTCCCAAAGGATTCCTTCAAATGCTGAATAGAGTCTGAGTAGTCAATGAAATCCAGCCATTTTTAACAGCAATGGAACTGCAGATGTAAGTTTGCAATTTTTGCACGCTCGCTAAATTCAGTCTCTAATAGAGTTGACTATCTTACCATTAAAAACTGTTTCTTATGTGGAGAGCAACTTCTCATTCGGTATATGCTCATCATTGCATGTCAACAGTCCAATGTACCTACGCCTATCTAGCACATTTTTTCTCCCCTTACTAACATATCGACCATTTCCAGAAAGAAGCCATGGCAGCCCATTAAACATGGTTCACATGATCGCATCTGCAATAGATAGTCCCATTTTCTGGCACAATGCTTGCTGCACTTTCAACTTATAACTCTATCATACAGTTGTGGACTGAATACAACTATCCTTCTTCATGACCAAATCCAATGGGTACATGTTCACCAATCAGCAGAAGATCTAGAGAAAAACATCCCTAATCTCAACTGAAAAGCATATCAATTTGGTTAGCACAGATGTGCAAGCCATTATAGTTTAAACTGCAATTAGCCATCAAGTCCAACATGGCTATAACCAGCTTATGGTTGAATCATATTGGTAGAGCTCCAAATTCCTGAAGTGGATAAATAGACAATCAACAATTACAAACTTCTTGAAAATTTCTTGATCTGAAGCTCAAAGCAGAAGACAGTTGCAAATTCTGGAAAGAGAACAAAAGTTGCAAGAACAGGAAACAAATCAGAAGTGAAATTCAAAAGAAATGAAAAGTCAGTGTAGTTCCGTAAATGAGGGGGGCCCTGAGAGTTTACGGAGGATACAACTGTTATGGTACTGCTTACACCAGCTCTAATATTGCTTGCAGAAGTGATTTATCCAACCATGCAAATTCCTCATGACCAAATCCAATGGGTACATGTTCACCAATCAGCAGAAGATCTAGAGAAAAACATCCCTAATCTCAACTGAAAAGCATATCAATTTGGTTAGCACAGATGTGCAAGCCATTATAGTTTAAACTGCAATTAGCCATCAAGTCCAACATGGCTATAACCAGCCTATGGTTGAATCATATCGGTAGAGCTCCAAATTCCTGAAGTGGATAAGTAGACAATCAACAATTACAAACTTCTTGAAAATTTCTTGATCTGAAGCTCAAAGCAGAAGACAGTTGCAAATTCTGGAAAGAGAACAAAAGTTGCAAGTACAGGAAACAAATCAGAAGTGAAATTCAAAAGAAATGAAAAGTCAGTGTAGTTCCGTAAATGAGGGGGGCCCTGAGAGTTTACGGAGGATACAACTGTTATGGTACTGCTTACACCAGCTCTAATATTGCTTGCAGAAGTGATTTATCCAACCATGCAAATTCCTCATGACCAAATCCAATGGGTACATGTTCACCAATCAGCAGAAGATCTAGAGAAAAACATCCCTAATCTCAACTGAAAAGCATATCAATTTGGTTAGCACAGATGTGCAAGCCATTATAGTTTAAACTGCAATTAGCCATCAAGTCCAACATGGCTATAACCAGCTTATGGTTGAATCATATTGGTAGAGCTCCAAATTCCTGAAGTGGATAAATAGACAATCAACAATTACAAACTTCTTGAAAATTTCTTGATCTGAAGCTCAAGGCAGAAGACAGTTGCAAATTCTGGAAAGAGAACAAAAGTTGCAAGTACAGGAAACAAATCAGAAGTGAAATTCAAAAGAAATGAAAAGTCAGTGTAGTTCCGTAAAATGAGGGGGGCCCTGAGAGTTTACGGAGGATACAACTGTTATGGTACTGCTTACACCAGCTCTAATATTGCTTGCGGAAGTGATTTATCCAACCATGCAAATTCCTCATGACCAAATCCAATGGGTACATGTTCACCAATCAGCAGAAGATCTAGAGAAAAACATCCTAATCTCAACTGAAAAGCATATCAATTTGGTTAGCACAGATGTGCAAGCCATTATAGTTTAAACTGCAATTAGCCATCAAGTCCAACATGGCTATAACCAGCCTATGGTTGAATCATATCGGTAGAGCTCCAAATTCCTGAAGTGGATAAGTAGACAATCAACAATTACAAACTTCTTGAAAATTTCTTGATCTGAAGCTCAAAGCAGAAGACAGTTGCAAATTCTGGAAAGAGAACAAAAGTTGCAAGTACAGGAAACAAATCAGAAGTGAAATTCAAAAGAAATGAAAAGTCAGTGTAGTTCCGTAAAATGAGGGGGCCCTGAGAGTTTACGGAGGATACAACTGTTATGGTACTGCTTACACCAGCTCTAATATTGCTTGCAGAAGTGATTTATCCAACCATGCAAATTCCTCATGACCAAATCCAATGGGTACATGTTCACCAATCAGCAGAAGATCTAGAGAAAAACATCCCTAATCTCAACTGAAAAGCATATCAATTTGGTTAGCACAGATGTGCAAGCCATTATAGTTTAAACTGCAATTAGCCATCAAGTCCAACATGGCTATAACCAGCCTATGGTTGAATCATATCGGTAGAGCTCCAAATTCCTGAAGTGGATAAGTAGACAATCAACAATTACAAACTTCTTGAAAATTTCTTGATCTGAAGCTCAAGGCAGAAGACAGTTGCAAATTCTGGAAAGAGAACAAAAGTTGCAAGTACAGGAAACAAATCAGAAGTGAAATTCAAAAGAAATGAAAAGTCAGTGTAGTTCCGTAAATGAGGGGGGCCGTGAGAGTTTACGGAGGATACAACTGTTATGGTACTACTTACCCCAGCTCTAATATTGCTTGCAGAAGTGATTTATCCAACCATGCAAATTCCTCATATAGTTTGCACTTTGAAGACAGCAGTTACTCCTTTGAATGATGATGTGCCAAATCCTAAAAGGCATTCAACTTGAGATGTTGAAAAATCACATCCTTTCAAGAGTAACATCATTTTCTGACCATTAAAAAAAAAACAACAAGAGTAATACCATTCTGCCTTTGTTCTCTCAAAATTTTGCCAAGGCAATTCATTGAGACCTCATATGAGTGTGAGATGGTTCAGAGTAATTCCATCACAAGGCTATGATTAGAGTCTAGTAAGTGCTTTTTGGCTGTAAAGGGAAAAGTTAGCATCAAGTCTGTTCGGTCACCTATTGTTAGAACCCAAAACTGATCATGCATTATTTAAAAGAAATGACCACTTTGACAATAATAAGTTTCATCATCTTAATTTCGAGAACCAATCAAATTTAGTGACTGGTATCTTACAATAGAATTCCTTGACAATGAAGGGAGAAAAAATCAGAAAACACGTGGGTATGATGTGATTGCCCACAAGTGAATTGCTATAGAGGAAAAATATATCAATGAGAACGGATCATACAAATGATGAATACTGTTCAGACAGAGAGAAGCCAGTCTCACAAAACAACATATCATAGAGTTGCTTAATAAACCAGAACATTACAAATGATTTTACAGTAATCCTCCACAATTGCTTCCTACCAATGAGCTACAATCCCCAGTAACAACTTTTTACACCCATCAACTTGTATATCAAACTAAAAGCACCAAGCCGGTCCACTACTGTTTGGAGTGGGACACAAGACCCACGAATTTGTAGACAACAAAAAGAGCTTACAAGATGCCATCAGATAAGCTTCTCAAGTGTTAAAAAGGGCTGGATTCGCTGATGCAGTACCCACTTGGACTTCGAGCAGCTCGAGACGATGCTCCAAGAGATCGAGCTTCTCATTCAACGATGCCAACTTACTCTTGGTGGTGGCCTCTGTCGACGAATGCATAACTGAATTAGAGGAATATACACAAATTCCAACACCTAAGGATCTCGAAAAAGAAGACAACCCATCCACATCCTAATAAACCAATCCCATTCATTCTTGTCAAATGACAAGGAAGGAACCCAAACCCGAATCAACGCTCCTCCATCACCAGCTCAAATCAACAAACAACTTAGACATCACCAACCCAAAAAAGCTGCTGCATTTCTTTGGTGCTACCCCATAGAATCAAATTTCATCAAAGCGTAGCCAAGCCTAAAGCAGTCTAAACATCATCCCCCGGCCTCCAAAATCACCCCAGACCCACGAAACCGAGCATCGAGCTGAAAATGAATCCCCTACCCAGATCTCTTTATTAACAGGGCCGAATCAAGAACCGGCAAGAACCCAATAGTAAAGTTTCGAAATTTAAGCGGGGGATGGGGACGCGCACCGAATTGGACGAGGAAATCGAAGAGGCGGCGGACGTTGAGGGAGATGTGGGAGATGAACTCGCGGTTCTCCCAGTCGGCTTGCACCGCGATGCCCACGTTCACCGCGTTGGTTATGCCTCCCGCCCTCGCCATTGGTGCTCCGGGGAATCGCGGTCGGAGGAGGAGGAGAGAGATGGTGACTCAGGTTGAGGATGGAGGGGCGAGACGAGGGGGTGGAGTTTTCTTCGGTTTTACGACTGAGAGAGGATGATGATTTTCCTTCGATTTTACGACTCACGAAGCTGATTCGGGCTGAGCAGAAAAGACGGTCGCAAAATGGTCTAGCGTAAAGTGAACTTAAAATCTCAAAACTTATTACCACTCTTACCATTTATTAAAAAAAAAATACAATTGAACCCTAAACTGTCAAATTGTTATGAATCGAAATCTTAATTTCATCTAACTTCACTAAATGTAAATACTGGCGTGACTTTATTTAATATATTTTAACTTCTACATGGGATGAAGTGATTAAAATATGAAATATAAAGCTAAAACAATATCGTTTTGGTCCAAATATAAATTTCAATATCATTTTTATTTAAATTAAGTTAAAAATAACTATTTTTTTTTTTCATAGAAAAGGACAAGGTGAGAAAATAGTTGGCGAGGGATCCTCACTGGCCCTTTTGATGATGTTGGGGTGGTGGTGACAATGACAAGGGCTAGTTTCTCATCTATCTCTGTCTTTGTATCTCTAATAATTTTAGTTTACTTTGTAAATATAATTTAGGGTTCTTATCTTGAAAAATCCTAAATTGATACACTTATAATGATTTTATCAAAATTAATTTTTGACAATGAAAAACCCAAAACTAGTATATTTGTGACAAATTTACTCAAACTGATTATAAAAAACTATGGATTTGATATATTTGTGACAAGTATCTTTATGTTAACTTAAATTAATACCACAACAAAATAATTGTAAAAAAGCGGAGAATAAAATAATAGATTTGTACACCAGTAAACTGTCGCGTATCATTCAACTTAGTAATTTGATAGTAAAATTTAGTGGAAACTAATAGAGGAGAAATTTGTTATAAGTATACCACTTTGAGGTAAATTTATCAAATGTGCACCAATTTGGGATTTTAGGTAATTAAAAAATTAGTTTGTGGTAAATTTGTCCTAGGTATATCGGTTAGGGTTTTTCAGGGTATTAACCCTATAATTTAAAAGAAAAAAGTCAATGAAACATCAAATTATAACCATTGTCACATATTAAGTGTGACATCCTGATTTTCAGGTTTTGATTTCGATTGAATAAGTTGGGCATTTCATCGATGTGACTACAGTGTTTTTCTTTGAGATGTCCATTTATGAGATAACTAGACTATCCAGGGAAGTCATTAAAGAATTTTAAGGTAATAGACTTGAGAATTCGATTAGGAATTGGCTTCTCAACCGTGCTCATCTTTAGAGGCCATTACACCATAGTATAAAACCGATTTGAGATCAAAGATAAGTCAGTCGACTGAGATGTGTTGTCGATTGTGGGTGACTCCACTAAATTGAAAAATTCTTGTCGACTGACACTAATTTGATGTTACTATCGTTTTGGTACCATGTGTTTGTAATTAAATTCTCGAGATTTTCACGACAACCGAGAGTTGCCAATGTGTCAAGTGGGTTCAGTGTGGCTCGAAAAAAATTAACCACGGGTCATTTTCCCTAAAAAGTCAAGAAACTACCTAGTAGCCTAGGTCACGCTAAAAACGCGCCGAATGGAAATTAACCGCGAATTCAAGTATGATTTCAGAAATTGAAGATTTTGTCATGTCACAATAAATTATAGGACCCACGACTCAGTCTTGAAAGATTTTTCTGACAACTGAGACTTTTTGGGAAAAAAGTCGGTTTAGGACCTTTTTGTTTGAAAAGAGTTGGGGATTGTTTTTGATTGCAAAATTGGGAAGCAAGGTGGATCTGGAGGAAAGGAAAAATACCAAGACGATCAATGATAGGTCAATTGAAATTATGAGAGCCAAATGAGATTGAATTGAATTGCATCAAGTAACCAATTGAAGCCCATTTCTTGCAAATTCGTAACTCCCTCTCCCCGTAGCCAAATGGACCATTTCAAGAGTGGTAAAATGGTGTCTTGGTGGCTTAATGACAGCCATGGAGTGTTGGCTCGATGGACAAGCCTTTGGGGGACAAAATTGTGGAAATTAAGAGTGGTGGCTTCTCTATCCCTTCCTCTCCAAGATAGCCTCCTCATCCCTTCTACCCCTCCATTTCGCACACTTTAGCCATGGAAGACAGCAAGGAAGACCGCCGGACAGCAGCCCTCCAAGCCACATGCCGCCGTCGCCGTCGCCGTCTCCGCCCCGCACGAGCCCTCGCCCGCACACCGTCGCCCTTGCCGTGCCCTCGCCTTCCGGGCCCTGTTTTGCCATCTAGCTTGCTGTCCACCAGCCATGTGGGATGGTGGAAGCCCGTTGGAGCTACCTTTGCCGCCGATTTGCCCCCGATTTGAACTCGAGACCACCTCGTTGTCCATCCCCTAGCCTTTCCGCACCAAATCAACTTGTTTTCTCCTGTTTTTGCAGCTCAATCAGATCAGGTTGTTGTGGGTATCATAGCACCTTGGGAGGCTGTTTTGAGGTGGTTCCAAGTCTCGAACCTTAGGCTCTCTTTGGAGAAAAACGTCCCCCACGATGTTCCCAACGTTTCAAAATCCAAGCAAATTGTTAAACGGGTGAGTTTAGCTCACTAATCCTTACTTAGTTTGTTAATGATGCTTAAGGATTGATTAGTATTAATTAAATAGTATTAGATGGTTAGATTAGAGTAGATTAGTGATTATTAGATAATTGTAATGCATGTTAGACATATGACTAGTGCAATTAGCTAGATTATAGCTTATAGTAATTATTGATTGTCTCTTGGGATTTTTCCCAACCCGTCTCGGGCTCCAATTAGGCGTTACATGCATAAGTTGGATTTATTTGTATTTATTAATTATTTTTTTATAATGATTTAATTAATTATTTAATTTTTGGAAATAAGGCTGGGATAGCCGACAATTGAAATTTTATGCTGATTGTCGTGGTGTAGTCTATTTATTTATTTGAGCTCTACGTTGTGTTGGATTGAATTGATTGTGGAATTTTAGGAATTATTCCTAAATTGAATTTGGATAATTGATTGGTAGATGGCCGGGTATGGGTATATAGTACCCGTAATACTTTAATGGGCTGTAAAGTGGAGAAAGTCGTGAGAATGAATTAAATATACTCTTGACTAAGACCAATCAGGTACGATAATATCGAGTATGATTAAGTTGGGAAAGACTTATGTAGTACGTGACTCGGTAATTAAGTACATCACCTTGGCGAAAACGACGCTTGAGAAAATGCACGTAATTTGTTTATTATATACATCACTTGGAAAAGACATGTGGCTCAGCCATTAGCATGTCACTTTGGCGAAAATGGCGCCTTAGAGAATGTACGTGACTTGGTGACTAAGTACGTCGCCTTGGTGAATAGGTCACCTTAGAGAATGTACGTGGCTCGGTGACTAAGTACATCACCTTAGTGAATATGTCACCTTAGAGAATGCACGTGGTTCGGTGACTAGTTATATATATTATATGGAAATTGAATAATAAGAATAGGAATGACCAAGAGATGGTTTGGTTGACATGTAATCGACTAAGTTGATTGATCAATGTTTGATATGATGTCGTGAATTGATTGAATTGAAATGACCAGGAAATGGTCTGATTGAAATGTAATCAACTAGGTCGATTTGATTGATGTTTCGATTTGTTGCGATTGCTTGGGTGCCTATTTGAACTGTGCTAAGGTAAGTCCTTTGACCCCTGAGTGCATAGGCAACATGGATGGTATATTGGTTTACTAATCAGGTCTTAGGGGGTAGAACTTTTTGAGACGTTGTCTCACTGGTTATTGAATAACCATTTTCAAGTCCATAGGTGGCATTAGTGAAGGACCAGAGGCCCAAAGTGAAGGAGGGGAAGCCTGAAGAATTAACGATCCTACTGGACTAGATAGTCGTAGGGTAAATCTTTTTGTTGGGAGTCAAGTATTTGTTGTAGACTTGGTTTTATGAACTTGTGATTTAAAACTTGACTCGACCATTCGTCTTGTATATATTTGCACTATGGTTTGCAATGTATATAAGTGTGGTTGTTTTTGAAAGTTCAAAATTTGGAGTCTTACGTTTCTATCCCATTGATTTATTGTCTAGGGATTTATAATTGCTTCCGCATGTGCATATTTGAAATGAATGGATCGGTGATACATCCTGGGATATCGCATAGAAAATCGACCGTGGGTGAAGGATGAGCACGTGCCCGAGGATTGGGACGTGACATTAAGCGTAAACTTTTTTTATTATGACGTAAAAACTCTAAATTATACCCACTATGACATATATATCATAAACATTTTTTTTGTGACGTAAGAAATCCCAAATTTGTCCTAATTTGACACATTTACCTTTTATTAATATTTCATTAAATGATTTTTCAGCCAAATAACATGTTAACACTATTTACTTTCTAGTGTCAAAATAGGTAAATTTTTAACAATTTTCTTCAATAGAACTTTAACAGAAAGTAAATATGTCATATAGGTACAAATATAAGATTTTGGTGTTGTTGGAAAAAAAATTAAGGAAATTTTTTTGATGAGCATAATTTAGGGTTTTTAGTGGCTTTATAAAAATTGCGTTAAAAATCAAATTTGGACCAAAATGATGTAGTTTTAGCCACATCATCTTGACATGAAAGACAAAAATAAAATAAAAATGACTTATGTATATTTCATCAGCCAAATTGAATGTAATTAATGAAAAGATTTTATTGTACTAATCTAACAAATTTTAAGATTTAATTAAACTTCTTACAAGTTTTAAAACTCAATTGTAATTTAATGACAGGTTTTCTTTCGGTGAATTTATCCCAAAATTTTGGCAATAATAATTCAAAAAATGAACACCCAAAACATCGGCACAAATGTTCATGCAATAGATTTTTAATCTTTTTTTTAGATAAGAACACCAAAATGCCACAACTTGGCACAGGGGATACATAAGTGCCAAAATTTCAAAAAGGAATACTTAAGTATCACTTTAAAAAAAACAAAAAATTGGACACTTAAGTACCAATTGTGGCGTAGCTTGTCGGAAATATGACGTGGTGTTATGTTATTAATAAAATTGGGCAACCTGGCTCACTAGAAAGTTCATTAAGCAATCCTTGTCTAAAACAACATTGTCTTCCATGTCCCCCAAATTAAATATCCTAAATTGGCCAAAATCCCCAATTGCAGGCTCCTAAGCTCTAATTTAAGTTTGCCCCCAAATTGTACTGCTCAATCTTGGAAATGGAGAGCAGGACCTTTAGTAGTGGTTCGAATTCCTCCCAACAAAGTGAAGGAGAAGGTGAGCGTCTATTATGGGTCCAAGAAAAACATTGTGAACCCGATTGAATCCTGAGAAGATTCTACAGATGTATCAAATATAAAGAAGGCTCAAAGTGCAAATATTTTAATACGAAATTTTATAGGTGAGCCACAAAGGTAATATTGAATCTATTTGATGGACGACATCAACCTCCAAGTATGTTTGTGGACAACTTAGAAGATATTGACTCAATGCAAGTTAAATTAAGGTTTTAGCATCTTCGGTCAACCACTTGAAGTATGAAGTTTCAAGGATAAAAATTGAAAGAAAGTGTTATCGAGTGTTCATTGTGCTTTTGCTTTGTTGTATAGTCTATTAAAGATGAAATGTAAAGTGTTTGAAAATGAGAAGAAGGTTCTTAGTCTACCATAGTTGAAAATTAGTGGAAAATGTAAGTGTGTTGGGTCAATTGTAGCCTATTTTATTTGTGTTCTCCATAGGATAGTTGTGGTTTTCTTCTTGTTTGTGCCGTTATAGGTATTGTGGCATGCTTCTTATGCTTTTGGGGAGGTCAAGGAAAAGGAATGAGTGAATGGATTGTTCCTCTCGTCCTATGTTTTTGCTTGTTCTTCAATATAAACTAGTAAGGAAGCGTATTGGGTTAATGTGTTGTGATGGCTTCTTTACTTAAACTTATTAAGGGGCTAACAATACAACCTAGAGGGAGTTGAATAAGTTGTGTTAGAAAACTTGACAATCTTTCACAAAAATTAGCTAATGCTCAGTAAAGATCGAGTAGAGAAGATATTTCAAAGCTTGTGATCGTAATGTATGCTTGAGAGAGTAGTAAAATAGTGGCACACAACGATATATATTGGTTTGGCTTTATCCCCAATTCTACCTCCACTCTTTAGACTAATAATCACAAATCGGGCTAGATTGTACTAATAGTTTGCTTGGACAGTTATAATATACAAACATTGATCCTATTACAAGATAGATCATATTATCATGACTTAGCTACTACTTTTACTCTTGTACACTTAATCTAGAGCACAATTACTCAAATAGCACAAATACAAAACTTAGTGAAACACTTGGACGAGAGCTTGTAGCTAAGAGTACAACTTGAGTGCTGTTCTTTAAATAATGTTGTTATCTATCTTCTTTGGCTTCTTAAGTCTTCTCTTCTATATCCATCCCTAGCTTATCTGTTACAAGATGTTTAGAGGAGTAAAGAGTCATTGAAGTTGCCATAAAATGCTGCCCAAGAATAGAATTGCCCATATCATCCTTTTTCCTATGTAGCACCGACACTGACATGTGACATATGACGCGACACGATACAACATGATGCACCGACATGTCTTTTTTCGAAAAAAATAAAAGAGAATTCCGACACTTTGTAACACGTTATATATTATGTGCATATTTTTATACATACATAATAAATTATCATTTTTATGATTATTTCAATAAAATTAATTTGATTCAAATTCACAATAAATATTAGATAAAAAAATCAGAATAAAAAAAATCTAGAATGAATTTACACTAAAAAAATTAATCCATCATTTATTAATATCATTTATTGTCTTTACCAAATATATATATATATATCATTTATTGTTTTAATTTGACAAATTCAATTCCATTCCAATAATCCATAAAGATTAAAGAGAAGAAACAATAAATTTGGGACTGAATGTTAGACGTGTCAAAAGAAAAGAGAAAAAATAAATTTGGGAGTGAATATTAGGTTTTTTTTTTCTCTATTTATTATTTTTATTATTGTTTTTTTTTTCACATTTATACATTTTGACCAATCATTTATTGAAAATTTTTAAAATTAACTTCGTGTGTTAGAATCACATGGCGGAAATTCACATGTTTGAATTTTAACTCGAGTGTCGGAGAGTGTTGGGCAAATTGACTAGGTATAGGATTTTCCGACACGTGTCGAGCGAGTGTTGGAGAGTGTTAGATACGTGTTGGAATGTCCACTATGATATCAAGGCCTCTTGGATAATGTCGATACTTCATAACTTTTTCCTAAACATTGACAATCTCTATCTAAGAATAGCATCTGCCATTGTCTCTATATTATAGTTTGTGACAAACCTATTAAACAACCTAATTTCTCTTATACTAATTTCAACTAGATTTTGTTGCTCTGCGATTCCTCACCATAACGGCTAGTTTGCTAACCCAACGAACTTCACTAAATGTCCGTTGTTACCATAGCAATAATGACTTGATATTTGCAATTGTAATATAAACATTACTATCAAATGATTTTTAGGTCAATTGGTACCGTCTATGCAAAAACTATTTCTAGACTTGTTGCATATTTTCATCCATTGGATCACACCATAGATATTGCACAATAATTTCGATCAAAAACATATGCATACACTATAATAAACTAAGGGTTAATATCCTGAAAAACTCAAAACTATTTTTTGATCATAAAAAAACCCAAATTAGTACACTTGTGACAAATTTACCCGATGACCATAAAAAACCATAAACTGGTACATTTATGATAAATTTACTCCAAATTAATTTATTTGACCGCAAAAAAAATCCTAAATTAGTAAATTTTTGACAAATATACCATATGCTAAATTAGATTAATAACACAAAAAATCACAAAAATTGTAAATTGTGACAAACGGAGTGTAAAATCCTAAATTGGTATGTTAGTCAACTATCATGTGTCATTTAACTTAATAATTTGACAGTAACATTTAAAGAAAATTAACAAAAGGTAAAATTGTCATAAATGTACCAATTTGGGGTAAATTTGTCAAAGGTATACTAGTTTGAGGTTTTTAGTGATCAAAAAAATAGTTTGGGTAAAATTGTTGCATGTGTACTAGTTTAGGGTTTTCAAGGTATTAACCTTAAACATTATACTAAAGATAATTAGGACATACATATTGTGCATTAATTTTGATAAAAAAATATTTGTGTGCACCATAGTAAACATTACACTAAGGAAAATTAGTATATTATCAAAATCATTTGGAGATGTTTCTCCAACATATTTAATGTAAACCAACAAACAAAATGAATTGAATGAGTTGTTTGTCTAGTTTGTTGCAACCAACATATACATAGACATATACAAACGATTACTTAAATGCCATAAATTGTATTTAATGATGACTTAAGGGTTAGTCATGATTAAAAAATGCTCACTTAAGTGTCAAGTTATGGTGTAAGTGAAAGTCCTACTTATGGTTAACAATGAATACTTAAGTACTAATTTTTGTTGAAAGTGATAATTTAAGCGCCAAATTTTTATGATTCACCTAAATTGCACTAGCCACCAAACACCACCAAGCACCACCACTAGCCACCATGAGTTTACCACCATGACTACCAACCACTAATGGCCACCACGGTGCTGGTGGTGTGCTAGGTGCTGGTGCTTGCATCAGCACTTGCACACAACAACACCTTACACACTTGCTTTAGCACCTGCACTAGCTATAACCACCATCACCACTAGTAACAGCCACCGGCACATGCACTAGCCACCATTACCACCACCAAGTAGCCACTGTGACAACCAACCACCACCAACCATCATTGTGGTGGTGGTATGCTGTTGCAAGGTGTTGGTGCCAACATCTTCACTAGCACCTAGTACAAGATATGCTTACATTAGCACCTACACTAGCCACACACATCAGCCACCACTAGCCATTAACACATGTATAAAGAACAAGTAGAACAAAGCAAAATATGAGAAATCCAAGAAAATGTTGACTATATAATGATCATTTTATTGACATTGAAATTAAGTCTCAAGCTGAATAAGAAATTATAACTAAAATATCATCAATAGGAAGTTATGTTCTTCTCGCTAGGATGAAAATATTAAACTAACAAAATTGGGGACATAAACCCCATCTTATCCCATCCTATTAGTCCATACACACAACTTTCTTGGTTCATACTCTTTTTAAGGTACTTTTTACTTGATTCATGATTCTTGTACTCTTTCTAACTAGACATGTGACTTCTTTTTCAATCGGCCTTCCTGTTTTAGGATGTACTAATTCAGAAGGAGTTGATTCTCGGTTCTTTCTTTTTGGCTGTTTTGGAGCTGCACTTGATATCTTCTTCTTTTTTGCTACAACTATTGAGTTTTGAGTTGGGTCTTAAGAGATAAGAATCTCATAACTTCTAGACTACAAAAGCAGAATGAGATTGTCAACAAAAGTGAAGTGCCATAAATTAAATGAAGCTAACAAAACTTACATTTATAATGTTTGTTCCAATATGCTCATTTGTAAAAAGGCCATAGTCATATTGCCTTAGCCTCTTCCTAAGAGCCCCCTTATTTGGATTGGAGTGTCGCTTTCAGCAACCTATGATTTCTTAGACCTTCTTCTCGCCTAAGAAAGACTGGATATTTTTCCTTTGTTGAGCAGTTAACTTAGCTGGCCCTTGAGTTGGCCCTTCCATCGGCCTTCATCTAGCCCTTGAGTTGGCCCTTCTTGTGACATCCCAGTTTGTCCCTTCCTAGACCCCAAACCTTAGTTTCTTGAGTGATCATACAAGTGAATGTGTTTTATAAAGGTGAGCATTTATAACATGAATTGAACATGCGCAAGAGAAGTCACCATAGCAATTACTTACATTTCATTTCACATTCAACTTACTTACATGGGGAAAAGTTACTTCTTGATGTTTATTTTCACATCGTCATATGCCAAAATGAGAAGCACAAAAACGCTTGGGAAAATGGCCAAAAAGGTGCCTGACTCTTTTACTTGGCAATTTCCCCATCCATGCCCCATAATATCTCCACCATGGTGCTCCACCTATCTAGGCGCCCATAGCTCTAGAATCCGGCCCATCTCCCCCAAAATGTAGGGGGCCGAATAACTCCTTATCTATGTTGAGGAACTAGGAAACAAATGCATAGGAGCCCATGTGAGGTGTCCATCATCAATCCACAGTGTACTCTCATATTGGGTAAATGTTAGGCCCTATTCTAGATCTAGCATGTCTTTGAAAGATGCCTTCTATGTAAGTGGGGTTTCTATAACGTGCAAGTGGGGGCACATCCATTGCTATCAATTTAAAAAAGATACAAAAGAATAAGCAATATCCAGTAAAGGAATTTTTAAGGTCTTAAATTATATGATCCATATGCTACTCAACGATAAATTTAGTTCAAATAGCAGCTCAATGCACATAACCACAATACAACGTGGACAACATGCATTTTCCTCAAAATTCAATGAACTAGACATGCAATATCATTCTAATGAGAGTCAAAATATATTCACACATATGTGGCACTGCATACACAAATTCAGATATACAAATGAGGCACAAAATTTTATCCATACACGTACTCACACGCCTCGTGAAATAATTTAATCATGTGATCATTTCTCTTTTCACGCTCTAGTCACATATTTACATTGGGTCGCTTGCCACTCCGCTCGAGTCATTTCTAGGATGTTGGCTGGACTTCCATGGGACACTAGCCATGACCATCTTATTCTGAAGCATCTCGGTATCACTTAGCCGAGGTATTCAAGGGTTGCTGGTCATTCCTTGAATTTAATTTATTTCACACATTTCAACAGCACAATCTTAATTTATGGCACAAGAACATCACAACCAGAACACATGAACTCCTCCACAAAAAATTGTCATATTTCCATTGTACTAATTTACACAGCACGCGTCCAAGTACACTTATGCATCAAATTAAACTCATTATATACCAATTCGCATAACTAGCATGCATGGGGATCACCATTCACGTTTGACCAACAATTTAGTGTCTGCAGCATGTCAAGTCATCCACAACCATGGAATTCAAGTTTTCCAGTACAAGGCCTCGTAATTACCCATGAAAGTATTAAACTTTAGACTGCTTGGTAGAATCGTTAGCTATCGCACAATTTCAGGAATCAATCTTAAAACCTTAGTAAATGGATTTGGAAAATTCTAAAGTTTTAGTATGTTGTAAACAAGACCTAAGTCAACATTTTTCATGAAGGGAGTCGAGCCTAGTTCCTTCTGTACTAAGAGTAGCAATTCGCAATAAGTGGCTCCAATCTGTCTTGTAAAACTAGAATCTTCAACCCTAAAGGTAAGGCCATTTTGACGTCCACGATTTCACCGTTTGCTCTAAAATTTATAGAAGTATACAGAAAAGACAGTTCTTTTCTATTTTATTAGTATTAGATTAGTATTAGTTAGTGATCCCGGCTCTATGTTAAGATATGCTGGTTAACTTTCTTGGAGGAAGTATTTTTTAAATTTGAACTACAAAAATTTATAAAATTTCAAAAAAGCTCCTAAGGTCATAGTTTCACGGTCCTAGAAAGAACACTCCTAAAGGCAAAACAAGGTTTTTCAGACGATCATCCTAGGGCCAAAAATTCTAAATTAAATGTATGTCGTGAATTAGAATGTTTGTTTTAATTTCAAGAAGAAAGTCTCCACAAATTCGCAACACAATCCAAGTTACAAAATCAACAAACCTTAGAGGTCTGGCGCAACCAACTTTTAGAAAACAATCTTCACCTCACGATTTCTTGCGTCATGCGAGTCTACTACCAAGAAAGTCCAAGAAAACTCACATGCATGACGCATGATCTATCCTAACTCACATGCATGCATAGTTTTTATGCAAAACTACCTTCTACGATCTAGAACAACACTAATCCGAACCAACCGCCACCAAGCAACAAAGGGGTAACATGGATTAACACCCAATCATTTCCTTACCTAGATTTTGTGCCTAGGAAGTCCCCTATGTCTTCTTCGTGGATGGTTTCAAAGGTGGAAGCTCCTGAGGATGGGGCCCTTTTGAGAGAACAAAGAGAGAAAATGAGGGGGAAGTTGAAAGGGGTCTCAATGAAGGGAGGAGGAAATAGAAGAGAAAGGGGAAGAAGAGAGAGGAATTGAGCTTAATGATTTGATTAAAAGTGTGGCTTGCAAGTTTCTTCAACCTTGCATGAAATCTAATTGGAAGATGGGGCGATGATGATTAGCCTAAGGATTGAGGGGAGTGGGAAAACCAAAGAGGGTCTTCCCTCTTTGCATGCAAAAAATAAAGTTTAAAGCTAATTTAGCTATTTTATCTTAGAGTAAAATGTCTAATTAAGTTCATTACAAGGTTTATTTCCAATTATGTATCATCATGAACCCTATGCCAATATGATAAATTCCTATTACAACACTTTATTCCCCATTTTGTCCTTGAAATTTTCGGACGCAAGCAAGAGTTGGGAGTGTCCAATAAAGTCAACTCAGTCTAGGGTCACGAACCTAGTGTATATTGTTTATGCCTCTCAAATAGATGGTTCTATTTAAATCCTTCACTTAGTGTTGAAAAATAGGGAATCTCCGTATTCTAATCATAATTCTAGAATCGGAAAAGTTAGGGTGTCACACTTTTGTTGGCCCTTTATTTGGCCCTTCAATTAGCCTCATTTGGTCCTTGAGCTTCAGCACATCTAGCCTGACAATAGGCCCTTCGGCGATCACTCTAGTTGGCCTTCTTCTCACTTGAGAAAGACATTAAAAAAATTAAAACTAAATACAAATGGTTGAACACATTGAGTATTTTCTTTTGAATTGAAGAATAATCGACTAAATTGGCCTTACAGTAGTTTTGGCCAATTCTTTAGTTAGACTTCTTCTAATTTGCTATAGTAAAGGGTTTGGTTAATCCTTTAGCTGGCCTTCTTGTAGCTTGCACCTCAGCTTCAACTATAGTAGGGACTTCTACCAATCCTTCAGCCGACCTTCTTCTAGTTATCTTATCCTAGCTAGCCCTTTAGCTTCGGCTTATTGTCACCTAACAAAGACATTACAAATAAGATAATTGAGGCTATATACAAATAAATAAAAACACAAACAACAACATAAACACAAATTTCATAACTTACCTAGTTTCTCGTCCTTGTCTGAAGAGCAGTTGACTTAGTTGGCCTTTTTGTTTGGCCTTTAGCTTACTCTTTACTAGGGCCATCAGCTGGCTTCTCATTTGACTATTATTGTTGCTGCTTCCTCAATTAACAACCTTTACTATTGTGCTCTTCTACATGACAATATGAACACATTATCTTTGCACCTATCCTATTTATCCTCCTCGGACTCAATACCTCCCCTCCTACATTTTCCATCTTCATTTTGGCATTCCTATTTGCTTCTTCAATGGCAAAGGTTAAGGTATTTCACAATTTGTTGGCTCCTAGAATTTGCTACTCTAATTGATTGCATCATGAATTGGTACAAGGCAAGATATTTCATTTTCTTGTACTAATCATAAAGGTAATCCTCTGAGTTGTGGCCCTTCAATTTGATGGCACATATCTCATGTGCACAAGGAGTTCTACTCATTTGCCATGCTTGACATGAACACTTCCTTTTATCTAGATAGACAACATACTTATTAGCACGCTTCATAATTTCATATCCTTCGTCTCCATTCCAAATGGGATTGACAAAATCTACTTGCAACCAAGCTCTCATCCAATTTTTTTCGTAATCCTAAGACTACATGGCCTAGTCCACTTTGTAGCCTCATTACTTGTGCAACCAAGTCATGACCATAACTTGTATATTTTCAAGCACTGCGATAGTTGGTTTGTACCTGACCTCCATTATTTATCCATTATATGCTTTGCAGAGGTTGTTGTCGATATTATCACACTTGAATTCCTTGTTGAAGAATGTCTTGTACCGATGCTTTGCTTTTGTTTGAAATAGTGCTTTAAAACCTTCATTTATCAACTAAAGCAATCTTTGTTTAACTGGCTTAAATTCACCCATGTTTGTGTGCTTTTGCTATCTACCAAAATTGCATATGCATCTTATCCCCTTTGTAGTTATTTGCCTAGTTTGCATATATGTACCTTGCACACATTCTATGTTCGGCATAGGGTATCAACTTAGCTAATGCTAGAACAAGTTCCTACAACAATATAAACCGAGAAATGTAAGCAAAGAACATGCCATTGATATCAAAAAGCAAATAATTGACAACATTATTACCTTTTGTTTGTTGCTTATGAATGCGTATTCTTCCCCATTAATTATCTCCAAGTCAACCATTATATATTTTTTTAAGAATTAGGATAAAGTGTCATTGTTCTCTATCTTGATAATAGCCTAAGATAGTGGAAACATTTCGTTATTTGCATCTCTTCCAATTGTAGCCAATAATTCTTCCTTACACAAGCCCTTCAAGAAATGGTCATTCGGTCTTATAACCTGTCTACAATTAGATAAAAATCTCCGTCTGCATGTATTGAAACACACATAAAATCTATCAAATATAGTCGCACTATCAAGAAGTTGTTTCTCTAGAACTTTTACATACACTCTACTTGAAGGGTCTTAAAGTCTACACTCCCAATCATAATCCCAAACTTGCCTATAATAAACTAATCAATACTACCTCCCACTTCTCCTATTTGGGTGCTCTCTTTGTCATTACCTTTGTCCTCATCATCACTATTGTACTGAATGCACATTTTCGCTTCTTTGCCATGAAGATAATAGTACATGACATTCCTAAAACCATTATCATCCTCAAAGCTTTTCAAACCATGTTTCAAGCCCTTCCTAGGAACACAATAAAGCAATACTTTGCAAGGATAGTATATCCCTAACAAATTTAATATAAGATACTTTGTTTTCATCAACAAATATAGTGCCCTCATTTCCGCTCTCATACTCTCACTCGTCCTCTCCAATCACAAACTTTCCGCCATAGCAAATAATGACTACAAAATAATCCCAATCCATGTTTGCAACCAAGGAAAAAAAGCAATTAACCTTTGGGACCACAATGACAAAGGACAACGATTGCACATGGAGGTCCCTGCAATCTCAAATAGTTTATTAAAGAAAGAGCAATTTTCGTTTAGTGGAAAGAAATGAGCAAAGGTCCCCACGATAATCACTTCGATTAAACAAATTCAGGTCCTTATAGCATCATCTTTATTATTTCACGTATAGGACCCCGCGACATCTTAGGGAGCCTTTAATTTTCTGTCCCAGCGATTGTGCGCGCATTCATGGTAGCAAAGTATCAAATAAGAAAGTAGCAAAGCATCACAATAGCACATTCATAGTAGCACATCCCAGCCTTCAATTGCCCTCACACATCATAGTAGCAAATCCGAGCCCTCATTTGTATTCTAAGCTTTATTTTGCCATCCGAGCCTTACATTTCCTGTCCGAGCCCCAATTTTCCCATATGAGCTATAATTTTCCCATTCCAACAATCGCCCTCTAAGCCCCATTTTTGCTAGCCATAAGGAGAGAAGAGAACAAACTTGAGTGAGTGATGACAACAAGCGGCGAGCAACCATGAGTGAACCACGAGTGACGACTGTGACATCCGGGTCATTGCTCGATGGAACCGTGACCCTCAAGTACCTGGTAGTCATTGTCGCGTCATTAAGCTCGTCACTGGACTACGCTGTCCATGCCCCTCACCGCGCCACCACAAGGATTGCTACTTTAGTCTGTCCCCTCATCACCGTGACGTCTCACCGAGCTACCCTATCCACTCGAGGAAGTTGACACCTTAGCAACACATCACCACCACATCACTGCTCCTTGCCATGTCACCACCGGACAGCTCTCCAAGCGTGCGCATTGCACCACCCTAAGCCAGATCAGCACCACCGAGTCATGCCTCTTCTCCACCTAGCAAATCCACTGTGAGTTAGACGGCCATCGCACCAACCCCTCACCCTACCCGTTTCTTTGAAATGGCGACATGCACCAACTTAAGCGGTGAACGAAGAGGGAAGTTGAAGTATAAAGAGCACAGTCGCCCCTCCGTCTTCTCCATTTCCATTTGCACGACCTCAAGCTCTACCCTTTCTGTCACCGCATGGCCTCCATCTCGGGTTACTCTCGCATGCGACACCACAGATCAAGCCTTTTGATCGCCGGCAATACACCTTAGCCTAGCTAGCCCCTTGAGCCGCTTGTCATCTTGCCTCATGCCGTTGCATTCTCTCGGCCCGCCGTGACTCGCTTGAAGAACCAACCATTGTTCGGGATATTTTCCAACCACCATCAAGCTACGATAGCATCACGTAGGACTTGAGGCAAGTAGATTGTCTCCATTCTGTGCGCATTGAGGTCGATTTCCTTGGATTTCTCCTCTTGGTTAATTTTGTATATATTCGTGCCAACCAGCGATTTCGGAAGATGTAGATTACTGGCATTGCTGAGTTTATGGTTTATTGAGTTTGTGACTATGTTGTTGAGGTGCTGGTTGTCGAGATTTATATGTCTTTTGAGGTTGAATGATACGAGCAATGGACGAAATCCGAGGACGTCATTTTTATAAGTTCAGTTTACCATAGACCTATGATTTTACCAATTTTAGACCAATTTATGCAATATCAATTTTGTGAGGTTTTCTTATGAAAGTTGCACATTATTTCTTGTTCTATAACATACTTTAATATCGGATTATTCGAACTTCATGTGATGATTTCATTTTTGAAGAATATACGAGTCCTACATCTATTTTTCGGACACCTACACCGACCCGTACACAGTTTTGTTTTCCAGAGTTTTTGACAAGAAATTTGGACAAGTGTTCTTCATACAAGTTGTAGATTTTATCTTAAACTATACCACGTAATTTTTCTATGATTTTTAGACCTCATTTTGTTGGCAAAACACTATTCTTTCTGACCATATGAATTCTGAATTTTGATGCTGTTTTTGGCTCGGCTTGATTTAATTTTATTTAGCCGTATCAGTCGAATTGGATTTTTGGTTCTCATGAAAAATTTTCCTCGGAGTCTCGTGTTAAAGTTTCATAATTTTTAGAATTGATTCACTTGGTGAATGCTGGTGATTTCTAAAGGCCTGCGCAAACTGCCCTTTTGGGTCAATTTCAGATTTTGGGATAAATTCCCTTTTTAACTTGTCTTTTTAGTCTAGTACTGCCAACTAATTGTTTTGTGCAATTTCTCTAATTTACAAATTGATAAATGATGGTTGATTTTGAAATTGAATTGTTTCATGTGCATTAGCATAGTGGATGACATTTTTAAATTGAATTATTGAATTGCTGGATCATAGCATGAGTGTGTGGGAATATTGTTGGTTCTTGGGGTGACGATGCCCTAGGTGTTAGTAGGGATGCTTAGAGGGCTAATTGAGTCCTTTGTATGCCTGGAGGGTGTAACATGGTTTTCCTAGGTGTTAGTAGGGATGCTTAGAGGGGTAATTGAGTCCTTTGGATGCCTAGAGGGTGTAACATGGTTTCCCTAGATGTTCTCTCAATGCCGGATAAGTGCGAGATACCTAGGGGATAATAGGGTTCCCTGTAAGATAGTGGTGGCTAAATTAATAGGAAATGTGATTATTGGCATTTTTATATTCCATTTGAGATTTACTGGTTTACCGGTTTTAGAAGAAATATTTTCTGACTTGTGCTTTCGATCTTGAAAAAAGGTCTCAAGTAAGTTGATTTTAAATCAGTTCCATATATTTTCTATTTGAAGTTTCCTAACATGTGTAGTAATTAACTTATGTAGTATAGATTGGTTGACAATTTGCTTGCTGAGCTTTATGCTCACTCATGGTTGACTATTCTCCCTCAAATCCATAGATACGCCGATTCCACCTACCTCCCCCACGATTAGATACGGTGCCCCGGTGGACTTCACACGGCACCAGACCGAGTTTATTGACCTTGACTTCCCAGATATCGTTTTTGTCAAGGTCATATCAATTCTGACGATGGGGATAGGAGCACCTGCCGATCTTGTGTTCCTAGGATTCTTTGCCGTTTTCGCCCGAGTTGGCGGGCGTTTGGTGGGACCACTTCCGCTTTCGAGCAACAATGGACCCAGGGACAGCGACAGCACCGTGGAGTGAGTTGGGGGCAGGAGGGTGGAGGAATATTTAGAGGACTTAGGGGCGATTTTTTTAATGGACTAGGGCGAGAGGTAGGTGACCATATATGTAGGGACAGTTAAGTTGGGATGGGTTGATGGGTGGACGCCATTAGGAGTGATGACTTTTTTGGATTTTTTACAAGTATACCCAACCTAGTCACCTAAAATATGTAAATAGAAATGAAAAATGAGATCGCCCTGTTCATGTTTTCCAACGTGTGTTCCTTGAAATTTGTATATCCTGGATTGTTCTTGATCCACATATACTTCTACATGCTTAAAAAGTGAAAAGACTATAGTAATTGCATTAGCAATGACGTACTGGAGGCGTCACAGCCATGGAGCCTCAGTGAGAACAGCAACTGAGCATGAAAGGTGAGTTTGAGAAGGAATGGTGAACTATGGATCATGCTTGATTGTGCCACATTGTTAGCATCACACAATCACGTCAAGACACTAAACGACGTTGTTTAGCGTTGTTTCATGTAGTCTACGTGGATGGTGTTACATTGTTTGCCCACTCTACGTGGATAATATTTTTTTTTATAAAGAAAGGCCACATCATTTAAAATTCTTGTCGCAAAAGGCCATGTATGCTGTTTGGCTAGAAATTCTAGCCATTGGCAGTTAAGGGTACGCATGGTGACCCTCCAGTTTCTTTGTTCTTTTGTTCTTTTGTTGCTCAGGAAAAAAAAAAGAATAGAAATCCATTTAGTAATGTCAATTAATTTTTCATTTTCCCAGAATAGAAAAGTAGTAGGTGAAGATTTGAAATGGAAGCAAGAAGTTGGAAAAAAGTAGCTTTTTGTTTTCAAGAACAATTTCTACAAATTAGTCATTTTCTTTCTTTTCTTTTTTTTCCTTGAAGCCACCACTTCCCACCATTGGTTGCCTACCACCGCCCATTGCCCGTTGCTAACCGTGGTCACCGGACACTACCTAGCCACTGCCGTTGCTAGTTAGAGGAGGAGTAAGAAGAAGAAGATAGGGAGAAAAGAAAAATCTAAAAACATTATTAATAAATTAAAAGAATTTCTACATTATAAAAAAAATTGTGGGTTGTACCAAATATATTCCTATTCCTTTTCCATTTCAAGAATAGAAATTTTGTATGGTTACTCAACACGTTCTTCTATTCGGAAATTGTTTTAGAATTGGTTCGGCTTTAGGCAAATGTCATTGGGAAAATGCAAATACCTTTGAGCTAAAGGGGTTTATGCAAATGCAAATAGCATATGGTAAATTGTAGTTTTAAAGTGCACTGTGAAAGGACTTTAGCTTAAACACCGTTTGGTAAAAACTACATTTTGTAAAGGATTTTTGCTAAATTTTATATATATAAAAAAGTTTTTAAGTTTTTTTTTTAAATGTAGCCACTAGTGGCTAGATCTGGCCACCGGACAGCCTCGCTTGAGGTTCGGTGACCTCAGGTGGGGGTTGCTTGTTGCCGTTGGACCTCAGGCGATGCTTGGGATTCACAACCTAGGTGTCATCGCTTGGGTCGCGCAGTCATTGCTTGGGTCGCGCAACCTAGGTGTCGCCTAAGGTTCGGTGACCTCAAGCCTCCGTCGCCTAGGTTGTGCGAACCTAGGCGACCACTACCTAAGGTCGCCAAACCTCAAGCAACACCTGGGTCGTGCAACCCAGGCGACGCATTGCCTGAGGTTTGGTGACCTCAAGCCTTCGATCGCACGACCGTTGCCTGGGTCGCGCGATGCCTGAGGTCCGGCGACCAAGCGACACTCGAGGTTGCACGACCCAAGCGATGCCCAAGGTCGCGCGACCTTAGGTGGCGGTCGCCGGGGTCGATGACGCCTCAGGCGAGCCAGTGTGGGCCTCTCCTTGGCTAGTGGTCATCGGCCTCCATTCGTCTCTCCGAAGAAGATGAATAGTACTGCGAAGAACATGAACAATACCGAACTTGCATTCCGAAGATGCAACTTCGCAAAGGACCTTAAGAGATGCATTGGGCTAAAGGCCCTTAGAGCCATTTGGAAATACAATTGCATCTTGCCAAAGTTATCCAAAAAATCCAACCAAACGCATTTGCATTTGGCCAAGGGACTTTAGAGTCCCAAAGCCCATTTGTAAAGCCGAACCAAACGGGGTCGAAGTAGAAAAAAACTATTTTTGAAAAGAAATTGTTTTCCATAACTGAAATGTTACCAAACACACTTTAAGTGTTTCTTTCTTATCTAATTTTAGCATTTAAGTGTATCTTTTGGAAGTTTTAGCACTTATGTATCCCTTGTGCCAAGTTGTAGCATTGGAGGTGTTCTTCTGCTGTCTTTTTCATCATACATTAAAGGATTCTAATTTTGAGACACTACGTTTGTTCATTCATCTCAATTGGTAATCGCATGTGCCTATGTTACAGGTTTCATTGTTGTTTGATTTTCCAAGAAATATTGGTCTTCCTACATTGTGTTTAGGACAACAAAAATAAACTAAGATTAGTGATTCCTCTTTCCGGGTTTGGAAAAATCTTGAATACGAGGGAAAACAACATTGTAAATTCATCCATCGAATAAATTAGAAGAAAAAACTAGGAATATAATTGAAATAGATGTAATTTGACCTAAAAATGGAATGGCTCGCGGGTTTCCGTAGTTATCTTGCCTCCATCTAAAGATGATTCCTCTACCAAAAGACACTGTTAAAATCTAGCTATTTTTCTACTACAACTACTACTTTTGGATGCATAGAAATGAATGACGCTATTGAGCATGTTATTGGACGTGAAATGTCTACCTCTCTTTTGCCATGTTGAATGGCACCCTTTTGGCCCTCTACTCAACCATTTCACTAGTAGAATTGTTCATAATTTTGCTTAGCATTCTCAATCGAGAGTAGGTAACATTATATTTTATTCTCACTGGTTTTCGCCTCCTGCTAGATCATAGGTTTAAGTGCAGATTCAAGTTGGTCTTGATGACATAGCCAGACTCCTGTTGCCGATAGGGTCATTAGGAAGTATACTACCTTTGGATGCTTCAGGGTTGGGAGAGCATGGCATGCTTCGAAAGTCAAGGATTGAGAGTGCCCTGGTGCTAAATTGTTTGGTTGAACCCACGTACACCAAGGCATTAGTTTATCAAATGGTTTCCAATGCTCGATGTAATGATATAGTGGAACTTGCCTGATTCTCCCATTTCCTGTTTGCACAACTCACCTTTCGAGGATAGGAATCGCTTGATTTTAGTATTGCCCGTCTCTACTCAAGTCTGGGCTGTGATAGGTTTCAAGAGGGATTAATGACTGGAAATTTGTGTAAGAGTTTTCCTAATGTGGACTAAATTAATTGATATTGTAATTTACTGTTTTTACGGTTACCGTAAAACAGGGTTGGTTTAATGTGAGATAGAAGGTTTCTTAATTAGTCTAATATGGGCTGGCTAGTGTGGGCCAAGTTGAGCCTGGCCCGTAATGAAGGAGACTAGCTGGAAACTCTATAAATAGTGCTCAAGTCTCTCCTCTAACCATAATTCTCACATGTATCCTCACCTAAGGGGCGTTTACCTAACGCTAAACGTGAGGGGGCCGCCTCATTGAGCCAGTAATACGGAGGGCAATAGAGGAGAAGACTTGATGCATGGATCCCTTTTATATGTGGGTAATCCCTTTTTATGCTTCCGCTCTATGTTCGATAGATCCAGGTGCGTTAATCTTTCTACTCAATTATGCATGTTCTTGTTCTAATTATGGAGATCTTGGGATTATGTAATTTGCGTCTAATATGTGATATCAAAGCTACCATAACCCTAGAACTCGAACGCAATTGGTTTTGCCCTAATTTGTATGAATTTACCATAATTTGTACGAATCTACCCTAATTTGTATGGATTAGCCCTAATTGGTATTGATCTTGCTATAATTTGTGATTTTCGAGACTTTTTTATCAATAAAAATTAAATTAAATCACAAATTTGGATTGGGGGAGACGAGACGAGCAAGAGGGTCGGCGGCGCGTCACCGGGGGATGCCGCACGTGCCCCGACGCGCGGACACGCACTGCCTGGGAGTCGAACGAGCGCCGCGCGTGAGCCCCGCGCGCCCACGACTCAGGCGGCGCTTGTAGGCGCTTGGCGGCTTATTTTGGCGCATGGTTGACTGCGTTAGACTCATATGGTGATTTCCTATCTTGTGGTATATTTATTTTATATGTTTGATGGTTTTATTGATGTGAAATTGCATATGGAATCTTAAATACGTGTATTTTTAGTGTATTTTTGCGTATTTTTCTTGCATTTTCCGTGATTTTGGAAATACAGGTGATGGGTTACTAGTATGTTATCACATAATAAAAAGGTGTGATTCATCAATAAAAATCAAACTTTATTGTGAACTGAAGCTGACTTAATGAGATACAATTCGTATGAGATTGTATTTGAGCTATGTATTGAACTAATGAAAAACAATAAATGTTATGAAACTTTTGTTGCTCATGCATACTCCTTGACACGCTGATAATGCATGTCAATTAAGTTACTGCACATTGTATATGAACTCATCTGGTCACCGGTTAATGTTTATCAAGTTGAATATTTTTTATAGTTAAAGATGACAACATTTATGCAGAGCAATAGTATCTACTGTTAAATTTTAGATATTTGATTCTCTGGTTTGACTCAATTAATAGGCCACTGATTGAAGTAATGATATTTGTTACCTAAAATTGATTAATAAATCAGTTGTTGGTCTTTGAGTCATTTTTGCCTTATGAACTTATGAGTGATAATGGATCAGTTGTCAAGTTTGTCGATTTTGTGTACCTTATATTTCTATTGATGTTAATTTATGAGAGATATTATAGATCAGCATTCTTTTTATGTTGTTCTGGTAATATGTAATTGTGGTGCATAAGAGATGTTTTATTCTCTGTTATGAGAAGTTTCTTGTGTTACGTGATCAATGATCTCATTGGAATCTGTCTTTCAGGTTCACTATACATACATATATATATATATATATATATATATATATATATATATATATATGATTAATTTTTTTATTAATAAATAAAGTAATGTAATTAGCATGATATGTGATTTTGGTGATATGATGCCCCTATCACTAAAGTTAAAATCACATGTATATGGTGTATGTGAGGAGTAAAGTTTATATCCCTGGTATGAGAGAATTTCAATGATTCAATTGAGTAGTGACCGCCAAAGTGGCACGCTTAATTGGGTTTGAGAAATTTTAGTTTTGTATGATGATTGGGATGTCTCCTAGTCTAATGCGTGGTCATATTCCCAAAGGAGGTGATTGTGTATTAGTTCATGGAGGGATACATGATAGTGTGATGGAGGAGTAATTGATTCTAATGGTTCATATGCCCAAAGGTGATGAATTCACAAAGATTGGAATATATTCTCATAACCCTTATCATGTGGGGAGTGTACAATTGCATGTCATGTATTCTGCCCAAAGGTGATTATGTGATTTTGCATGTAACTCTCTGGATGTGTACTTGTACGTCAAGTTACACAATACTCACATGATGCTAATTATATACTGCTTGTTTTTCAGTCACATTTTCTATAAATGGTAATTCCGTCACCATTGAGGTTTTTACTGCTTCAAATTTTAAGTTGTGGACATATGATTTGTTGCTTGAGAAAAGAGCAATTGAATTTGCTTATCGTCCATGAAGCGTTCCATTCTGGAACACTTGAAAAGAGGTTTGCCTGCGGACTACACTACTATAAGATGATGGAAGCCTTAGTTGCTTGAAATTATGTATTATCTGATATTGAAATTAGAACATATCTGCAAAGATTGTGTTTAAGCCCTAATGACATATACATATCATATATGATTAAAAGGTTGTTTCAAAAGTTTTCTATTTAAGGAAAATTTACTGAGATAAAGGTCTTAAAAGGTTGTCAGACTTAACAGTGGCCGTGAGTATTTTGGTAAGTATGACAATGCGAAATAGCTTAAAGGGTCATTTGTCAAATACTTGGTAGATTCTGGGATGGTAACTTAATTACTATATCTGAAACTCCCGACAAAAGATTCACTCGAAATTATTTTGTATCTTACCTAGATTGTTCAAAAGAGTATTGATTTTAAGACCCTAAAGAAGATACAAGAATTATGGAATCACATACTCTAAAGTTTCTAAATATTGACGTAATTGTAAAGGATAGCTGCTTTTAAATTATTAAAGATAATAGTATGATGGAGATTACTATGTTTTTGTATTTACCTATATAGATAATTATGGAATCTCATGTACTATAGACTAAACTTGTTGAGGTTCAAGGTATTATTCTTGATATAGTTTATAATGAAATTTCTTAAACCTCTCAAGTGCAAAATGAAGTGGTTGCAGCTTTATTAAAGAGATTTATTAGGGAAAGATAATCAGTTATTCCATTAAACTATAGTCTATTTGTGAGAGCATGATTACAATATCCACTATATGGTTGTTTTAGCAATTTATATAAATGTTGTTTCTTATTCTCAATTAAGTATGTGATTAGATGCCATAAAATGTGGTATACAATTTATGAAACATCATAGTGTTTGGAAACTAACTTACTTGCCTAAAGATCATAAGTTCATTAGTTGCAAATTGGTGTACAAAACTAAAAGAATTTCAAAGAAATATTGTGGAATTTAAAGCCACATTGGTAACTAAAGTTTTAACTCGAAAGAGGGATGAATTGTTTATAGTGAAGAAATAATTATTTCTTTAAATATTCTTTTAGAGTGAACGTGTCATTAATAATTTATTTTGATATAAAGTTACGCAAAATAGATACAAAATATATATTGTGCAATTGGATGATTTTGCAACAGATTCAAGTAAACTTGTGTGTAGACTGAAAAGTTCTAATTCATGGTCTTAAGCAAGTTTCCAGACAATATTATTAAAGTTTCATAGTGTTGTTATTTTGTTCAATTTGGAACAAAGTAATTCAATATATTGCAAGGTTAGTGGGAGGAAATTTATTTTTTATCATACTTTATGTACATAATATTTTGCTTACAAGTTGTGACATTGAGATATCTTATATCCTTTGTACTAAGGTCTCAGTAATGATTGTTTTTGCGATATTATATTAGATTTTCTCGAATGACATTTGCTGATTGTATATTGGAAATATTCAATATACATTATTGCAATGCAGGAATTGCTTATGTTGTTAAGGGTGATGGATTAAATCTATCACATTGTCCTTATTTAGATATTGAGAAAATCTAATTAAATGGTGTACCTTGTGTCAAGTGCACTTAAAAATATAATATATACTCGAATTTGCACTAGACTGAATGTTGTCTTGTGACGGGACTTCTAAGCAGATATCGGTCAAATCCAGGATATGATCACTGAGTTGCTGTTAAGAAGGTTTTAAGGTACTTAAAGAAAACAAGAGATTATATGCTAATTTACAGACATGTTCAATTCTTGCAGTTAGTAGGGTATTTAGATGTAAACTTTGCTGATTGTTAGGATGATATATTATCAATAACAAGATACATATTTATGTTAGTAAGAAGTGCAGTAAATAAAGTTCTATGTTATCTTCTACTATGTATGCAGTGTTAGTAACATTCTTTTAGGTTGTTACTTGAGCTATTAGGCTTTAGAACCTCATGACGGAGTTGATTGTTTTAACTTGATGGATAGACCCATACGGTTGTATTGAGATAACAAATTTGTAGTATTATTTATTTACTACAGAGGTTTCAAGGAGTCTAATATATGGTGGTCAAAATTTTTGACCAAAAGCAAACGGTACAGTAAAGGTGACGTTTTAATATAATATATTTCCACAGATGTGATTGCAGATCCACTAACTAAAGGCCCACGCCCATGTGTATTTGAGTGACATGTCATTAGCATGGGCTTAGGAATATCTTCGGATACTATTGTTTAGTGGAAGCTATTTTGGCTTTACTCTAATAAAGTTCACATCTGTGGTTCGTTACACTTAATAACGGTTTGATATGTATCAACTTTTGTATTCAATAAAATATTTTGAATGTGTTGTTATTATGTTGAATTATTGATAAAGTCTCAAGGGATTGTATAGACCTTAAGTGAAGGCTAGGGGCATCCGGGCATCCAGTTATTAACCTTGTGCATATGTTTTGTGATACATAAAGAAATGTTAACCATAAGGACAAGACATATGTGGGTTCATTGGAACCATAAAACATTCTCTAGTGGCACAAGTTTTTTTTTTTTTTTTTTTTTTTGTGACACCTAAGGTAAGAGAATGGTGACTAACAAATGAGATCTCTCTATGAGAGATGTTATCCATTTGACACACTACCATATTGAATCCATATCAATAAAGTTGAGAACATTCATGACCATGGAAGGCTTTGTGTGTATACACGCAGTTACCACCATGATTCGGTATTTAAGACTTTATGAGATATGATTGACTATTAAGAATTATCTCTGGACCAAATGTGCGCACATACGGTACGATTTCAATTAATATAGTCCAAGTGGGAGAATGTAAGAGTTTTCCTAATGTGGACTAAATTAATTGATATTGTAATTTACTGTTTTTACGGTTACCATAAAACAGGGTTGGTCTAAGGTGAGATAGAATGTTTCTTAATTAGTCTAATATGGGCTGGCTAGTGAGGGGGACTAGTTGGAAACTCTATAAATAGTGCTCAAGTCTCTCATTTAACCCTAATTCTCACATGTATCCTCACCTAAGGGGCGTTTACCTAACGCTAAACGTGAGGGGGGCCGTCTCATTGAGCTAGTGATACAGAGGGCAATAGAGGAGAAGGATCTGATGCATGATCCCCTTTATATGTGGGTAATCCCTTTTTATGCTTCCGCTTTATGTTCGATGGATCCAGGTGCATTAATCTTTCTACTCAATTATGCATGTTCTTATTCTAGTTATGGAGATCTTGGGATTACGCAATTTGCGTCTAACAATGTGAAGCTGATTGGGTTGTGGCTAACTTCAAAGGTAAAATTCTCTCCCGTCTTTTGTTCAAACACTCTCGGAATGCTTGCTTTAATTTATTTCAGTCGGTGTCCTGGGAATTATTTGCATTCACCTATTGCTATTTCTATAAGTGCTGCTGACATTGTTTTCATAAATCAAGAGAACTGTTCAAAGTCGACTTGATAGATGTCCTAAAGTTGCTCAGCAAGTTTCATGAGATTCTTTTTGTGTTGTAATTGGGCCTTTGGGCTTTGTCATTCTCGGAGCATTAAGGAGGTTGCTCTTCCTGCTTCTGTGTTGCCAGTAGATCTTAGTTTACAGTCAAATAAACTCTACTAACACTGAACTTTACAAATGGAGCTTTCCATATCTACTAGTACTCCTTGCAGCTAACCAAGTTTTATCATCAAACGTCCAATATATGTCACTTCTAGATATTTAGGCAAACTCAAAGTAGAGCTTGTTTCATGAACCACTGTGATGATTTTAGTGCCTTATGCCGTCTACAATCATTTCTTCACCATTTTCACGTGGGCATCTTAACTGAAAGGTATAAAAATTTAGCAGGCGGTAACCTCATGTACAAGCTGATCTTATGCATGGAATACTCCCAAGTAACAAGCTGATCGATGATGATCGTGCTCAAGGTAATCCACTGTCAACAAAAGAAAGAATCTAGAGATACCAAAAGATGGCCATTTCAGGTTTTAGAATTCAAACACTTGCAAGAAATCCGTATGAAATCAGGAATTTTCTGAAGTCTTTAGAATGAGAAACTGTCTAGTATTTAAAATGAGAAACTCTCTAGGTCTTCCCTTGATCCACATGTGTTCTCCACTATACGGACTAGCGTACATAAAAGGGAAGAAAAGGTTAAAACAATTGTTTCTCCATACAGTGAATTAGATATTTATTTTCAACGATCGAATTGCTATGGTTGGAATGAACCACAGGTGATCTGCGTATTTAAAAATTGTCCATGACCCCAACCTTCCTTTCGGCCCATAGAAATGGAAGTAGCCATTAGGACAGCGTTATGCTGCAACTGGTGAAAGGCCTCTATGCCTGAGGAATGCGCTGAGTGAAGGCTCACGACCCCGAAATTCAGTGAAAACCTGGTACATAGCAGCATTGGCATGGCAACGATATCAAGCAAAACTAACTAGACTGGCGGATGTCATATGAAGGAGAAGCTAAATGAGCGTCATAAAAGGTAATAGTAAACTATAAAAAAGGTCGATAATATATAAGAGTAGATGCAAAATTACAACTTCCGCACCTGTAATGGAGCTTTTCCACCTCCAAGAGCAAGGATCGTATCTCGGAAACTTTGCCCTGTTTCTTTGACAGCCTGCCAACCACGCTCAATAGATCATAATAAAAACCAACAATTACTTCTTAAAAGAAGGCATTGTTGTGCGGTGGTAGTGGAAAGAGTATGCAAGGGCGCAATCTCACACGTCTCGGGTCTGCCTGATGTGTACAGTCATCAGAGCATGATGGGCATAAGTTATTTAAGCATACATGTATGCAGAGCAATCAGTTTTGGCTAGGCTTTCATTCTTTTCTTAGACGTTCACTGGGATCACTTAGCCGTATAGTCTATAAGGGGTAAGAAAAGGCAACGGTCACCTGTTTAATAATGTCACTGCTTGACAGATGCATAAATTTAACATGAATTGCAAATACAAAAACCAAGGTTCTTTTATAGCAGAATACTTTTCAAACATATCCTCAACTTCTAGGACATACCTTGCTGTCATCTAAGCCTGCATCCTCAAAGGCAGAGAACGCATCCGCAGCTAGCACCTCTGACCACTGAAAACCAATACATTTAGGGTCAGAACCATACAAATCATGAAATGAATAAATCTCAAGCATGATTATGGATATACAAATACTCAGAACTGACGGCCACTACAAGGAAAAGGGGCATATTTCAGAAGAATTGTTTCATCATCTATTACAAACTAACCACAAAGGGGAATCTGGCATAACCAATAGAAAAGAATATCCTATACCTTGTAGCTGTAATACCCAGCTGCGTGTCCACCTAATTGTAAGTGAAAGCAATTGATTCAGAGCCGTGTAAAATTTAATGATCCAGTAAGGTATATATAATCTAAAAGAAAAAGTTCGACTGCTAGGAAGACAAACCTGAAAATATATGGCCGAAGCTACAAAGGAATCGATCCTCAGGAAGTGGAGAGATTATTTGGGTTTTTTCCCAAACCCTTTGATACACATCAAATAGAGACTCCAACCCACCAGGAACATAATTTGTATGAAGCTGCAGATCTACACTTGCGAATGTTACCTGAGAAGTTGCACAGACAGAAAAGGATTATAATAACATGTCATATCTAAATGTACACTAGTATTATTTTTTAAGAGAGCAACTTTTCAGCATATTCTGATGTCCCAATTATTACTTTGATAATGTTCATTCAATCAATGGGTAATGATCTTCTCCAGAAGAATAATTTGATTTGCATCTTTTCAAAGTATTTATAGCGAAACAGCCAGGTAGAAACCACGCTTGCACTAAGATTAAACAAACAAGTAAAATAATTGCTTCCTCACTGTCATATGGACAAGAACTGATGAAATATGGAGTCCTCTCCTTTTTGTTCCTCATTTCAAACTTACATACTTAAATCGCCACAAACAGGATAGACAATAGATGAAGGTGGAACCTCAATAGGCAACAGGTGTAGCATTCAGCTCTTGATCAATGTAGCACCAGAAGGACAAAGTGCATGTGAGACGATTCCCCCATGGACAGGGCGATGACTACTAGAGTAGCGTTCTTTCATCGGAAACTATTTGAAACAGTCCTAATTTCAAAAGGTGTCCAGAAAGTCAGAAGCTGATGAAATGGTGAATCATCTTCAGATGCTCCTTTGTAGCTTAAGACCAAGTAAAAGATGCTAAAAGGGGAAAGACAAAGGAACTCTTAAATTGGACAGCCTGCAGTTTGTCGATAGGATCTCATGGACTTATTGTATCTTCTTGTCAGCTCATATTTATGCCCTTCAACACCTCCTAAGGAAATTTACTCATTATAGTTAATGAATAAGGAACGGTCTCATCTAATCGCCCATCAGCTCAAGCAAACAACAGTAAAAACCAGAAAATTTTGGAAGAAATTTCTTTTGCACCAAATGGTGCAATTTTCTTTTCAACAAAATAGTTATAGCCAAAGGGAGAAAGGAAAAAAATATGAGCAGTTCATGCCTAAAACGTCGGCAATGTATCTAAATAAGTACAAAAGGACAAAGCAAAACAAGTTCTCGTCAGTGGGAAGTAACCTGGCGAAGGACTAAGGAGCCTGCACGAAAAGTTTTAGCTGCGAGGAGCTTTCTATATACAGCTTCAGGGAGACTCTCGCCAGTTTCATAGTGCTTTGCAATTCCCATCAAGGTTTCCCTGCGGTTCACGGTGCAGAGAGATGGAGAGATGGAGAGAGATTTTACTATGTCGTACACTCAAGTCTCAAAATGGATAAGAATATCTCCATGGGGAGAAAAAGACTCTGCAATCATTGTTCAACTAGAAATATGCCTGTACTTCGCTGAGGAAAAGTATTTTTCATTAGTAGGCTTCATTGATAGGTAATTATATCATAGTGCTGAAAACTTCTTGAGTATAAATATATCATGTTTTTACAGTTGAATTTGAAAGCTCTGTACTTCAATTTAAACGGTGACTTGTTTAATTTGACTAAACTAAAGTGAAAAAAAGAAGAAGAAGAGGTATCTCTCAATATTTTTCACAAGAATTTTTATTTACTATTTTGATGATATTGAAAATTATTTTGTTTGGGGATACAAAATAGTAAGAGTTAATGAGAAAAAAAAAAAACTAAAAGAAATGTGAGATGAAGTGTTCCCATGTTTCTAAGAAAGAATTTGTTATATTATGCTTAAAATTTCTTTCTTCAAAACAAAGAGCTCAATTCATTTTAGAGTAAAACTTTTTGAGAAACAAAATACTTAATATCATTTTCATAAATTATTTTATCAAAATGATAATGTTCATTACTTTTCTTGTCAATGTTATTATATGAGATTGAGTTGAAATAGTTTATTTTGTCAATTTCTTTGTGATATTTAACTTGCATAGTATTCACAAACGTAAAAATAAAACTATGAAAATAAAAGTTTATTTAAATCATTCTAGATTCGAACATTCTGGCACTTTTAACATCACTGGTAAGGGAAAAAGAGTTGTAACAACAGGGAAAAAAAAGTCTTAAGTGTATAATCTCTCAAGAACTTTATAACATTTATTGTTGAAAAACTAGATTGCTCCTATACGCTTAAAACCTACATAACACTTTAAAGATTATGCATATAACGCAAGAAATTCATAACATTGTTGAGGTTATTTGTAATAGAAAATCAACTTGATGTGTCTCCCAAAAATTAATTTTTTTATAGGGTTAACAATACGAAAAACCCCAGGCTAGTATACATGTAAAAGATTTACCCAAAACTAATTTTCTAATCATGAAAAACTCTAAATTGGTATATTTGTGATAAATTTATCCTAAATGCCTACAAAAAAACTCAAAACTAGTATATTTGTAACAAATTTATCCAAAATTAAGTTTTTTACTACCAAAAGCCTAAACCGATACATTTATGACAAATATACTTTTTGTTAAGTTAAATTAATACCACAAAAAAAAAAAAAAAAATACAAAACTAATACAATTGTGTCAATTTGAGAGTAAAATCCCAAATTAGTATACCGGTCAATTGTCACTTATTATTTAATTAATAATTTGATAATAAAATATAACGTGAACTAACAAAAGGCAAATTTGTTATAAATGTACCAATTTGGAGTAAATTTGTTAGAGGTGTATCGATTTGGGGTTTTTGATGGTAAAAAAATTAATTTGAGATAAAGATAATTCACATGAAGGAGAAAATGCTTGGTTTAGGTGAAAGAAAGATAATGAAAAAATTTTCCCCACTTCTGAAGGTTTTTTTTTTTTTTTTTTTTTGCATTGAAGGATAATATTTTCCTTGACTCATTTATCTTCCATGAATTGAATGCCCGACATTCCAGTAAACATTTCTCAACAAGTTGTCTTCCAGAAAATGAATGAAATCATAAGGTAACATTACTTTCTGGTCCATTTCCTTTTTCCACCTATCTATAAATCAATTTCATACAATTAGGTGTGAACTTCCACGCAATAGTGGAGTCATGCTAAAATAAGGAATCTCTTAGTAAAGCCAAATTAGTAAATCTAAAAAGATAATATCAATAGAGCAATTCACAATCCAATTGCAATTTTTCGATAGACCTTGACAAGGGCCATACAAATCATCGGCAAAAGAACGCTTCAAGTGCCATAACTTTGGCCAAAGGGACACTTAAGTGCCATAACTTATGAAAGGTACACTTAAGTGCCACATTTGAAAAAAAACAGATCACTTGAGTGCCACTTGCCAAAGTCCAGCCAAAATGCCAACGTGTCATTTTTTTCGGCAAAGCGCGCCCAAAACGACTCTATTTTGCACATCGACATGGCCAAAACAGCATCGTTTTGGGCTGACGTAGTAAAAAAAAATTAAAAATTAATTAAATTAATTTTAAAATTAATTTTGTTAAAATATTTAAAAATAATAATTTTAAAATTAAATTTTTTAAAATTATTTTAAAAATAATAATTTTAAAAATTTTAAAAAATTTTAAAAAAAATTTTAAAAAAAAGGGAATGGGGGAGGCGGTTGAGGGCTCGTGAGCCCGCCCGATCTAGGGCGAGGGTCGCAGCCCTTGCCCAATTCGCCGAGGGCCGCCAACCCTCGCCGGATCTAGGCGAGGGCCGCGCGCCCCCAGATCCGGCGAGGGCTCGCGAGGGCTCGCGAGCCCTCTGAGGGCTCGCGGCCCCGCCCGGATCCGGCGGCGAGGGCTCGCGGCCCTCGGGCAAATCCAGCGGTGAGGGCTCGCGAGCCCTCGCCACCGATCGGCCGGGGTCACCGGCCCCTAGCCAAGGGCCGGCGACCCCGGCCGACCCTCCCCCGCCGTCACCGGCCCTTCCCGGCGACGGTGGGGTGGCGGCAAGAGCGAAGGGCGATCCCTCAGCCACCTCCCTCTATTCCCTTTTTTTTTTTTAATTTTTTTTAAAATTTTTTAAAGTTTTTTAAATTTTTAAATGATTATTTTTTAAAATATTTTAACTAAATTTAATTTTAAATTTAATTTAATTAATTTTTTATTTATTTTTTCCACGTTAGCCCAAAACAACGCCGTTTTGGCCACATCAAAAAAAAAAACGCCACGTTTTGGGCGTTTTGGCCGGATTGGCACTCAAGTGATCCCTTTTACTCCGATTTTGGCACTTAAGTGATCCCTTTTACTCCGATTTTGGCACTTAAGTGTCCCGGCCAAAAGATATGACACTTGAGGGGTCCACGAGTCACAAATCATCTAATAACTTCTAGATCACAAGCCTATCATTAGCCAGATACGAAGGAGACTGGTTGCGCTTTTACATATTCAGATCCAAAGACAGTATGAAGGAAATACAACACAAAAGTCACGTAACGCTCCATGAAGCAATCATCTTTTGTTGTCCTTAGTATATGCATACTGTTTTTATATATTTGTGAAGTGCTAAAACATCCAATCATGATGGCACATCAATTTGTTCAAAAGCTCTATCAGAGAGAGTTCCAGACAAACTCACCTGTGGTAACACCAGTTCTCCATGAACTTGGAGGGCAATTCTCTAGCATCCTTTTCTATCCCTCTAAGGCCAGCAACAAGGCCTTCGTCCTGTTTGGTTAACATGTGTTGAAGTGCATGACCAAATTCATGAAAAACAGTTTCCACCTGCCAATTTCGGCAACACATATATTACCACCAATAATTAAATGACAGATACCGCTCAGAGGATGAAATTATTTCTCAAGGGACAAGCGACTAACAATCAGCATAAGGTCAGAATCCTCATCATTCATATAGGAGACAATGATAAAATCCTCGAAATGGTAGATTTTACTATGGCACAGGAACGGCTCAACGAGTCATATTATACCTTCATAGTCGAAAGGATTAAACAAGTATCAAGTGTGAATCAGAAGATTTTGGAGTGGGCGCCGGTGATACCGAAAATTGGGGAATAGACCCATCTCTAGATGTAGACATTAGAGGATCAAATGTGTATCTATAAGCATTGCACACGGAAAATATTAGCATTACTAGCGTTCCTCGAAATCACATCAAAGGATAGATTGGCGTCACAGAATTCTCTACCAAAAACTGTTAGGCGTTTTACATTATTGATCTTCTCCGAAAAGCTATTCTTCTCTCAACATATATTGAGTCTCCCCGCAGTCGCGCTCTTAGCAGTGAAGAACAAAAAACAAATATACATCTCCGGAGAAATGTCTTTATAATGGCAGAACTTCAAGCCCTATCTAAGCTAGTATTGTCGAGAAGTTACCAAAATCCAATCTTTAAACTAAGAGTCATAGAGACCAGACTAAAATATCCTCTTGTTCAATCCTCGTTTCTAATGGCAATATTTCATCGACACCGACTTGTGTTAGCTGGTGGTTGCACCAGCTATCCTCCATCAGTTTAGTATTTCAGGCTCAAATAGCGGAAAGAAGGTCAATGTAAACTAAGTGAAGGATTTGGAAACTGACCTCTCGGAACGTCATAAGGCTTGGCTTGTTCCCTATAGGTGGGGTTTGATTGCACACTATGTGAGCAATTGGTAATCTTGCATTTGCACCATCTCGAGACAGCACACGGCTTCGACCAACAACCTCATCCATCCATGCACCTCCCCCTTTCTCTGATGGTCGAGAATAGGGATCAAAATAAAAGTATGCAACTGGATTTCCTGAAGAATCTTTTACACAGTAGAATCTAACATCATTATTCCAGACCTGGAAGATATATAACCATTTTATCAGAATACAGGGACTAACAGCACAAGAAAGGCAGAAACAAAGCATATAGACTTTTTTACCGGTGCTAGTCCATCAGCAGCCTCAATCTCAATTTCAAAAAGTGTCCTAGCAAGGTTGAAAAGACCCTCCATTACATTTGGCAATGAGAAATACGGGTGTAATTCTTCCTGAGAATTGCAAAAAGTTGTGAGGCTACAGGTTCATATTAATCAGGGTCTAATCCAAAATTATAAGGAAAAGAAAAGTTAATCAGAAAAGCGTGACATGACTTGGTAAGAAGCCTGATGGCATATTCAACATATATGTATCTACCATGATGTATCTTATGGCATGACAGTTTAGGAGCAAGTATCTTTGTTTCCTTTCCTATCAATAATGCAATTGTTACGATACTGTGTACTCTCTCTCCCTACATATATATATATATGTGTGTGTATGTATATATGGGGACAGGAGAGCTTCAACCTCACTGATGTCGTATTTTGATTCACGCAACCTCTCGCTCCAGAAGTTAATGTCCCAATGCCTCAAATCATCATATTCTTTTGCCCCTTGACTTTTGGCGAAACGTTTTAGGTCCTCCATGTCTGAATAATCAAGGCAACATATATCAAGATATGTACTTTGAGTGGAAAGTAAAAGGAAAAGTTCTAGAGTTAATATCACAAAGAACTATAAGTCGATACACTTATGATAAATTTATTACAAATTAATTTTTTGACCATTGAAAATCCTAAATCGGTACACTTTCGTCGTGTGACCCTAGCAACCTCAAGTGAGGTTGGCTGGTGAAGTTCTTTGAGATTTAACAAAAGAAAGCTAGCAAAAGTTCTTTACAAAATGTAGTTTTTTTTCCAGACCACATTTAAGTTAAAATTGCATCCCAATGTATTTTGGAAATACAATTACAAAATATTATTTGCACTTTGGAAACCTCTTTTACCTAAAGTCCTTTGCGTTTTTCCAAAAACTTTCCTCTAAAGTGTTTCCAAATGCACCCTAAGCCTTGGATGATATTCAATCACAAAACTCCCCCTAAAGTTTATTAGATTTCTTGAAATAGGTTATTAAAAAAATGAAAAACTTATAAGTACAAATCAACGTCAATGACAAATTCAAAGTTTATGCATTGACAAGACTTAGATCTATTAGGAATGGTCATCCAGGTCATACCTTGAACAGCAGCATCCCATGAAGCACTCCTGAGTTTTTCTAGGAGCTCTTCGGCTTTATCAACGGTAGCCATTTTCACTGCCATGCTAACCTGTTATGAATCATGCATTAATATGTGATGATGAAGGACTATTCAGTGAATTGTTGACCCATGCAAATTGATTGTCCTCTAGAACGATTGGAGGAGAATGGAGAAAAGAATGTCTTGCCGACATCACATTTACAAAAGTACAAAAATAGTTTGCATTGGATTTTGGATCAAAATGTAATTCCAGAAAATTTCACATTCGAAAACATTTCAAAGTTGAGGCCAAAAATATTTCAAAGCTTACAACATTTAAACAACCATTCTGTCTGCGATAGACTTTCCTCTTTTCCCTTGTAAATCATAAACTCGTGATAACAGCAAAAAACAAGTGGAGTTCGTCTTATTTGAAAGCTATCGTCTGAAAGATAACAAAGATATATTGACAACGTGCTTCACACTTGTCCATTCGAACTTTAAACAGATGAAAAAAATCAGATAGAAAGATGTAATCTGAACTAGGAAAATCTCATAAATAGACTTCAAAACCATACCTCACCGTAATTATTATAACCTAGAATCTTAGCTTTTTCCATTCTAAGCTTCAAAATCTGGTCTATAATTAAAGTGTTGTTGGTATCTCCGCTAGATGCCCGAGTAACATGAGCACGGTAGATTTCTTCACGTAAAGCTCTGTTTCGAGCATGTTGCATGATAGAGGTAAAGCTTGGAGCATCCAGAGTGATCACCCAGGGTCCATGTTCTGGAGTTGCATTTTCATGCCCCTTAAATATGCCAAGTAATGATAAATGACGAAAGATCAAATAGGATCTTGGATAAAAAGTGCTGACAAAAATTTGAGAGGACGACTTAGCATAAAAGCTATTGTAAGTTACCTTCAACACTGCTGTTTGTGCAGCCAAACCAAGAGCTGTAGCAGGCAATCCTTCAATATTCTTCTTATCGGTAATCAATTTTTCGAATTTCTTTGTGGCATCGAAGACATTCTCATCAAACTGTTTGGATAATTTGCCAAGTTCCTATAATAAACTAATCAATCAAAAGATAGCGGTTGCGCAATAAAATAAAAGAATCTACTTTACCACTTTCATGCACATGAAGAGTAATCTTAACACAGTCAATGTCATTGCAAGGCTTATATGATGAAATCAGTAACAGATTTCAAAAGTTTAGCAACTTTAATTGCTAAGATACTAGAGTTCAGAACTACTAATATCTGATGGAACATCCCCGCAAATTAAACTACGTAAAAGTGCCTTCATCACCTCACACATCATCGTCTGTCCAATTTCACTAGTCAAGGAAACTTTAACTTTCTATACAAATATTTTTTAGGCAAATTATCCCGGGATAGCAGGGACAAGAAGATACACAAGAAGTTTGTGAAATCCACGCGGTGTTCATCCACGCTCATAAGCAAAGCAAAGGAAAAAAAATTATACACACTACACCAAAAGACACTTTGTTTTATCCTTGTCACCAGCTCATAAATACCAATTTATATGAGGTATTGACGAAGGGCATCACACCTGCTCAATTTTGTTAAACTCTTCTCTTTTGCCATCTTCCAGGGCAATTCCCTTCAGATCTGCTTCCTTTACTTGCTCTGCAACAATATCATTTTTAAAACGGATGTCAACCAATCTTAATCAGAAAACATAAGAACTAAAATATGAATGCATTCTGTGCAGTCATACATTTTTATGAGACTCAAAAAGTGAAAACAATGTACAGATCAATGAAAGGACCATGATATAAATTGAACATTTAAGACACTATGGCATCAAAGTACCAGAAAGAGCAACAAAAAGTGATCAAAGGACAAATTTTCTCACTTTCCACTATACGTTTTTGAGCATCGCTCAGCATCTTCCAATCAGGTAACTCTTGGAGAGCTTTAAAAGCGTTGTAAATTGGTTTACTTTGCCCGAGTCTCAGCTGAAAATTAACCATCTCTGACTGCATTACATGAGTTAGCAAGTGAAGCATCAATATCCAAGATATAGAAAACCGCGACAACTAACAGATGAAAATGAATTGACCAACGGATGGCATGCTCTACTGAAACAAATAATTATCTAAAAGCGACAAGAGAGATCATCTCTTATTCCATGACACTTAGGTCTTGTAAATTTACTCCTTCTAATCACTCAATAAATCATTTTGAGAGTGATTTAAGAAATCTAGTCCAAGTGAACCATTGACAAGCCAAAGAAATTACCAGAACTTTCCCTGTCGCAGCACGCAGATCAACTGTATCCTTGACGGCCTTAATATGATTGATCATCCCCCAGACCACCTCCAAACGATCCACAATCTTCTCCAATGGCTCCACAAGCTTTGGCCATGATGGTTCGACCGTCCTCTCCAGTTCCTCCAGATCGCTATACTGCAGCATCAACACAATTACATTTCAAATGCTAAGACCTCAAATAACAATCTCAACAAACTCCAATCAAACAAGAGAGACAAAAGATCATTCATACCAACTTCTTTAAGAGAGCGTGAATCCCAGGATGGACATGCTTAGCCTTGACGGCATCATAGGGAGGGAACTCAAAGTCTTGCAAGAGAGGATTACTTTCGACACCATTGTTAGCCATGGGTGGAGCTCTTGAGTGATAGGTGGAGTGCAGGTGAAGGGGCAGGTGGTGGATTTGTGGGGGATTTGGAGGCAGAAGGAGGAGAAGGACCAGAGAGGGCAAGTGACGCGTGGTGAGTTTGAATGAAAAAGCAGAACGAGTTTGATCGAATGAAATGTGTTTGATGTGCTTGCGAAGAAAGAACTTTGGGATAGAAGAGTTCACCATTAAGGCATTAAGAAATCTTCTACCAGTCAAGGAATTAAGAATTACTCCTCTAGCCAAAAATGAAAATGAAGAACTTAAAGGTTCATCATCAACAAATTAGAAAAAAGAACCACTCACTTCAGAAAAATTCTTATTTATAGTCAACTCACAAAACTCTTACAATTGAGAAGCACACACTTAACTAGGAAACATTAAATTGAGAAATGTTAAAATAGGAAACCTTAAACTAGGAAATATCAAAATAGGAAACAATATTTTTGGAAATATTAAAATTGGAAACATAAAACTAGAAAATATCAAAATAGGAAACCATAATTTGGAAATATTAAAATAGGAAACATAAAACTAGAAAAGATCAAAGCAAGAAACCTTAATCTAGGAAATATCGTTCGATGGAAAAACTAAGAAATATTAAACTAGGAAACTTTAAATCAGGAAATAAATTTCAACTAGGAAACAACTTAAATTAGGATATGCCATTGATTTAGCTAAATGAACCTTTTTCCTGAATCTTCGATACTTGCTCCTTATTGGACCCATTAGACTATGTTGTGATCAAGACCTCCCTTTACTTGCAAAAATATTAAATAACCTTTAATGGAATTTGATGCTCCAATGATGGAGCAAAGTCCCACATTGGATAGCTGAGGACATAGTGTGGGGCTTATAATGGGTTGGGTTCACTCTTTTATTCGGCTAGCTTTTAGGGATGATTTCTTTTGCCCCTTGTAATGCATCAACATGGTATCGAAGCCATTCCATGGACGTCCACCTTTTGGCAATTTATTCTTGGGGTTGTTGTCCGTTGGTGGTGGCCCCAGGACACAACTTCAGGCTATTAAGGTTGTAGAATCTTGAACCCTTCACCTCTTGGGGGAAGATGATAACCGCAGCCGGTGGCTTGGGAGTTGTCCTTGGTGGTGGCCCCAGGACAGATCGAGCTATTAAGGTTGAGCAATCTTGAAAGGGGAGATGATAAGGCAAGGTCCTAGATTCGAGCAACTTTTTTTTTTCTTTTTCTCAAACTGAGAGGTTTGTTAATTGGGATCCTATTGTGCATTGGTACAAAAAACATTGCAATTTGGATTAGATCTTGGTGAAAGCAATGAGAAGTTTACTTTATAAGTTCAATGATTTCTTGTGGAGGGAAAGGGAACAAAACCAAAACTTCTCTTTCGTGAAAAGTCGAAAAAAAAAAGAAAAAGAAAAAAAAACTGCTTCATTGATTTTTTTCCGCTATTTTTGTTGAATCTTAGTCCATCAAAAATGCATGCATGTACAGCTCTTAAGGGATACAAGTTTTATCCTAATCAACCGATTTTTTGAGAAATATTAGTTTTTAGGCCAAGAGTTCTTTTTAAAGATTTTTAGGCCTTCGGCCTCTCACACGATTGTTGTTATTGCTACTTTCTCAATCGATAACCTTTACTATTGTGCACTTCTATATGATAATATGAGCACATTATCTTTGTACTTGTCCTACTCATCCTCCTCTGACCTGATACCTCCCCTTCTTGCATTCTTTGTCTTTGTTTTTGCATTTCTATTTGGTTCTTCAATGGTAAATGTCACGCCTCAATTCTTGAGCGTGTGCCCATTCCTTAGTGGTCGATAATAAAAATGCGACTTCCCAGGATGAGTCGCCGACCCTTTAATTTTATTGCACATGCGGAAGTGAATAACAAATCCCCTGACAGTAATCGTTTCAGGATAGAAAAGCATAATAACAGATTCACAAACAAAACATGTTTTTACAAACCGAGTCATATACAAGAGTTTATACCCAAAAGATTTCAAAAGATTGACTCTCAAAAGGAAACTATCATATTTGACCTACATCTCAGATCACCTCAGCTCGGCTCCAGATCCACTCTATGGCCCTAAAAAGAATTGAGCCCACGACGGGGTGAGATATAAATCTCAGCGCGTTCATGCTCTAAACCTCGATTAGGAGATTAATATGTCTAGAGGTGTCCTAACCACACAATCATACAACCACAAAAACTTAACTTGTCTCAAATCCTCCTTACAGGTCAGCACAGTTCATATCACAACCATATGCATATAGCAATTTCACAAATCAATTGGAACGTCTAAATCAATCATTGCTCACACAAGTAAGAACTACTGACACACATCGCTCCATCAATTCAATCATAAGGATCTTGATTATAGGGCCAAATCGATATGACACATCATGTTCCATGCCACACAATTTTGTCCCATAATCCGACGCATTAATTTCACTCAACATACGTTCCAATTGATTAATACTACCCACACAGACAATTTTACCCGACACACGCCGGTCCTCTAGCATAGCTAGGTTCCGTCTCACTCTTTTGAGTACGGCTACATCCACCGACACACACCAGGGATAGGTAACGTTCACCGACACACATCGGGGACAGCTAACATCCACTAACACACACCGAGGATAGGTAACATCCATCGACACACATCGCGGATGGCTAACATCCATCGACACACACTGGGGATGGGTTCTCTTAACCAACACACGATCATTCAATTCTGGCTAAGGACATTGTGCTATGCACTCACATGCCTTAATTAAGATAATAACCTTGGACCGTTTTCTTCTTATTAAAAACATCCGGTGGAAATATCATGTGTGGGGACACGATTAGAGCAAACCCAAAAAATTGATATCCTCCTTTTTAAAATCCAACTATTTTATATAGTATATAAAACCATTTTCGGTGTTAAAACCCAACACTCGGAATTTTCTAAATAAATATTGGAAATTCACAAATTTTGGAATAAATGACCAAATTTCCAATTAGCACTCAATTGGCACAATTTAATACTCAATTGTAGAAATTAGCCACACCATTGCAATTAGCACGAAATTCCGGTCATTGGCTATCGAGTCTAATTTCCGGAAAATAATTAGTAATTAAATAATTACCAAATTTAATTAAATAAATCAATTTAAATACCAAAAATACAAACTCAAGCTTAAAATTGCTAATATAACCACCTATTGAACTAATTAAATTATCCTAACCATTCGAACTATAAGGCTACATAATAAACTAACTAATTACAAGTTCTACCCACCTAATTCACCAATCTTACTAACCTAAATTAATTAAACAAACTAATAATTGCATTAATCTAATCTTAATTAAATCTAAACACCCCTTAAACTTCATTAGCCTACTAAGTAGAGTTTAGTGCATAAACTCACTTTGGTTTAAAAGCATACACATTAAACAACCAATAACACGGCATAACAAAGCTCAAATAATCAAAGCTATGCATAAGTCCATCCAATAAAACAAGCATGAAATTCTTCTTTACTGCTAATATGTCATTAATTACATTAATCATGATTAATTAAGCCATTCACGATTAATTAGGATAAGCGCACTTAATTAACTTAACTATAATTAATTAAAAACTAATCTTCTTTAATTAAAATAATCATAATTAATTAAAAAAATTATGATTAAATAAAAATAAATCATGATTAATTAAAATAAACTTGATTAATTAATCTAACCATGATAAATTATTCTAATCATAATTACTTAAATAATCACACTTAAATGTAATCTAAACAGTCCTTAATCGCAATTAAGGTTAAACTAAAATTAATTAATACTAACCATCATTATCCCTAAACTAATCTATCCCCTAAATGTAATTAACACCATAATACACGATTAAGATGTTGATGCACAGGCTGCCGGCGATGGTGACGAAAACACAAGGTTCACAACTCAAACGAAAACTCGATGGTGGCGGTGGCTCCTCAAACCCACGGCCAAAAGGTCTCAGGTTGGTAGTGGTGGTGGCAACTTGAGGTGAGAATGATGGTGACGGCGATGGTGTCGCGGCCAATGTTGACAGATGGGCGGCTCGAGTGGTGATGACTTGGGAGATCGACGGTAGAGATGGGGGTTTGACAGTGGTGGAGGTAGTGTAGGCAATGGTGATGAGGGTGGTGGAAAATGAAAGAAGAAAAGAAGAAGAGAAGAATGAGAAGAAGAAATGAAGGTGAAAAAGCTTGAGGGAAAATGAAGCGAGGGAGGAGGAGGAAAGAAATGAGGGGCGGCGGCTCTGCTGGGGAAGGGAAATGGCATGAGGGGAGAAGAGAGAGAGAGAAGAGGGAAAAGAGAGAAAATTAAAGAAAATTAAATTAAAGAAAAGGGAGGGGACATGGGCATAAGATTGTGGTGGGAGGGGAAAGAGAAAGTGAGAGAGAAAGAGAGAGAAGAAAAAGAAAACCAAATGAAGAGGGAGGAATTCGGCAGAAGGAGGGGGAAACGTGAAGGGGAGAGAGAGAAGGAGAGAGAAAATAAATTTTCTTAGGATTTTTCAATAAATAAATAAATAAATTACCCATCATTTCTCCTCACCAATTCCCCTTAAAACCCTCTTTGCCTTGCAAAATGTCCCCAAAATATCTTCTTAAATTTAATTTTCATTTAAACTAAATTATTGGCCCATAATTCACCATTTTACCATTAGATCCAAATTTCCTTTTTCCGGTCCCCAAATTTTCGTCCGATAATTCATTTTTTGAAAATTTTCAACATGCTGATAATTCAACAAAGGATGAGGCGACATCCAATAATTTAATCTCTATGTTCAATATGCAGAATCGAATTAAATTTCATGATTAAAAATCAATTGGACATGACTTTGGTATAACATATTCTATCAGGTGGCTTTTAAGGGTTCTCGTACAAGTGACCCGTGGTCGATAATTTTTTATTCACATTTATGCCTCTTTGAATCGTGGAGGACCCTTGGTTATCATGTAATCACAAGTATTCAATGATATACATTGAGTATAAGATCAATAAAAAAATTGGTTTATCTTCATTCGATGGGAATATCGTAATTGTGTGGAATCATCTGCGAAACGATTACATACTTCCGTCAAATCGATTTATATCCTTTTGCTAATTGATTTATAAGAGCATAATATTGACCCTTGTTGATCTTTATGATTGAGCGGTCTATCCTTGATTAAATTCTTTGGTCTTTCATGTTTTAATCCTTTACGGCCTCACCCAATAAATTAGTTAACTCGTAAGTGATCAATTCAGAGTAAAATAATCATAAGTGCATTAATGAAATAACCACTTCATATATTTCAAAATAGGACAAAATTTCAGGATATCACGAGAAGAGTGTGGGAGAGAAGAGAGAGAGAAGGGATAGATATTCTAGGATTTTTCTTCCAAAAACCATCATTTCTTCACTTCAACTCTTCCTTAATTTCCTCTTTACCTAATATTTTGTCCCCTCATTTTCCTTTTGTTTTCCTTTTTCTTTAAAGCCTAGATTTTGGCCAAAATTCACAAATTTGCCACTATGCTTGGTTCCCTTTCTAGTTTTCAAATTTTTCGTCCGATAATTCATTTTTGAAAATTTCAAACCGCCGATAATTCGATGGATAATGAGACGACATCCAATAATTTTAATATTAGCGCATTCATAATAATGCATCATAGTAGCGCATTCATAATAGCACATTTGGGCCCTTCAATCACCCTTTCACATCATGGTAGCACATCCAAGCACTTCAATCATCCTCTAGCCTTATTTTTCCATCCAAGCCCCATGTTTCCTGTCCAAGCCCCAATTTTCCCATATGAGCCATAATTTTCCCATCCAACCCCATTTTTACTAGCTAATGGGAGAGAAGAGAATAACCTTGAGCGAGCGATGACTATCATGCCCCAAACCTCGAGCGCGACATTTTAGTGAGCCCCAAATTTCCCATCCCAGGGATTGTACGTGCATTCACAGTAGCAAAGCATCATAGTAGCACATTCATAATAGCACATACGGGCCCTTCAATCGCCCTTTCACATCATGGTAGAACATATGAGCACTTCAATCATCCTCTAACCTTATTTTTCCATCCAAGCCCCATGTTTCCTGTCCAAGCCCCAATTTTCCCATATGAGCCATAATTTTCCCATCCAACCCCATTTTTACTAGCCAATGGGAGAGAAGAGAACAACCTTGAGTGAGCGACGACTATCATGCCCCGAACCTTGAGCGCATGCCCATCTCTCTCTGGTCAATAAAATTTCACAACTTCCCAGGACGAGTCGCCGACTCTTTTCATTTTATTGCACATGCAAAAGCAAATAAATATCCCCCGATAATAATCAACTTGAGATAGAAAAATAGGACAACACATTTACAAACAAACCACGCTTTTATATACATATAGAGTCATGTATACAAATCTATAACCAAAAGACTTCAAAAGACTAGCTCTCAAAAGGAAACTGTCCTAACTGACCTACTTCTCGGATTTCCTTAGTTCAACTCAGGGTCCTCTGCTTTACGGCCCTAAAAATTGAGCCATTGACAGGGTGAGATATAAACCTCTATGATTTCATGCTTTAAACCTCGATTAGGAGGGAAATACACTTAGAAGCATCATAATCACACAATCACACAACCATTAAGACTTACCTCGTCTCAGATCCACCCTGCAGGTTAGTACAATTCATATCACAATGCATATCATCACAGCACGTGACAATTGAAATGCTTCATCCATTCAATTAATCACATGGGTCCCAATTATAAGGCAAAACCATTATGACACGTTTTATATTGTGCCACACAGTTTTGTCTTATAATCAAGTGCATCAAACTCACACAAACATGCATTTCAATTATGAATTTTGCCCTCCTAAGGTACGGCCTACTTGAAGTTTGGCGGTCTACTGGCGTAACCAGGCATCGTCTCACCACCATTGAGCACAGCTTTGTCTCTCAAAGATGGCTTTCCCGAAGGAGCATAGGTCCAGAATTTACTGTGACCCGAATTCCATTAAGTGGGTATCCCATATAGGCTAATGTCCATCTGACGTAGTTCAAGGACAGGTTCTCTTAACCAACACAAGATCATTCAATCGTGACTCAGGATACCGTGCATTACATTCAAATGCCTCAATTAAAATGGTGAACCTAGCATATTTTCTTCGTATTAGAAATATCCGGTAAAATAGTCGTGTGTGGATACACGATCAACTCGACCCATAAAAATTTGATATCATTCCTTTTTAAAATCCCACTGTTTTATATAGTATATAAAACTAGGGGTGTGCAAAATACCCGGGAACCGCTCGGACCGTCCGGAACCGGCGGTTCTCAAGGGAACCAGTCCGGTTCCCGGTTCCAATTTTTGGGAACCGGTGGAAATCGGTCCGGTTCCCAGTTCCGTGGGCGGATCCACCTGCCCGCCCACCCGGAACCTGGCACTTTTTAATATTAAAAAAAAAAAACTAAAAGAAAGAAACCCTAAGTTCGCATCTCGTCTCTTCCTTTGTGGTTTTATCATCTTCGATTCTCTCTCTCTCTCTCTCTCTCTCTCTCTCTTCCTCAATCTCTTATCTTCGTCTTCGATTCCTCCCCTTGCATCGACGCCGCTACCGCCGCTCCTCTTTCGCCACTGTCCACCCCCTCGAGCCGGTCGCCACCCGCCACAACCGCTACTCCTCCGCCTCTGCTGTCTGCCCCCTCGCTATTGTCCGCCCCCTAGCTTAGTCTCTTCCTCTTCGATTCCTCCCTGAGCGTCGACGCCGCCGCCGTTGCTCCTCCTCCGCCGTTGTTCGCCCCATCGTGCCGGTTGCCACTTGCCACAGCTGCTGCTCCTCTGCCTCTACTGTCCACCCCCTCGCTTAGTCTCTTTGTCTTCGATTCCTCCCCGAGCGTCGCTGCTGCCGCCGCTGCTCCCCCGCCGCCGCCAATTGGTACGACTTTAAGAGATTCATCGTTTTCTTGGCTAGGTTGGAAAACTGGAAACCATCACTTACTCTTTCTGGATCAGGATTTGTACATCGGTATGACATGTATGCGAGATGTATGATGCTCATTGTTCTTTTAGAAAGTAAAAAAAAAGATGGGACTGCTAAGTTCGTGCCTTTAACATAATTAGGTTGATCGGATTACTTATACTCTACGAAAACTTTGGGCTGGGAATTCCTGCTGCTAATGATCCGAAAAGTGGGGTTACTTCAAGGCGAGCCAAACTCTGTATGTGATGGGGCAGGACCAACTCCGCTTTCATTGATTTGTTCATTGATGGATTGGAGATTTTCTGTTGCCAAGAGATCTAACTTTTGTCAGTTCGATCTACTTTGCTGATCTACTTTTATAAAATATAGAAGTATTATGTATGCCTTTTCTTGTGAGTAAGAAGTTCATAACCTCGATTGGTCGTTGCATGAAATAGTGGTGCCATGAAGAACATCATGCCCCCATTAAAGATAGCAGCACATCGATGAATATATAAAATTAAAGATGAATTGTTGGCAAGTGAAATTGACCCATCACTTTTATACCCAATATATTTCACATCTCTCTCTGCTCTGTTCTGTACAAGTAGATATATTCTCCTTATACAAATGTGCATGCTTGGCGTTATTCTATACCATAAGCAATGCAATCACTGTGTTTATCTTCATATTCAGCTTGAGCAATTTCTCCACCCTTGAGATGTGGTTGTCGGGGTTGATTGATCTTCAGTTTTACTTGGCCTACACTAGTTTTAGCTTGTGTTTTGACTTTACCATGTTCCTGAATCTTGCTCTTAATGGCAATGATCGCCTGGTAAGAACAAAAAATGCTTATCATCAAGTAGGCCGCATCATGGGCTTGATGAATATTGGTGCCGAGGACAAGCAAAAACAACTCAAGAATTAGGAGCGCTTCAGCTTTTGCGAACTAAGTTGATTTATGATGTTCTGGAAGGGGCACCTAAGGAGTTTTGATTGTGAATAAACACCGATGATGGCTTGAGTTAAAAAAAGGGGCTTCAGCTTTTGTAAACTAAGCTGATTTATGAGGGCTTGAGTTCGAAAAAGGGGCTTCAGCTTTTGCGAACTAAGAATTAGGAGGGCTTGATTTATGTACCTAAGGAGCAGAATCCAATGTTCAGCTTTTGCAAACTAAGTTGCTGACCTTAGTAAGGATGTTGCTTTAGCCAGCTTGGGAATTGAGTTTTTCAGGGACTTATATGGCCACATGAGAGTTTTGATTGTCCTTAATGATGTGGAAAATGTTTGTCATGTCAAGAAACTTATCGGAGATATTTTTGGTTGCTTTGGATATGGAAGTACAATCCTTATAACCTTGTCTAATTTACTTTACTTGATGAGTTTATTTCGCGTACTTAAATTTGGTTTTTCTTTCTTCGGCTTGCTTTGATGTCACGTAGTCATTTTATGTTGATTATTTTGCGTCAATATCGGTTCCATGGATCCACCCGGGAACTGGACCAGACCGGCGGTCCGGTTCCCGGGTGGATCTATGCAACGAACGGGTGGATCTCGATTCCAATTTTTTGGAACCGGTCCTTAGCGGGTGGTTCTCGATTCTAGGTCGGGAGTGCCCGCCCGAACCATGCACACCCCTATATAAAACCATTTTTGGTGTAATTCGGGATTTTTAGAATAAATATTGAAATTCTTAAATTTTGGAATTAAATACTCTAAATTCCAATCAAGCACTCAATTTGCACAAACACTCAATTACATAAACTATCCACACCATTGCAATCAGCACGAAGTTCCAGTCACCGGCTATCGCGTTCTAATTTTTGAAAAATATTTAATAAATAAATAATTACCAAAATTAGTTAAATAATTCAATTTAAATACTAAAAATACCACCCTAGGCCAAAATCACTAAATTAACCACCTAATCGAATTCGAGAAAATTCTCAAACCTGTCTAGATAAATAACACATCATGTCTAGGCCTTAATTAATTTAATCTAACCACCTAACATGCATAATTGAATAATTAAATTGCTAATGTAATCTAACTAACCACCTAATCCTAATTAATTTAATCTAAACACCCCTTAAACATCATTAGCCTACTAAGAAGAGTTTAGCGCATAAACTCACTAGTTTAATGCGAAAACCAGTTCACTGTGACGGCGGCACGACGGCGGCCGAAATTGGAGATTGCGATGGCGCCAACGGGGCTTGGACCAGGCCTAAAATCGGCCCAACAAATCTCAGCCCAAACTGAGATTTGTTAATGAGTTGGGCTTGGCTTGCTTGGCGGGCTTGGGCTGCAACTGGGCTCCAAGTGGGCTGCTGGACCAAGGCTGAAGATGGGCTGAATTCACTGGTCTTCAAATGGGCTTGACCAAAACTGAAGATGGGTTGGAATTGCGAGCTGCTGGGCCATTGAAATTCGCTAGGCTGAGCTGCAGTAAACCGAAGCAGCAACCACGGAGCAACTTCGATTAGGACGTGCGGCAAGAGGTTTTCGAGGTAGCTACTTCGGTGGATGTTGCAGGAGATGGTGGCAGCTAGCAGTCGAAGGGCAGCTGAAGTTGACTGATCGTGGCTGGATTGAGGAGAAACCGATGGGATGGAACGTTGGCAGCTGCTGCTGGGCTAGGCTTCGGTGAGTGGAGCTACAACGGTGAAGCCACGTGGAGAGGGAAGGGTTGATGTGAGTCAACAGCGTGGGCGCGAGCTGTGCAGGAGTTGACCGGTGTGCTGGCAGTAGAGAAATGAAGCGGAGAGAGGGCGATCGATGGAATGGCAGAAACAAAGGAAAAGAAAATGAAAGAAAAAGAAGAGCTGCTGGTTCGGTGAGGTTGCCGAGAAGGGGAGAGAGAGATTTTGCACAAAGATGAAGGAGGGGCGGATGACCTTGACGTGCAAAGGAAGGTGGGAAGGATGAGGGAGAGAGAGGGTAAAAAGTCAAGCAAGCTTAGCCAAAAACTTAAATGCTTGGTCCCCTTTTGGTCTTCAAGCATATCTTAATGTCCTTAATACTTTATTGCTTGGAATTCCACAAATAATCCAATTTAAATATAAAAAATGCAGCCCCAAGCCTAGATCCGAATTTCACTCAACTTTGACTTCAATTTCTTCTATGAATTCTCCAATTCAAGGTCCAATTTCGCCAAGGAAAAAGCCCATGAAATTTCTGCAAGTCCTCAGCGTCAAATAGCTCGGCTTAGAAGTCAAAATTTTCCTTCAAATCGGCCTGTCCAAATTTTCGTTAATTTTCTAAATCATCCGAATTAATTTTCTATAAAAATCTCGTAATCTTTGAAATTTCTTCAAAAGATGAGTCGACATTCCTAAAATGAATTGTGACATGATAGAACTTTCAATTTTGAAATTAGACTCAATTTAGCGGTTAATTTCAATCGACGCGATTTTAGCGTGACCTAACCTATTAGGTAGCTTTTAGGGATTTTTAGTGCAATTAACCTGTAGTCAATAACCACTGGGGGTTCACCCCAGTGGCCACCCTTCCAACATGGAAGGGGGAGGTGAGGGGTTTAAATCCCCACCTCCTCAGGGGGGGATGGGATAGGGATGCGTAAGTTTCGAGAGTGGGTTGCGACTCCCACACCCTACAAGAGACAAGGCCCAAGTCTGCGAGTGAGTGTAGAGTAGAAATAGAGTAGGACTGACAAAAAAAAAAAAACCTGTAGTCAATTACTTTTGAGCCATATTGTACATCTTCGACACATTGGTGACTCTCGATTGTCGTGAAAATCTCGAGGTTTCAATTATGGACACAAGGTACATAAATGATATAAAAATCGATCAGGTGCCATTTAACGAGAATTTTGCAATTATGTGGAATCACCACGCACTACTCACATATCTCCATGGAATCGACTTATCTCTAGTCTCTAATCAATTTTTGACGGTGTTGTAATGATCATTGCAGATCAATACGGTTGGGCAGTCGATTCCTGGTCGAATTCTCATGTTCGTTGTGTTAAAATCCCTTAGTGGTTTCCCCATATAGTCTAGTTATCTTGTGAGTGATTAGCTCAGAGAATAATACTAACGGCGTGTTGATGAAAGACCCAATTTATTTAATCAAAAAAAAAATCTGAAAATTCAGGTTGTTACAACGACGGTGAGTGGTGAGCAACCATGAGTGAACAGCAAGTGGCAACAGAGCTACAATGAGGATGGCAACTGAGCTTGAAGGGCAAGCTTGAGAAGGAATGGTGAGCTATGGACCGTGCTTGTTTGTGCCACGTCGTTAGCGTTGCACAATCAAGTCAAGACGCTAAACAACATCATTTAGCGTAGTCTATGTGGACTGCATGATGGCATTCTTTACGTGGATAATTTTTTTGAAAGAAATGCCACATCGTATAAAATTCTCGTCGCAAAAAGCCACGTTAGTTGTTTGGCCAAAAATTATTGTCATTGGCACTTAAGTGTTCCTTTCTTCTATGATTTTGGAACTTAAAGTATCCCTCTGCAGCAGGTTATGGCATTTGGGGTGTTCATTTGCAGACTTTTTCATCATACATTAAGGCATTCTTATTTTAAGACACTACATTTGTTCATTCATCTCAATTGGTAATCGCGTGTGCCTATGTTACAGGTTTAATTGTCATTCTGCTTTTCCATGAAATATTGGTGTTCCTATGTTCTCCTCTATACTGACTAGTGTACATTAAAGTGAAGAAAAGATTAAAAAGTAGTTTCTCCATACAGTCAATTAGATATTTATTTTCAACGATCGAATTGCTATGGTTGGAATGAACCACATGAGATCTGCGTACTTCAAAATTGTCCAGGACCCCAACCTTCCTTTCCGCCCATAGAAACGAAAGTAGCCATTAGGACAGCATTATGCTACGACTGGTGAAAGGCCTTTATGCCTGAGGAATGTTCTGGGTGAAGGCTCACGACCCCGAAATTAAGTGAAAACCTGGGATATTGACATGGTAAGGAGATCATGCAAAACTAACTTTACTGGCGTCATATAGAGGAGAAGCTAAATGGGCGTCATAAAAAGTAAAAGTAAACTATAAAAAATGTCAATAATATATAAGAGCATATGAGAATGCAAAATGTTGGGGCAGCTGAGCTCGCTTTAAAAATTGGGCCATGCGTGATTGCTGGTCATTACCTCAAAATTTGCAAAATTGCAACTTCCGGACTTGTAATGGAGCTTTTCCACCTCCAAGAGCAAAGATCGTATGTTAGAACCTTTGCCTATTTCTTTAACAGCATACCAACCACGCTCAATATATCATGATAAGAACCAACAATTGATTCTAAAAAGAAGGCATTGTTGCGCGGTAGTAGGGTACAGTCATCAGAGCATGATGGGCATAAGTTATTTAAGCATACATGTATGCAGAGTAATTAGTTTTGGCTAGGCTTTCATTCCTTGCTCAGACGTTCACTGGGATCGCTCACCCGTATAGTCTATGAGGGGTAAGAAAAGGCAACGGTCACCTGTTTAATAATGTCACCACTTGACAGATGCATAAAGTTAACATGAATTGTAAACGCAAGGCCCAAGGTTCTTTTATAGCAGAATACTTTCATTTCAAACGTGTCTTCCACTTCTAGGACATACCTTGCTGTCATCTAAACCTGCATCCTCAAATGCAGAGAACGCATCTGCAGCTAGTAGCTCTGACCACTGAAAACCAATACATTTAGGGTCAGAACTATACAAACCACGAAATAACTAAATCTCAAGCACGATTATGGATATGCCAGTAGTCTGAACTGACAGCCACTACAAGGAAAAGGGGCGTATTATATTCAAAAGAATTGTTTCATCATCTAGTACAAACTAACCACAAAGGGAATCTGGCATAACCAACAGAAAAGAATATCCTATACCTTGTAGTAGTAATAACCAGCTACGTGTCCACCTGATCATAAGTAAAAAGCAAGAGATTCACAGCCGCGTAAAATTTAGATGGTCCAATAAGGTATACATAATCTCAAAGAAAAAGTTTGACGGCTAGGAAGACGAACCTGAAAATATATGACCGAACGTATAAAGGAATCGATCCTCAGGAAGTGGAGGGATTACCTGGGTTTTTTTATTCCCAAATCCTTTGATACACTTCAAATAGAGATTTCGACCCACCAGGAACATAATTTGTATTAAGCTGCAAATCTACACTTGTGAATGTTACCAGAGAAATTGCGCAGACAGAAAATGATTGTAATAACCAAGTCATATCTAAATCCATATTAGTATGATTCCTGAAGAGAGCGACTTTTCAGCATATAGAGTTTCTAAATTCCCAATGTTCATTCAATCAATGGGTAATTATCTTCTCCTAAAGAATAGCTTGATTTGCATCTTTTCAAAGGATTTATAGAGAAACAGCCAGGTAGAAACCATGCTTGCACTAGGATTCAAAAAACAAGTCTAATTGCACTAGGAGTCCTCTCCTTTTTGTTTCATCGTTTCAAACTTGCCTACTTAAATCGCCACAAACAGGTTAGACGATAGATGAAGGTGGAACCTGAACGGACAACAGGTGTAGCATTCTGCTTTTGATCAATGTAGCACCACAAGGACAAAGTACACGTGAGACGATTCCCCACGGACAGGGCGATGCCTACTAGGATAGCATTCTCTCATCAAAAACAATTTGATATGGTCCTAATTTCAAAAGGTGTAAAGAAATTGTGGAATGAGTTTGATAGAATGTGGCATGAGTTTGATGCGTTCTCTCATGGTGAGTTTGCATGAAAATGCAGATTGAGTTTGATGGAATTATATGCGTTTGATGCGCTTGCGATGAAAGAATTTTGGGATAATAAGAGTTCACCACTAAGGCATAAAGAAATTTTCTACCAGTCAAGGTATTAGGAATTACTCCTTTAGCCAAAAACGAAGAACTTAACTGTTCATCATCAACAAATTATAAAAAGAACCACTCACTTGAGAAAAATTCTTATTTATAGTCAACTCATAAAGCTCTTACAATTGAGAAGAACACACTTAACTAGGTGTCACACCCCGAACCACGAACATACGAACATCTCTCAATGGTCGATGAATACTTGCAACATCCTAGGACTCGTTGCCAATTCATTATTTTTTTCAATTGAATGCGAGTGAAAGTTGGGTCGGCCAAAAGGAACCAAAGCAAGAAAGAAAGAAGAAGAAGAGAGATGAAGAAGAAAAAGGAAATGAAGAAGAGGGAGAAGGTGGGTCGGCTGATGAGGGGAAAAGTAACATGAGAAAGAGAGGGGGGAGAAAAAAAGAAAAAAATAGATTTTCCCAAGATTTTCCCCAAAATTTTCATCATTTCCCCTTCAACCACTCCTCCCAAAATCCTCTAAACCAAGCCTTATATCCCCTTAATATCTTCTTATTTCCTTTTTGTCTCTTTAAAGCCAAGATTTTGGCCAAAATCACCACTTTGCCACTAGGGCTCGGTTCCCTTTCCAACTTCCAAATTTTGGTCCGGTAATTCCTTTTCTAAAAAAATTTAAACTTGTAGATTATTCAATGGACAATGAGGCGACATCAATAAATTAGTCTTGAAATTCTTGAAAGTTCAATACCTAAAATTGAATTAAATTTCATGATTAAAAATCAATTGAATGCGACTTTAGTATGATCTAAATTATTGGGTGGCTTTTAAGGGCTTTTGCGCGGTCAACCTATGGTCAATAATTTTTTATACACATTTGTGCTTTTTTGAATTGTGAATGACCCTCGGTTGTCATGTAATCACGAATGTTCAATTACATAACTTAAGTACAAGATTAATAGAAAATCAATTTATTGTCATTCGACATGGGTATCGTAATTGTGTGGAATCACCCACAAATTGATTAAGCACTTCCATCGAATCGACTTATATCCATTTTCTACTTGATGTATAACAGCATAGTATTGGCCCTTGTTGATCTTTATGGTCGAGTGGTTGATCCTTGATCAAATTCTCTGGTCTTTCGCATCTTAACCTTGTGTAGTCTTGCCCAATAGATTAGTTAACTCATAAGTGATCAATTCAAAGTAAATTGATTTAAGTGCATTGATGAAATAACAATTTCACATATTTCGGAATGGGTCAAATTTCGGATATCACACTAGAAAACATCAAACTAGGAAATGTTAAAATTGGAAACCTTAGACTAGGAAATATCAAAATAGGAAACCATAATTTAGGAAATATTAAAATAGGAAAAATAAAACTAGAATATATCAAAATAGGAAACCTTATTCTAGGAAATATCGTTTGACTAAAAAAATAAGAAATATCAAACTAGGAAACATTAAATCAGGAAACAAACTTCATCTAGGAAACAACTAAAATTAAGATATGCCTTGATTTAGCTAAATGAACCTTTATTCTAAATCTTTGATACTTTCTCCTTATTGGACCCATTAGATCATGTTGTGGCCGAGACCTCCCTTATACTTGCATAGATATTAAATATCCTTTAGTTGAATTTGATGCTCTGATGATTGGGGCAATGTGATATTCCGAAATTTGGCTTCTTTTGAAATATATGAAATGGTTATTTCATTAGTGTATTGATAGTTAATTTACTCTAAACTTATCACTCATATATTAACTAATCTATTAGACAAGGCCGTAAAGGGTTGAAACGCAAAAAACTAAAAAATTCAATTATGGATCAACCACTAGATCAAAAGGATTGACAATGGCCAATTCCACGCTGTTATAAGTCAATTAGCGAACTAATATAAATCGATTCGATAAAAGTACATAGTCAATTTGTGAGTGATTCTACACAATTATGATACTCACGTTAAACAACGATAAACTGATTTTCTATTGATCTTGTACTCAGCTACATAATGGAACCCTTGCGATTACATAACAATCGAGATTCATCCATGATTTGAAAAGGCAAAAATTTGGATCGAAAATATCGACCACAGGTCAACCTCGGGAAAACCCCTAAAAGCCACCCCATAATTTAGGTATACTAAAGTTGTAGTTGATCGATTATAACCATTAAATTTAATTCGGTTCTAAGTATTGAATTTTCGAGATTTCAAGACTAACTCATTGGATGTTACATTACTATCCATCGAATTATTGGCAAGTTTAAAAGTTTTGGAAAAATGGTTAATCAATCGAGAATTGAACGTTGGAAAGAGAAGCCAGGCCAAGCGAGGGCTATTGGGCCTCATGCCCATGTGGATTGACCAAGGAAGCCCTAGTGGCCAAGCCGAGCCCACCAAGCCCATTTCAAGCCCAAATCAAGCAAACAAGCCCAAGGGAAAAATTGGAAAGTTTGGACAAAAAGTGTGAAGTGTCCAAGTTGCCTTTGCATTTATAGACAAAGGGATAAAAGAGACAAATGACTTGGCTCAGAGGATTTTGGGGATGGTTGGTGTGAAGAAATGATGAGTTTTGGGAAAAAATCTAAGAAGTATCTAACTTCTCTCTCTCTCTCTCTCTCTTCCCCCTCCCTCTCGCGCCTTTCCCCCAAACTGCCCCATCTTCTTCTTCTTTTCCTCATTGTTTTCTCCCTTTTTGGCCACCCCTCACACCACCACTCATTACCGCTTGTCTCCACCACCATTCTTTTCCTCATTGTTTCCTCCCTTTTTGGCCACCCCTCACACCACCACTCATTACCGCTTGTCTCCACCACCATTCACTATCACTTTAGCCACCGCGTTCCACCGCCTATCTGCATCATGTTCATCACCGCTTGTGACCCTCAAGTCATGAGCCACTATCACCACACCATCTCCATGCCACCTCATTTTTTTGCTGTTCAACCACCGCCACTACACCTTCCTCCACTGTCATCGCTTGTCTACGTCTCACATGTTGCTATTGTCACTATTGTCCCACCAAGCCACTGCCTCCACCTTCACCAAGATGCCTAAGCCAAGAGGCCATGAGTGTTGAATGGCTTCGCCACTACAGTTGAGTCTCCATTGAAGCCGGGAATGCATAATTCTTGACATTGTCGTGCTGCCGTGACCATGAGCTTGCCACCACTAGAAAACTGTGAGTTAGCTCCTAATTCTTGATTTGATAGTTAATTGTGTTTGGGGTTATGTTTCATTCAGGCTAATGGTTGTTAGTGATATATAATGATGGTTTAGTGCTAACCATGGTTAAGGATGGGCTAGATTAAGACTAATTGAGATCAGTTTTAATTAAGGAAAATTAGTTTAATTAATTGTATTTAGTTTAATTAATCATAATTAGTTTAATTAACTATTATTCATCTTAATTAAATATGGTTAGATTAATTAATTATCGTTAGCCTTAAGTAATCGCAGTTAGTCTAATTAATCATCATTAGTGGAAATTAATGACTAATTAGTCGTTACGTAAAATTGTATACTCGTTTTACTAGATGGATTTACACATAATTCTGATTGTTCGAGCTTGTTATGCCATGTTATTGATTGCTCAATTATAGACCTTAATTACTATGTTTTTAAAGAAGGTTTATTTGGCAAAAAAAGGGCATATTTTGAAAAGTCATGTTCAGACACCATGTTTTATGCGTTAAATGAGGTAATGGGGTTTTAAAAGGAAGGTTTACAAAGTTTGGCGGTATGTGACCACATGTGAATATTTTATCAGAATTTTAAATATGAAAATTTACCAAAGTTTGTTATTTGAACATAAACTCTTTTGGTACTAAACTAATCGATGACAAATAAAATTGACTTGAGTGTTAGCATGCTTGAGTGGTCATTTAATCAAACCTGTCGACCAATGGAAGTTTAGAAGGAATGCCTAATGTTTATTGGATGCCTGGCGGGGGTCTGGATGCTAAGTCGAGGTTGAAGCCGAACCGATATTCCTTAAGGATTGCCATCTATGTAGGGTTTCTAGACGATGTTGTGCCCGATAGGGTGGAAAGATGCTTAGTTATGCTGGAAAACTGCCAACTTGCATGTTGGTTATGACCCGAGGGATCATAATAATTGGAACACATGTGTTGGTAATGTGCCTGGTTATTGTGGAATGTATTTTGATTATTGTTTATGCTTGTTGCATTGATATTGTCACGTGTGACGTATTAATATGCAGGGATGTGCCAAGGTAAGGTAAATTTTTATGTTGTGTGCATTTAAATTGCCTTCAAGATGAATTCACATCCTAGTCAAGACTTAAGCTATTAACTCGCTAAGACTTTTATCTCACCTCTCTATTATTGATTATTTTTCAAATCCTTAGTATGGAGCGCCACCCAGAACATTTTAGGGTCCCCATGGACCAGGATTAATATATGATTCATTTATGACCACGTTTCGTACTCCAGGGACCGGTTGTGTCCATGAGCTAGTGGTCACGACCATCTGGGTAGATGAGGGACTAACTACTTAGGTACCTCATAGGTTCAAAGCGTGGTGTGTGGGAAGAATGGTGTTCGTACAAGTCCGATTCAAGGTTTTGATGGACCACCCGTTGAGGGTTTACGGATGCAAATTGGGATCTCATGGACAACGACAACCCTAATGGTATCATGGAGGATCAAGAGTTTGATCTAGACACAGAGGAGTACACCTTCGACAATGAACCCGAGGAGGAGTTCATTCACGACTTCGATCTCAACTATGACCCCCGAAACTAGCATGAACATTGCCCTAGAAAAAGCTAAAGCTAACCCCGACCCTTTTTTACCACTTTTGCCTATTGGTCATTAGGAAGTTCTCTTTTGATGTAAAATTTTAGATATCAAACTTTCTGGAGTTAATAAGTGGATAAATAAATGTGCTGCTTTTGGAAATTATCTATTGTACTTTCCAATCCCTATGCTTTGTTAGTTGATTAGGTGTTTATATAAATTGCTTTTGCATGTGTTTAATCAAAAGAGAAAAAGAATGGGTCGGCAGTGTGTCCTTGGATATCACAATTAATCAATCGCTGAGGGATGTTTGCGCGCTTGGGGTTCAAGATGTGATAGTCAAAGTTCCAAATTGGACAACTAAGGACATATTCTGGGGCCTATAATGGGTTGGGTTCACTCTTCTAGCAAGCTAGCTTTTTGGGATGATTTCTTCTGCCCCTTGTAATACATCAACATGGTATTTGAGCCACTTCATGGATGTCCACCTTTTAGTGATTTATTCTTGGAGTTGCCATCCCTTAGTGGTGGCCCTAGGACATAGCCTCAGGCTATTAAGGTTGTAGAATCTTGAAGAGGGGAAGATGATGTAGTCAAGGTCCTAGATTGAGCAACTAAGATTTTTTCTCTTTTTTCTCAAACCAAGAGGTTCGTGAATTGGGATCCTATTGCATATTGATACAAATGACATTGTGGTTAGGATTAGATCTTGATGAAACAATATGTCAATGAGAAGTTTATAAGTTCAATTATTTTTTGTGGAGGGAAAGGGGACAAAATGGAAACTTCTCTTTCATGAAAAGTGGAAAAAAAAAAAAAAAAAAAAAAAAAAACTGCTTCTTTGATTTTTTTTTTTCCCGCTATAATGTGTCAAAAGTGCATGTATAGCTCTTAAGGGATACAAATTTTATCCTAATCAACCGATTTTTTTTTAGAAAGATTAGTTTTTAGGCCAAGATTTTTTTTTTGTTTTTTGTTTTTTTAATTTTGTCCTTTGGCCTCTTACGTGATTATTTGTTGTTGTTGCTTCTTTAATCAACAACCTTTACTATTGTGCCATTCTATATGAAATATGAGTACATTATCTTCGCACCTGTCCTACTCACCCTCCTTTAACCCAATACCTCCCTCACCTACATTCTTAGTCTTCGTTTTAGCCTTTCTATTAGGTTCTACAATGACAAAGGTTGAAGTGCTTCACGATCCATTGGCTCCCACAATTTACATCACGAATTGGTATGAAAGCAGATATTTCATTTTCTTGTATCAATCATCAAGGTAATCTTTTGAGTCGTGGCTTTTCAACTAGATAGTATTTATGGTATGTGCACAATGAATTTCCCTTTGTTGACATGCTTGACATAAACACTTCCTCAAATTTAGATGGACAATATACTTATCAGCACTTTTCATGATCTCATATCCTTCATCCCATTCCAAATAGGATGACAAAATCTACCGGTAGCTAATTTCTCATCAAATTTCTTCGTAATCCTAGGAGTATATGGTCTAGTCCACTTTGTAGCCTCATTTCTGTATTTTTGTAACCAAGTCATAGCCATAACTCATATATTTTCCAGCATCGTGATGATTGGTTTGCACTTGACCTCTATTATTCTTCCATTGAATGCTTCGTGGAGGTTGTTGTCAATATTATCATATTTGAATTCCTCACCGAAGAATGCCATACACCAATTCTTCAATTCTATTTGGAAGAGTGCTTCAAAACCTTCGTTTGTCAACACAAGCAATCCATGTTTAGCCACCCTAAATTCACCCATGTTCATGCTCTTTGCTATCTACCAAAATTGCATATGTAGCTTATCACTTTGCAGTTCTTTGTCTAGTTTGTGTATATGTGCCTCACATATATTTTATGTTCAACATAGGACATCAACTCAACTAATGTCAAAACCAATCCATATTATAATTCAAACCGAAAAATGGAAGCAAAGATATGCTTTTGATATCAAAAAGTAAACAATTGACAACGATATTACCATTTGTTGGTTGTTCATGAACATCCACTCTTCCCATTAGTTATCTCCAAGTCAACCATTATTGTTTTTTAGGAATCAGAACCAATTGTCCTTGTCCTCTATCTTGACGGTAGCCTAAGTTAGTGGAAACATATGATTATTCGTATCTTTTCCAATTGCAACCAATAATTCTTCCTTGCATAAGCCGTTCAAAAAATAGTCATCTAATCCTATAATCTGTCTACAACCAAATAAAAATCACCCTTTACCTGCATTGGAGCACACAAAAAATTTATCAAACCAAATCTCACTATCAGGAAGTTGTCTCTCCATGTCCTCTATAGACACTCTACTTGAATGGTTTTAAAGCCTACACTCCCAAGCATAATCCTAAACCTACCCATATTCCTTGATATACTAACCAATGAGTATCCTCATAACCTTCTGCTTCATTCTTTTGCATTCATTCTTGGACACATTAATGTTCATATGCTCCTTTGCCAACTACTTTAATTGAGTAGTATTTACCTTAGGCATCACCTTGATCACATTGAATATGTGCTTGGACAACCATTGTGATGTCCCAAGTTGTCACTCTTATTTTTATCACGCATACAAAAGGATATATATCAATTTACATTCTTAATATGAAGGTGTTGCATTTAAAAGCAAATTTCATAAGCACTTCCTTCCATTTCATTCATTATATGTATAGTTACATGAGGAAAACAAGGACACCCAGACCCCTAGAGTGCCAAAAGTTGGCTCAAAGGGACACTTAAGTGTCAAAAGTTATAAAAGTGATACTTAAGTGTCAAAATTGGAGCAAAATAGATCATTTAAGTGCCAATCCAGCCAAAATGCTAACATGGCGATTTTTTGACGAAGTAAGTGCAAAATGAAATTGCTTTAGTGTTGACATGGTAAATAATTAATATAAAAATCAATTAAATGAAATTTAAAACTAAGTTTAAAAATAAAAATAAAAAAAAAAAGTGGTTGAGGGCTTGAGCCCTCGTCGTCGTCACCGGGAAGGGCTAGCAACGGAGGGGGCGGGGTCGGCCGAGTCACCGGGCCTTGGCCGGGGGCCGGTGACCTCGGCCAACCGGCCGCGAGCCCTCACCCAAATCCAGCGAGGGTTGGCAGCCCTCACTCGATCGGGCCTAGGGCCGCCATCTGCTTGGGTGATTTGGGTGAGGGTTGCAACCCTCGCCCGGCCGGGCCAAGGGCTGTCACCCCCAACAAGTGGGGGCCCTTGGCCCGGTCGAGTGAGGGTCGTCGACCCTCGCCAAAACTAGGTGAGGCCATGACCCTTGCTGCCAATCGGTCGAGGTCACCGGCCCTTAGCCAAGGCCCGGTGACCCCGGTCGACCCTCCCTCCTCTGTCGTCGACCCTTCTCGCTGGCTGTAGGGAGGCGGTAGCGAGGAGAGGGCTCGGCCCTTAACCATCATCCTTTTTAAATTTTTTAAATTTTTTTAATAGTTGTATTTTTAATTTTTAAATGTTTTAGATAAATTTAGTTTTAAATGTAATTTAATTAATTTTTATATTAATTTTTTACCACGTCGCACCAAAACGACGCCGTTTTTGCATTGTCTAGTCACGTCGGCATGCAAAACAATACCATTTTGCACTTACTTTGCCGAAAATTGCACATGTTAGCATTTTGGCCAATTGGCATTACGTGATCTTATTTTCTCCGATTTTGACACTTAAATGTCACTTTCATAACTTTTGGCACTTAAGTGTCCCTTTGTACCAATTTTTGCACTTGAAGCGATCTTTTGTCGGAAAACAAGTTTTTAAATAAAAGAAATGCTTTTGGTGGAAAAATTCAACCATTCTTAGGGCATGTAAACATTCAACAAACAGTAGTAAGATAAACTCAATTAGTGAATGATAAAATCAATTAGTGAACTTCCTAGACCTCACATAGAAACGTTGTTCACTTGGGAAGCACCTTAAACATGTAGTTATCTATCGATAGCAAAAACATAATAAGCTTCCATCGCTTTACCCTATCTATCCACATTAGAGCGAATCTACTTAATCATGACCATCAATATAACACATAGGTAAATCCCATAATACTTTCCACACTCCTAAGCCAATCATACAACTGCACAATATGATTAAATCATGTGCTCATGCCATGCAATAATCCGAACCTAATCACATACAAATCTCATGCACTTTCTCTATAAATATGTCCAGATTATTATAGCCAATTAGGACTGAAGGCCAACTCGAAGGTTCACAGTCATCTGTCGTAATTGGGCATTGTCTCACCTCATCAAGCACGACATTGTCCTATGTAAATGCATCAAGATGGCATTCCTGCAAGGAGCTTCGTTTTGAAATCCATCCCTGAATGGCATCCCGTTGACTTGGGGGCATCCGAACTAAATCAATCATCGTCCCACGTAAAATGTATCGGGACGGGTTTACACTCTACATAAAACACATCAGGGTCTTTAGGTGATCACATGGGCATACCATTCCTTATTTTTTTGTATATGTTTCTCATTAATCATTGTGATGCTCATGCAATATGCAATAACATTTGCCACTTGCCACCATAGAAGAAAAGATAGGCTTAAGATGATGGGATTTTTAGTGTGTAATGCAAGCTTCTTAAGCTTGCATGAAGGCTAATTGGTGAGAGAGGAAAAGACAATGATGATGAGACTAGGAAGTCTTGCCACCAAGCTTGTTTCGAGCTAAGCTTCTTCTGAGTTTGGAAGTAGCCTGTGGCCATGTTGTCGATCCTCATGAAAACCGTGATCCTAGAGATAGTGCCTCCATGTGTGAAGGCAGTGCACCACCACAGTCATCTCCTTCTCTTGGACCATGTATCGTTGTTCGGTATCGTTCAATTTCCGGGACTTGAAGGCAACTGGATGCCCTTCTTGCATCAAGACACCCCCAATAGCAAAATCAGAAGCATTGATCTCTACCTTATACGGTTTGGTGTAGTCGGGCAACACAAGCACTGGCTCTTCGGTCATGGCCTGCTCCAACCGATTGAACGCCTCTTGACACCGATCCACCCACTCCCACGGTCTTTCCTTCTTTAGCATGTCCGTGAGTGGCACGATGAGGCTCTAATATCCCCGAATGAAGCACCGATAATAGTTGGTGAACCCGAGAAAGGATCTCAGCTCCGTCACCTTGGTCGGTGGCTCCCAATCAACGATGGCACGAATCTTGGTCATGTCCATCTGCATTCGTCCGCCCCTGACAATGTGCCCAAGGAAAGGCACTTCTCTTTGTGTAAAGACACATTTCTAATGCTTCACATATAAATCGTTTTCCCGAAGGGTCCAAAAAACTCGATTCAAATGCTTGACGTGTTCCTCGAGCATCCAACTATACACAACGATATCATCAAGATAAACCACAACAAACCGATCAAGGAACTGATGTAGTACCTTGTTCATGAGAGTGCAAAATGTAGCTGGCGCATTGGTCAAGCCAAAAGGCATGACAATGAACTCATAGGATCCATAGCGGGTCACACATGTAGTTTTCGACTCATCCCGTTTGGCAATCCAAACCTAGTAGTATCCCGATCAGAGATCAAGCTTGGAGAACCATCAGACTTCCCATGCTGATCGAACAAGTAGGAATGAGGGGAATCGGGTACTTTTTTTTTTTTACGGTGAGCTTGTTCAACAACACTTGGTAGTCAATGCACATGCAGAGGGATCCATCATGTTTCTTTTAGAACAAGACTGGGGCACCAAACGGGGCCTTGGATGGCCAAACGTACCCGGCATCGAGCAGCTCTTTGAGCTATTTCCTCAATTCTTCCAACTCAGGTGGGGCCATGCGATAGGGTGCCATGGCTAGCGATCGAGCATCGGGCACGAGCTCGATTTGGTGGTCCACTTCTCTCTAAGGGGGCAACTTCTTAAGCAGCTCGGGCGGCATCACATCTTGGAAAGCGTCGAGGACTCGGGCCACCTCTCCTCGGTACCTCATTTTCATCTACACCCTCCTCCTTCAACACCACCAAGAAGGTCACCACGCCCTTCCGTAACCCCTTTGACAAATGCATGGCCGATAACATCTTATTATCGCGTCTCGACTCGCGGTAAATCGAGACCATGCATTGGCACCACTTATCTAGGATACATATGTAATCCGCGAAGGAGATAACACCCACATTGATCCGGTCGAGGAACCCTAAACCCAACACAAAATCATAATCATCAAGGGGGATTACCTCGACATCCTTTCGACTAGTCCATGGACCGAGGTGAAACTTTACGCCCCTAGCCATGCCGCTGGTTAAGACTTCCTTAGAGTTCATCATTTTGAGCCAACCAGAGTCGCATGCTTTAACCGGAAGATTCAGCTTCTTTGCGGCCTCTTAGGATATGAAGAGATCGGATGCCCTAGTGTCCATGAGTGCGCTCATCGTGACACCACTGATCTTCACATCCACAAATATCATCCCTTTAGGTTTTTTGGCCTTCTTGGCCTTGATCAACCCAAGGATCCGTAATGATCCCAACCGTGCAACCTCTCGCAGCTTATCCTCCTTGCACAAGGTTGCCAATTTCCCTATTTTCGGGCAATCACGAGTCATATGAGGACTGTCACAAAAGAAGCACTTGTAGGTGCGTACCTTGCGATGGTATCCTTCATGGCTCGACTCAAGTTGAGTCTTGGGAGGGACCACTAGCGGTTTGCCTCCATTCTGACGATGGTACCTCCTCCAATCTCCCCCACCAGTGGCTTTTCTCTCGGCCGAGAGTCGGGCTTGACAGGGGATGTCGACCTATATTCCACAAGGGACTCAGCCATGAAAGTAGCCATCAAGAGATCCGTTGCTTGGCATCGTTTGAGTTCATGCCTGACCCATGGTTTGAGTCTACTCATAAACTAGTGGAACGCCTCCATCTCGGTATGGACGAGATTTGGAGTAGCAGCTTCGAGAACCGTTTCACATAGTCACGGACTCCACCCTTTTGTTCTAGGCATTTAAGTTTCCCGCAAGCTTCCTCCTTCGTATAAGCAAGATAGTAGGTTCGTCAAAATTCTTCGACAAATCAAGCCTATGTCGTGATAAGGTCGCCATTCCTACCATCCGACCGACATCGCCACCATAGAAGCACATTATCAACTAAATACATGGCTATTGTGTTTACCCGAATAACATCGTCAGTCATTCATATGGTCTGGAAATATCATTCCATGTACCATAAGAAGTTTTCCACGTCCTTTGCCATTTGGGAGCCCTTGAACTCCTTCGGCTTAGGTGCATCGGCATGCAGTTGCACAGTGATCACCCTATTCACACATGCGGCTTCAAGCTCGGTGAGCTTGCTTTTCAATTTGGCCATCTCCACGTGCATGGCCACCATTGCGGCCTCCCAAGTCTCATCCCATTGCTGCAGCTCATGTGTGAGGGTCCCCAACACCTCTACACAGAGCTCTCCTATGTCGGACTTGAGTTCTTGCACTTCGGCCAAGAACTCCTCCCTACCGACTTCCGCTTCGTCGATGGTCTGGTTCAGGTCATCCATCAACTCCTGGACGTCCATGACAGTCTCCTCTAGGACTGTCACTCGGTTCTCTAGATCCCCTTTTGGGTCCCTTGAGCTCGAGATAGCATGGTTCTTCTTTGACCGAGTGCCTTTCTCGGCTGGACACCCATGATTTTCATGGTCATCGCCTTGCACGACTGGGATGTCAACACGAGAATTAGCCATTGCGCTTGGAACAATAGCTCTAATACCACTTGTCACAGGTGGGTCGAACACGAATAATCAAACATTGTGCGGCCTAAGGATTAGTAACCTAAGTCAGCCTTTTCACTCACACGCCTAACACAAGAATTGGCAGCACAAAGGGGCGAATTGTATTCACTATAAATGAGCTGAGCTCGAATGAGGGGGAGGGACCCTTTTATACAAGTTCGGGTAAATTCTCGGCCGTGGATTGTCCCTCCGATCCATTGGCTATGTTTGAACAATGGCTATAATTACAAATCAACTCAGTAGGCCACTCAACGGCTGCAGGCATTGGGAAACGGCCACAAGAGCAGGCACAAGTCAAAAGCAAGATCAGGGTCAGCATGAGCGAGTTAGGGCCAACATGGGCGAGCATGGCCATCTAACACGGAGCAGGTGAACCACTCCTGGTTTGTGCAGGGGCTAGCCGAGCATTGATGAGGGGTCAACCATTGGTTGTGCATGGATCACCCTCGTATCGCTCAAGGACAAATCAGGCACAGATCACGAATCGTGTAGGGGCCGATTGGTGGATCGGTCAGGGATTGATCAAGGATCGATCAGGGATGCTGCACATCGATCAAGGACTAATTAGTGATCGATCATGGACTGATGTGGGATCGGTCAAGGACTGGTCAGGACAGGGATCGATCAGGGCTATTCTAGCAACGCCTAATGCATGACACGGTTGAGCATGGACGATCTTGGACATGCTTCGTCCGTCGGTCATGTCACAAGCATAACCTGATATTCACCCAGAACACGAGAAACTCACGCCTCACTCAATATTATACAAGCACAAACAAGATCCATTCCATTTATGAGGAACTCACGTCTCATTCATATGCAAGCATAACCAAATTCAATTTCATAATGTGAAGAACTCGTGCACACAAGATTTATTTACTAATAGTCAAAATCCATCAACTCTTTCTGAATCCACTGGGCATCCGAACTTAATTGGGCAATGTCCCCTAATTGAAGGGTGACAACTAGAATTATCACAACATCTCGTCCTACTGACGAGACATTCCCATTGGCGTGGGGGCATCTCATTCTTATTAATGAGGCATCCCATTGGCCAGGGGGCATCGTCACCGAATATATCGATTGGTGGCATAAATTAGTCCATCGTGAGTCCATGTATCAAGCATCACAATCCGGTTCTCATCTTCGCTTTTAGTTCAATGGCCCGAAGGCATGCCATGCATAAGTATGTGAAATGACTTATCAAAATTGAGAAGTTAAGCATGCCTAGCAAGAATCAAGGATCGCGACTTGTTCCAACATGTTTAAGCACTGATCTAGTACCCAACTTGGCTCGGGAACGATATAACTTGATATCTCATAGAGACCATGATAGGATCGGCCCGTCATGACATGTTCATCGACCTAGTACCAGACTTGGCTCAAGAGCAAAACACCTCAATATCAGACCAAGACCATGAAAGGATTGGTGCGTCATGACATGTTCACTGACCTAGTACCAAAGTTGGCTCGTGAGCAATATGCCTCGATATTGCACCAAGACTAAGAAAGGGCTGATCCATCGTAATCCCACATACATCAAGGCTGACAAAACCCCTTTTTTAGAGCTTGGGGCATGAACTAGAACGTGCACTTGTGAAAGCGGTTAGAAATAGTTTTGTAAAAAAATAGCAAGCTTTCAATAAATAAATAAATAAAAACGCTTTTTGAATAGGTTTGTATAAAACAAAAATCAAAGCATATTAAATAAACACACAAAGCTCATCAAACAAGGATCGAACTCAATCAAGGAATAAGATATAAACTAATCCAAGCAAACACAAGCGAACCTCAAGCAAGAATATAGTCACAATGTTTCAATCAAGGACTCGCTACATGCTTGGATTAGCGTAACACAACACCCTAACCAGATATTAGTAAGTTCTACTTACACAGTTCAAGGAACAGCCTAGGTGACCGAGCAATGTACAGGCGAGTAAATGGGCAAGAGGGACGCGGCTACAAGAAAGAAGGAGAGGGCGGCGATGAGGGTGACGTCAAGAGAGTGAAAAAGGAAGAGGAGGTGGTGTGTTGTGGGAATGAGGAGGGATGCCTTTCCCCTATTTACAAGCAATCCTAGCTTGTTCTCCAAGCCTTAAAAGTCAAGATTTCATCTCTAAGTCAAGAAGCATTAAATGCAAGGTAACTTGGTCTTCAAATCTCAAGGTAGGATAGGGATATAGCTTGGTAGCTTGAGACACCTCAACATGACATTTAAGGACTTAAGTCCAAGCTTGAGCGTGACTCACACCTCTTGAGTGAGAAAAACAGTTTTGAGCAATTTCCGAAATTAATGTCTTTATCTTATCAAACGGAATCGAAAAATTATGGCATTTTAATATGTTATAGAGAATTCCTTTATTAACATTTTTCATGGGGAAGTCAAGTCAAATCCGTGCTGTGCAAAGAGCAGAAAATCATTGAACACAACCCAAATATTCATTTGTCGAGCATATTCGACAATCGGAGAGAGAGACTCATTTTGACATCCAAATCTTCACAAATTTTTTTGAAATGTTTATATGTTGTGGAAATTGATGTCCTTTAAAACTTTCATGAATGAAGCATGGTTAAATTTGGAAGGGAATTGTTTTAAAAAAATTCAAGAATGCAACCCGGTCACCGTTTTCACTACACGGGACAGGTTCTAGATGGTGAATGATTGGGGCTTTGTCCCTAACATTTTGTCTCAGAAAAATATGAAATTTAAGTATGTTTTATATCAATATGTTTAGAACAACTTTTATGAAGGAAGTTTCTTTAAACTCGCACCACAAAAATCTGTGTAGAATTGGCAAATAATGGAGGTCCAATAACTTCGAAAATCAAATGTGGCAATCTTAGTTGGAAAAAGGAGATGTCCCACTTGGTCAAGAAGCATTTATTGTCGGGCATCCTTATCTCTCAAGTTTCCAACTAGGTCTTAGGTTATCTTGGACACTATATCTCTGCATTTAATAACTAGAAGCCAAATGTATTCAGTTCACTCTTAACTTGTCCAAAAAGGCTTGACTTGCTTGCTCGCTCCTTCTTTAAATGGTTGTGTAGTCACTTTCTTGGCTTTCAAGATCTCCTAGTTAGGCTTAGGTATCATCCTCATTAATGAGCCTAAGTCCAAGTTTCAAACTTGTCTTCCAAGTCAAGAGCCTTTCATGCCAAGTGTCCACCCTTAGTTAATGTACACTAATTAACTACAAGCCAAAGGCATTGAATGCGCCTTAGGAAAATATCTAAGTTTTGAAGGCTTTATCATTGAATAGGGATTAATTGAGTTTGATTGCAATCAATAACCTTATTTGGCCTAAGGTTCATGCTTCGACTTAACCTTGCGGGGCGTGGGTCGCAACCCACTCTCAAAACTTACGGCCCAAGGTTCGATGAGGTGGGGATTTGAACCCCTCACCTCCCCCTTCCATGTTGGAAGGGTGGCCACTGGGGCGAATGGCCAAACAAACAAAGCCATGACGCAACAAAGCCAGACGCAAACAAAGCCATGACCAAACAAAGCCAGACGCAACCCGGCTTAATTGGCTAAACCAAGTTCGAAATCCCTTTTATCGAGAAAAGTGGTAGTAGTTGGGTTTGTTGGCTAGGTCCTAGCCCAATCAGTCGATCCTCTGACTGGTTCATAGGCTAGCCCGTGGGTCAATTCTATATGGCCAGTGTTGTGGTCAATCATTGGGCTTGTCGGCCAATATTGTAGTCGGTCTTGTGACTAGTCCAAGGTTGTGCACCACAAGTCCTAGTTAGTCCAAAATTGAACTAAGTTGAGTTTATTCAATCCATGGTCAATTATCGATTGTCATGTAATCATGTGGAATTGATCAATTCATATCAACTCACGATCGCATGAGATCGGTTCATGGTCGTCCATGACTGACATAACAATTGGGTGGAATCACCCACGATTGGTGCGATGAACGGATGGAATTGAGCCATGACCGTCCATCAATCCATGATAGTACGTGATCATCCCGTGACCGATCCTTATGATCGAATAACCTTTCCATGGTCGAATACTCTATAACTAGACCTTGGGTTATCGATCCCTGAATGGCCAATTGACTCATGATCGGCCTTCGGGTCGGCTCATGGTCAAGTCTCGCCTTTCATATGTTGGGCTTTGGCTTACTAGTTGGGGCCAAAATAGGGATTGAAATCGAGTATGTTACATCCATGACATACTAGCTGTCAGAAATCTCCAAAGTAATTTTCTTTCAATCAAGCCATTGGATAAAATCAATTAAAAGAATCTCGTGTCCTGTTGAAACTAGGAATATAATTTCCACTTGATTCTAGTCTCCATATGATGAGTATCTTAGTTTCCACAAGTAGATGTTTCCCCCAAAAAAAAAAAAAAAAAAAAAACTTATCTTCAAGATTGATTTCATCAATTTATGATCGAATCATTCAACAAATTTATAATAGGTAAGTGAAATCCATCATTAGAGAACTAGACGTTGTAGAGTAAATCCCAAATAAATTTATCCTAAATCCGTGTCGCAAAATCGATAAGTCTAAATCTGTTTTCTTCCTTGTTCTGGATGCGATCTAGTTCTGGACTACTGCTTCTGAGGAAGAGTAGACTATGGTAAAAGTCTCCGATAGAACCTCAAAAGCAACTTTAAATGCAATTTATTCTTGAGAAAAAAAGTAATGACCAGAAAGTTTTGTCAACTTCAAAACTATGCTAGAAGTTTTCTCAACAACTACAGTGTATTCAAATTCAAAGTACACCCGCTTTACCAGCAACTGCAAGCCTTCTGCTATCTACAACAGTTTCTCCATGGTTTTCATGCGACTACCTTAACTAAAAACTAGAGATAGCGTTCATGCATAAACTGATCCTAATTGTGGAATTCTCCCAATAGCCCATTAGGAGATGGCATTACGCTGCAACTGGAAAAAGGCCGTTACGCTTGAGTAATGCATCGGGTGAAGGCTCATGTCCTCGAAATTCAATGAAGACCTGGGTATAGCAAAATTGCCGCAGTAAGGACTTCCAGTAATAATTACTGAACCGAGAGTAGCCAAATAGAGCAGAAAGCTAAATAAAGATCATAAATAACATTAAACAATAAAAATGTGAGCTACATATTATAAGAGTAGATGATGCAAAATCACAACTTCCGAACCTGTAATGGAGCTTTTCCACCTCCAAGAGCAAGAACAGTCTCTCGAAACCTTTGCCCTGTTTCTTTGACAGCCTGTCGACCACACTCGCGGATCGTGATGAAAACCAACAATTATTTACAACACTACTAGCAATATTGAAGAAGGGGCTTCATAATTGATATTACTAGACAAGACAACAAGGTTGCCCATGCACAATCCTTTCTGAAATGTTGTTGGGCGACAGGACATCATGCTGGACGTAATATTGTCTAATAAGAGTGAATAATGCAGAGAAGAAAATTGTTACATGTCTAGAAGTTTTTCTGTACGTTGTGTGATGGCCTTACTATGTGCTATCAGTGGTCCAATGGACCTCTGTATAAGACTTGGGCTTCCCAATGGATATTCAAACCTACGAGAATTTTCAGGTCGATGACATTATACCTATGAACGGGAAAAAGAACTGAACAGGAAGAAAAAAGACTGAACCAGTATTGTTCTTGGAGCTCTGCATCTTGCACTGGGGAAAAGAAACGAATGAAGCAGACTTGGACAAATATAAAGGTGCACCTATCGCTCATGGGGAGCTTTCAGATAACACAGAGAGCAAAAATCAGACAACAATGACAGAGAAACCTATGTTTGAGATATTGGTGGTGCAATAGGGACCTCAAACTCAAAACATATAGAAATAATAATTAAGAAATTGTCCATGTTGTCCAATGGCACTCAAATAATTGATTTTACTCCAATGTGACACTCAAATAAGAAAAAAAGTTTTGGCACTGTGAGTGAAAAAAAAAAAGAAGTCGTAGCACTACTGCTGTTCTTCAGCCCAAGGCCATGCTAATGCATACAAAAGGGATCACATTGGCTTGCATTGAAGTGAAGAATGGTATAAGCCTTTCAGCAGGGTATGGAAATGGGATTTGGAGCCTAGCAATTCATGGAAAGAATTTTAAGGCTGTTGGAATTTGTGATCCAATTCTAGAAACTTCAAGATAGATTTGAGCTAGAAAATTCAAGAAAAATTCTAGAATTGTCTATAAGCTCATGTGTCTAGAAGTTTCATCTTATGTTAGAGAAGTCTAGAGACTTCCTACACCTATTTTGGCAGCCTATATAAAGGAGCAAGTGCTCCATGTTTTGGTGTGGGAGCTAAGCATAAAAACCACATCATGCTCCCTCACCAACACTTCCTTCAACTATCGTATAATCATTTTCATAAACTAGTGAAGTCCCGTGTCTATCCCTTGCTATCTCATCCCTTGTCCATTCTCTACAAACTATATCATACACTTGCACACACCACTAACCAAAAACTATAACTAATACAAATACTCATGCTTCTGCTAAAACACCACCAAAGGCATTGTACTGCTACAGTAGTGGGAAGAATGCAAATAGGCGATCTCACGGTTATGGGACCTGCCTGACGCTACAGTCATTAGAGAGCAATGAGCATAAGTCCTTTGGCATATACGGTATTACTCTTCCATTCTTTGCTCAGACGTTCACCGGGATTACTCACCACTTGTCTACTGAAGGAAGAAAAAGCAATCTCACACGTTTATTACTTTCACTACTGCACACATATATAAACCTAACATTGTTTTTATTTCAAATATGTGCACAACTTCTTGGACATACCTTGTTGTCATTTAAACCTGCAACCTCAAATGCAGAGAAAGCATCTGCAGATAGTACCTCAGCCCACTGAAGACCAATACATTCACAATTAGAACCACACATGATGGAAATAAATCAATCTCAAGCATGGAGATAGGTAAACTAGTACTCAGAACTAACGCCACTACAAGAAAAAGGGGAGAATTCTATTCAGAGAAACTGTTTCATCATCTATTAGAAATTAACCATAAAGGACCTGAAAATTATTATTTTTTTTTTTTTTTTTGACATAACTGATAGAGAAGAATATCATATACCTTGTAACTGTAATAACCAGCAGCGTATCCAGCTGAATACAAGTGAAAAGCAACAGATTCATAGCCATGTAAGATTAAGATAATCCGCATATATACCCTCAAAGAACCATTTTAATGGGTAGGAAGACAAACCTGAAAATATATGTTGGAAACTACAAAGGATTCTATCCTCGGGAAGTGGAGGGATCACCTGGGTTTTTTCACAAACCCTTCGATCCACATCGTAAATAGATTCTAAGCCACTAGGAACATATTTTGTATGAAGCTGCAGATCTACACTTGCATATCTTACCTGAGAATTTTTCCAGACAAGTTAATAACCAAGTTATTCCTAAATTTACATCAGTATAATTCTTGAAGGATGAGAAAAATAATTTGATCTGCATCATTTCAAATTATGTACAGTAAAACAGCAACCAAGAAACCATTCTTGCACTAAGGTTAAATAAACAAGTAAAGTTTTCTCCGCCTCACTGTCATGTAGACATGAACTGATCCCCAATCTGTTTTATCTTTCAAACTTGTGTATTAGATAGCCATAAACATGATGGACGAAGTTGGAACCTCAATAAACGAGAGGTGCAGCTTTAAGCTCTTAATAAATGTAGCACCATGAGGACAAAGTACAGGTGAGACAGTTCCCCCACGGACAAGGGCAATAACTCCTAGAATAGCTGTCTTCTCTTTGGAAGCTATGTGAAACAGTCCTAACTTTAACAGGCGTCGCAAAAGTAAGAAGAACAAGCAGTTATTTCATATTTAGTTAATGTGAAAACCTGGCGAAGGCTTAAGGAGCCTGCACGAAAAGTCTTAGCTGCAAGGAGCTTTCTGTATACATCTTCAGGCAGACTCTCACCAGTTTCATAGTGCTTTGCGATTCCCATCAAAGTTTCCCTGCGATTCAAGGGTAATTTAATGGCCAAGGATGTCTCCACAAGGACAAAAGGACACTGCAATCATGGTTCAGCTAGAAATATGCGTGCGCTCCACTCCAGAAAGGTATTTTCAATTAGCGGGCTTCATTATAATTGTTCATAGGTTATTATTAATCACAATAAGAAAATACCGTCAAATATGATTATGTTAAATTTTTACAGTTGAATTTGCAAGTTTTGCACATCAACTTGAATGACAACTTGTTTATTATGACTAAGCTAAAGTAAAGAACATGGTGTTTGTCTCAATATTTGTCCAAAAAATCATAAAAATAACAAATTGATGTTAACGGAAAATAACTTGTTTGAGGAAACAAAATAGTAAAAGATAATGTTGAAGCTTATAAAAGAAATATTCTGTACCGAGATGAGGCCTTCCTACGTTTCTAAGAAAGAATTGGTTTTATTGTAAATACTAAGTTGAAAATGTTCATTTTATCAATTTATTTGTTATGCTTAATGTGTATAATATTCACCAACATAGAGAAATAAAATAAGAAAATAGAATTTTAATCCATATCCATATGGATACAAACGTTCCGACGCTTTCAACATCAATGATAAGAGAAAAGAGCCTTAACAACAATGAAAAAAAAATAATATCAATAAGATATTAATAGGCAAACGAAATAAAGGACGACATCAAAAGTTTTAAGAGAGTGCAAATCCGTTAGATTAATATATATCACAACTTTATATACTATGCACATATCAAAATAGTAAAAAGTAAGGGAAAGACTTACGAGTAATGAAATGATAATCAATAAAATGTAATACTAAAATCATAAGAGATTGGATCTATTCATGCATCGTGAAAATTAATAAATCAAAAGTTCTAAATGGTAAAATAAAATAAAAAAAGTAATTACGTGGGTATGTATCTTAAAAAAAGTAATGATGAAATATAATGAAATGGGTACATATTGACGAAGAAGAATGACAAAGTACTGAGAGGGTGGAGTTGGTAAGTAAAGCCCACTTGTACTCATTGTCTACCCTCCCAGGCAAAAGTGAAGTCATACTAAACGAAGGAATCCCTAAGTCATCATCTGTCGTTATCCCCAAAACAGAAGGGAATGTTCTCAGTACCTCGCTTTAGCTGTAGAGAGAGTACAGTGGAATTGCAACCAAAGCATTACATAATGCCACATGAAGCAATCAACTGTTGTCATTGACAGCGTAGGCATAACTTTTCGTCTATATGTGAAGTGCAAAAACATCCAACAATGATGGCACATCAAATTGTTCTATAGTGGTTTGAGACAAAATTACCTGTGGTAACACCAGTTCTCCATAAACTGAGAGGGCAATTCCTTAGCATCCCCCTCTATTCCTTTAGTGCCCGCAACAAGGCCTTCGTCCTGCTTGGTGAGCATGTGTTGAAGTGCATGACCAAATTCATGAAAAATAGTTTGAACCTGCTAGCAATACATATAAGTGGTCAAATGCCAAGTACCACTTAGAGGATAAAGATGTTTCAAGTAGGACAAGTAACCGCTACAGTGACCTCAAGGTCACAAATCTCACCATTCATGTGAGAGACAACGTAACATCCCATAGAGGGTAGAATTCTTTTAGCCAAAGAATGGCTAAATAGATCATATGAAACTTTCGTGTTCAATTAACTGCAGTTTAACGAGAACTAGGCGTGAATCAGAAGATTTCAGCATGGGAGCAGGTAAAGCTAAAAGTTGAACAATAGACCCATCTCTATATGCAGATTGTCAAAAGAAAGTGATCCATACGCTAGAGTACTCCAGAAAAATCGTACAACAAATATTGTCTGGGAAAAGTAGTTGAAGTGTGATGAAAAAGGACCCTATATGTGCTTGTCGTAGAAGAATCTAAAAGGAAAGGAATATCTCTGCATAACTTGACCGAGATATTTCCCATCAAGTCGGTGGAATTGCTTTATAAATAGAGATCAAAACATTATGTAAAAACCTAATACCTTGCTCCACCACCAACACATGCAAAAACCATTCTCATAATCTAAAGAAACTATATTCCCATGGCCTAATAGCCTTGAAGTTCTCTTACCCTTGTCTCCTTATTCACTGCCAAATAAATCCAACATATAGATGCACATCAAACGAAAAACTAACAGTAGTATTAGAGCCACGCTTCTGCAAACCAATACAAATATAAGAGGAGAAAAGTGCGTGTCATTATGCATTATACACAGGAAAATATTAGCGGTACTAGGATTCCTTAAGTTCACATCAAAGAATAGATTGACATCACACATATCTAAAGCAAAAATTGCTTGGCATTTACTTCATTATCTTCTCCCGTATACTCATCTTCTCTTGCTAACGTGTGTTATTGGACCTATATATTGATTGTTCCAGCACTCCCCCTCCTAGCAGTGTGGAACTAAGATAGATGTCTTTATAATAGCAGAACTTAAAGCCTAATTTAAACTAGTATTGTCGAGAAGTTACCAAAATAGAATGTTTAAACTAAAAGGACCCTCTTATACTATCCTTGCTTCTGATGGCAATATATCATTCCCACCAGCTTGCATTAGCTTGAGGCTGCACTAGCTACCCTCCCTCTGTTAAGTATTTCAGACCCAAAAAGCAGAAAAAGAAGTCAATAACCTGAGCAAGGGAGTTGGAAATTGACCTCTCGGAATGTCATAAGACTTGGCTTGTTCCCCACAGGTGGTGTTTGATTGCACACCATGTGAGCAATTGGTAATCTTGCACTTACTCCATCTCGAGACAACACATGGCTTCGACCAACAACCTCATCCATCCATGCACCTCCCCTTTTCTCAGATGGTCGAGAATAGGGATCAAAATAGAAGTATGCAATTGCATTTCCTGAAGAATCTTTTACACGGTAGAATTTAACGTCATTGTTCCAGACCTGAAGGACAAATAAACATTTTTTTAGAATGCATGTACAAATAGCACAGAAAAGGCAGAAGCACACACCATTAGACTTATTTACCGGTGCTAGTCCATCGGCAGCCTCAATGTCAATTCCAAAAAGTGTACTTGCAAGGTTGAAAAGGCCCTCCATTACTTTTGGCAAAGAGAAATATGGGCGTAGTTCTTCCTGGAAATTGCAAATAGTGAAACTACATGTTCATATTAACATGCATAAATCAGGGTCAAATCATGATGTTCATAAAATTGTTAGGGAAAGAATAAATAGAGAAGGGTGACATCACTTGGCAAGTAGCATAACAGCATCTACAAGATGCTACTCCGGATTCCTATGGACCTTCTCTTCTACTCTCAGTAGCGCCAACCCCAAAATTCCCCAGAAAAGATACCTCATTATGGCACCACATCCACATGAAAGGGTATGTTTATATATGTACTATGATGTTATTACAGCACGATAATTCAGGAGCATCTTTATTAACTTTCCTATCAATAAAACAATTTTCTGTATGAGAGAGAGGTTTAACCTCATTGATGTCATATTTTGATTCACGCAGCCTCTCGCTCCAAAAGTCAATGTCCCAATGGCTCATATCATCAGATTCTTTTGCTTCTTGAATCTTAGCGATATGTTTTAGGTCCTCCATGTCTGAATAATCAAGGCAACGCATATCAAAATGTGGATGTTGAGATGAAAGTAAAAGGAAATTCTGTAAAAGCAGCCTAATATTTGCCGTCAACACAATCAAACTGAATTAAAGGTTCAAGCGCTGCCACCCCCCCCCCCCTCTCCATATGGATACATGCAAGAGAACATAACGATGCAAAGTATGGTGCTTTGAAGCTTGAAATTCAGGGTATTTAATGCACATTTTAAGCAGCACAGAGAACAATATTGAGTGTTCATCACAGGAGAACACGAAAGAGCAACATCAGATATGGGGATATTCCTACGATGCATATAAACAAGGGATACTGTGCCTTTCAATCATATTCAATTACACAACTCCCCCCAAGGGTTATTAGATTTCTCGAAAGAGGATAAAACAAAAAACTTATATAGCACAAATCAACGTCAATTACCAATTAAAGTTTATGCACTGACAAGACTTTCATCTAGCTCATACCTTGAACTGCAGCATCCCATGAAGCACTCCTAAGTTTTTCCAGGAGCTCTTCCGCTTTATCAATGGTAGCCATTTTCGTAGCCATGCTAACCTGATGAGAACCTTCCCTTTATATGTGAAGATATAGCACAATCTAGTGAATTGTTCATCCGTGCAAATATTCTCCTCCAGGATGATCCGAGTAGAATGGAGAAAAGAGACGTGCAGAAGCATACTTATGAATTTGTTTTGCGAACATTACATATATGAAATGACAAAAGTAGTTCACACTGGATTTTGCATCAAAATATAATTCCAGAAAATTGCACACTCCAAAACACTTCAGTATCTGCGTGAAAATATTTCCAAATTTACCTATAATATGCCAACAAGCATTTTGTCTACCAGAATCTTTCATCTTTTCCGTTGTAAATCATGAACTCCAGTTGGATCTGGTTTATAAATAGTGATTAATTTGAGTTATCCTCCTAAAGATGACTAAAAGTTTTTTTTCTAACAAGCTTCATACTTGTCCATTCAAACTTTATAGAGAAATGAAACATACGCTTCAAGAATTCAACCATACCTCAGCATAATTATTATAACCTAGAAGCCTAGCTCTTTCCATTCTAAGCTTCAAGATTTGGTCAATAATCGAAGTGTTGTCCATATCTCCGCTAGAGGCCCGAGTAAAATAAGCACGGTAGATTTCCTCACGTAAACGTCTGTTTCGAGCATGTCGCATGACAGAGTTATAGCATGGAGCATCCAAGGTGATCACCCAGGGTCCATTTTCTGGAGTTGCATTTTCATGCCCCTTAAAAATGATAGAAATGGTAAAGCAAGAAATATTAAATAGGCTCTTTAAAAGGAAGGTGTTGAAGACGATATAATAGAATGCACACCCAAAAAAAAACAAAAAACCGTATTGCATATTACCTTAGACACTGCCGTTTGTGCAGCCAAACCAAGAGCTGTAGTAGGCAATCCTTCAATATCCTTCTTATCAGTAATCAATTTTTCAAATTTCTTTGTGGCATCCAAGACATTCTCATCAAACTTTTTAGATAACTTTTCAAGTTCCTGTAATCAATTAATTAATCAAAAGGCAGTGGTTGTGCTGAAATGTTAAAATAAAAATTTTGCTACTTTATCGCACATGAGGAGTAATCTTGACATAGTCAGTGCCACTGCAAGGCTTATGTGATGAGATCAATAGCAGATTCAAAATTTAAGCAATTTCGATTGCTAAGACATCAGAATTTTCAATTAATATTTGCCAGAACATTCCCGCAAATTATAGCAAAAGTGCCTTCATCATCTCACACATCGTGTGCTATTCAATTTGATAAGTCCCAGCAAATTTTAGTTTCTATACAGATGAACAGAAGCAAATTATCCCAAGATAGCAGGGATAAGAAGATATACTAAGAAGTTTCGCACATTTTATTAATACATTCAACAAGATCATGCAAGATGAAAGTTGTTCAAGATATATACCAAAAAAAAAAAAAAAAGAAACGTTGAGGATTATACATGGCCAAGATGGACATATCAACTTAACTAGGAATCCTAGAAGAACTCTTCGAGTTTAATCAAAGTTATTTATTACTATTCTGTGGTTGGTCAAGTATGCTTTCGAATTTGGCTTCGTCGGTTGTGGGCATTCAGTGGGTCAGTGCAAAGACTGCAAGAAGAGCTTGGCGAGGTACATGCTCAAAGATCGATTCTTAATGTAAATGCATTTCTAGACCTGCTAGACTCCTCCTGTACTTGATTTTGTCCATTCAAAAATTAAAAAATTAATTAGTAATCTTTTAGGGTAATGCAAGTGTCATTTTTTCAGTTTAAGGAGAAAATTACGTTTCCTATCCGTCTTTAGAGGTTTCCTATTTCAACTAGAAGAAGAACTTTTAGAAATCTATACATATAGTTTTGATTCTTTCTTGTCAACAGAGTTGATGATGAATCGATAATGGCGATTCTTTGCTTTGGGATTGTGTGATGCAATTCTTATCATAGGCGTGATGTTTAAGAAAGCTTAGATGTCATGCATAGTAAGCTTTGGATGTGACGCCTAAAGAATTTACTCATTTTGAGTGATTGTTCATCGGAATTTCTCTAAAGTTCTCTATTGATTGGGCTGGCTACTGTGGGACTTTTTTTTCTTTTTTTGGTCGAAACAGTGGGATTTGTTGTCCCACATCAGTTAGGGCCTGGAAAATCCCCTGCACGAGGCATTTTCGGTGCTCAAATGTCAGTAAAAGAACACATTAGTGAGTCACAGATGATTTCAACCTCACGCGCCTTTCATTAAACCTCTACCTTGTTCCTCTCAATGACTTTATGACTTTGCTCGTTCATGCTGAGCCATTCTTACATCAAAGCTTCAACGCTGTTACATTTTCCTCCTAGTCAGAAAGTTCGTATATCTTCATTTTCTCTCAACATGTTTCAACCTTAAATTCTTCTATAAATATTTTGAATTACTCGTTCTAAACTCATCCTTCAAAGATTTGTCTTTCGTACTTGAGCAAAACCCTTTTCTACATTGTTATATATTTATCAAAGGAGTGCTGTAAAGGGATCTAGACGTTAAGAGGCTGAGCTTCAAAAAAGATCAAATAAGGTGTGACTGAAAGAGCAGGAAAGAAGCCCAGTTTTATCACCATCATAGTTGCGTCTTCGTTGACTAGATGTGGGATCCAGTTGTGAAACTTTGTAAAATCCATGTCCTCTGTGTGTAAATCCATGCTTATAAGCCAAGCAGATAGAACATTATATATTAAGACGCCAAAAGACACTTCATCACTGCCACAAACTCACAAAATTTCAATTTTATGTGATGTATTCATAAAATGTATCACACCTGCTTAATTTTGTTAAACTCTTCTCTTTTGCTATCTTCCAGGGCAACCCCATTCAAAACTGCTTCCTTTATTTGTTCTGCAATGGTAGTTTTAAAAACAAATGTCAACCAATCTAATTAGAAAGCATAAGCACTCTACTACATATGCATTCTGTGTAATGATACATTTGTTATGCAACTTATAAGGTGAAAACAATGATGAGATCAACAAAAGGACCATAACATAAATTGAATGTTTAAAATACCTGTTGACACATAAACTTTCGTCTAAGGATTCTCTTGCATTTCATAAAAATTAGAGATCTACTCCACCCGCAAGGTTAGAATTTGATCCGTAGACAAAAATATCAATAGTGCATAATCTTGCATTCTCATTATTTACCACGTCCATCCGCATGCATAACTTTTGCTTAAGAATAAATGTCTACATCAAACATAGACATTAGGCAAGGTCGCGAAGTACTTTTGAATTGGCTGGCGAGTGATCCAGCCCTGAATTTAGCAAAGGAAGTTAAACTCATTTTGATTTCTAAGACTGAGCCCACTAGGAACTGGGCCTTTCTCCCTCTCTCTCTTACCTTAGCCAAAATGGCATGTGTCCTTGCCATGCACGGATCACTATATATATTTTCCTTAAAAGTGATTGCATGTACCACTTGAAATAATTAATTCATAAAAAAATATTTTTATTAATGGCAACTACTTTTATCTAAATAATTTCACAATAATTAAATAATGAAAATTATTTTTAATATCAACAACAATTTATATCTGAATATTTTCGCTAACGGGGAAAATATTTTTCTTTGTTCATTTTTATAAATGATACATGTTATCATTTTTAGAAAATTATTTTTCAAATCATTCATTTTCTATCAAATTGATGAAGCTCTAAAAAGGTTTTTTTTTTCCTAGGTGCAACTTTGACAATATGGGAGAGGATATTCCATGGCAGAGAGAGAGAGAGAGAGAGAGAGAGAGAGAGAGAGATTGGTAGAAAAAATGAGCCGGCACCCTCTTATAAGTGGAACCGTACGGGAAGCTATACTTAGAATCAGCGTGCATGCGATATTTCATTGGAAAACAAACAGAAAACGAAGTCTGCCATGTTGAACAGGGAACTCCACCGTGATTCAGAGATTCGCCTTCAGAACCCAGTTCCTTGCTGGTTTAGTAGTCTATAAGTCGGGTACACATTCTCTGCTCATAGATTCCCTAGCAATCGAGCGTGATTAATATGTAATCCAATCTAGAATGCACAAGAGAAAGTGATCGCTTCAATATCAAAATTCACGGTTTAATCTGAGTTTTGAATTGTCCAGTAGCTATAATACTTGTGGAATCGCCTCTTTAGCATATTAATATCAATGGTGTTAATGGATAATTATTGCAGAGATTTAGCACTCAATTCAGGGACCAAGATACGACTTAGTTGGGGCCTAAGAGTACCATAGATGTCATAACTTTCCTAATTTTTATTGAAAAATCTTAGTAAAATTATATTAAAAAGATAATAAAAAAGGCCAAAATATTTTTAAACTAAACAAAAAAGGGAAATATAACCATAGTCATTTGTGTTTTTAGTGAGGTCCATATCACATTGGATAGAAAAAGTAATGGAAACCATTATATTAATATTTTCCATTAGTCAAATTAGATGAAATCTCAATTGAACCAATTTGACAACTTTAAATCTTGACTGTACTATTGTAAGTTTTAGAACTCTATCACGCATTCGTGATAAATTTTAGAATTTTCAATACATTTATTCATTTTTTATGTTTCATCATCGTTGTTAGTTTTTTCAAGTATATTAAGATAATTTCATGGCATAAAATATAAAAAAAATTTAAAAAAAAAACCATTTAGACGAATATAGTCGTTTCTCGCATTTCATGATAGAATTTTTCTTAATTTTTATTGCAGGTTTTGCCATATTTCATCTAGAATTAATTTATTGTCACATAGATTAGGAGACCCACTTTTATTAGACTAGTGTACTTTTTTTTTATGCGTCACTCACGGGCCCTGTCCCAGGGCATTATATCAAGGCTTTGTTTTAGTTTTACTCAACACGACTCGGGGTGCTCTTTCTTCTCTTTATTTATTTTGTCCTTTCTTTATCTTTACTGCAGATTGATTAATTTTATTGTATGAGCACTTATGTATGGTATTATAGACTTACATGTACAAGGAATAAAAATAAACAAATAAATATTACTTGAAAAGATGTTTTTATGAAAGAGAAAAGGTACGATACAAGCATTAAGTAGGGATAGTACAACCAAATCCTTGATCCGGATTCTCTAGTTCACAGAAGTTAAGTGAGTCCCATGCCTTACTGGGCTTTTTATCCATATAGAATAAATTAGTGGCAGCTCTAACATAAATTTCGTTGAATAATGATAAATCAAATTATGATAGAGATAGTTTGGAAGAGTTCATATGAAGTTAAAGCACCACCTTAAATCTACTATATTTCAACTCGGTATGGTCGCGACAGTGCTACGCCATCAAGCTACCAGAACGAGCAATAAAAAGGTTGTCAAAGGATAAATTTTACTCACTTTCCACTACACGTTTTTGAGCCTCGCTCAGCATCATCCACTTGGGCGACTCTTGAAGAGCTTTGAAAGCGTTGTAAATCGGTTTACTTTGCCCAAGTCTTAACTGAAAGTTAACTTTCTCTGTCTGCATTACAAAATCAAGCCAATGTAAGCATCGAGATTCAAGACTTCGAAAACCACGAAAGCTAAACAAATAAAAACAAATTGATCAGTGCAAGGTATGCTCCAGTAGAAAAGATACTTGTCTAAAATCAACAAGAGAGGTCATCTCTTAACACATTTAAGTCTTCTAACTTCACCCTTTCTCATCACCCAATAGATCATTTCAAGATCTATCTAAGAGATCCATGTCCAAGCGAACCAACACCAAAGCGAAAGAAATTACCTGGACTTCCTTTATTGCAGCACGCAGCTCAGCTGTATCCTTGACGTTCTTGAGATGTTTAATGATCGCCCAGACCACATCCAATCGATCCACAATCTTCTCCAATGGCTCCACGAGCTTCGGCCAAGATGGCTCCACTGTCCTCTCTAGTTCCTCCAAATCACTCTCCTTTGGCACAATACACACATTACAAACAATAAGACCTCAAACAACAATCTTGACAAACATCGATCATACGAGATAAACAAAAGATCGTTCATACCAACTTCTTCAAGAGAGCGTGCATCCCAGGACGGACATGCTTGGCCTCGATTGCATTGTATCGGGGGAACTCGAAGTCCTGCAAGAGCGGATTGCTCTCGATGTTGGCGTCGGCCATGAGGGGAGAGATCAGGAAGCAACCGCGGAGGAGCAGGTGGTGGAGAGGGATGGAGAGGTGGACTTCCAAGGTTTTGGAGGCGGAAGGGGAAGCTGGAGGACCGGAGGGATCAAGGGAACGACCGTTTAAAGAGAGAATGGTGTATTCCAATGATGGTGGGGAGAGGGAGAGAGAGAGAGCAATTACATCATTATTAATGTGTTGAGAGAGAGAGAGAGACAGAGCAATTACATCATTATTAATGTGTTGGTATGGACACGCGAAGGATTTTCTGAAATGTCTGGTTGTCACATGACTATTTATGGACTTGCCTTCATTAAAGCGATGGAGTTCATGTCATAAATGTGGAACATGGTCGACGCCATTTTCCCCCGTATATTTTGTAAAGTTCAGAGTGTTTGTGGAAGGATCGCACAAACGGCCGAAGACGCACATATTGATAGCGTAAAAATTTAGCTTTTATTTATTTATTCATTCTAGTATTCCTTCTTCCTTCCTAGACTCCTCTTGCTCCAAATATCGTGCAGACTTTAGGCTCAAAAGATATGTAGGCAAAGATTGGTGTGGTGGGTTTTTGAGGTTCTAATCTAAACTTCCATTCAAGCCCCCAAAAAAAAAAAATTATGAATAAAACGATAAGGTGTGAAATTTTGATTAATTTTGATGATCAACATAAAAGTTAACGCGAAATTTCAGGAGTCATGATGTATAAGTATTTCATATAACTTGCATCGAGAAGCAAAGTGGAGAGAGTGGATTGGCGGCCTGTTCTTTTCGTGGTTGCTTTTTCTAATCAAACGAAATAAATAGCACGAGAATTTCACCTTTTGCACATGTTTGTCTGGATAGTTCCATTCGTTCGCCTGGATATGGCCCACCCACCATCCAATAGTGGCAGGCAATCACATTGTCCACGAGATAGCTGACACCGTATCGAATGTGGATTGGGAATGGGTATTATTGAATGCATTTTGCTGTGAAAGCCCAAAACTTTTGTCCAATTTTCTCCTTCAGATCATGCAACGTGTGCACTCTGTACTAATATAGGCCCCCACGTAGCAGGATAAGTCAAATCTGTCCGAGGACAGCAAGCCTGGATGCATCGCCTGAGGTGACTATCAAGGTGGGTGGGAAAGGAGTGGAAAGTTGCCACTTGGCATAAGCAAACAGAAAAGGACGATCGAATCATCCCATGATTAAAATATTTTTATTTAAAATGGAAGAAAAACGAGGCAAATGGAGATTTTGGAATCATTCTTGTGATTTGGTTCCTCTCAGTTTCCTGTCGAAAACTGTTCAAGTGAAGGAACGAGCAAGATTAGTGCTCCAGCAATGACGGATCAAGATGACATGCCTAAAAGGGTCCTTCAATTAAGATCGCTTTGCCTAACAGATTTTGAGAAAAGAAATCGATTCTTTAGATGGAAACAATTTACTTTCCATGCTACTTTTTATTACAATATGAACCACAAAGATTATTGATGTAAATTACAAGATCAATTCATCGTTTGTTCCATTTGATGGCAAAATATCATTATCATTGTGAAATGACAAATACTCTTCCCAACAAATGAACTCAAGCTGTGTTTGCTAATAGAAGTAGATCCATAGACCGCAAAATTATAATTTCTCAACACATATACATTTTCCATATTTATTTAATCATAGAATCAACTATAGTCTAAAACCCATGTCAATTGAAACGAACAATCATGTTGTACTCGCTCAATACCTATTACCACTATATTGGTAATAGTTAAATATAGTTTATATTATTGTGGTAAGTGAAACTTACAAAGGAGTATTATAGTATGCACGGAATGCATTTGCAACCCATGCATATAAGTTGTTGGCAAGTATGTCTAAGGTGGAACCCAACATGATCCAATAACCAAGTGTGTGGAATGTGCATCCGTTATATGTTTTTTCTTTTTTTTTTTTCTGATTAGAGTAGTAATTCAAGGTCAATATATCAACTCGTTAGGTTGGGTGATTTATTGAAATGCAGCCGATTTATGAAATATGAAAACCTTGGAATGCAGGAAATGAAGTGAGCTGATCAGAAAAAGAAGTACAAAAGCTTTTGTGGGGAAGACGATGACGTACATATAAAGAGCTTGTGAACATAAACCACATACATGCCAGAAAAAAGACCTAAACCATTCTCACTGTGACCTTATATAATATAACTGAAAATCAGTTGCGAAAAACTAAAGTTACAGGCCATATTTTTCTGGGACCATGGTTCTAGGGTTGCAATTCTCAATCACGCTTCTGGTTTACAGGTATGAAGCGCATACTTGTTTACTTTGCAGTCAGTAGAGCGTGCCACGTCTATCTCCCAAAAGCTCTTTTTGCCTCGTTTTTCTTCCATTTCCGTGGACACCTGGTGCCGACGACGAACTAGAAACAATCTTTTAATCATAGGATTATGCAGTCCATAATAAATTATTCTCGTACCATACCATGATTCTCGGTCCCTACAATCTTTTGAAGTTTTCTCGATGAAAAGGACTCCTCTAAATTTGGACGCAATCGACGCACTAAGCATTTAGCTTTATGATACGGCACCTCTCTCGTTCTTAGACTTTTGCCTTGTCTCGTTGTAGGAGATAAGAGTTGAAACCCACACTTAAAACTAAATAATCTTCATCCCAACCTTTCTGAGAATGTGGGGATTCGAACCTCCACCCCCCTTCCATATTAAAAGGGTGGCCACTTTAGTTTTTACCGGCGCAAATCCCAATAGTTGCATTTAACATCCACTTGAAATGGATGTTTTTCTCATGAGGTTTATATTTTGGTCTTTTATTGCTGGCTTTTGTAATCGTGGCTTCACTTGGGTAGAGTGGAGGTTTCGAGAAGATATTGGGGATTCAAATTTCATGAGATAGTGCCGAAGAATTTTGTCAAAAATTAAATAGACAAAGACATGTCAGTAGCAAATTCTTCAAATATTAAAAAGTCCCTTTCTTTAATTGGTTGTAAAATAAATTGACACTACTAATCCTTAAATTTTAACCCAATGTAACTACCATCTTAGATTTTTAATTCATTCAATATGTCTATAGATACTCATACTTATAAAACTATAAATATTCATACTTATATTAATCTAGATCCCGTTCCTTTTCTTTTAGACTAATAAGATTTTCAATTATCTAAATCTTGTATGTGATTTTATATATATATATATATATATATATATATATATATATATATATATATATATATATATATATATATCTCTTTGGATTTACCGTTAACACATTTAGATTGGGTAAGCACCAATTAATATAAACAGATTAATTTTCTTTGCTGATATCCTTATGAATAGAAAACAGTGGGAATATCAATCCAATACGGCATTAAATGAGTTTTTACTTTTATTATTATAGAGATCATAAGCTAAAACTTACTTAACCAAACTATATTAATATTTTATGAAGACTAAAAATGTAATTCAAAGAATAGCTCCTTTTTTTCTGTTGATTTAGGAAAGGGGTTGAAATGAAAATATTTTTTAAAATTTGAGCAATAGTGTAATTATGAAAACTTGTGGAAAATACAGAAGAACGAATTTGACTTCATTAGAAAGTTGAGAAACTAAATTGCACAAATTAAAAGTTTAAAAACTACATTGAACAATTTCGGAGTAGTTTAAGGATAACATTAAATGAATTAAAATTTTAAGGATAACGTTGCACAACATTTGTTAGAATATTAAAATCTCTAAAGAAATGCAAAGGTTTGAGAAATCACTGGTCAGTCGTCACACAAAATAGGGTCATTTTGTCACACAAGCCTCGCTATGAGCACACTCCTCAAGCCAAAGCATGGGCATTTTCTCATTACTTAAAATTTTAAATAGCTCACACACAACCCAGACCACTAAATATAAGTTAGAGAGTGAGTCTTTTACTCATGTTGCCACTTCTAATGACGATGGTAGTGAACTAACCGAGAGAGAACAATGGACAGATTTGAGGACTAGGATTTAGTTTAGACTTTTGAAGATTAAAGTTTTATTTGGAAAATTTGAAAATTGAGTCCAGACATTTTCCGACAAAATATGCCTCTATCCATGGCACAAATAATGGCACGTGACATGCATGTGGTTGTTGTCTGGCGAAGATTTTTGTTCCTGGTGAGATGGGAGATCAATTGAGACGAAATCACCAACTTTAGGATCTATTTTGAGATAAACCCCACTCTTGATCGTACTCTGTAAAAGATGTGCCACTTCATCGGGGGTTTTTGCAATATTCCTATTATTTTGCTAGAATTTTTCTTCAGTTTTTATTTGTACATACGTTAATGCATTCGAGATCCAATTACTCCATTTGTGTTTGTGTATGCCTGTTATGGATTTAATTCTCCAACCCATTTTTTCATGATATATAAAGATGTCCTCACAACATGTTTAGGACAATAATATAAACAAATATAGTGGATAGACATTAGCGTCACAAATTTCAAATTATATAGGTGCTGAGGAGCGAAATGGGAAAAAAAAAGTTTATTGATTCTTTTTTTTTTCGAGTTCGAGAAAATTGGAATGTAAAGGAATTGAGCCGTAATGGTAAGTATGTCCTCCAAATAAATTATAGGGATAATATCCTAAAAAACCATAAACCTGGTACACTTGTGACAAATTTACCCCAACCTATTTTTTTGACCACCAAAAACCCCAACCTTGGTATACTTTTGACAAATATATCCCAAACTGGTATACTTGTGACAAATTTACCCTATGTTAGTTTTCATTAAATTTTATTCTCAAATTATTAAATTAAATGATACGTAGCTTAACCAATATACCAATTTAGGATTTTACGTTCCATTTGTCACAGTTTACAATTTTTATGATTTTTTTGTGGTATTAATCCAATTTAGCATAGGGTATATTTATCACAAATTTACCAGTTTATGGTTTTTTGCGATCGAATAAATTAGTTTTGGGTAAATTTGTCATAAATGTACCAGTTTAGGGTTTTTTATAATCGGTCGAGGTAAATTTGTCACAAATTTACCAGTTTTGAGTTTTTCATGGTCACAAAAATAGTTTTAGATAAATTTGTCACAAGTGTACCAGGTTTGGGGTTTTTCAAAGTATTAATCCTAAATTATAAGACAGAGCCAAGAATTTGTAATTCGACCTAGGAATAGAATGGCTTGCCACTCCCCCCAATCATCCTACCTCCATTCAAAGATAATTGTAATAAATGCATTTAAAGTTCTAAAATTCGATATAAAGTGTAATTAAATCCTTAAATTTTTAAATTTTTTTTTAAAATTATAATTAAATCATTTTGTTAACTCCGTCAAATTAACTAACGGAAAATGCCAACTTGATTTATTTTATTATTTTATTAAGACACATGGCGCCAATCTGGCACCACATAAGAAATAAAAATCATAAAAAGATAACTTTTAGAAAAAAGATAAAAGAAAACCATGTCATCTGTCGTCTCCTCCAACGAAGGCCATGGGTCTTGGTCGACATCACTGTTATGCTGCTGCTTCTTCTTCTTGCTCTTATCACTGCTATAATTCTAGCCCTGTTGAATATCTTTCCGCACCTCTTCAACAGTCTTCTTGCTGAGAGCCCATGAGAGTGTGAAGCTCGGCTGCCTCTGCAGCAGAGCAAGTAGGCTGGATTCCATACTCTTAAGGTTGGCAGTGCTCACACTCAATTACACACCTTCTTAGGACTCAATTGAATTTCTTGAAAGGTTTAGGACTCAATTACATTTTTATGACAATTTTTATGAACTTCATTACACTAAAGGTGATTCCTTTACCAAAATACATCGTTAAAATTTAGGTATGTTTCTACTACTGATGATGACAGTGATCATTATTACTATACATAACTTACAAATGATGCGTGCCATTTGATTGAGCATGTCATTGGCAATGGAAGATCTGCCTTTAATGTGGCGTGATGAATGGGCATCTCCTTGGCCCTTTTTACTCAACCACTTCGGTAGCAAAAATGTCTATGCTTCTGCTCTGCATTCTCGATCGAGAGTAGCTAATATTACATTTGATTCACGCAGGTTTTGGCCCTCGGCTAGATCAGAGGCTTTAGTGCAGTGCAGATTCCTGTTGGTATTTGTCACATAGCCAAATTCTTCTGTTGCTAATGGGGTCATTTGCAAGTAAACTCCTGTGGAATGCTTTAAGAGTTAAGGATTGAGGGTGCCCAGGCGCTAACTTGTTTGGTTTAACCCATGTATACCAAGGCAATGGTTTATTGCATGGCTTGCAATGCGCATTAGCTCCTTTATCAACCACCAGGACTATTTTCAGTGCCTTACTCTGTATACAATCATTTTTCTTCCTTTTCGTGCTACCACCTTAACTGAATACTAGAAAGATCGCACTGGCATGCAACCCTCACATACAAGCTGATCTTATTCGTGGAATACTCCCAAGTAGAAAGCTGATCTTGCTCGAGATTCAATTGATTATTGTAGACAAAAGAAAGAACATCGAGATACAGATGGATGGCCATTTCAGGTTTTAGAATTCAAAGACTTGCAAGAAATCCATATGAGGTTAAGAAATTTCGAACTCTTCAGCTTCAGAAGCTGTCCAGTCTCCCCTTGATCCATACATATATTCTTACTATAGTAACCAATGTACATTAAAGTGGGGAAAAGGCTAAAAAAGAGTACACTCATTCGGAAATTTCCTTTTGACGATCAAATTGCGCTGGTTGGCATGAACCGAAGGTGAACTAATTACTAGGAAATTGTCCAGGACGCCAACCTTCCTTCTGGCCCATAGCAGCGAGAGTAACCATTAGGACAGCATTATGCTGCAACTGGCAACAGGCCATTATGCCTCAGTAATGCCTCGGGTGAAGGCTCACGTCCTCGAAATTCAATGAAGACCTGGGTAAAGCAAATTGGTACAGTGAGGACATCAAGTAAAACAAACTAGATTGTGAGCATAATAAAAGTAGATGACGGAAAATTTCAACTTCTGAACCTGTAGTGGCGCTTTTCCACCTCCAAGAGCAAGAATCGTCTCTCGGAACCTTTGCCCTGTTTCTTTGACAGCCTGTCAACCATGATCAACAGATCATGATAAAAACCAACAATTAATACTGAAAATAAATGCAATATTGAAGAAGGGGCTTCATAACTAAATAGTAATAGACAAGGCAAGAAGATTGCCCATGTGCAATGCTTTCAGAAAACTCCTTGATGAAATGACATGACGTTGGAGGCAAGGTTGTCTAAAAAGAGTTACTAATGCAGAAAAGATGATTGTAACACCAGTTTAGAAGATTTTTCTGTATGTTATGCCACGGCCTTACTATGTGCTATCAATGGTCCAATGGACCTTCGTACAAGACTTGGGTTTCCCAATGGGTAATAGAACCTGACTGCATTTTCAGGTCAGTAATTTTCCACCCGAGAACTGGAAAAAGAATCAAACATGAAGAAAACATAATTAACCAGTTTTGTCCTTGGTGCTCTGCATCTCGCACTAGAAAATAGAAACAAATCAAGCAGGAATTACACAAATATAAAAATGCACCTATCCCCCCAGGGCTTTCACTTAAAACGAGCAAAAATCACTCATAATAGAGAAAGTATATTGGAGATAATGCTGATGCAACAGCGACCTCAAACTCAAGACATGTACAAATAAAGCGTTGAATGAGCTTCTTAGTCAATTGCTCACTTCTTCTGGTTTAATTTCATGGAAAACAATCAATTTTGCTAAACTTCAAGAGTGCCAAGCCCATGCTAATAAGCCATGCATTTAGGCTGAAAGGGAATGGAAACAGGATTTGGGGCCTATCCATTCATGGAAAGAATTGTAAGGCATTGTCGTGCTGCAGTAGCCCAAAGAGTTCAAGTATGCAATCCAACAGGTCTGGGGTCTGCCTAATGTGTAGTCATTAGCAGCAATGGACATAAGTAATTAAGCATCACAGGCAAGAAGACCAATCAGGTTCGTCCAGCTTCCATTCTTTGCTCAGACATTCCAGGATTACTCACCACAAACTCATACAGGGAAGAAACAGCAATGTTGCGTGTTTATTACTATCACTGCTTCACACATGTATAAACCCAACATGAATGGCAAACACAAGGCAAGAAGCCTTTTAGCAGCATCATTTCATTCCATATATGTCCACAACTTCTCAGGCATACCTTGCTGTCATTTAAACCTGCGTCCTCAAATGCAGAGAAAGCATCTGCAGATAGCACCTCTGCCCACTGAAACAAACACATTCACAATTAGAACCAACACACATCATGAAATAAATCAATCTCAAGCAAAAATGGACTCAGAACTGAACAAGGAAAAGAGGTGTATTATATTTAGAGAGTGTCTTATCGTCCATTAGAAACCAACTAAAGACCTGAAAAAAATCTGGCATAACCGACAGAAAAGAATATCCCATACCTTGTAGCTGTAATAACCAGCTGCACATCCACCTGAATATAAGTGAAAAGCAATAAATTCATAGCCGTGTAAGATAAAGATGTATCCCATAAGGTACATATACTCTTAAAGAACCTTTTTGACAGGTAAGAAGACGAACCTGCAAATATATGGCTGAAGCCACAAAGGAATCGATCCTCAGCAAATGGAGGGAGCACTTGGGTTCTTTCACTAACCCTTTGATCCACATCATATACAGATTCTGGCCCACCAGGTACATATTTTGTGTGAAGTTGCAGATCTACACTTGCCAACCTTATCTGAGAAGTTCCACAGACAATAAATGGTAAGTAATAACCAACTCCTACATTAGTATGATTCCTAAGAGAGCAATTTTTTCACATATGCAATTTCCGATTTCCCAATTATCTGATTTTACTTTGCTAACGTTCATTCTATGAACACGACATGATGTCCTCCAGCAAATAATTTGATCCGTATCATTTCAAAGTATGTACAGCAAAACAGCAAGGTTGAAACCATGCTTGCACTATGGTCAAATAAACCAGTAAGCTTTTCACTCCCTCATTGTCTTTTGGACAATGACCTAATGACATATCCAGTCCTCTCCTTATTGTTTTATCATTTCAAACTTGTGTACTTGGCCACAAGATAGACAAAGGTGGAACCTCGATAAACAAGAGGTGTAGCATTCAGCTTTTAATAAATGCAGCACCACGAGGACATAGTACAGGAGAGACGATTCCCCCACAGACAGAGAAATGCCTGCTAGGATAGCTTTCTTCTCTTTGGAAGCTATTTAAAACAGTCCTAACTTCAAAAGATGTCACAAAAGTACGAAGCTGATGAAATAGTGAATCATCTCCAGTAGCCCCTTAACCAGATAATAAGCTGAAGAACTTGGCTTGACTTTATCTACAATTGCTTTGGTTGGGGGTTTGTCGTGCCTATGAAATCATGGACACCAATCCAAGTGAAAGATATAGAAAGGGAAAAGACGAAGAAAGTTAGAATGGAAAGGGAAGAACTAGATAACATGAACATTTTACAGGTGATATTATAATAGGATAGGATAGGCAGCAGTTTGTCAATAGGCTCCCATGACCTTATTATATCTACTTGTCAGCTCATATATACGTCACTTCAACACCACCAAGAGGAAATTCACTAACTATAAATAATGGATAAAGAACATCCCAGCTAACCACCAGTCACCAAAAACGAGAAAGTTTTGGAAGAAATTGCTTCTACAACATATAATACAATTTTCTTGTAGATAAAATAGCCATAGGGGAAGGAAAAGAATATATGAACAGGGCATGTTCATCAAGTATAAAAGAATGAAGCAAAACAAGTCTTTGTTAGTGAGAAGTAACCTGGCGAAGGCTCAAGGAGCCTGCACGAAAAGTTCTAGCAGCGAGGAGCTTTCTATATACATCCTCAGGGAGACTCTCACCAGTTTCATAGTGCTTTGCGATTCCCATCAAGGTATCCCTGCGGTTCAAGGGTAACATAATGACTCTCCCAGGTTACTGACATGCATACACTCATACATTGCGTTTGAGAAGTTGTGCACGTGTGTGCACCAGCACAGAGAGTACTTTTATTGTGTCAAATGCTTAAGTCTCAAAATGCCCAAGAATATCCCCATAGGGAGAAAAAGACATTGCATTCATTCTTCAACTAGAAATATACTTGGTGTTTCACAGCAGAAAAGTGACTTCAATAGCAGGCTCTATTGGCAATTGTTCATAGGTCATAGGTTATTGTATTACAGTAACAAACAATTCTTGCATATAATTATGTCAAGCTTTTACAGCTGAATTTGAAAGCTTCGCATGTTAATTTTAAAGTCGACATGATCATATTGACTAAACTGAAGTGGAAAAACAAAATCAATATTTTTGCTAATAATCGCAAAATATACTATTTGATTTTAGTGAAAAATATTTGATTTGAGGAAACAAGATAGTAAGACGATATTGACAAAGAAATAGAAGAAGTGTTCCCATGTTTCCAAGAAAGAATTGGTTATGTCATATATCCTTAAAGTTCTTTCTTCTAAACAAGAGTTTATTTAATTTTATAGTAACACTTTTTGAGAAACAAGACACTCGATTGACATTTCATAAACAAGTCTATCACAATGAGGATGGTAATTAGTTTTATAGTAACACTTTTTGAGCCTGTTTGCTTTGACCGCTTTGCGGTGCGCTTTTGTCTCTGGCGCCCTTTCACTCAATTAGACGTTCTGTGTCTTGTTGAGTACAAGTTTTATGGTGCCCGAGCTTGTATATTTGTTGGTTGAAGCTCACTATATTATTACCCTTTACCAAAAAAAAAAAAAAAAAAAAAAAAAAAAAAAAAAAGACACTCGATTGACACTTTTTGAGAAACAAGACACTTTTTGAGGATGGTAATTAGTTTTATTTAATTTTATAGTAACACTTTTTGAGAAACAAGACACTCGATTGACATTTCATAAACAAGTCTATCACAATGAGGATGGTAATTAGTTTTCTTTTCGATGTTTGAAGAAGAATTAAGAAAGAAAGAAAGAAAGTAAAACTTTATTTCAAAAATTATAGATTCAAATATTCTGACACTTTTGTGAGGAGGATATTCAGCGCTAACTCCACTTTTGTATATGTTGGGACGCATGACGGTGAGCATCAAATATCCCAATTGACACAATTAACCTTTATGCTTTCTCTAAGTTATTGGTAATTTTTCAAGCGCTGAAAAAAAGGGATAACTTCAAATGACAAGAGAAAAGAGCTTTAACTGCAGGAAAAAGAAAGTCGGATATCTACTCTTTATAACTCTACAGCAATAAATACTGGAAAAATGGATGTATCGTCTCTATATGTTAACTAATACATTTTTTGCTTAAAACTACATAATATGTACTGAGGTGGACTTAACTAAGTACACATTAGTAATAGGTCTTTCCTTACTACCTATTCTTATGAATTCAAGATTAACTAAACTTAAAAAAATAGGCACGTCAAATAGGGAAAGTGAAAAAATTATTTCACAATTGAAAATACCATTGTGGAGGTATATTGATATCAACCTGATATATCTCGAAGAAATTATTTTCCATATTTAAAGATTCTTAGGGTAACTAGCCATGCCCAAGTTGTGAGCATGAATGCATAAAACTCAATAGCTTGTAGTATTTCTATTTTGTTATCTGTAATATTGATACTAATAGGCAAACAAAGTAAAGGAGAATAACAAAACTATTAAGAAAGTGCATACTGGTTGGAATAATATAAAACGAGTCACAACTCAACTGCGATTCATTTCAACATTCATTGACGAGAGCCATAGACATCCTCTAATAACATCTACAACAGGGGCCTATCATTTGCCATATACAAGAAGGCATCACTCTCACTTCCTCGCTTTTACATCCGGAGATAGTATAAAGGCAATACAACACAAACATCACATAATGGTCTATGAAGAAATCATCTGTTGCTATCCACAGTATATGCATAACCTTTTTTATTTGTGAAGTGCGAGCACATCCAACCATGATGGCAAGTAAATTTGTCCTAAAGCTCTATAATAAATAGTTCTAGACAAAATTACCTGTGGTAACACCAGTTCTCCATAAATTGAGAGGGCAATTCAATAGCATCCCACTCTATTCCTCTAATGCCAGCAACAAGGCCTTCGTCTTGTTTGGTTAGCATGTGTTGAAGAGCATGACCAAATTCATGAAAAACAGTTTCAACCTGCCAATTTCAACAATACATATTTTACAACAAATATTTAACCAGCATATACCACTCAAAAGATTAAGATATTTTATGATGGACAAACTCCTATAGCGAGCACAATGTCACAAATCTCAGCATTCATCTAAGGTTAGCACAAACAAGCAAGAAAAGGCCCCTCAAATAGATAGGCAAAGGGGCCCTTAATGATATTTCCTCCAAAGGGTTGAACTCTCGTCGCACAAGAATGGTTCACTCATACCTCACACAAAACCTTCATGGTCAATAGTCACGATTCTATAATTATTAGGTATGAATCAGAAGTTTTTAAAATGAGAGCAGGTAATACTGGAAATTGGACAATAGATCCATCTCTAGATGCAAATATTAACCAAGAGAAGTGTGTATTTTTAGGCATTATACATAGAAAAATATTAGCATTGGTGGGATTCATGAAATCACATCAATGAATAGTCTGGCATCAGAAATTCTCGAGCAAAAAATTGATTGGCATTTACTTCATTATTCTTCTCCCATAGATTAATGAAGTCTCACGCTAACAAGTGTTATCGGACCTACATATTGATTCTTCCCCCAGGCCCCCTCCTGACAGTGTGGAATAAATACAACATACACAGATATCTTCATAGAGATGTCTTTATAATAGCAGAATTTTGATCCCTATTTAGTATTGCCTGGAAGTTACCAAAATCCAATCATCAAACTAAGAGTTGTGGAGACCAAATTAAACAATCCTGTTCTGATGGCGATATTTCATTGCCACCGGCTTGCATTCCTGTGGCTACACTAGCTACCCTCCATCTATTTAGTGTTTCAGACTCAAATTGGGGGGCCAAAAAAGGGTCAACAAACTGAGCAAAAGAGTCGGAAATTGACCTCTCGGAATGTCATAAGGCTTGGCTTGGTCCCCACGGGCGGCATTTGATTGCACACCATGAGAGCAATCGGTAATCTTGTACTTGCACCATCTCGACATAGCACACGGCTTCGAGCAACAACCTCATGCATCCATGCACCTCCCTTTTTCTCGGATGGTCGAGAATAAGGATCAAAATAGAAGTATGCAATTGGATTTCCTGAAGAATCTTTTACACAGTAGAATCTAACGTCCCTGTTCCAGACCTAGAGAATAAATAAGCATTTTATCAGAGCACATGGGCTAACAGCACATGAAAGACAGAAGCAAAGCATTTGACTTTTTTACCGGTGCTAATCCATCAGCAGCCTCAATCTCAATTTCGAAAAGTGTCCTTGCAAGGTTGAAAAGGCCCTCCGTTACTTTTGGCAATGAGAAATATGGGCGTAGTTCTTCCTGGAAATTGCAAAAGTTATGAGGCTACATGTTCATATTCACATGCATAAATCAGGGTCAGGGAGAGAGTTCTGACCTCATTGATGTCATATTTTGATTCACGCAGCCTCTCGCTCCAGAAGTTAATGTCCCAATGGCTCAAATCATCAGATTCTTTTGCCCCTTGACTCTTGGCGAAATGTTTTAGGTCCTCCATGTCTGAATAATCAAGCCAATTCATATTAAAAAAATAGATGTTGAGTTGAAAGTAAAAAGATCATCTGTAAAAGTATCCTAATATTTGCCATCGACATCATCAAACTGAATTAAAGGCTTGACCACCCACCCCTTTCTCTTTTTCTCTTCTATTTTCCCAGCCCCATCCTCTCCCTCGTTCTAATTCCTTTATCACCAGCCAATAGAGAAAAGACCCCTATGAAGCATGCACAATGATTACCACAGGATCCAGATGACCTCCAGCTTATAGATCCACTCCACAACCCTCATCAACATTTGTAAACTCAGATTTGTCTGAAATGCTATTGTTACATTGACTTCATTGTTGTTGCAATATTCTAGAGTGCTCCTAGTTTTCCTCATCTCTTTACCAAGGCTAGGTTTGCTTCAGTCAGATCGATCACTCTGCGCCGGTTAAGACTGTACCTAGTGATCAGATGGATAGCTAAACCAAATACTGAGTGGCAATTGGATAAGTACGACTTGAAAGACAGAAATTGGGGATGACATCATTTGTTTTTTTTGGGGGCGGCACTTATTAATATGCTCTTCATATGGATATACGCAAGAGAACACATATGATGCAAAGTGTACTACTTTGAAGCTTGAATTACAGGTATAACATGCACAGTTTAAGCAGCTTAAGGAACTATCGTGAATATTTATCGTAAGTAAACGCAAAAGAGCATAATCAAATGTTAAAAGTTTGCAAGACTTACATATACTAAGAATATTCATCTAGTCATACCTTGAATTGCAGCATCCCATGAAGCACTCCTAAGTTTTTCTAGGAGCTCTTCCGCTTTATCCACAGTAGCCATTTTCATTGCCATGCTAACCTGATGACAATATTGCATTAATATGTGATGATAAAGTGATATCAGAGCATTGTTCACCCAAGCAAGTACACCCAAGCAAATAGATTCTGCTCCAAGATTATTCCAGGAGAAAGGAGAAAAGAATTCAAAAGCATACTTAAGAATTTGTTTCAGAGACATTAGATATATAAGAATACAAAATTAGTTTGCATTGGATTATGCATCAAAATGCAATTCCGGCAAATTGAACACCTTAAACTTAAGAATCAAAGTGCAAATATTTCCATAATTATCTACAATATACCAGCAACCACTTTGTCTGCCATAAATTTTCCTCATTTCCCTTGTAAATCGTAAAATCATAGCAACAGCCAAAAACAATTAGAGTAGTTTATAATTAGTGATTAATTTGAAAAGTATCATCCGAAGAATGACTAAAAATAATTTGTCTCACTTGCCCATTCAAACTTCACACACACACACACACACACACACACACACACACACACACACACAAAGGAAATAAAAAAAATGAAATTCAAAGTAGAAAAATCTCATAAATAGCCTTAAAAACCCATACCTCAGCATAATTATTATAACCTAGAAGCTTAGCTTTTTCCAATCTAAGCTTCAAGATTTGGTCAACAATTAAAGTGTTGTCTATATCTCCACTGGAGGCACGAGTAACATAAGCCCGGTAGATTTCCTCACGTAAAGCTCTATTTCGAGCATGTTGCATGACAGACATAAAACTTGGAGCATCCAAGGTGATCACCCAAGGTCCATCTTCTGGAGTTGCATTTTCATGTCCCTTGAATATGACAAAAAATGATAAAGGATGAATGATCAAACAGACTCTTGAATGAAGAGTGCTGAAAAAATATGAAAAATGACACAACAAATGGAAGCTATTGTGTATTACCTTAGACACCGCTGTTTGTGCAACCAAACCAAGAGCTGTGGCAGGCAATCCTTCAATATCCTTCTTATCAGTAATCTTTTTTTCAAATTTCTTTGTGGCATCCAAGACATTCTCACCAAACTTTTTAGATAATTTTTTAAGTTCCTGTCATCAACTAATTAATCCAAAAGGCAGAGACTGGACAATTGAAATATATAATAAAAATAAAAAAAATTACCAAACTACTTTCTTGCACATAAAGAGTAATCTTAACATAGTCATCAGCATCACATTTTCAAATTGATTGCTAACACGTTAGAATGTAGAAACGACTAAAATCTGACCAATCATTCCCGCAATTATAGTTAAAGTGTCTTCATCATCTCCCACATTATGTGCTATTTAATGTCACAAGTCGCAGCAAATTTTAGCTTCCATGCAAATAAGTTTAAGGCCAAGTATCCCACGATAGCAGAGATAATAAGATATACTGAGAAGTTTTTGCACATGTTATTCATAAGCTAACAAAATCAGCAAAGATGGACTTTCCAACTCAAATAAGGGTCCTAGAAGAACTGTTCAAGATTAATTAGTAAACCTATCTATTGCTCGACCGTGGTTGGTCAAGAATGCTTTGGGATTTGGTTTCATCACTTGTGGCCATTAAGTGGGTCACACTATAAAGACAGTGCAAGCAGACCCTAAGAGCCTGGTGTGGTATATGCATTAACAAAGAAAAGAGAAACAAGATTCAGTTAAACCCTCTAGCAGCTTTCTGGCTGATTTGGAGGAAAGAAACAGGAGAATATTTAATATATAGACAGACAGCTTGTGGAAATTAGGGAATCTTTGCCTTTTACTTTGGCTTTTGGTATGCACACAGATCGAGTCTTGATGTAAATGCATTTCCAGACCAACTAGACTCCTCCTCCTGTACTTGATTTTGTAAATGGTTTTGCATATCTTTAATGCCTTTTTAATGAATTACCTCCCTATTAAAATTTTTAAAAAAACAAAATAGTAAATATTAGGATTTTACAAAGTGTCCTTTTTTTCAGTTTAAGGAGAATATTATGTTTCCTATTTCAATTATGCTTCTTGTTTACAGGTTTCCTATTTCAACTAGAAGTAGAATATTAAGAATCCATACATTGTTGCAATTCTATCTTTTCAATAGAGTTGACAATTAATAAAAACTGGCAATTTTTTGCTTTGGGATTGTATGATGCAATTTTTTTTATTAGGTGTGATGCTTAGGATACCCTAGATATAACCCTTAGGAAGCTTTGGGTGTGATGCCTAAAGAATTTACTCATTTTGAGTAATTGTTTGTTGGAATTTTTTTTTTTTTTTTTTTCATGTTCTCATTTGATTGGGCTCCCTACCATGAGACCGTCGTTCTACATCGGTTATGGTCTGGAAAATCCCCTACATGAGGCATTTTTGGAGCTGCTTGTTAAATGAAGAATACACGAGTTAGCCACATGTAGATGATTTCAACCTCACATTGTCCTCTTCTCTCAACATCTTTCAACCTTAAACTCTTCTTTAAAATAGTAAAATAGTTTGAATGACTCGTTGTTCTAAACTCTTCCTTCTAACAATTGTTTTCGTTACTTGGGTTAATTTCTTCAACCCTTCCCTTTGTACTTCAAGTACTCTCTACTGAACCAAAATATTTTATTTTCTCGAATAAAGGTGACATCACAATTGGATCTCTTTGACCAAAGTACTAGGATTATTTGGGCAGTTTAGTCGTGCTTACTAGGGAGGACTTTGTCTGATTACATCACTTTGTAAACCAATAGGTGCAGGACAAGCAAAGCATCCATTGGAATGAGAGAGTATTAGAGCCCCTTGAATTAAATAAAGAACCAACGCTATGGTCAACATGCTCCTACTGGTAATAGAATTCTACACTCATTCTTTGTTTTCATTTAACTTGACATTTGTTCTTTTTGTAAGAGAGATGTTGAAAAATGACTTACATGAGTTCAAGATATATATGAGGAGGCCACATATAGAATAGGTAAGTACTGATAGTGGGTAAGGCACTGACATAAAAATCTACCAACAGGAGTGCTGGAAAGGGTACAGATTTGAGAGGCTGAGCTTAACAAAAGATAAAATAGATGAGACTAGAAGTACAGGAAAGAAGTTAAATTTTATGCATTTCCATAGTGTGCCTTCATCCACAAGATGTGGGGTTCACTTTGAAATTATCTGTATAAGTGAGATTGGAAGTGCAGGAAAGAATCTAAGTTTTATGCACCACCATAGTGTGTCTTCATTGACTAGACGCAGGATCCACTTGAAATCCATGTTATGTGTGTGTACATCCATATATATGCTCATAAGCCAATCAAACAAAACATTATGTATACTACACCAAAAACACCTTACTTTGTCACTGCCACCAACACAGATTTCAATTTATTTGACATATTGGTAAAACGCATTACACCTGCTCAATTTTGTTAAACTCTTCTCTTTTACCATCTTCTAGGGCAACCCCATTCAGAACTGCTTCCTTTATTTGGTCTGCAACAACATTATTTTTAAACCGAATGTCAACCAATCTCATTATAAAGTACAAGCACTACAAATCAATGAAAGTACAATGATATAAATTGAATCTATGAAATACTATGTATTACTCAAAAGACAAACATAAGGTGATCAAAGGACATATGTTTTACTCACTTTCCACTATACGTTTTTGAGCATCGCTCAGCAGGTTCCAATCAGGCGACTCTTGAAGAGCTTCAAAAGCATTGTAAATAGGTTTACTTTGCCCGAGTCTAAGCTGAAACTTAACCTTCTCTGCCTGCATTACAAAAGTAAGCCAATGTAAGCATCACTATTCAAGATTTTAAAAAGCATAAAAGGTAAATGGATATCAATGAATTAACCAGCCCATAGCATGCTAGAGTGACAAAGATACTTATCCAAAGGCAACAAGAGAGGCCATCTCCTACTCCAGAACACAATTATGTCTTCTAATCACCACTTTACATTACTCAATAAATCATTTCGAGAACTACTTAAGAGATCCTAGTCCGAGTGAACCAAGACCAAGAGAAAGAAATTACCTGCACTTCCTCTATGGCGGCACGCAACTCAGCTGTATCCTTGACGGACTTGAGATGATTGATGATTCCCCAGACGACATACAATCGATCCACAATCTTCTCCAATGGCTCCACGAGCTTCGGCCAAGATGGCTCCACTGTCCTCTCTAGCTCCTCCAAATCACTCTCCTTTGGCACAATACACACATTACAAACAATAAGACCTCAAACAACAATCTTGACAAACATCGATCAGACGAGATAGACAAAAGATCATTCATACCAACTTCTTCAAGAGAGCGTGCATCCCAGGACGGACATGCTTGGCCTCGATTGCATCGTATGGGGGGAACTCGAAGTCCTGCAAGAGCGGATTGCTCTCAACGTTGGCGTCGGCCATGAGGGGAGAGAGATCAGGAAGCAACCGCGGAGGAGCAGGTGGTGGAGAGGGATGGAGAGGTGGACTTCCAAGGTTTTGGAGGCGGAAGGAGAAGCTGGAGGACCGGAGGGATCAAGGGAACGACCGTTTAAAGAGAGAATGGTGTATTCCAATGATGGTGGAGAGAGTGAGAGCAATTACATCATTATTAATGTGTTGGTATGGACACGGGAAGGATTTTCTGAAATGTCTGGTTGTCACAAGACTATTTATGGACTTGCCTTCATTAAAGCGATGGAGTTCCATGTCATAAATGTGGAAGATGGTCGACGCCATTTCCCCCCGTACATTTTGTAAAGTTCAGAGTGTTTGTGGAAGGATCGCACAATGGCTGAAGATGCACATATTGAAGCGTAAAAATTTAGTTTCCATTATTTATTCATTCTAGTATTCCTGCTTCCTTCCTAGACTCATCTTGCCCCGAATATCATGCAGACCTTAGACTCAAGTGATATGTAGGAAAAGATTGGTGTGGCGGGTTTTTGAGGTTCTAATCTAAACCTCCATTCAAGCCCCGAAAAAAAATAAATTTATGAAAAGAATGATAGGATGTAAAATTTTGATTAATTTTGATGATGAACATAAAAGTTAATGCGAAATTTCAGGAATCATTATATATAAGTACTTCATATAACTTGCATCGAGAAGTAAAGTGGAGAGAGTGGATTGGCGGCTTGTTCTTTTCGTGGTTGCTTTGTCTAATAAAACGAAACAAATAGCATGAGAATTTCACCTTTTGCTACATGTTTGTCTGGATAGTTCCATTCGTTCGCCTGGATATGGCCCACCCACCATCCAACAATGGCAGGCAATCATATTGTCCATGAGGTAGCTGACACTGTATCGAATGTGGATTGGGAATGGGTATTATTGAATGCATTTTGCTGTGAAAGCCCAAAACTTTTGTCCACTTTTTTCCTTCGGATCATGCAACGTGTGCACTCTGTACTAACTATAGGCCCCCACGTAGCAGGATAAGTCAAATCTGTCTGAGGACAGCAACCCTGGATGCATCGCCTGAGGTAACCATCAAGGTGGGTGGGAAAGGAGTGGAAAGTTGCCACTTGGCATAAGCAAACAGAAAAGGACGATCGAATCATCCCATGATTAAAATATTTTTATTTAAAATGGAAGAAAAACGAGGCAAATAGAGATTTTGGAATCATTCTTGTGATTTGGTTCCTCTCAGTTTTCTGTTGAAACCTGTTCAAGTAAACGAAAGAGCAAGATTAGTGCTTAAGCAATGACGGATCAAGATGACATGCCTAAAAGGGTCCTTCAATTAAGATCGCTTTGCCTAACAGATTTTGAGGAAAGAAATTGAGGGGGTCGATGATAAAAATTATTTTGTCTCAGAAATGATTTTTCCGTTGCACCAATTTTAACAAAAACTTATTTGATAACGCTTATCAAATTTTCATTTCCGGAATAGATTTTATTCCGTAAATAGAAATGGAGAGAAATCGAAGTAGAAATTTTCTACTTCGATTTCTTCCAACCCTAATTTCACTCTTTTCTCCGTACGCCTCTTTCTCTGCCCAAAATAAAAATAAATATATTCATTTAAAAATAAAAATAAATTTATTAAAATAAATAAATTATTTTTATTTATCATTTTATTTTTAGTTTTCGATAAATAAATAAATATTTTTATTAAAAGTAAAATTATTTTTTATTTGCCTTGAGTGTTTTGTAAAATAAAATTATTTTTATTCATTTTAAAATAAATTTATTTGTAAAATAAAATAAAATAGAATAAATAAAATAAATTTATTAATTTATTTAAAATAATTTATTTATGATAAAAATAATAAATTTTTATTTGCCTCGAGTGTTTTGCCAAATAATTTTTTTTATTCATTTTAAAATAAATTTATTCGTAAAATAAAATAAAATAGAATAAATAAAATAAATTTATTATATTATATTTAAAATAATTTATTTATGATAAATAAAAATAAATTATTTTTATTTGCCTTGAGTGTTTTGCCAAATAAAATTATTTTTATTTTTTATTTTTATTCATTTTAAAATAAATTTATTCGTAAAATAAAATAAAATAGAATAAATAAAATAAATTTATTTTTATATTTAAATTTTAAAATAAAATGATATTTTTATTTTATTTTTTATGATTTATTTTATTTTATTTTATTTTATTCATTTTTTTTGTTACTAAATCATTTTTATTTTTATTTTTTATATTAAAGGTCGTCATTCGTGCCGTCGTCGCGCCTTCTGAAGGAAGAAATTTTTGTGTCGTTATCAAACGGTTATTTTTGCTTAAAACTCTTCTAGAAATAGAAATAGAAAAATCTATTTCTATTCCGTAAACTATTTCCGAACGTAATGGTTATTGTCATGCGCCCCGATTCATTAGACGGAAACAATTTACTTTCCAAACTAATTTTTATCACAGTATGAACCACAAAGATTATTGACATAAATTATATGATCAATTCATCGTTTATTTCATTTTACAACAGATTATCATTGTCGTTGAGGAATGACAGATAACTTTCCCTATAAATAAATTGAAACTGTATTTACTAATAGAAGTAGATCCATAGACCGCAAAATTACAATTTCTCAACACATATACATTTTCCATATTTATTTAACCGTAGAATCATCTATAGTCTAAAAACCATGTCAATTGAAACGAACAATCATGTCATACTCACTCAATACCTATTACCACTATCTTAGTAATAGTTAAATATAGTTTATATTATTGTGGTAAGTGAAACTTATAAAGGAGTATTATAGTATCCACCAAATAAGTTTGCAGCCCATGCACATAAGGTGTAGGCAAGTATGTCTAAGGTGGAACCCAACGTGATCCAATAACCAAGTGTGCGAAATGTGCATCCGTTATGTCTTTTTTCTTCTTTTTTTCCCAATAAGAGTAGTAATTCAAGGTCGATGTATCAACTCGTGAAGTTGGGTGATTTATTGAAATGCAGCCTTAGTGCGGATTTATGAAATAGGAAAATCTTGGAATGCAGGAAATGAAGTGAGCTGATCAGAAAAAGAACTACAAAAGCTTTTGTAGGGAAGACAATGATGTACATATAAAGAGCTTGTAAACATAAACTACATACGTGCCAGAAAAAAGACCTAAACCATTCTTACTGTGGCCTTATACAATATAACTGAAAATCAGTTGCGAACAACTAAAGTTACAGGCCATATCTTTCTGGGACCATGGATCTAGGGTTGCAAATCTCAATCACGCTTCTGGTTTACAGGTATGAAGCGCATACTTGTTTACTTTGCATTCAGCAGAGCGTGCCACGTCTATCTCCCAAAAGCTCTTTTTGCCTCGTTTTTCTTCCATTTCCGTGGACACCTGGTGCTGCCGACGAACTAGAAACAATCTTTTAATCATAGGATTATGCAGTCCATAATAAATTATTCTCGTACCATGATGATTCTCGGACATGATCTCTACAATCTTTTGAAGTTTCTCGATGAAAAGGACTCCTCTAAATTTGGACGCAAGCGATGCACTAAGCATTTAGAAATGGCTTTTCTAGCTTTATGATGCGGCACCTAACTTTAGTTTTTTTTTTTTTTTGGTAACCGAGGATTTGCCGGGCCTGCCTTTTGTTTACGCTAATCGGTAACCCACAGCCTGTATAGTGCTCGAACGACACCTTGGACCAAGCATCAATACCTCGAGGAAGACTAGCACAAGACCTCACCACCATCGCTCTCCACTTAAGACGCTAACAATTGTGGATTTCGAACTTTCGACCTCGGCAATGAGGGAGAAGCTGTAACATCCCGGGTCCCACTTGTGTGATATTGTCCGCTTTGGACACTGAGTCCTCACGGTTTTAAAACGCGTCACACAATTAAAGGAACCCAAGCCCTTATAAAGGCTCCCAGGAACCCCTCCCTAAGCGATGTGGGACAAGAGGGAGAGGAATCCCTTCCCCTTCCCTTGCGCGCGTCCGAGGACCGGAGGCGCGGACGCACCGCCATCCCTCCTCCCCGCGCACCGCCGCTCGGGTCGTCACACTCTCCCCCCCTTGGGAGCACAGCGTCCTCGCTGTGGCCCCACACGCTGTCGGGAGTCGGCTCTGATACCATTTGTAACATCCCGGGTCCCACTTGTGTGATATTGTCCGCTTTGGACACTGAGTCCTCACGGTTTTAAAACGCGTCACACAATTAAAGGAACCCAAGCCCTTATAAAGGCTCCCAGGAACCCCTCCCTAAGCGATGTGGGACAAGAGGGAGAGGAATCCCTTCCCCTTCCCTTGCGCGCGTCCGAGGACCGGAGGCGCGGACGCACCGCCATCCCTCCTCCCCGCGCACCGCCGCTCGGGTCGTCACAGAAGCTCTCAACCAACATAGCCACCTACCAGTGGGTACCTCACTTTAGTTTTTAATATATTAATCATCGACCTTTATTTTTAGTTGGTATTTATAATCCACTTGAAAGGGATGTTTTTCTCATGAGGTTTATATTTTGGTCTTTTGCTGCTGGCTTTTGTAATCGTGGCTTTAGTTGGGTGGAGTGGAGGTTGCAAGAAGATATTGGTAATTCAGATTTCATGAGAGAGTGCCGAAGAATTTTGTTAAAAAGTAAATAGACAAAGACATGTCAGTAGCAAATTCTTCAAATATTAAAGAAGTCCCTTTTCTTTAATTGGTTGTAAAATAAATTGACACTACTAATCGTTAAACTTTAACCCAATGTAACTATCATCTTAGACTTTTAATCATTCAATGTGTCTATAGATACTCATACTTATAAAGCCATAGATATTCATACTTATATTAATCTAGATCTCGTTCCTTTTCTTTTAGACTAATAAGATTTTCAATTATCTAAATCTCGTATGTGATTTTTTAGATTGATAATATATATATATATATACCCTTGGATTTCCCGTTTAAACATTTAGATTGGGTAAGTACCAATTAATAGAAATAGATTAATTTTGTTTGTTGATATCCTTATGAATAGAAAATAGCGGGAATATCAATCCGATACAGCATTAAATGAGTTTTTACTTTTATTATTATAGTGATCATAAGGTAAAACTTACTTAAACCAAACTATCTTAATATTTTATGAAGACTAAAAATGTAATTCAAAGAATAGCTTCTTTTTTCTTTTCTGTTGATTTAGGAAAGAGACTGAAATGAAAATATATTCTAAAATTTGAGCAATAGTGTAATTATGAAAACTTGTGGAAAATACAGAAGAACGAATTTGACTTCATTAGAAAGTTGAGAAACTAAATTGCACAATTAAAAGTTTAAGAACTACATTGAACAATTTCTGAGTGGTATAAGACAACATTAAATGAATTAAAATTTTAAGGATAATGTTGCATAACATGCTAAAGTTTTGACACTGTTAGTGTTATTTCCCATTTGTTAGAAATTAAAATCTCTAAAGAAATGCAAAGGTTTGAGAAATCGCTGGTTAGTCGTCACACAAAATAGGGTCATTTTGTCACACAAGCCTCGCTATGAGCACACTTCTCAAGCCAAAGCATGGGCATTTTCTCATTACTTAAAATTAAATAGCTCACACACAACCTAGACCACTAAATATAAGTTAGATAGTGAGTCTTTTACTCATGTTGCCACTTCTAATGACGATGGTAGTGAACTAACCGAGAGAGAACAATGGAAAGATTTGAGGACTAGGATTTAGTTTAGGCTTTTGAAGATTAGAGTCTTATTTGGAAAATTTGAAAAGTGAGTCCAGACATCTTTCGACAAAATATGCCTCTATCCATGGCACAAATAATGGCACGTGATATGCACGTGGTTGTTGTCTGGCGAAGATTTTTATTCCTGGTGAGATGGGAGATCAATTGAGACGAAATCACCAACTTTAGGATCTATTTTGAGATAAACCCCACTCTTGATCGTACTCTGAAAAAGATGTGCCACTTCATCGGGGGTTTTTGCAATATTCCTATTTTTTTGCTGGACTTTTTCTTCAGTTTTCATTTGTACATACAATGATATATTATTCCAGATCCAATTACTCCATCTGCATATGTGTATGCCTGTTATGGATTTAATTCTCCAACCCATTTTTTCATGATATATAAAAATGTCATTACAACATGTTTAGGACAATAATATAAACAAATATAATGGATAGACATTAGCGTCACAAATTTCAAATTATATAGGAGCTGAGGAGCAAAATGGGAAAAAGAAAAGTTAATTGTTTCTTTTCTTTTTTTTTCGAGTTCAAGAAAATTGGAATGTAAAGGAATTGAACCGTAATGGTAAGTATGTCCTCCAAATAAATTATAAGACAAAGCCAAGAAATTGTAATTCGACCTAGGAATAGAATGGCTTGCCACTCTCCCCCCCCCAATTCATCCTACCTCCATTTAAAGATGACGGGAATAAATACATTTAAAGTTCTAAAATTTGATATAAAGTACAATTAAATCCTAAATTTTTTTAAATCTTTTAAAACAATAATTAAATCATTTCGTTAACTCCGTCAAATTAACTAATGGAAAATGCCAACTTGATTTATTTTATTATTTTATTAAGACTCATGGCGCCAATCTGGCACCACATAAGAAAAAAAAAACATAAAAAGATAACTTTTAGAAAAAAAAAACATAAAAAGATAACTTTTAGAAAAAATATATATATAAAAGAAAACCATGTCATCTGTCGTCTCCTCCAACGAAGGCCATGTTCTTCTTCTTCTTCCTACTCTTATCACTGTGTTGGAAGATACGCATTTGGTGGATTCGAAGACGTACTTGGAAGGAATCTCGGACGATTGTATTTGTGTATAAATTAGTTAGGGATTGATATCAATTGTTTATTCAAACCTTTTCTTCCCTTTATTATTTCAACCTTGTATTATAATTACAGAGAATTGTACATTGAATCAATACAATGAAAATACAATTCCTACAGAATACTCTTGATCTTCTCTCGATTCTTCATATTCTTTCATGGTATCAGAGCTTCGGCTTCTGATTTTTTTCCTCGCTTCCGCTCCTGGTTGCTAGTGAAAGTAGATCTGAAATAACTCAACAGATCTGCTTTAGGAACCATTCTCGAGAAAGAAGATAAGAGCTTATGTTCTTATTATTACCTTCAATTTCTTCCATGGCCGATAATCAATCCAACCCAGATGCTTCACCACCGCTACAGATCCAAGATGTTCCTGCAGAAACACAACAGCAAACAATCCAAACTCAACCGGTTCAATGGAGACCCACACAGGCTCAGTTCGGTTTGGGGCAACCCTTTGCGGGTCAACCGTTCCATTGGATACCCTACCCGTGGTATCTCGGGTCAAGCCCGAATACATCATCGCCTGTTTATGTGAGCCACCAAGGAGCCCACGTCCAGACCGGGGGGAGCCCACCAACCGTAAACGGGGCAAACTCAAACCCCGGAATGGAGCAGGTAATCGGGTCTGGAAGCGGGTCTGGAGAACCGGGTATGGGAACGAATCCCTACCCGGGATTTACAAATGTGGGTTATCAATACGGCTCAAACGAATCGGGTCAGGGAACAAATCCCTACCCGAATCTTGCACCCGGATTCATGTCGTTCCCCATCGCTGCCGTCACCGGGCGACCAGAGCCTGGTGACCCCCTGCATGTCTCGACGGCCGACGGCCCTGAACTGAAGTTAACTAACTTACAGTTAACCGGACCGAAGAATTACCACAGGTGGGCCCGAGACTTCCGGCGCGCCCTCGTGACGAAGGACAAGGATGGATTCCTCGACGGGGCGCCCGATTCCTACCGATGAACGCTGGCTCGATTCTCGGAGAAAATGCAACCAGCTCGTAAGGACATGGATCGGCAATTGCATTTCTCCGTGGTTGCGGCTGGACTACCACCAACAGAAGACTCGAAAACCATATGGGACAACATCAAACAGATGTATGGAAAGTTAGATCGGGCAAGAATCTTTTCTCTTTTGCAGGAACTCAGCGATTTAAAGCAAGGGAACATGACCGTGACGGCCTGTTATAACAAATTATCATCCTTATGGAACGATCTCGAAGCCGCAAAAGAAAGGCTTGAAGGACCAGAGGAGACTCTTGCGCAATATCGTTCCATGAAGGAAAGAGAAAAGGCAACCCGATTTCTCCTCATACCGAATGACTCGTACCTGAGTTTTCGGTCCCAGATCTTGGCCATGGAGCCCGCGCCACCGCTCGGGCGAATCTTCCAACTTGCCGTCCAGGAAGAGAGTCAAAGACTCGCATCCTCGGAGCCAACGAAGGGAGCAGGAAGTTTTGCACTCGCGAGCCGAGGAGAACGGCGAGATCCGTCGCGGAATCCAGGAGCCAAAACCCTAGCGCACGAGAAAGGAGGGATGCAGGAGGCGCTAGGGTTCCGGTTTGATGAAGGACACCCCCTTATAAATGAAGGGATGGGCGGTCCAGATCATCCGCGACGATCTGACGGCCAGAAGGGCTTGATCCGCTTCATTGGATCGGACGGTGGAGATGAGGCGAGCGGGAAGGGATCCGACAGTGGGATTTTTTCTGCATATGCGAAAAATTTCTCTAAAGGCAAGGGTAAATTATATTGCGATTTTTGTCGTCGTCCACACCATACGATAGAAAATTGTTGGAAGTTACATGGCAAACCTAGAGAAAAAGGAAAGAAAAAGGAATTTTCTACAGCCAATCAAGTAAGTGGGTCCAATGTTGATAAATCTATTACATATGAGCAATATCAACATCGATGTGCCATGCACAAATTGGACACCGCCAAGAAAGGGGAAATTTTTCAGGTATCTCTCGCTGCCTAGTCAATAATATCTCGAGAAATAATTGGATAATTGACTCTGGGGCCAGTGATCACATAGTTTGTGAGAAGGCAATTTTCTCAGAAATAAATCCGAAATTGGATTTTCCCATTTCTGTGCAATTACCCAATGGGACTATTATTTATGTTACAATTACAGGGAAAGTCCAACTCAGTCCACAAATTACTCTCACAAATGTGCTTTATGTCCCAGAATTTCGATTCAATCTTGTGTCTGTCTCCAAAGCCTGTAAAGAAAATTCTTGTCGAATATTGTTTGACCCTGATAATTGCTTCTTTCAGGCCCTTTCGACTAGCAAAGTGATGGGCATTGGTAGTCTCTCTGAAGGATTGTACCTTTGGAAAAATTTCCCAAGTAATCTTGATTTGTCATCTATTTTTTCAAATAAAATGTCATTGTGTAATGCAAATACCAATGATAAAGAATTCCTTATGCATTCAAGATTGGGTCACAAAGCACTTTTTTCCTTACTCTAAATGTCCAATATGCCCCCTTGCAAAACAAGTCTCGTATTCCTTTTCCCTCTAGTCAAAATCGTGCGCTTGATATTTTTTCTCTGATCCATGTTGATATATGGGGTCCTTACCATACACAGAATCACGATGGGTCACGATATTTCTTAACAATTGTGGACGATTATTCTCATGCCACGTGGGTGTTCTTGATGCAGTCCAAGGGACAGGTTTTCTCAAATTTGAGAACCTTCATTGCCTTGTCCAAAAATCAATTTGGCAAATCTATTCAGCGCATGAGGACAGACAATGGGAGAGAATTCTTCAGCCATGATTGCAATTCTCTTCTTTCATCCAATGGGATCCTCCACGAAAGTTCCTGTGTATATACCCCACAACAGAATGGGGTAGTGGAGCGCAAACATCGTCATCTCCTCGAAATTGGAAGAGCATTAAAATTTCAAGCGTCCATCCCGAGAAGAATATTGGGGTGAGTGTATTCGATGCGGCATATCTCATTAATCGGATGCCCACACGAATCCTCAATGGAAAATCTCCATTTGAGTTGCTTTTCAAGAGACAAAGAAATACAACATCTACGAATTTTCGGGTGTCTATGTTATGCAACGATATTATCACCCGGGACAAAATGGGCCCACGGGCCGTGCGCCGCATCTTCATGGGATACCCAAATTTGCGAAAGGCTATCGTGTCCCTGGACCGCACGACCCGGAATTCTTTGTTAGCAGAGATATCCATTTTCATGAAGAAATCTTTCCATTCAACAACCAAGAGTCCTTGAAAGATGCATCAGAGATCTCACGACATTCCATTCATCCCATAGAAGATTCAACTGATAATGGATTTATTATGACAAGATCTCCAGTCATGATCCATCAACCATATGAGTTACCTTCATCAGATGATGCTGGAGCTCCAATCAATGAGGATCACCCATCAACTGAAGAAGAAGAAGTCATAATTGACAATGGATCGCCCTCATATCCCATTCCAACACCAGTGGATGCTCAAGAATCTTCATCACTTGCTCAATTGCAAGTGGATTATCCTCGACGGTCTAGGCGTTCTGTACACCCACCAGCCTGGACAAAGGATTATGTGTGCGCCACACTCAACACACCAGGTATTCATTATCCACTCTCATCTTATGTTTCGTTTCATAGACTTTCGCCGGAACATAGATGTTGTGTTAATCCGGATATCGGAGGACAAAGAACCATCCAAGTTATGAACAAGCGGTTGTTGACCTCAAATGGCAAGAAGCCATGGCAGCTGAATTGAAGGCCTTGATTGCAAATCAAACCTGGGATTTTGTTACGTTACCCCCAAACAGAAAACCCATTGGATGCAAATGGGTCTACAAAATCAAATACAAAGCTGATGGTTCCATAGAGCGCTACAAAGCTCGGTTGGTGGCTAAGGGATTTACTCAACGTGAAGGTTTCGATTACCATGAGACCTTCTCCCAAAAGAGCCAAGGATGTAATTTGTAAGATCATTTTCTCTCGTTGCTGCTATCCATGATTGGCCCTTACATCAAATGGACGTGAATAATGCTTTTCTTCATGGAGATTTAGATGAGGAGATATACATGGAAATTCCTCAAGGTTTACGGAGACAGGGGGAGAATAGAGTGTGTCGTCTCCGCAAATCTCTCTATGGTCTCAAGCAGGCTTCCAGATAGTGGTATGCAAAATTTGCCAATGCCCTTATATCTACAGGATTCAATCAATCCAGATATGATTATGCCTTATTCACATGGAATCAAGGTATGTCATCAATCTACCTATTGATTTATGTAGATGATATTCTTATCATGGGCAATGATAAAAGTGCAATAGAAAAATTCAAGAAATACTTGCATTCCACTTTTCATATCAAGGATCTGGGAGCACCAAAATATTTCCTTGGTATTGAAATTGCTCGATCAGATCAGGGGATTTCTCTTAGTCAACGGAAATTTGTGTTAGAAATCATTTCAAGCGTGTTTATCCGGATGCAAGCCCTCTGTCATTCCAATTGAGCAAAATACAAAATTGACTACCAAGGACTATGATGTAGGGATATCAGAAAGTCATGATCCTGTTCTTAAGGATCCTTCGAGTTATCAGAGACTTGTTGGAAAACTCATATACTTGACAATGACTAGACCAGATATCTCATATGCAGTACAAACCCTCAGTCAATTTATGCATAGTCCAAAATTATCTCATATGAATGCTGCCTTAAAAGTTGTGAGATATTTGAAGGGCTATCCAGGACTTGGGATTCTCTTATCCAGGAAATGCAACATGGAAATGGCAGCATATTGTGATGCAGACTATGCGACTTGTCTTATGAGCCGAAGATCCATCACAGGTTTTTGCATTAAGCTTGGAAATTCTCTTCTTTCTTGGAAGACCAAGAAGCAAGCGACTATGTCCTTATATTTAGCTGAAGCAGAATATCGAGCTATGGCAAAAACTACATGTGAGATCGTATGGATAAGAGGGCTACTTCGGGATCTAGGAGTCAAATTGAAGAGTCCGACAAAATTGTTTTGCGACAATGATGCGGCACTCAAACTTGCAGCGAATCCCATAGTTCACGAGAGAACGAAACATATAGAAGTGGATTGTCACTTCACTCGTGAAAAATTTAGCAAGGGATAGTTGAAACAAGAGGAATTGGAACCGTAGAACAGCCTGCTGACATTTTTACCAAACCTCTATGTCAGAGACAACATGCATATCTATTAAGCAAGCTTGGCGTCTTGGATATCTACCAGCCGCTTCTTCCCTTTATTATTTCAACCTTGTATTATAATTACAGAGAATTGTACATTGAATCAAAACAATGAAAATACAATTCCTACAGAATACTCTTGATCTTCTCTCAATTCTTCATATACTTTCACACTGCTATAATTCTAGCCCTGTTGATTATCTTTCCGCACCTCTTCAACAGTCTTCTTGCTGAGAGCCCATGAGAGTGTGAAGCTTGGCTGCCTCTGCAGCAGAGCAAGTAGGCTGGATTCCATACTCTTGAGGTTGGCAGTGCTCGCACTCCAACCCTCTTCCACACCCTCTTAGGACTCAATTGAATTTCTTGAAAGGTTTATAACTCAATTGCATTTTTCTCGATAAATTTTACGACTTTTAAGATCCGTCGTTTTCGCGAAAAATATCATATTTGCGGAAAACATTTTCTTGGAAGTCATTTTCCGAAAAAAATGACTCTATTTTCCGGTGTTGGCTAAAACCTAAAATTTGAGTGGAAAATATTTTCTACCGTTCGTTAGCTAATTTAAGTATTTGAAAAAAAAAAATTATCAAAAATTGAATTTTAATATTTTTAATTGACCAAAAAATTAATTTTTTATATTTTTTTTAAAAATGAATTTTTAATTATTTATTTTTTAAAAATTGAAATTTTTATTATTTTTTATTTTTTCTTTCTTTTCTTTTCCTTCCTCCTTCCTCCTCCTTCTTCCTCCTCCTTCTGCCGCCACCGCCTCCTTCCTGCTTGACGATGGCCGGCTGCCTGACAGCCGACCAAGACCCGGTGGCCAAATCCGGCAAGCTCAAGGCTTGGCCAATCTTGCCTGAGCTCACCGCGAGCTCGCTGGATCTAGCGGCAAAGCTCAAGCTCGCCTGGATCGGGAGCCTGAGCTCCACCGCCAGATCCAGCGAGCTTGAGTGAGACTCGAGCCTCGCCCAGCTCGCCAGATCTGGGGAGCCGCGAGCTTCGCCTAGGTTGGCAAGAGCTCCGCCTTGCCAGCCGCTGGCTTGCGGCCGGTCGCGGGCCACTGCCAAAGAAAAAGATGAAAAGGAAAGAAAGACAAGAAAAGAAATTAAAAACTCGATTTAAAAAAAAGAAAAAGAAAATGAAAGTTTAAAAATAAAACGAAAATGTATTGATAAAAAGAAGTAAGAGGGAAGAAGTCATGGAAACTCACTTTAAAGGTTGTTTTTTCTAATGATGGAAAACATTTTCCTTGATTAGTTTCATTTTCTGTGAAACGAACACCGGAAAATCTGGAAGTCATTTCCGCGAAACGAACGGACTCTTAGTACAATAAATGTGATTCCTTTACCAAAATACATCGTTAAAATTTAGGTATGTTTCTACTACTGATGATGACAATGATCATTATTACTATACATAGCTTACAAATGATGCGTGTCATTTGATTGAGCATGTCATTGGCGATGGAAGATCTGCCTTTAATGTGGCGTGATGAATGGGCATCTCCTTGGCCCTTTTACTCAACCCCTTCACTAGCAAAATTGTCTATGCTTCTGCTCTGCATTCTCGATCGAGAGTAGCTAATATTACATTTGATTCACGCAGGTTTTGGCCCCCGGCTAGATCAGAGGCTTTAGTGCAGTGCAGATTCCGGTTGGTATTTGTCACATGGCCAAATTCTTCTGTTGCTGATGGGGTCATTTGCAAGTAAACTCCTGTTGAATGCTTTAAGAGTTAAGGAATGAGGGTGCCCAGGCGCTAACTTGTTTGGTTCAACCCATGTATACCAAGGCAATGGTTCATTACATGGCTTCCAATGCACATTAGCTTGGCGACTAAAGATGGTTTGATTTAGTGGAACTTGGCTGTTTCACCAATTGGCTGTCTGTGGAACTGAGCTTTGGAGGATAGAAATCACTTGTTTCTGTTATGTCCTGTCTCTGCTCCAGTCCAGGCTAGGTTTTGCAACTTCAACAGGCATCAGGAGGGATTGGCGACTGTATTTCGGAAGTCCATTGGGTTGTGGCGAACTTCAAAAGTCAAAATTGCCAGAGTATCGCTCGAATCTGTTGGAATGCTTTCATTTATTTGATTGGGCATGCTAGGAATGGTTATTTGCACTCTCCTACCACTACTTCTATTAGCGTTGCTCTCATTTTTTTGAAAATTAAGAGAACCGTACAATACCACTACCATATATTCATACAAACTCGAAGTCCAGCTCCTTTATCAACCACCAGGACTATTTTCAGTGCCTTCTTCTGTATACAATCATTTTTCATCCTTTTCGTGCTACCACCTTAACTGAATACTAGAAAGATCGCACTGACATGCAACCCTCACATACAAGCTGATCTTATTCGTGGAATACTCCCAAGTAGAAAGCCGATCTTGCTCGAGATTCAATCAATTATTATAGACAAAAAGAAAGAACATCGAGATACAGATGGATGGCCATTTTAGGTTTTAGAATTCAAAGACTTGCAAGAAATCCATATGAGGTTAAGAAATTTTGAACTCTTCAGCTTCAGAAGCTGTCTAGTCTCCCCTTGATCCATACATATATTCTTATTATAGTAACCAATGTACATTAAAGGGGGGAAAAGGCTAAAAAAGAGTACACTCATTTGGAAATTTCTTTTTGACGATCAAATTGTGCTGGTTGGCATGAACCGAAGGTGAACTAATTACTAGGAAATTGTCCAGGACGCCAACCTTCCTTCTGGCCCATAGCACCGGAAGTGACCATTAGGACAGCATTATGCTGCAACTGGCAACAGGCCATTATGCCTCAGTAATGCCTCGGGTGAAGGCTCACGTCCTCGAAATTCAATGAAGACCTGGGTAAAGCAAATTGGTACAGTGAGGACATCAAGTAAAACAAACTAGATTGTGAGAATAATAAAAGTAGATGACGGAAAATTTCAACTTCGGAACCTGTAGTGGCGCTTTTCCACCTCCAAGAGCAAGAATCGTCTCTCGGAACCTTTGCCCTGTTTCTTTGACAGCCTGTCAACCATGATCAACGGATCATGATAAAAGCCAACAATTAATACTGAAAATAAATGCAATATTGAAGAAGGGGCTTCATAACTAAATAGTAATAGACAAGACAAGAAGATTGCCCATGTGCAATGCTTTCAGAAAACTCATTGATGAATTGACATGACGTTGGAGGCAAGGTTGTCTAAAACGAGTTAATAATGCAGAAAAGATGATTGTAACACCAGTTTAGAAGATTTTTCTGTATGTTATGCCATGGCCTTACTATGTGCTATCAATGGTCCAATGGACCTTCATACAAGACTTGGGTTTCCCAATGGGTAATAGAACCCGACTGCATTTTCAGGTCAGTAATTTTCCACCCGAGAACTGGAAAAAAAATAAAAAATGAAGAAAACCTAATGAACCAGTTTTGTCCTTGGTGCTCTGCATCTCGAACTAGAAAAAAGAAACAAATCAAGCAGGAATTACACAAATATAAAAATGCACCTATTCCCCCCAGGGCTTTCACTTAAAACGAGCAAAAATCACTCATAATAGAGAAAGTATATTGGAGATAATGCTGATGCAACAGCGACCTCAAACTCAAGACATGTACAAATAAAGCATTGAATGAGCTTCTTAGTCAATTGCTCACTTCTTCTGGTTTAATTTCATGGAAAACAATCAATTTTGCTAAACTTCAAGAGTGCCAAGCCCATGCTAATGCATAAAAAGGGGATCACATTGGCTTGCCATTAGAGCTGAACAATTAATAAGCCATGCATTTAGGCTGAAAGGGAATGGAAACAGGATTTGGGGCCTATCCATTCATGGAAAGAATTGTAAGGCATTGTCATGCTGCAGTAGCCCAAAGAGTTCAAGTATGCAATCCAACAGGTCTGAGGTCTGCCTAATGTGTATTCATTAGAAGCAATGGACATAAGTAATTAAGCATCACAGGCAAGAAGGCCAATCAGGTTCGTCCAGGCTTCCATTCTTTGCTCAGACATTCCAGGATTACTCACCACAAACTCATACAGGGAAGAAACAGCAATGTTGCGTGTTTATTACTATCACTGCTTCACACATGTATAAACCCAACATGAATGGCAATCACAAGGCAAGAAGCTTTTTAGCAGCATCATTTTATTCCATATATGTCCACAACTTCTCAGGCATACCTTGCTGTCATTTAAACCTGCATCCTCAAATGCAGAGAAAGCATCTGCAGATAGCACCTCTGCCCACTGAAACAAACACATTCACAATTAGAACCAACACACATCATGAAATAAATCAATCTCAAGCAAAAATGGACTCAGAACTGAACAACGAAAAGAGGTGTATTATATTTAGAGAGTGTCTTATCGTCGATTAGAAACCAACTAAAGGCCTGAAAAAAAATCTGGCAAGACCAACAGAAAAGAATATCCCATACCTTGTAACTGTAATAACCAGCTGCATATCCACCTGAATATAAGTGAAAAGCAATAAATTCCGATGTATCCCACAAGGCACATGTACTTTTAAAGAACCTTTTTGACTGGTAAGAAGACAAACCTGCAAATATATGGCTGAAGCCACAAAGGAATCGATCCTCAGCAAGTGGAGGGAGCACTTGGGTTCTTTCACTAACCCTTCGATCCACATCATATACAGATTCTGACCCACCAGGTACATATTTTGTGTGAAGTTGCAGATCTACACTTCCGAACCTTATCTGAGAAGTTCCACAGACAATAAATGGTAAGTAATAACCAACTCCTACATTAGTATGATTCCTTAAGAGAGCAATTTTTTCCACATATGCAATTTCCGATTTCCTAATTATCTGATTTTACTTTGCTAATGTTCATTCTATGAACAAGACATGATCTCCTCCAGCAAATAATTCGATCCGCATCATTCAAAGTATGTACAGCGAAACAGCAAGGTTGAAACCATGCTTGCACTATGGTCAAATAAAACCAGTAAGCTTTTCACTCCCTCATTGTCTTTTGGACATGACCTAATGACATATCCAGTCCTCTCCTTATTGTTTTATCATTTCAAACTTGTGTTCTTGGATGGCCACAAGATAGACAAAGGTGGAACCTGGTGTAGCATTCAGCTTTTAATAAATGCAGCACCACGAGGACATAGTACAGGAGAGACGATTCCCCCACGGACAGGGAAATGCCTGCTAGGATAGCTTTCTTCTCTTTGGAAGCTATTTAAAACAGTCCTAACTTCAAAAGATGTCACAAAAGTACGAAGCTGATGAAATGGTGAATCATCTCAGTAGCTCCTTAACCAGACAATAAGCTGAAGAACTTGGCTTGACTTATTTACAATTGCTTTGGTTGGGGTTTGTCGTGCCTATGAAACCATGGACACCAACCCAAGTGAAAGATGTAGAAAGGGAAAAGATGAAGAAAGTTAGAATGGAAAGGGAAGAACTAGATAACATGAACATTTTATAGGTGGTATTATAATAGGATAGGATAGGCAGCAGTTTGTCAATAGGCTCCCATGACCTTATTATATCTATTTTTCAGCTCATATATATGTCACTTCAACACCACCAAGAGGAAATTCACTAACTATATATAATGGATAAAGAACATCTCAGCTAACCACCAGTCACCAAAAACGAGAAAGTTTTGGAAGAAATTGTTTCTACAACATATAATACAATTTTCTTGTAGATAAAATAGCCATAGGCAAAGGAAAAGTATATGTGAACAGGGTATGTTCATCAAGTATAAAAGAATGAAGCAAAACAAGTCTTTGTGAGTGAGAAGTAACCTGGCGAAGGCTCAAGGAGCCTGCACGAAAAGTTCTAGCAGCGAGGAGCTTTTTATATACATCCTCGGGGAGACTCTCACCAGTTTCATAGTGCTTTGCGATTCCCATCAAGGTATCCCTGCAGTTCAAGGGTAACATAATGACTCTCCCAGGTTATTGACATGCATACACTCATACATGGCGTTTGAAAAGCTGTGCACGTGTGTGCACCAGCACAGAGAGTACTTTTATTGTGCCAAATTCTTAAGTCTCAAAATGCCCAAGAATATCCCCATAGGGAGAAAAAGACATTGCATTCATTCTTCAACTAGAAATATACTTGGTGTTTCACAGCAGAAAAGTGACTTCTATAGCAGGCTCTATTGGCAATTGTTCATAGGTCATAGGTTATTGTATTACAATAACAAATAATTCTTGAATATAATTATGTCAAACTTTTACAGTTGAATTTGAAAGCTTCGCATGTTAATTTTAAAGACGACAAGATCATATTGATTAAACTGAAGTGGAAAAACAAAATCAATATTTTTGCTAAGAATCACAAAATCTACAATTTGATTTTAGCGAAAAATATTTGGTTTGAGGAAACAAGTTAGTAAGACGATATTGACAAAGAAATAAAAGAAATACTGTATTGAGATGAAGTGTTCACATGTTTCCAAGAAAGAATTGGTTATGTCATATGTCCTTAAAGTTCTTTCTTCTAAACAAGAGCTTATTTAATTTTATAGTAAAATTTTTGAGAAACAAGACACTCGATTGACTTTTCATAAACAAGTCTATCACAATGAGGATGGTAATTAGTTTTCTTTTCAATGTTTTTAATATGCAAGAGATCAAGTTGAAAACGTTCATTTTGTTATTTTTCCTTGTTATAGATGATGTGTACAAAGTTCATAAACATAGAAAAAAATAAGAAAGTAAAACTTTATTTCAAAAATTATAGATTCAAATATTCTGACACTTTTGTGAGAAGGATATTCAGCACTAACTCCACTTTTGTATCTGTTGGGACACATGACAGTGAGCATCAAATAACCCAATTGACATAATTAACCTTTATGCTTTCTCTAAGTTATTGGTAATTTTTCAAGCGCAGAAAAAAAGGGATAATTTCAATGACAAGAGAAAAGAGCTTTAACTGCAGGAAAAAGAAAGTCAGGATATCTACTCTTTATAACTCTAAAGCAATAAATACTGAAAAAATGGATGTATCGTCTCTATATGTTAACTAATACATTTTTTGCTTAAATCTACATAATATGTACTGAGGTGGACTTAACGATAAGTACACATTAGTAATACGTCTTTCCTTACTGCCTATTCTTATGAATTCATGATTAACTAAACTTAAAAAAAAAAAAATAGACACATGAAATAGGGAAAGTGAAAATTATTTCACAATTGAAAATACCATTGTGGAGGTATATTGATATCAACCTGATAAATCTCAAAGAAATTGTTTTTCATATTTAAAGATTCTTAGGGTAACTAGCCATGGTTGTGAGCATGAATGCATAAAACTCAATAGCTTGTAGTATTTCTTTTTTGTTATCTGTAATATTGATACTAATAGGCAAACAAAGTAAAGGAGAATTAACAAAATTATTAAGAAAGTGCAAATTGGTTGGAATAATATAAAACAAGTCACAACTCAACTGCGATTCATTTCAACATACCTTGACGAGAGCCATAGACATCCTCTAATAACATCTACAACAGGGGCCTATCATTTGCCATATACAAGAAGGCACTACTCTCACTTCCTCACTTTTACATTGGGAGATAGTATAAAGGCAATACAACACAAACATCACATAAAGGTCTATGAAGAAATCATCTGTTGCTATCCACAGTATATGCATAACCTTTTTTATTTGTGAAGTGCAAGCACATCCAACCATGATGGCAAGTAAATTTGTCCTAAAGCTCTATAATAAATAGTTCTAGACAAAATTACCTGTGGTAACACCAGTTCTCCATAAATTGAGAGGGCAATTCCACAGCATCCCACTCTATTCCTCTAATGCCAGCAACAAGGCCTTCGTCTTGTTTGGTTAGCATGTGTTGAAGAGCATGACCAAATTCATGAAAAACAGTTTCAACCTGCCAATTTCAACAATACATATTTTACCACAAATGTTTAACTAGCATATAGCACTCAGAAGATTAAGATATTTTATGATGGACAAACTCCTATAGCGAGCACAATGTCACAAATCTCATCATTTATCTAAGGTTTACACAAACGAGCAAGAAAAGGCCCCTCAAATAGATAGGCAAAAGGGCCCTTAATGATATCTCCTCTAAAGGGTTAACTCTTGTCGCACAAGAATGGTTCACTCATACCTCACACAAAACCTTCAAGGTCAATAGTCATGATTCTATAATTATTAGGTGTGTATCAGAAATTTTTAAAATGGGAGCAGGTAATACTGGAAATTGGACAATAGATCCATCTCTAGATGCAAATATTAGCAAAGAGAAGTGTGTATTTTTAGGCATTATACATAGAAAAATATTAGCATTAGTGGGATTCATGAAATCACATCAATGAAAAGGCTGGCATCAGAAATTCTCGAGCAAAAAATTGCTTGGCATTTACTTCATTAATCTTCTCCCATAGACTAATCTTCTCACGCTAACAAGTGTTATCGGACCTACATATTGATTCTTCCCCCAGGCCCCCTCCTGACAGTGTGGAATAAATACAACATACACAGATATCTTCATAGAGATGTCTTTATAACAGCACAATTTTGATCCCTATTTAGTATTGCCTGGAAGTTACCAAAATCCAATCATCAAACTAAGAGTTGTGGAGACCAAATTAAACAACCCTGTTCTATTGTCCTTGTTTCTGATGGCAATATTTCATTGCCACGGGCTTGCATTCTTGTGGCTACACTAGCTACCTCCATCTACTTAGTATTTCAGACTCAAATTGGGGGCCAAAAAAAGGGTCAACAAACTGAGGAAAAGAATGGGAAATTGACCTCTCGGAATGTCATAAGGCTTGGCTTGGTCCCCACGGGTGGCATTTGATTGCACACCATGTGAGCAATCGGTAATCTTGTACTTGCACCATCTTGAGATAGCACACGGCTTCGAGCAACAACCTCATCCATCCATGCACCTCCCCTTTTCTCAGATGGTCGAGAATATGGATCAAAATAGAAGTATGCAATTGGATTTCCTGAAGAATCTTTCACACAGTAGAATCTAACGTCACTGTTCCAGACCTAGAGAATAAATAAGCATTTTATCAGAACACATGGGCTAACAGCACATGAAAGACAGAAGCAAAGCATTTGACTTTTTTACCGGTGCTAATCCATCAGCAGCCTCAATCTCAATTCCGAAAAGTGTCCTTGCAAGGTTGAAAAGGCCCTCTGTTACTTTTGGCAATGAGAAATATGGGCGTAGTTCTTCCTGGAAATTGCAAAAGTTATGAGGCTACATTTTCATATTCACATGCATAAATCAGGGTCAGGGATAGTTCTGACCTCATTGATGTCATATTTTGATTCACGCAGCCTCTCACTCCAGAAGTTAATGTCCCAATGGCTCAAATCATCAGATTCTTTTGCCCCTTGACTCTTGGCGAAATGTTTTAGGTCCTCCATGTCTGAATAATCAAGCCAAATCATATTAAGAAATGGATGTTGAGTTGAAAGCAAAAGGAACATCTGTAAAAGTATCCTAATATTTGCCATCGACATCATCAAACTGAATTAAAGGCTTGACCCCCCCCCCCCCCACCTTTTTCTTTTTCTCTTCTATTTTCCGAGCCCCATCCTCTCCCTTGTTCTATTTCCTTTATCACCAGCCAATAGAGAAAAGACCCCTATGAAGCATGCACAATGATGACCACAGGATTCAGATGACCTCCAACTTATAGATCCACTCCACAACCCTCATCAACATTTGGAAACTCAGATTTATCTGAAATGCTATTGTTACATTGACTGCATTGTTGTTGCAATATTCTAGAGTGCTCCTAGTTTTCCTCATCTCTTTATTAAGGCTAGGTTTGCTTCAGTTAACTCGATCACTCTGTGCCAGTTAAAAGTGTACCTAGTGATCAGACAGATAGCTAAATTGGGGATGACATCATTTTTTTTTGTATAGGGGGGCACTTATTAATATGTTCTTCATATGGATATATATGCAAAAGAACACATATGATGCAAAGTGTACTACTTTGAAGCTTGAATTACAGGTATAACATGCACATTTTAAGCAGCATAAGGAACTATTGTGAACATTTATCATAAGTAAACGCAAAAGTGCATCATCAAATGTTAAAAGTTTACAAGACTTACATATGCTATGAATATTCATCTAGATCATACCTTGAACTGCAGCATCCCATGAAGCACTCCTAAGTTTTTCTAGGAGCTCTTCCGCTTTATCCACGGTAGCCATTTTCATTGCCATGCTAACCTGATGACAATATTGCATTAATATGTGATGATACAGTGATATCAGAGCATTGTTCACCCAAGCAAATAGATTCTGCTCCAAGATTATTCCAGGAGAATGGAGAAAAGAATTCAAAAGCATACTTAAGAATTTGTTTCAGAGACATTAGATATATAAGAATAAAAAATTGGTTTGCATTGGATTATGCATCAAAATGCAATTCCAGAAAATTGAACACCCGAAACTTAAGAATCAAAGTGCAAATATTTCCATAATTATCTACAATATACCAGCAACCACTTTGTCTGCCATAAATTTTCCTCATTTCCCTTGTAAATCGTAAAATCATAGCAACAGCCAAAAACAATTAGAGTAGTTTATAATTAGTGATTAATTTGAAAAGTATCGTCTGAAGAATGACTAAAAATAATTTGTCTCACTTGCCCATTCCAACTTTACACACACAAAAATAAATAAATAAATAATAAAAGAAGAAGAAGAACTAAAAAGGAACTAAAAAGATGAAATACAAAGCAGAAAAATCTCATAAATAGCCTTAAAAACACATACCTCAGCATAATTATTATAACCTAAAAGCTTAGCTTTTTCCAATCTAAGCTCCAAGATTTGGTCAATAATTAAAGTGTTGTCTATATCTCCGCTGGAGGCACGAGTAACATAAGCCCGGTAGATTTCCTCACGTAAAGCTCTATTTCGAGCATGTTGCATGACAGACATAAAACTTGGAGCGTCTAAGGTGATCACCCAAGGTCCATCTTCTGGAGTTGCATTTTCATGCCCCTTGAATATGACAAAAAATGATAAAGGATGAATGATCAAACAGACTCTTGAATGAAGAGTGCTGAAAAAATATGAAAAATGACACAACAAATGGAAGCCATTGTGTATTACCTTAGACACCGCTGTTTGTGCAGCCAAACCAAGAGCTGTGGCAGGCAATCCTTCAATATCCTTCTTATCCGTAATCTTTTTTTCAAATTTCTTTGTGGCATCCAAGACATTCTCATCAAATTTTTTAGATAATTTTTCAAGTTCCTGTCATCAACTAATTAATCAAAAGGCAAAGACTGGGCAATTGAAATATATAATAAAAAAAATCTACCAAACTACTTTCTTGCACATAAAATGTAATCTTAACATAGTCATCGGCATCACATTTTCAAATTGATTGCTAACACACTAGAATGTAGAAACGACTAAAATCTGACCAATCATTCCCACAATTATAGTTAAAGTGTCTTCATCATCTCCCATATTATGTGCTTTTTAATGTCACAAGTCACAGCATATTTTAGCTTCCATGCAAATAAATTTAAGGCCAAGTATCCCATGATAGCAGAGATAATAAGATATACTGAGAAGTTTTTGCACATGTTATTCATAAGCTAACAAAATCAAGCGAGATGATAATTATTCAAGTGTCAATGTATATACATCAGCAAAGATGGACTTTCCAACTCAGATAAGAGTCCTAGAAGATGTGGGGTTCACTTTGAAATTCTCTGAATAAGTGAAATTGGAAGTGCAGGAAAGACTCTAAGTTTTATGCACCACCATAGTGTGTCTTCATTGACTAGATGCAGGATCCACTTTGGAACTTGAAATCCATGCTATGTGTGTGTACATCCATATATATGCTCATAAGCCAATCAAACAAAACACTATATATACTACACCAAAAACACCTTATTTTGTCACCGCCACCAACACAGAGATTTCAATTTATTTGACATATTGGTAAAACGCATCACACCTGCTCAATTTTGTTAAACTCTTCTCTTTTACCATCTTCTAGGGCAACCCCACTAAGAACTGCTTCCTTTATTTGGTCTGCAACAACATTTTTTTAAAACCGAATGTCAACAAATCTCATTATAAAGTACAAGCACTACAAATCAATGAAAATACAATGATATAAATTGAATGTATGAAATACTATGTATTACTCAAAAGACAAACATAAGGTGATCAAAGGACATATCTTGACTCACTTTCCACTATACGTTTTTGAGCATCACTCAGCAGGTTCCAATCAGGCGACTCTTGAAGAGCTCTAAAAGCATTGTAAATAGGTTTACTTTGCCCAAGTCTAAGCTGAAATTTAACCTTCTCTGCCTGCATTACAAAAGTAAGCCAACGTAAGCATCACTATTCAAGATTTTAAAAAACATAAAAGCTAAACGGATATCAATGAATTAACCAGCCCATAGCATGCTAGAGTGACAAAGATACTTATCTAAAGGCAACAAGAGAGGCCATCTCCTACTCCAGAACACAATTAGGTCTTCCAACTCACCACTTTACACACTCAATAAATCATTTCGAGAACTACTTAAGAGATCGTAGTCCGAGTGAACCAAGACCAAGAGAAAGAAATTACCTGCACTTCCTCTATGGCGGCACGCAACTCAGCCGTATCCTTGACGGCCTTGAGATGATTGATCATTCCCCAGACGACAGTCAATCGATCCACAATCTTCTCCAATGGCTCCACAAGCTTCGGCCACGACGGTTCCACCGTCCTCTCCATTTCCTCCAGATCACTCTCCTGCGGGCATTCCCACAAACACATCACAGACGCCAAGACCTCAAACAATAACATCAACAAACAACGATCGACCATACCAGATTCTTCAAAAGAGCCAGAATCCCAGGACGGACGTGCTTGGCCTCGACGGAGTCGAAGGGTGGGAAGTCGAAGTCCCGCAAGAGGGGATTGCTCTCGACGCCGGCGTCGGCCATGGGCGGAGCCCGGGGAGCGATCGGCGGGGTGGAGGCGGAGGCGGAGGCGGAGGAGCAGGTGGTGGAGAGGGACGGAGACGTGGGCCTGCTGCGGGGGTTTCGGAGGCAGAGGGAGAAGGAGGAGGACCAGAGAGGGCAAGGAAAAGACTTGCTCGAGAGTGAATGATGGCGTCTCGCGTACCGATGGAGATGAGGACGGTGACGGTGGACGGAGCGAGAGAGAGCGATGCGGGTCGTACAAGCCACGAGCGTTAGCATGTTGACTATAATAAAGAGAGTGACCAAGGCCCCCTTTGGAATGCGCCTCATTTTTGCCTTTCTTGGTTTTGCTAAATCGTCTAGAGGGGATGTATCTTTGGCGATGTGTTTGTTGCCTTGCTTGATGGATAGGGTTTTGGGAGGGCAAAATGCGGGTTACGGGCCCGGTCTACTGAGCAGGCCTGAGCCTAACACAAACTGACATGTGGTACGATGTTTTTATTGGTTGAGTTATCGAATTGGTTTGATTAAGCACGTTGGACTAATTGATGATTTGCACGGCAATCCTGTGAAAAATAAAAGTGAAATACTAGCAAAAAAACTTAGGTACTATTGGAGGGAATGATTTTGTGTATTATGCAAACCTTAGTTTTTTTTTTTTTTAATCTAAAATATAGAATCTTCATTCAAGTAGGACTGTTAAGTGGACTCACAAAATGGGTTTTAGTACATAAAAGGTCTAAAAGATACCGAGGAGGTGATACAACCCAATTTGAAAATAAAGAGTTACATCCATGGATTTTGGCTTCTCAATCCGTGATAAAATTAGCATCTCTTCTATAGCGTTGGATGTGAAGCTTAAGGAATAAAGGAAGCAGTTCGGCGTAGGGGTGTGCAACGAAACCGCCCGAACCAGGACCAAACTGAATTGGACCGGACTGGCCGATTTTGGGCGGTTCCCACGATTAGCGGTCCGGTTCCCGGTTCCTAATCTTGGAACCGGCGGCGGTTGGTCCGGTTCCTGGATTCAAAGTGGGAACCGGACCGTCGGACCGGACCAAATTTTTTATATATATAATTTATATTCATATAATATATAAACACATATAATATATGAATGTTATATATGAAACTTATTACAATCGGAATTGTAATTTCGGTAACAATCTCTTATGTGGCCAAGAGATCACCAAAACTCTTGTTATTACTATTTATTTATAGAAAAAACTCTCCTCATGCTCACACTCTCTCTCTTGCTCCCCTCACTTGCAAACGACAAGGCACTTCAAGCCTTAAAAAGTCTCATATCGACTAAACATTCAAAGTATATAAGAGAGATTGTCTATAAAACCTAAGCCAAGCACAACCTTTAATCACGTTGTTCATGGGTTTTATGCTTAAAATTAAGCATGAAACACATAAACTATGATCGATATTCACGCAAGTGAAGTTTGAATATTTTGAACGTGGAAACATGTGTAAGTAGTTTTATTAGATTGCTCGGAAACCGAATTTAATTGATCAGTCGGAGCATGATTATTCTTTAGTGAATGGTAATTTGTTAGTGAAAAAAGAAAGTGTCAATTCTTTTGGACCGGACTGGACCGGACCGGAACCGATGGTCCGGTCCGATTCTCGGTCCTAAGACCAACGGTCCGGTCCGATTCTCGGTCCTAAGACCAACGGTCCGGTCCACGGTTCCCAAAATTGGGAACCGATTCTCCCGGTCCGGTTTCCAGTTCCATCTTGGAACCGGACCGAACCGGGAACCGATCACCCCTAGTTCAACGTACTCAGCCAACCACACACGTGTCTCCCACAAAGTCGAACTTAAGCAGTCTGACTCAATTGTTAAATTCTCTCTCTCCTCCTCCTTTGCAAAAGGTGCTTTAGGGTTTCTATCAAAGATTGTACCTCCACTTGCAGGGGTGAAGTGGCGCGAACAGATTTGGAGAATCCCTCAACGAGTATGTATTCCTTGGCTATCTCGGCAAATACCAGCCACCGCGCCCTCCTCTATTCCGGTAGGAAAGGTGCCGTCGATGTTAATCTTCAGCGACCCAAGCTCCGATGGACGCCAAATTAAGTCAAATCCGGTAAGGTTTTGCTGCGTTTTTTAAGGTTGCAAACCCCAAAGGCAAGATATTCTTGAATTAGCCAACGCCATCTCCACTGTGCTTGCTGAATCAGGGAGAGATTTTCGGAAAATGAAATGATTCCGCACTTTCCACATCTCCCAAACGATCGAGGCCAAAACCTCAACTTTGGGTGACTTCGCCATATTTTTTTCCAAAATCTGCAATCCATGCATCAATTCTTGATATTCCTTGTGGTGGTATGTCAATATTAAGCTGAGGATGAGACCGTATTTTGTTTGTCCAGGGGCACACTAAGGCTACGTTTGATTCAGCATTTGCAAGGAGCTGTGCCTAAAAGCCCAGGAAATCTTTGGATTGTTTTGGTTCAACTTTAAAGCAGAACTTTCCGAGTTTTAACTGCTCAAATCAAAATCTTGAAAGCCCAAAACTAGTAGGGACTAGCTTTGGGCTTTCAGTATTTCGCCGAATACTGAAATTATTTACCAAACACAATTGCATTTCCTCAAGTAGCTTTGGGCTTTTAGCATTTGCATTGGACTCAAAACCCCTTACAAATCCTGAACCAAACGCAGCATAAAAATAGGTGCTTAGTTGACTCTACGACACCTTTGTTGCACAGAGAACGGCATGGATCAGGCAATAGCTTTCTTTGGAACAAATTTTCCTTTATGGGTAAGGCATTCTGACATATAGACCACATGAAAAATCTGATTTTTGGAGCAATCTTTAATTTCCAGATTTTATTGGTTGAGTTATCAAATTAGTTTGATTAAACTCATCGGATTACCTGATGATTTGTACGGCAATCCTATAAAATATAAAAGTGAAATACTAGCAAAAAAACTCAGGTGCTATTGGAGGGGAATGATTTTGTTTATTATGCAAATCTTAGTTGACTATACTAGTCAATCAATCAATTGATTGGAAGATTAGAAGCTAGATGAAAGGAATTTGATAGTGTCGATATAGTGAACTTCACATATCTAGTTATGTGAAATCCATATAATCGATGATTGCTATGGATCCTTTAATAAGTCATACGACTGAGGGAAAGTTATCCTAGCCAAGACTGATCTTTTCACAGAAAGATTAAAAAATATATATTAAAATGTTTGAATCAAGCATGTAAAAGCCTACATGACCGAAAGAAAAAAGAAGGCGGAAGGTCACGTCATGTGACGGTGCAACAAGCCAGTGTTGGGCCTTCCAAATTCAGGGTCTTGAAGAAGGCTTAGCAATGGGAATCCAGCACCATCTGTTCGCGTGTGAATCCAGCTCTAATAAATTCCTGCACCAATTTTTATTTTACATGTCGAGTCCTAATAACAAATTAAGTCTCATATCCATGTCATTTTGATGATCATCTCTTATAACAACTTTGATAGAATACTTAATTGGATTATTGGGCTTGTACAATAGATCCAAAAACAAGCACGGAAATTTTATGTAATAAATTTCAAATGTTAAAAGTATTTAAATGCTGAAAATGAAAATGAAAATATTGTTTGATGATAACTAGATATGATAGCTAGATAATATCAATTTCTTAATTAAATAAAAAATATTATTATTATTAAAGAGGATGGCGTTGGCAATTAGAGTGCGACGAATGCAAAGTGACTTGATTTAGGAAGGGACGACGAAGGTGCATAGAACCCAAGAGAGTGATTTTAGTAGCCATGGGCGTGGCCCAACTTGGGTTGTGCTTCACTCGAGATTTTTGGTTCCTCTGTCTCTCCCTCTTTCTTTCGATAATAGGCCCGTCTTGGGGAGAAAAATTGTCTACTTGCTCGATGGGTAGGATTTATTTATACAAAAAAATATATAAGTACTTACCGATAAAGAAACACTTGGCTAAACTTTAATCTACCTTATTAATCATGTCAGAACTGCTGATCTATGTAGCACAGACACTCTTCGGAAGCCTTCTTGTCGTGTCCGACACTCCGACACGCTCCGACACGTCCCGACACGCTCCAACACGCGGTCAACGAGTGTCAAAAATATCCGACACGTGGTCAACTCTTTTCGACACACGATTCCGACACGCACGGGGTCAATTTTAAAAAATTTTAATACTTGAGGGGTCAACATATAAATATACACAAAAGAAGTAATAAAAGAAGTAATAAAATTGCTTATAAATATACACGCACGGGTCATTTTTTTCAGTTTTTTTTAGAATTGTTTTATTTTTTTTAAAAAGTCTTTTACCATGAAAGAAGTAATAAAAAATGCTATATATGATAAATAAATAAATTTAAAAATATCATTTTAGCATTTTTCTTTAAACAATGTTTTTTCCTCTAAGTTTTGTGTATTATTGTAACAAATTAAAATAATGAATGATATTATTTAATATTTTTCGTGTAAATTAATTCTATGCCATTTTTATTATTATTAATTTATGTATTTATATATAAAAATATATTTAATATATAACGTGTCGGAACGTGTCGGTCGTAAATTCTCTATTTCTAAGAAATGACGTGTCGACGTGTCGTGTCGTGTCGTGTCGCGTGTCACGTGTCCGTGTCGGTGCTACATAGCTGCTGATCATGTGAAGGTCTCATGGACCCACAAAAAAAATCCATATGATTAACCATTTTGATAAATCCGACCCTAGTATCACCACAAATCCCGCGAACTTAGGGGTCAGCTAGCTAGTGGCGCCTTGGTCTTTGGGATATTCCCTTATCTTAGGTCGGGGTACTATGTAGGATCAAGATATGATCATGAACTTAAAATACCAAACTACAGTCACCGCCAATCAATTTAGGTAAGTCTAGCTTGATTGGAAAGTCAAAGAGCCTAGATAGTGATGGGAAAGTCAATTAACTAAGTTCGCCCGTAAAAGAACTAGTTAACTCCTCATCACATGTGGATGGATTAGCATGCCACAACATCCTTCTAGTAACCCATCGATTGATTTCCCAAGCATACACGATATTCAATTCTTAAACACTTATTTAACGATTAATGAGATCGTTTTGACACATAGTATTGTATTTTTACCAATTCAATTATAAACATTTTAGTTTTGTCAAATGAGTCCAGTGATAAAAGTGATAACTGAATTTTAATAATATTTTAATGATATTTTAATAATTATTTTATTACTTTTCTTTATTATTATTTTTTAGTGTTTTAGAGAGGGCTAGCAAGGGTGCATGATGGACCCTCACTAGCCCTAGAGGAGGACGTCAAGGCCTACTGACTCTCGAAGAGGGCGTGCAATGAAGGCTTTCGTGCCCTCGTTTTGGTTGTCGAGGGTTGATTGACCCTTGCTTGTGGCCAGCAAGGGTCCACCGGGCACCCTTGCTAGCCCTCTCTCCAAAATCATATATAAAAAAAAAAGAGAAAAAATAAAAATAATAATAATAATAATAATAATAATAATAATAATAATAGTTCAAAAAAATTATTAAAATATCATTAAAATATTATTTTAAAAAGTGTGTCACCAAGACTGGTAGCCCATTCACCTTAGCAATTTTCGACTAAAATTAGCTAAACGGATTCAATTAATAAAAGATGAAAAATGTTTATGACTCAATTGACAAAATTAAAAAGTTTATGAATAAATTGGTAAGAGTACAATGTGTTTAGGAGTTTTTAGACAATTTTCTCATCATAAATCTCAAAACATGATCTCTTGTACCAAGTCGGGCAAACAAACATACAAGCCTTCATTATTAACATTGGGACGGTGAGCTAAATTCCTAAAATCAAGTCTCAATCTAACTCTAGACATGCTAAGAGTTAACCACCGATGACATGTAAAGAGAAAGCATGCAAATGCGAAATGATGTTGATAACATAAAAGAACCTACCCCGGGTCATTGCCACCTATTAAGACTATCCCGGGTAAACGTTATTTGACTGAAAAAAAGACTAATGCTTGCTGCCCATGAGTTGTACATCAGCATATGGCCTTGTCTTTGTCTGGAAACGAGACCAAAACATACTAGGAATGCTGAAAAATCAATAACATGTCAATGCGTCGTCTTGAACAACCAAAGCAACCTCCAAACGACTTCGAAATGCACCAAATTCACCCTCAACGAATATTGACCAGCAGCATTGCAAGAAATACAATTCATATTCCATGCACGAGAATGTTATCTATATCAAAGGGACGAGGAACTCATGGGTTATTAACCCCTAATCATGGACGAGCAAAAACAGGAATCGAGAAAGGCCAAAACCGTCCAGCATGCATTCATTTGACCCGCCAACTCAACGTAATCATCTCCCATAAGATTGCCCGTGCTTATGTGCATTCATGGACAGCCCACCACTAAGTCCCACTTAATGAAACACAAGACATGTTCAAGCATGGGTTTGGCGAGAAGTTTGCATGTATCCCACACAGTTCGCTCCGACATTGATATGTGCTCTTATATAATCGAAATGACATGCGAGTCGAGTCGAATAACACTCATCAAGACTGAAGACTGATATGGACAGCAAGTAATCATTGGACACAATCATCGTCTTTCATCAGTCACAGTGACGAGAAGATGAGGCTAACGATTGTGCCTGCATAGGTTTTATGTAACAGCCAAATCAAGCCCATAAAAAATGGAGATTCTCTGTTCCTCATGCGAAACGACAAGAAGGAAAAGGACGCATGCTCTGGCACGTCTCTTGATAAACGATGTTGAAGGATTCCGCAATTTTATGCATGGAGAGAAGGATACTGGTAAGGATGGATATGAAGGATTGCGCTCCACAGCCCCACCATGTAATGACACTGGGGTGCCTCCGTCGCCATCATCCTCTTCCTCGGTTCAAACAGGAGCATCCACTGCAGCAAGTCAACGGCCAGATGATCAGCCTGCAGGTACAGCCGGGAGAAATGGGTCCCCCTCAAGAACGGCAGAGCCTTGATGTACCTCTGGGCCTTCGGGTACTTCGGGCATCCATGAATTCGACGTCCTCCTCCCTCTGGCTCCCGATCGTATTGATGATCAGCTTCAGCAGGTTGCGGCACTCTGTCCCGGGGGAACGGGGGCTTGCGCCCGAGGATCTCTGCAAAGATGCAGGCCATGAGAACAGCAGCTCCGAGGCGCGGTACCAGCGTCTGAACCAGAAGTCGCCTTTGGTGTTCACCAAGAGGTTTTCTGGGCTTGAGGTCATGGTGAAGAACGTTGGCCAAGTGGAGAAATTTCAGCCCTTGCAGTAACTGAATGTGCAGAGTAAAAATCAGAACAAGAGTTAGATTTTGAAAATACATGCGATGCAAAGCAACAATGTATATCATGAAGTCAGTCAAGCAAAGTTTAATGACTCAAAAGTCAGAAAGTCAATATATTCCCAAGCCCATACAGGTGATGTTTGAAATCAATAAAACCAGTTCATTCAAGTCCAAACACATGCTGCCGCAGAGAAAGTTAAAAATCGTTTCCAACTATGATTAAAACAGGAATTGGAAATTACCCGATATGGAAGCAGCTAAAAGCGCTCGAGCCTACGATTGAAGTTTTCACAAATGACTCCGATCGTAATGAACAAGCGAAGGGCTCTTTGAGCAAGCTGCTCCAAGCGCGCGAGAGCCTACACTGAAGTTTTCACAAACAACTACGAGCATAATCGGGACTAGTGAAGGGCGCTTTGAGCACTCCGCAGCTTTCGATCGCTAAACAGAGTACTACTTCCGGTACTCCTTCAAAAATGAGTCCGACAGATGGCGACAAACAATGACTAATAGCATCAACGGCGGCCGGAAACGGGGACTACTATTAATCTTCAACCGAGATCAAAGCATTTGAAAACTTTTGGTCATAGAATAAAGGAAGACGGAGCTTGGCAAACCGCAACCATGGACGTCACTGATAGCGGCAATGATTGCGATTTCGTAGCGATTTATATGTATGCAGATGACTGAAGACCGAGATTTTATGTCATCTGATTTTTCTCTCAGGTGCCTTGAATCTTCCCGGGGAAGGAGAGTCCCCTCCCTTGCACGTAAAAAACCTTGAAGAGCAATATGTACATCATCGATAACAGAACACTCACCACCAGCTGATTTACCACAACATCGATTACACACCCTAACGCACACAACCTCTGCAGAATGATCTCTGAGCTGTACACCGACGTGATTGGACCTATACCTAAGGAAGGAGTAGGCCACATAACACAAGGTGATGCACACGGCCAGTGGCCACCACCTATACGAGTTTCATGTTATTATGGTCAATGATCGGTGAGACACATTTCAACGGAGGTGAGCGTGAAGATCTACTCGTCAACACTATTCAGCAATAATGATTGTCACAATCATTGTTGCGGGTAGCATCGATGGGATGATCTTCTCCCTCACCTCCTTTGGAACGTGTCTTATCATGATCAATCATAGCCACATAGATGGTGACCATGTGCATTATCCCGATTTTGTCCCAGGTGGCCTTCTTCTCCATTAGGATAGGCCCAGTCCCATCAATGTATAGCTCTGAAATCTTCCCGTTGAGGTTGCGTGCGCTAGGGTATGCATTCGGTGTCGTCTTGAAATGGGTGCTTAGTGGAGTGTTAACAATGACGCTCTTATTGCTATATAAGGCCATTATCATTGTATTTAGTATGGTCATAAATTATGATATAACCATTCAACTAAAAAAATGAATCACAACATAAATTTACATCAAAGCAATAACAACAAACATATCAAGACTACTAATGAAGAATGAATAAAAGGTAAGGTATGACAAAATAACTTGATGCAATGTCTAGTGAGGAACATTACAAGGCCTCATTTTGAGTGCCAGAGGAGCAATCCTATGAGCTAAAATTAAATAACATCCATAGCGTGATTTAAATTCTAATCTCTAAAAAGGAATCTACTATTAATGGAAATATTATAAAAGAGGAAAACATTTATATGAACTAATTCTTAAATGCAAATCTATTATTAATGTAATGAGACTTTGATCTTTTCAATTTTATATAATTTTGACATTTTCTTAATTTTTTATTTTCTTTTATCTCTTTGAAAAAAGGGACTATCTAAAGTTTGGATTCATTTGAAAAATTCAAAGAAAATATCTCCCTAAATGGAAGAGCCCCAACTAAAATGAAATTGAATTAACATTGCAACCTAAAATGCAATGACCTACATAAGGCTTGCACTTATTTCTCTCTCTTTTAATATCTATTTGTATAGACACACACACACATATATTATTTTTTAATCTTTTTTACTACTTTTTATTTTTTTTTCCTTTCTTTCTTTTGGTCTCTTTCTTAGTCCATCACTTTCAGAACATGAACTCACACTTCGCTTGGCTTCCCTTTGCCTCTTTCATTTATTCTTTCTTTCCAAGATCGTATAGAGACATGATTAACTCTTTGTTTTCTTCGTTCACTCAGCTCTCTTCATCATTTTTCTAGCTTCAAAAACCAACATCCTCAAAAATCTTCATAAACCAGAGAACTCATTAAAGCAATAATCCATATTCTAATCATCACATATGTAATTAAACATGTTCAAAATCACAATCAAGAGCTCAATGGCGGATGATCTTCAGGGAACCAATGTCCTCGTCTTTGTTTCTTCAGGGAACTTACCTTGGAGATGCAGAAGTTGATTTCAAAGGGTGATCAAACTAAGAATCTGATGATATGGAGCCGTCATTGCTGAAGATTGACATTTGCGAAGAAGAAATGAGCAGGAGCCGAGCTACCGAAAGTCTCTGATAAGAAAACGCAGTAAAACAGTGGCACAATTAGTGAGATTCTGAAGTGGCGAGTGGTGTCACTCAGCTGTGGCTTTCGATGTTAGGGGGGCAATTCAGGAAAAGATCGAGGATCAATGCCATTGACTGAATCAAAAAGGGAGGGTCAGAGAATGAGAGAGAACTTAGCTTTAATCTTGTTGCAGTAACCGGATGATTGAAGTGCTCGGAGTGACTAATCCGAGTTCGATTGAGTTTTCAGTCACGATTGTTCAGCGGAGAAGCTTCAACTGAATGTAACATAATCAAGACTGATCGAAGCTGAAATGCCGGAGCTACTGGGCGCCACTAGAGCCCCAAAAGTACTGGTTCATGTACCCCTGACTTCCACATGGTTGCTAGCAATTGAGCATTTTCTCCTCCTGATTGTTTTACACGATAATAGAACAAAAATCTTGGTCATGCATCTCATCCATTTTTCTAGAATTTGCAGAGGTAAACTACTTTAAATGACAGTGTTTCATGCAATTCGTACACCTCAAAATAATCCCTACTTCTTCGGTAAGAATGTTTGAGCTCAGCTTGATGTCAAAAGTGTCAAACCAATAACAAGTTAACAATTTGACTTTACATGGAAAGATCTATCCAAGAATATTTCAAGATGACTGGTGAAGAGATGATGCGGATCCTGCAGATGTTGCTATTCTAGTGCTTGTACCACAGTTTCCTTCTTAATGTCCCTATCAATTTCCCCAAATTCAAACTTCATAATATTTCTTCATTGCTGGAGACTCGCCAATTTCAGTTGAAACTGAGAATTTATTGAATTACTCTTCACTCACCGTGGTTTTTGATGGAGAGTTTCCTGTACATCATTGCTTTAGCGCAAAATCTGCTTTGAAAGAAACAAAGGCAACTGAAGTTGAATGTCACAGAAGGAAAACCAAGTCATTTGAACGAAGGCATAGATGAAGTCAAGATACATGCTGGTGTCCGCTGTTCAGATCTGAAGGCAAAAGGTTTGACATGTGTGAACACTGGCGAAAATCAAACTTCATATGCATAGAATGTAAAGGAAACAAAAGAGAAATATGTACCTTGGCCGCGAATTCTCAAAAGAGGATGGATACCTGAAACAACCGAGCAAGCAAATCAGGTTGCTGCTTCGAGATGACTGGTGAAGAGATGATGCGGATCCTGCAGATGTTGCTATTCTAGTGCTTGTACCACAGGTTTCCTTCTTAATGTCCCTATCAATTTCCCCAAATTCAAACTTCATAATATTTCTTCATTGCTGGAGACTACCAATTTCGGTTGAAACTGAGAATTTATTGAATTACTCTTCACTCACCGTGGTTTTTGATGGAGAGGTTCCTGTACATCATTGCTTTAGCGCAAAATCTGCTTTGAAAGAAACAATTGAAAGAAACAAAGGCAACTGAAGTTGAATGTCACAGAAGGAAAACCAAGACATTTGAACGAAGGCATAGATGAAGTCAGGATACATGCTGGTGTCCGCTGTTCAGATCTGAAGGCAAAAGGTTTGACATGTGTGGACACTGGCGAAAATCAAACTTCATATGCATAGAATGTAAAGGAAACAAAAGAGAAACATGTACCTGGGCCGCGAATTCTCGAAAGAGGTTGGATACCTTGGGGGCACGGCTGCGATGGAGCAGGACACGGCGGTATGAAGCGCAGGTTGCTGCTGGGTCTTCGGCTTGAAAGCATTAAGGCCCAACGCCAGACGATGATGATCTATTTGAAGGCGTCAGGTTGATTCAGAGTGCCGATATAAGTGAGATCCAGATGACGATATTGTTAAGATTTCCTGGACATGTTGACCGATTTTAATGGTGAAAAGATAATAATTCAACTCCAAAAATTCCAGTTTGAGCCCTCATCTATTTCACTGCCCGAATCTTTCTCTCTCAATCTCCAATTTTTCGGTTCTTATTATCGGCCTTTAGTCCCTTCAATCTTCTCCAACTTCCCAACATCCTCCAAGCCGCTCTCTCTCCTAGAGTTCATAGTCTCCCGAAGTCAGCCTACACTTTCGTATCCTTTCATTATATTTTAGAACCTTATCCCAATATCTTCAAAATCACCCGGCCTAATCCCCTTCCTACTTGGGAGAGTCTCACTCGAAATTACTCTCAAAACCTCATCAATTTCGTCGAATTCCAGGTCTTGTTTCCCCTTTACCTCCCATCCAAAATCTTTTGACCTTTTCTTTGTCCCACGGGATACCAATTCTCCAACGTTAGCCCTTATCATGGATGACAATATGGGAAGGCAACATAGCATGCACTCGTCCATGGTAGTATCGCGTAGAAGCCATGTGACCATCCAGACTGATTGTGGCACGTGCGAGGCATATGAACTCTCCTGTTAAGTGCCTATTCTAATGCATGATAGCCCTAAAATGCAAAGAAACAGAATAAATATCCAAAGTTAACCGTGCTTAGACAGGAGCCTTGCCGGAATGGATGACCGCTTAGGAAAGTATCCACATATATGCAAAAGATAAGAGTATGAGGCTCGATATGGGATGAGGCAAAGCATGAAATACCTGGAATCAGTTAATCAAGGATATCACACTGCTTGTCACCAGCAAATATCATAATGCTTCTCTCTAATATCATGCATATCGAGTTTTCAATGGCGAGACTCAACAAGATTATTGGAAATTTGTCAACGGTGGTATTTGGAGATCTTGTTGCAATCGACTAGGTTTGTAGATCTCGTAGTTAAAGCCAATTGAGATGTTACGAGATCTCGACCATTAATGGACTCAAGATCACATCGAGAGATACTAAATGAATCTAGTACATAAATTAGATGAACTTGAATCGTCGACCTTGATAGGTCGCACCATTTGTACTTAATAAATCAACTGATAACAAGGGATTTTCAACATGCTTTCAGATCAGAGGATATCATTGACTAATTCTCAGCCGTGCCCGTGCAGAAGACCTCCCAAGCCACACTCTCAATCATCGCAAACGAGAAGAAGGCCTTACCAATGGTGATCACCTTGTGGAGCGATACGTACATCATCGACAATACTGCACCCACCAACCGGTTTACTACAACGTCAATTGCACACCCCAATGCACACAACCTCAGCAGAAAGATCAACTATACACCGATGTGATCAGCCCCATTAGTGGCCTTCTTCTCCATTATGATAAGGCCGACAACATCGCTATACAGTTCTTCCCACTGAGGCTACGTGCCCTGGGCTGTGCAATCAACGTTGCCTTGAAACGGGTGCTTAATGGAGTCTTAACGATGATGTTTTTATCGTTGTATAAGCAATCACCATCGTATTTATTACTGTCCTAAAATTTAACATAACCATTCAACTAAGAAAAATGAATCCCCAACACAAAAAATTATATAAAAGCAATTACAACAAACGCATCAAGAATACTATTGAAGAATGAATAAAAGATAAAGTATGGCAAAATAACCTGATGTGGGGTCTAATAAAGAATATTATAAGGCCTCATCTTAAGTGCTAGGAGACCAACCTTACGAGCTAAATTCAAATAAATCCAAAGTGTAATTCTAATTCTAATCTCTAAAATGGAATCTACTGTTAATGGAAATCCACAAAAGAGGAAAAACATTTATATGAATTAATCCTTAAATGTAAATGCAATGAGATTTTGATCTTTTCAACCTCATATAATTGTTTGACCCAAATTAAAAAAAAAAAAAAAAGAACTCATAATTTTGACATTTTCAACACTTGTTATTTTCTTTTATTTCATCCGAAAAAAGGACCATTTAAAGAAATTATCTCCGTAAACAAGTGAGCCCAAACTAAAATGAAATTCAATAAACATTACAACCTAAGATGCAACCATCTAACTGAGGCTTGTACTTATCTCTCTTTTAACATGTGTATATATACATATTAATTTTTATCAATTTTTTAATATTTTATAATTTTTTCTCCATTTTCACTCTTCTTTTATGCCCAAACACATGTTGCACAGCAACTCTCTTCCTTTTAAAAAAAAAAAAAAAAAAAAAAAAAAAAAATTAATATTTTTCTATTTTTTTTATTTCTTTTATTTTCCTTCTTTCGGTCTCTATGTCAGTCCATCACGTTCATAACATGAACTAGTACTTTGCTTGGTTTCCCCTTTGCCTCTTTCATTTATTCTTTCTTTCCAATTTGTTCATCATTCACCTAGCTCTTTTCATTGTTTTTCTAGCTACAAAAACTTAACATCATCAAAAATCTTCATCAACCAGGGAACTCATTAAAACCATAATTCATATTCAAATCATCACAAATATAATGAAACATGTTTAAAATCACAAACAAGAATTCAATGGCAGACAATCTTCAGGGAACCGGTAGTTGAGATTTCTCGTCTTTGTTTCTACAAGAACAAAGTATAGAGGTACTTACCTTGGAGATGCAGATGTTGATTTCGAAGGACGATCAGACTAAGGATCTGATGTCATGGAGGCAGTGATCAGTGTTGGCTAAGAAGAAACGATCGGGAGCTGAGCTTCTCAAAGTCTCTGATAAGAAAACGCAGTAAAACAGGGGCCCAATTAGTGAGGCTCCACCGGTGAGCGGTGTCAATTAGTGGCTTTTGCGGACACTAAAATAGGCATGAGGTTATATAAACCTCAGGTTTACCTTGAATTAACACCAAGAGGCAAAAGAAAATAATGTTGTGGCCGTAGACTTGAACGAGTGCCAGCGAAGGGTTGTGGCGGAGAGCAAACTACGGACCTTGCAAACACAGCGAGGAGGTGCAGCCGAGATGGCCAAACAACAGCAAGGCTTCGGAGGCGTACCGAACTGGAACACTGGAGAAATCTGCAAGGAAGAATCAAGGTGTGGCATAACAGTTGGCGATTGTTGATCACGCCTGAAGCTCGTTGGAGGCGCTGCTGCTGGGTTCGCCGGTAACGTTTGGAGCTCGCTGGACTAAGGTAGCGAAGGGATGTGGAAGCACACCAGGGGGGGCGTCAGTATTGCCAGTTCCTTGCAGGCATGGCTGTCGGGGCGCGGTGCAGGCGCAAGACGTGGCCACACACCAAGGCAGGGAAGGACGCGGTGCTCCTCGCTGGAGCTGCAGTTCACGATCAGGTTGGATGATGCTTCGCCACAGGGACACCAGGAGGGAGCAAAGTCGGCAAAAGACCGCAGGAGATGTCAGGAAAAAGCTTCTGAGTTCGTCGGATGGTCGCTGGAACTCGCTGTAGGAGGCCGGCGCGAGTGTTGGCAGAGCGCGGAGGCGGGCCATGGCAGCGGGAGTGCTCATGAGAGTTGAACACAACAACGAAAAGAGTTGAAAACCATGGAAGAAAAAGGATAAAGCATTATCATCGTCTTCTCCTATTTCTGAACAATCGTCCTCCCCCTTATCATGAAGCGGTGACGATGACCATATATAGGCGCAGAGAGAGAGAGAGAGAGAGAGAGAGAGATTCGGTTGAAAGGAAATTGGAGCGTATGTCCTCATCCGCTCCTGGTTTATAGGCACCTTTCTTTCTTATTCAGTTGAGATTTTTTGCAATCTCAACCTCCCACCAAATCACCGAATTCGCCTCCACTTTTAAAGTGGGTAGACTCTTTATCTCTTTGTCTGCAGCTTTACGCTCGTTTTTGTCCTCATCTCCGCCGTTTTCTGAGGAGTGGGTGCGAACGTCTCAAAGTCGAGCGAGTCATTATCAGCTTGAGAGAGAGAGAGAGAGAGAGAGAGATCTTATGGAATTTTTATCGCATACACAAAGTTTTATTTTATTTTGACTATTGTTTTTTATATATCGAATTGTGCACTTGATTATCGACTTAAATGTAGGTGTCGAGGTGCATCCTCATCTGAGTCGCTCCTTGTCGGTGTTGGACTCTCCGCGAAGCATTCACATATCATACTCAAATTGCTATTTCTATTTTAAGTTATAAGACTTATTTATTTGGTTCAATTTTTCTCTTTTCAAGACAGTCCGTTGTGAAATGGAGGAAGAATAAAAATATGTGCTTATGATTCTATCCAATCTTTATAATATTTCGATCTCAAACCACAATCTTACCACGGTTTAAAACTTGATCCTATCTACAAGGGAATGAGAAACGAATGGGACTGTCCAGACAATGTAAGCTCAAGATGCTATAAATTTACATTATAAAATTTTACAATATCTCAAGTTTTGTATGTCCACACCTTTCATTAACAAATGATAAAATTTAATCGGCAACAAGCATTCTTATGCATTTTATAATTTGTCTAGTTGATGTTTCCAAATAAAGCGATGGAATTGACTTGGTTAACGGGAACATCTAGAAAACAGAACGAAGATGGGTCACTACATTAAATATGGCGACCCCCGTTGACTTCACTTTCTTCTTCTCCTTTTTCCTTTTTGTCCTCTTCTTCTTTCTTTCGCACGTAATTGGGGAATATAATTTTCTAATGGTATACGGTACAACATTATACTGTAGAATATCTTAGGTCATGTTTCTTCAAAAATTATATATACAAATAAATAGATAAAGGGAGAAACCTTCAGCTGTGGTATAGAGTGGTGTTTGTTTCTCTAAGAAAAAAGTCCACTGATGAGTGGGTGAGGTGGTGGGAGGATTGCTTATGGAGAAGATATAAAGACGGCATGAACATTTCAATTAATGTACTTGTCACCTAATTATAGACGTGGGTCTGCGCGGGTTTCGGAGGCAGAAGGAGAAGGAGGAGGACCAGAGAGGGCAAGGGAATGACTTGCTCGAGAGGGAATGGTGGTGTGTCGCGAATCGATGGAGATGAGGACGGTGACGGTGGACGGAGCGAGAGAGAGCGATGCGGGTCGTTGAAGCCACGAGCGTGAGCATGTGGACTATAATAAGGAGAGTGGCCAAGGCCCTCTTTGGAATGCGCCTCATTTTTGCCTTTATTGGTTTTGCTAAATCGTCTTGAGGGGATGTATCTTTGTCGATATGTTTGTTACCTTACTTGATGGATAGGGTTTTGGGAGGGCAAAATGTGAGTTACAGGCGGCCTGAGCCTAACATGAACTGACACGTGGTATGTCGTTTTTATTGGTTGAGTTATCAAATTAGTTTGATTAACTCGTCCGGCTAACTAATGATTTGTACAGCGATCCCGTGAAAAATAAAATTGAAATACTAGCAAAAAAACTCAGGTACTACTGGAGGGAATGATTTTGTGTATTATGCAAACCTTAGTATTTTTTTTTTTTTAGTCTGAAATATAGAATCTTCATTCAAGTAGTAATGTTAAGTGGACTCATAAAATGGGCTTCAATAAATAAAAGGTCTAAAAGGTACTGAGGAGGTGATACAATCCAATTTGAAGATAAAGAGTTGACTCTGGGACACCTTCGTTGCACAGAGTACAGCATGGATTGAGCAATAGCTTTCTTCAGAACAAATTTTCCTTCATGGTAAGGCATTTTGACATATAGACCACATGAAAAATCTGATTTTTGGAGCGGTCTTTAATTTCCAAATTTTATAGGTTGAGTTATCAAATTAGTTTGATTAAACTCATCGAACTACCTGATGATTTGTACGGCCATCTTGTGAAATATAAAAGTGAAATACTCGCAAAAAAACTCAGGTGCTATTGGAGAGGAATGATTTCGTGTATTATGCAAATCTTAATGCTCCGTTCGTTTCACGGAAAATAACTTTTAGGAAAATGTTTTCCGAATTTTCCAGTGTTCGTTTCATGGAAAACCAACTACTCAAGGAAAATGTTTTCCATCAATGGAAAAAACTGCCTTCAAAGATAAGGAAAATGTTTCCCACTTTTGAAAAGTGGAAAACATTTTCCATAACTTCTTCCACCTTATATCTTTTTACTAATATATTTTTGTTTTATTTTTATGCTTTTTCTTTTCTTTTCTTTTCTTTCTTTCCTTTTCATCTTTCTTCCTCAGCTTGGCCGGTGGCCGGCGGTGACCGGCCGCGGCTACGAGCCAGTTCGAGCTCCACCCTAGGCCGGCGAGGCTCCGCCTAGCCCGATCTATGGAAGTCGAGCTCGCTCGAGCCCGGTGAGCTCAGGCCTCGCCAGATCGGGCGAGGCAGAGCCTCTCCGGCTTGGGGCGGAGCTCTGGCCTCGCCAGATCCGGCAAGCTGGGCGGGGCTCGGGCCTCGCCCGAGCTCGCTAGAGGTCTGGGGAGCCGCGAGCTCGCCGGATCTGGCGGCGGAGCTCGGGCTCCTGATCCCCGGGAGCCCGAGCTCCGCCGCCAGATCCAGCGAGCTTGCGGCTCGCCAGAGCCCAACGAACCTCCGGCGAGCTCAGGCGAGATTAGCCGAGCCTCGAGCTCGCCGGATCTGGCGACCGGATCTTGGTTGGCTACCAAGCAGTGAGCCATCGTCAGGCGTGCAGCGGCGGAGGAAGGAGGAAGGAGGAGGAAGAAGGAGGAGGAAGGAGGAAGGAGAAGGAAAAGAAAATGAAAAAATAATAAATAATAAAAATTTTGATTTTTTAAGATATAAATAATTAAAATTTTATTTTTAAAAAATATAAAAAAAAGTAAAACTAATGAACGGTGGAAAATAATAAAAATTGTATTTTTTAAAAATACAAATATTTTTGGTTAATTAAAAATATTAAAATTCAATTTTTTGATAATTTTTCATAAACAATTAAATTAGTTAACGAACGGTGAATAATGTTTTCCACTCAAAATTTAAGTTTTAGCCGAACACCGGAAAATATAGCCATTTTCCTGGAAAATATCTTCTAAGAAAATATTTTTTGGAGATGGTCCATTTTCCACGAAACGAACGGACTATACTCGTCAATTGATTGGAAGATTAGAAGCTAGATGCAAGGAATTTGATAGTGTCGATATAGTGAACTTCACATATCTAGCTATGTGAAATCCATATAATCGATGATTGCTATGGATCCTTTAATAAGTCATACGACTAAGCGAAAGTTATCCTAGCCAAGGCTGATCTTTTCACATAAAGATTAAAAAAAATTATTAAAACGTTTGAATCAAGCATGTAAAAGCCTACATGACCGAAAGAAAAAAGAAGGCGGAAGGTCACGTCATGTGACGGTGCAACAAGCCAATGTTGGGCCTTCCAAATTTAGGGTCTTGAAGAAGGCTCACGTAGTGTATGACAACTACTTGTTTTGTTTCAAAAACAATTTTTCTATTTCAGACTTATTTTCTGTAATAGAAGTTCATTTGATAAATTTATTCCATTTTTTCTATTTCCAAAATATTTTTGTTTCAAAAATAGATTTGGAATAGAAATTAGAAATAAAAATTTTTTGCTTATTTATTTCTGAAATAGAAATGAGAAATAAAAAAAAAAATTATCGTTCATCGATCGGTCCTTCATTCGTCGCTGCCAACCACTGTCCATTGGTCGCTGGCTGCTGTCGCTGGTCGCCGCCACCGCCGCCGCCCCGGTTGCCGGTTGTCGGCCGCCATTGCTACCGCGGTCGTCGGCACCATCAATTGTCGGTTGCCAATCCACCGCCGTCTGTCGATTCGTTGCCGTTCGAAATGAAGAAATTTTGTGTCGTTATCAAATGAATTTCTATTTTTTGAGTAAAAATTTTATATCGTTATCAAACGGTTATTTTTATTTAGAAACTCAACTAGAAATGGAAATAGAAAAATCTATTTCTCTTCCAGAAATCAATTTCTGGCCAAAATGGTTATTATTCGCACTCTTAGCAATGGGAATCAAGCACCATTTGTTTGCGTGTGAATCCAGCTCTAATAAATTCCTGCACCAATTTTTATTTTACATGTCGAGTCCGAATAACAAATTAAGTCTCATATCCATGTCATTTTGATGATCATCTCTTGTAACAAGTTTGATAAAGTACTTAATTGTTAAAAGTATTTATGTAATAAATTTCAAATGTTACATAAATACAAAAACAAGCACGGAAATTTTATGTAATAAATTTCAAATGTTAAAAGTATTTAAATGCCGAAAATGAAAATAAAATATTGTTTGATGATAACTAGATATGATAGCTAGATAATATCAATTTCTTAATAAAATAAAAAAGATTATTATTATTAAAGAGGATGGCGTTGGCAATTAGAGTGCGACGGACGCAAAGTGACTCGATTTAGGAAGGGACGACGAAGGTGCATAGAACCCAAGAGAGTGATTTTAGTAGCCATGCTTGGGTTGTGCTTTACTTGAGATTTTTGGTTGCTTCGTCTCTCCCTCTTTCTTTCGATAATAGGCCCATCTTGGGGAGAAAAATTGTCTACTTGCTCGATGGGTAGGATTTATTTATACATAAAATATATAAGTACTAACTGATAAAGAAACACTAGGCTAAACTTTAGTGTACCTTATTAATCATGTCAGAACCGCCGATCATGTGAAGGTCTCATGGACCCACAAAAAAATCCATATGATTAATTATTTTGACAAATCCGACCCTAGTAGCACCACAAATCTCGCGAACTTAGGGGTCCACTAGCTAGTGGCGCCTTGGTCCTTAGGATATTCCCTAATGTTAGGTCGGGGTAGTATGTAGGATCAAGATATGATCATGAACTTAAAATACCAAACTACAGTCACCACCAATCAATTTAGGTAAGTCTAACTTGATTGGAAAGTCAAAGAGCCTAGATAGTGATGGGAAAGTCAATTAACTAAGTTCGCCTGTAAAAGAACTAGTTAAATGAAAACCAGAAATTTTAGGTTCCCATCACGTGTGGATGGATTAGCATCCCACGACATCCTTTTGGTATCACATCCCTATTTTTGGTTTAGTCTTAGGTCACCCATCGATTGATTTCCCAAGCATACATGATATTCAATTCTTGGAATGTTGCTGAAACACTTATTTAACATTGACATTGATTAATGAGATTGTTTTCACGACACATATTATTGTATTTTTACCAACTCAAACATAAACCTTTTAGTTTTGTCAAATAAGTCCATCCGGCCAATTCTAGCTGGAAGTTGCTAACATGAATGGTCGCTGATGCAGTACTTTTTAATAATATTTTAATGATATTTTAATAATTTTTATTTTTTTACTTTTCTTTATTTTATTTTTTTTAGTTTTTTTGGAGAGAGGGCCAGCGAGGGTACACGACAGACCCTCACTGGCCCTAGAGGAGGACGTCGAGGCCCGTCGATTCTCAAAGAGGGAGTGCAGTGAAGGCTTGCATGCCCTCGTTTTGGTTGGCGAGGGTTGATTGACCCTTGCTTGTGGCCAGCAAGGGTCCACCAGGCACCCTTGCTAGCCCTCTCTCCAAAACCAAAAAAAAAAAAAAGAAACAAAGAATAATAATAATAATAATAATAATAATAATAGTTCAAAAAATTATTAACATATCATTACAATATTATTTTAAAAAGTGTCACGTCAACACTAGCCATCCACGTTAGCAATTTCTAACTAAAATTGGCTATATTGATTCAATTAACAAAATGTGAAAATATTTATGACTCAATTGACAAAATTAAAAAGTTTATGGCTGAATTGGTAAGAGTACGATATGTTTAGGAGTTTTTAGACAATTTTCTCATCATAAATCTCAAAACATGATCTCTTGTACCTAGTCAGGCAAAAAAACGTACAAGGCTTCGTTATTAACCTTGGCACGGTGAGCTAAATTACTAAAATCAAGTCTCAATCTAACTCTAGACAGTAGACATGCTAAGAGTTAACCACTGATGACATGTAAAGAGAAAGCATGCAAATGCGAAATGATGTTGATAACATAAAAGAACCTACCCCGAGTCATTGCCACCTATTAAGGGGTGCATGACAACCTCTGATTTCTGTTCCAGAAACAATTTTTCTATTCTAGATTTGTTTTTGGAATAGAAATCCGTTTGATAAAATTATTTCACTTTTCTATTTCTTAAATAGATTTTTGTTCCAGAAATAGGTTTGAAATAGAAATTATAAATAAAAATTTTATACTTCTCTATTTCTGGAACAAAAATGAGAGATAAAAATTCTTTTCATCGTGTCCTTCATCGTTGCCATCAACCGTCGTCTGTTGCTGCCGACCACCGTCCATTGGTGTCTGGCCGCCATCGCCACCGGTTGCCGACCGTCGTCGCCGGTCGCCGGTCACTGGCCGCCACCGCCGAGCGTCGGTTGCCTGTCGCCGTCACTCGTTGGTCGCCGGCTGCTGCGGTCCATCACCGCCGATCGCTAGTTCGCTATTGTCCGCCGATCTGCTGCCGTCCAAAAGGAAGAAATTTTGTGTTGCTATTAAACGAATTTATATTTTTATAATAGAAATTTTATATCGTTATCAAACGGTTACTTTTGCTTAGAAACTCATTTAGAAATAGAAATAGAAAAATCTATTTCTCATTCGAAAATCAATTTATGGCCAGAATAGTTATCATTCACATCCTAGACTATCCCGAGACACGTTATTTGACTGAAAAGAAGACTAATGCTTGCTGCCCATGAGTTGGACATCAGCATATGGCCTTGTCTTTGTCTAGAAACGAGACCAAAACATGCTAGGAATGATGAAAAATCAATAACATGTCAATGTGTCATCTTGAACAACCAAAGCAACCTCCAAACGACTTCGAAACGCACCAAATTCACCCTCAACGAATATTGACCAGCAGCATTGCAACAAATACAATTCATATTCCATGCATGAGAATGTTAACCCCTAATCATGGACGAGCAAAAACAGGAATCAAGAAAGGCCAAAACCGTCCAGCATGCATTCATGTTAACCCGCCAACTCAACGTAATCATCTCCCATAAGATTGCACATGCATATGTGAATTCATGGATAGCCCACCACTCAGTCCCACTTAATCAAACATAAGACATGTTCAAGCACGGGTTTGGCTTGAAGTTTGCATGTATCCCACACAGTTCGCTCCTACAATGATATGTGCTCTTATATAATCGAAATGACATGGGAGTCGAGTCGAATAACACTCATCAAGACTGAAGACTAATATGGACAGCAAGTAATCACTGAATACAATCATCGTCTTTCATCAGTCATAGTGACCAGAAGATGAGACTAACGATTGTGCCTGCATAGGTTTTATGTAACAGCCAAATCAAGCCCATAAAAACTTGATATTCTCCGTTCCTCATGCGAAACAACAAGAAGGAAACGGACACATGCTCTATCACGTCTCTTGATAACCGATGTTGACATAGCCCCACCGTGTAAGGACGCCGGGGTGCCTCCGTTGCCATCATCCTCTTCCTCGGTTCGAACAGGAACATCCGCTGCAGCAAGTCAACGGCCAGATGATCAGCCTGCAGGTACAGCCGGTAGAAATGGGTGCCCCTCAAGAACGGCAGAGCCTTGATGTACCTCGAGGCCTTCGGGTACTTCGGGTATCCATGAACTCGATGTCCTCCTCCCTCTGGCTCCCGATCATGTTGATGATCAGCTTCAGCAGGTTGAGGCACTCTTTCCCGGGGAACGGGGGCTTGCGCCCGAGGATCTCTGCAAAGATGCAGCCCATGGGTCCCGTTGTCATCGCATGAGAACAGCAGCTCCGAGGCGTGGTACCAGCGTGTGACCACGTACTCGGTCATGAACTGCTCGCCTGCTCTGGCTGGTCCGCGTGAACTGGAAGTCGCGCTTGGTGTTCACCAGGAGGTTTTCTGGGCTTGAGGTCATGGTGAAGAACGTTGGCCAAGTGGAGAAATTTCAGCCCTTGCAGTAACTGAATGTGCAGAGTAAAAATCAGAACAAGAGATAGATTTCGAAAATACATGCGATGCAAAGCAACAATGTATATCATGAAGTCAGTCAAGCAGAGTTTAATGACTCAGAGTCAGAAAGTCAATATATTCCCAAGCCCATACAGGTGATGTTTGAAATCAATAAAACCAGTTCATTCAAGTCCAAACACATGCTGCCGCAGAGAAAGTTAAATGTCGTTTCCAACTTGATTAAAACAGGACTTGGAAATTACCGGATATGGAAGCAGCTAAAAGCGCTCGAGCCTACGATCGAAGTTTTCACAAATGACTCCGATCGTAAAGGACTAGTGAAGGGCTCTTTGAACAAGCTGCTACAAGCGCGCAAGAGCCTACACTGAAGTTTTCACAAACAACTACGAGCATAATCGGGACTAGTGAAGGGCACTTTGAGCACTCCGCAGCTTTCGATCGCGAAACAGAGTACTACTTCCGGTGCTCCTTCAAAAATGAGTCCGACAGATGGCGACAAACAATGACTAATAGCATCAACGGCGGCCGGAAACGGGGACTACTATTAATCTTCAACCGAGATCAAAGCATTTGAAAACTTTTGGTCATAGAATAAAGGAAGATGGAGCTTGGCAAACCGCAACCATGGACGTCACTGATAGCGGCAATGATTGCGATTTCGTAGCGATTTACATCTATGCAGATGACTGAAGACCGAGATTTTATATTATCTGATTTTTCTCTCAGGTGCCTTGGATCTTCCCCGTGAAGGAGAGTCCCCTCCCTTGCACGTAAAAAACCTTGAAGAGCAATATGTACATCATCGATAACAGTACACTCACCACCAGCTGATTTACCACAACATCGATTACACACCCTAACGCACACAACCTCTGCAGAATGATCTCTGAGCTGTACACCGACGTGATTGGACCTATACCTAAGGAAGGAGTAGGCCACATAACACAAGGTGATGCACACGGCCAGTGGCCACCACCTATACGAGTTTCATGTTATTATGGTCAATGATCGGTGAGACACATTTCAACGGAGGTGAGCGTGAAGATCTACTCGTCAACACTATTCAGCAATAATGATTGTCACTATCATTGTTGCGGGTAGCATCGATGGGATGATCTTCTCCCTCACCTCCTTTGGAACGTGTCTTATCATGATCAATCATAGCCACATAGATGGTGACCATGTGCATTATCCCGATTTTGTCCCACGTGGCCTTCTTCTCCATTAGGATAGGCCCAGTCCCATCAATGTATAGCTCTGAAATCTTCCCGTTGAGATTGCGTGCGCTAGGGTATGCATTCGGTGTCGTGTTGAATTGGGTGCTTAGTGGAGTGTTAACGATGACGCTCTTATTGCTATATAAGGCCATTATCGTTGTATTTAGTATGGTCATAAATTATGATATAACCATTCAACTAAAAAAATGAATCACAACACAAATTTACATAAAAGCAATAACAACAAACATATCAAGACTACTAATGAAGAATGAATAAAAGGTAAGGTATGACAAAATAACTTGATGCAGTATCTGGTGAGGAACATTAGAAGGCCTCATTTTAAGTGCCAGAGGAGCAATCCTATGAGCTAAAATTAAATAACATCCATAGCGTGATTTAAATTCTAATCTCTAAAAAGGAATCTACTATTAATGGAAATATTTTAAAAGAGGAAAACATTTATATGAACTAATTCTTAAATGCAAATCTATTATTAATGTAATGAGACTTTGATCTTTTCAATTTTATATAATTTTGACATTTTCTTAATTTTTTATTTTCTTTTATCTCTTTGAAAAAAGGGACTATCTAAAGTTTGGATTCATTTGAAAAATTCAAAGAAAATATCTCCCTAAATGGAAGAGCCCCAACTAAAATGAAATTGAATTAACATTGCAACCTAAAATGCAATGACCTACATAAGGCTTGCACTTATTGGCTTGCACTTATTTCTCTCTCTTTTAATATATATTTGTCTAGACACACACACACATATTATTTTTTAATCTTTTTTACTAGTTTTTTTTTTTCCTCTCTTTCTTTTGGTCTCTTTCTTAGTCCATCACTTTCAGAACATGAACTCACACTTCGCTTGGCTTCCCTTTGCCTCTTTCATTTATTCTTTCTTTGCAAGATCGTATAGAGACATGATTAACTCTTTGTTTTCTTCGTTCACTCAGCTCTCTTCATCATTTTTCTAGCTTCAAAAACCAACATCCTCAAAAATCTTCACAAACCAGCGAACTCATTAAAGCAATAATCCATATTCTAATCATCACATATGTAATTAAACATGTTCAAAATCACAATCAAGAGCTCAATGGCGGATGATCTTCAGGGAACCAATGTCCTCGTCTTTGTTTCTTCAGGGAACTTACCTTGGAGATGCAGAAGTTGATTTCAAAGGATGATCAAACTAAGAATCTGATGATGGCATGGAGCCGTCATTGCTGAAGATTGACATTTGCGAAGAAGAAATGAGCAGGAGCCGAGCTACCCGAAAGTCTCTGATAAGAAAACGCAGTAAAACAGTGGCACAATTAGTGAGATTCTGAAGTGGCGAGTGGTGTCACTCAGCTGTGGCTTTCGATGTTAGGGGGGCAATTCAGGAAAAGATCGAGGATCAATGCCATTGACTGAATCAAAAAGGGAGGGTCAGAGAATGAGAGAGAACTTAGCTTTAATCTTGTTGCAGTAACCGGATGATTGAAGTGCTCGGAGTGACTAATCCGAGTTCGATTGAGTTTTCACTCACGATTGTTCAGCGGAGAAGCTTCAACTGAATGTAACATAATCAAGACTGATCGAAGCCGAAATGCCGGAGCTACTGGGCGCCACTAAAGCCCCAAAAGTACTGGTTCATGTACCCCTGACTTCCACATGGTTGCTAGCAATTGAGCATTTCTCCCTCCTGATTGTTTTACACGATAATAGAACAAAAATCTTGGTCATGCATCTCATCCATTTTTCTAGAATTTGCAGAGGTAAACTACTTTAAATGACAGTGTTTCATGCAATTCGTACACCTCAAAATAATCCCTACTTCTTCGGTAAGAATGTTTGAGCTCAGCTTGATGTCAAAAGTGTCAAACCAATAACAAGTTAACAATTTGACTTTACATGGAAAGGTCTATCCAAGAATACTTCGAGATGACTGGTGAAGAGATGATGCGGATCCTGCAGATGTTGCTATTCTAGTGCTTGTACCACAGGTTTCCTTCTTAATGTCCCTATCCATTTCCCCAAATTCAAACTTCATAATATTTCTTCATTGCTGGAGACTCGCCAATTTCAGTTGAAACTGATAATTTATTGAATTACTCTTCACTCACCGTGGTTTTTGATGGAGAGGTTCCTGTACATCGTTGTTTTAGCGCAAAATCTGCTTTGAAAGAAACAAAGGCAACTGAAGTTGAATGTCACAGAAGGAAAACCAAGACATTTGAACGAAGGCATAGATGAAGTCAGGATACATGCTGGTGTCCGCTGTTCAGATCTGAAAGCAAAAGGTTTGCTGGCGAAAATCAAACTTCATATGCATAGAATGTAAAGGAAACAAAAGAGAAACATGTACCCTGGGCCACGAATTCTTGAAAGAGGATGGATACCTGAAACAACCGCGCAAGCAAATCAGGTTGCTGAGGGCACGGCTGCGGTGGAGCAGGACACGGCGGTGGGAAGCGCAGGTTGCTGCTGGGTCTTCAGCTTGAAAGCATTAAGGCCCAATGCCAAACGATGATGATCTATTTGAAAGCGTTAGGTTGATTATATAAGTGAGATCCAGATGACGATATTGTTAAGATTTCCTGGACGTGTTGACCGATTTGAAAGCGTCAGGTTGATTATATAAGTGAGATCCAGATGACGATATTGTTAAGATTTCCTGAACGTGTTGACCGATTTTAATGGTGAAAAGATAATAATTCAACTCCAAAAATTCCAGTTTAAGCCCTCATCTATTTCACTGCCCGAATCTTTCTCTCTCAATCTCCAATTTTTCGGTTCTTATTATCGGCCTTTAGTCCCTTCAATCTTCTCCAACTTCCCAACATCCTCCAAGCCGCTCTCTCTCCTAGAGTTCATAGTCTCCCGAAGTCAGCCTACACTTTCGTATCCTTTCATTATATTTTAGAACCTTATCCCAATATCTTCAAAATCACCCGGCCTAATCCCCTTCCTACTCGGGAGAGTCTCACTCGAAATTACTCTCAAAACCTCATCAATTTCGTCGAATCCAGGTCTTGTTTCCCCTTTACCTCCCATCCAAAATCTTTTGACCTTTTCTTTGTCCCACGGAATACCAATTCTCCAACGTTAGCCCTTATCATGGATGACAATATGGGAAGGCAACATAGCATGCACTCGTCCATGGTAGTATCGCGTAGAAGCCATGTGACCATCCAGACTGACTGTGGCACACGCGAGGCATATGAACTCTCCTGTTAAGTGCCTATTCTAATGCATGATAGCCCTAAAATGCAAAGAAACAGAATAAAGATCCAAAGTTAACCGTGCTTAGACAGGAGCATTGCCGGAATGGATGACCGCTTAGGAAAGTATCCACATATATGCAAAAGATAAGAGTATGAGGCTCGATATGGGATGAGGCAAAGCATGAAATACCTGGAATCAGTTAATCAAGGATATCACACTGCTTGTCACCAGCAAATATCATAATGCTTCTCTCTAATATCATGCATATCGAGTTTTCAATGGCGAGACTCAACAAGATTATGGAAATTTGTCAACGGTGGTATTTGGAGATCTTGTTGCAATCGACTAGGTCTGTAGATCTCGTAGTTAAAGCCAATTGAGATGTTACAAGATCTCGACCATTAATGGACTCAAGATCACATCGAGAGATACTAAATGAATCTAGTACATAAATTAGATGAACTTGAATCATCGACCTTGATAGGTCGCACCATTTGTACTTAATAAATCAACTGGGATTTTCAACATGCTTTCAGATCAGAGGATATCATTGACTAATTCTCAGCCGTGCCCGTGCAGAAGACCTCCCAAGCCACACTCTCAATCATCGCAAACGAGAAGAAGGCCTTACTAATGGTGATCACCTTGTGGAGCGATACGTACATCATCGACAATACTGCACCCACCAACCGGTTTACTACAACGTCAATTGCACACCCCAATGCACACAACCTCAGCAGAAAGATCAACTATACACCGATGTGATCAGCCCCATTAGTGGCCTTCTTCTCCATTATGATAAGGCCGACAACATCGCTATACAGTTCTTCCCACTGAGGCTACGTGCCCTGGGCTGTGCAATCAACGTTGCCTTGAAACGGGTGCTTAATGGAGTCTTAACGATGATGTTTTTATCGTTGTATAAGAAATCACCATCGTATTTATTATTGTCCTAAAATTTAACATAACCATTCAACTAAGAAAAATGAATCCCCAACACAAAAAATTATATAAAAGCAATTACAACAAACGCATCAAGAATACTATTGAAGAATGAATAAAAGATAAGGTATGGCAAAATAACCTGATGTGGTGTCTGATAAAGAATATTATAAGGCCTCATCTTAAGTGCTAGGAGACCAACCTTACGAGCTAAATTCAAATAAATCCAAAGTGTAATTCTAATTCTAATCTCTAAAATGGAATCTACTGTTAATGGAAATCCACAAAAGAGGAAAAACATTTATATGAATTAATCCTTAAATGTAAATGCAATGAGATTTTGATCTTTTCAACCTCATATAATTGTTTGACCCAAATTAAAAAAAAAAAAGAACTCATAATTTTGACATTTTCAACACTTGTTATTTTCTTTTATTTCATCCGAAAAAAGGACCATTTAAAGAAATTATCTCCCTAAACAAGTGAGCCCAAACTAAAATGAAATTCAATAAACATTACAACCTAAGATGCAACCATCTAACTGAGGCTTGTACTTATCTCTCTTTTAACATGTGTATATATACATATTAATTTTTATCAATTTTTTAATGTTTTATATATTTTTCTCCATTTTCACTCTTCTTTTATGCCCAAACACATGTTGCACAGCAACTCTCTTCCTTTTTCTTTTTTAATTTTTTTAAAATAATTTTTTTATATGTTTTATTTCTTTTATTTTCTTTCTTTCGGTCTCTATGTCAGTCCATCACGTTCATAACATGAACTAGTACTTTACTTGGTTTCCCTTTGCCTCTTTCATTTATTCTTTCTTTCCAATTTGGTCATCATTCACCTAGCTCTTTTCATTGTTTTTCTAGCTACAAAAACTTAACATCATCAAAAATCTTCATCAACCAGGGAACTCATTAAAGCCATAATTCATATTCAAATCATCACATATATAATAAAACATGTTCAAAATCACAAGCAAGAACTCAATGGCAGACAATCTTCAGGGAACCGGTAGTTGAGAATTCTCGTCTTTGTTTCTACAAGAACAAAGTATAGAGGTACTTACCTTAGAGATGCAGATGTTGATTTCAAAGGACGATCGGACTAAGGATCTGATGTCATGGAGGTAGTGATCAGTGTTGGCGAAGAAGAAACGATCGGGAGCTGAGCTTCTCATAGTCTCTGATAAGAAAACGCAGTAAAACAGGGGCGCAATTAGTGAGGCTCCACCGGTGAGCGGTGTCAATTAGTGGCTTTCGGTGTTAAGGCGCAATAGAGAAAGAAAATGGATAAAGAAGCCTATGGAAGTTTGGGAAAAGACTAAGGATCAATGCCATTGACCGAATCGAAAAATGAAAGAGAATGAGACAGAACTCCGCTTTAATGTTGTTGCAGTAATCTGGCTGTTCGATCGAGAGGCTTCAACTCAATGGAACCAAAATCAAGATTAATTAAAAGCTGAAATGGGCACGATATATAGAGAGCTTTGCCGTGGCAGGAACCGGAGATCTTTGCCTAAAAGCAGGATGAAGACATGACACGATGGAGATGGCAGAAAGCACAGATCAGCGGGAATGAAGCTCCAGCTAGGGGCAACAAGATAGGGTCGTCCTCACTGGATAAGTTGACTTCCCCGTGGCGCTTGCTCAAGTTCTTTAGATCTCAGTAGGTAGTGGAGATTTTAATATGGTCATCGCTTAAAAATCTATCTTGATACTGAGGATGAATGGCATTTGAATAGGTGCGAAATTCATGCTAAGATGATTGACCTATATAGCCACTTTAACAAGCAGACCACATCATATGATATTAATGCCTATGTAACATTATCCGGTCAAATTGTTTATTAAAGAGATGATGTGGCATCCTGATCTCATTTTGGATGCTATCCCAATCTTGTTCACGGTCAGTGCTTATGGGATAATTCAGATAAATTAAATCTATCCATGCTTGGTTAACATGCGTTTAAAAAATAAACTATCTACTAAAATAGACTACCTCAGGTTTACCTCAGGTTTACCTTGAATTGGGTTTTGCGAACACCAAGAGGCAAAAGAAAATAATGTTGTGGCCGTAGACTTGAACGAGTGCCAGCGAAGTGTCATGGCCGAGAGCAATTACTATGGACCTTGCAAACGCAGCGAGGAGGTGCAGCCGAGATGGCCAAACAACAGCGAGGCTTCGGAGGCCTACCGAACTGGAACACTGGAGAAACCTGCAAGGAAGAATCAAGGTGTGGCATAACAGTTAGGCGATTGTTGATCACTCCTGAAGCTCGTTGGAGGCGCTGCTGCTGGGTTCGCCGGTAATGTTTGGAGCTCGCTGGACTAAGGTAGCGAAGGGATGTGGAAGCACACCAGGGGGCGGCGTCAGTATTGCCAGTTACTTGCAGGCATGGCTGTCGGGGCGCGGTGCAGGCGCAAGACGTGGCCACACACCAAGCCAGGTAAGGACGCGGTGCTCCTCGCTGGAGCTGCAGTGCAGGATCAGCTTGGATGATGCTTCGCCACAGGGACACCAGGAGGGAGCAAAGTCGGCAAAAGACCGCAGGAGATGTCAGGAAAAAGCTTCTGAGTTCGTCAGACGGTCGCTGGAACTCGCTGGGGGAGGCCGGTGCTGAGTGTTGGCGGAGCGCGGAGGCAGGCCATGGCAGCGGGAGTGCTCATGAGAGTTGAACATTACAACGAGAAGAGTTGAAAACCATGGAAGAAAAAGGATAAAGCATTATCATCGTCTTCTCCTATTTCTGAACAATCGTCCTCCCCCTTATCATGAAGCGGTGACGATGACCATATATAGGCGCAGAGAGAGAGAGAGAGAGAGAGAGAGAGAGAGAGAGATTCGGTTGAAAGGAAATTGGAGCGTATGTCCTCATCCGCTCCTGGTTTTTAGGCACCTTTCTTTCTTATTCAGTTGAGATTAGCTCCCACCAAATCACCGAATTCGCCTCCACTTTTAAAGTGGGTAGACTCTTTATCTCTTTGTCTGCAGCTTTACGCTCGTTTTTGTCCTCATCTCCGCCGTTTTCTGAGGAGTGGGTGCGAACGTCTCAAAGTCGAGTTGCGAGTGAGTGTAAAGAGGAATAGAGTAGGACTGACCAAAAAAAAAAAAATTATCAGCTTGAGAGAGAGAGAGAGAGATCTTATGGAATTTTTATCGCATACACAAAGTTTTATTTTATTTTGACTATTGTTTTTTATATATCGAATTGTGCACTTGATTATCGACTTAAATGTAGGTGTCGAGGTGCATCCTCATCTGAGTCACTCCTTGTCGGTGTTGGACTCTTCGCGAAGCGTTCACATATCATACTCAAATTGCTATTTCTATTTTAAGTTATAAGACTTATTTATTTGGTTCAATTTTTCTCTTTTCAAGATAGTCCGTTGTGAAATGGAGGAAGAATAAAAATATGTGCTTATGATTCTATCCAATCTTTATAATATTTGAATCTCAAACCACAATCTTACCACGGTTTAAAACTTGATCCTATCTACAAGGGAATGAGAAACGAATGGGACTGTCCAGACAATGGAAGCTCAAGATGCTATAAATTTACATTATAAAATTTTACAATATCTCAAGTTTTGTATGTCCACACCTTTCATTAACAAATGATAAAATTTAATCGGCAACAAGCATTCTTATGCATTTTATAATTTGTCTAGTTGATGTTTCCAAATAAAGCGATGGAATTGACTTGGTTAACGGGAACATCTAGAAAACAGAACGAAGATGGGTCACTACATTAAATATGGCGACCCCCGTTTACTTCACTTTCTTCTTCTCCTTTTTCCTTTTTGTCCTCTTCTTCTTTCTTTCGCACGTAATTGGGGAATATAATTTTCTAATGGTATACGGTACAACGTTATACTGTAGAATATCTTAGGTCATGTTTCTTAAAAAATTATATATACAAATAAATAGATAAAGGGAGAAACCTTCAGCTGTGGTATAGAGTGGTGTTTGTTTCTCTTAGAAAAAAGTCCACTGATGAGTGGGTGAGGTGGTGGGAGGATTGCTTATGGAGAAGATATAAAGACGGCATGAACATTTTAATTAATGTACTTGTCACCTAATTATGGACGTGGGTGTGCGCGGGTTTCGGAGGCAGAAGGAGAAGGAGGAGGACCAGAGAGGGCAAGGGAATGACTTGCTCGAGAGGGAATTGTGACATCCCGATTTTCCAATCCTATTTTCAATAAATTGAGACGGGCATTTCGTTGGCACGCATATAGTTCTTTTCCTTGGGTCGGCCACTCATGTGAAAACTAGTCTATCGGGTGAAGCCGTTAAGAGTTTCTAATGCATCAGACTCGAGAATTTGACCAGGAAGCGACCTTTCGACCGAGCTAATCTGCAAGGGTCATTACGGCACAAATAAAAATCGATTAGAGACCGGAGATAGGTTGACTCAAAAGGGGCATGTGATCGAGTGTGGGTGGTTTCACCAGATCGCACAATTCTTGTCGATCAGCTTTGGACCGACTTTTCTATCGATTGGGTACCCTGTGTTCATATTTGAAACCTTGAGATTATGCCGACAACCGAAAGTCGCCAATGTTTCAAAGATGTACGTTGTGGCTAAGATGATCAACCACAGGTTAAATGCATGAAAATTTCTAAAGGCTACCCGGTATGTTAGGCCGCGCTAGCATCATGCTAAAGTGAAATTAACTGTGGAATTGAGATCGAATTCAGAAATTGGAAGTCTGGGTGTGTCACAAATCATCTTAGGATCATTGACTCATCTTTGAAAGATTTTTTGTGCAAGCCAAGTTTTTCAGCAAAATAATCAGAGAATGGCTAATTTGGTTCGAGAAATTAGTAGGCCCATCTTTGGTCGCGCTTTTGGGACTTAAGTTAGTTGTACGGGTAAGTGAAGATGCGAATTGAAGTGTGGTGACATTGGATTAATTTTATGGGCTTCAATTTAATTCAATTGGAAGAGAATCGAGTGAAATTGAAGAAGTTGTTATACAAAGAATTGGACCCCGGCGGAAATTGCAAGTGAACTCATTGGAAGAGGTTGTGGGAGATAGTGGAGTGTGATGTCATCCTAGGTCATGGTGGGCCATTTTGTGGGATTAAAGAAAAAGAAAAAGAAAAGAAAAATGGTCCCATCTCTCTCTCTCTCCTTCTTCTCTCTTCTCCCTCTCTTCTTCCTCTCTCTTCCGTGCGATTCCTCCATCTTCTTCATCTTCCTTCTTCGGCTGCTTGGTTCCGTGGAGACTGAAGACCAGATGAAGCGGCAGCCGCCGTCGCATGCCCCCTCCGCCGCTCGTCGCCGCCGTTTGTGCCGCCGTCCGCCGCTCGCCCTAACCGCTCGCATCTCCATCTTCTCCTTGCATCTTCGAACCCAGCAACCGGAAGAACACCTCAGTAGCTGCAAGAGATCCGTCGAAGCCGTTGTAGCCTCCGTGCGTCGCCGTCGCCGCCATCGCGCCGGACCGCCGTTGGCCGACCCCTCTCCTTTCCCCTTCCTCTCTTCCGCCGACTCTCTCTCCTGCTCCTTTCCGTTTGACGCCTAGAAATTTCAGAGCGCAGGAGCTGCCGGAGCTCCCTCCGGCCACCGTGAGGCCTCGCCTGGCCGCCTCCCGGCCCATCCAAGCCCCGCCGGTCCTCCTCCGCTGTCCCTCCGCCTGATCCGCCGCCGTGCAGCCCTTCTTAGCCCCAAATCAGAAGCGGAAAAAAATGGGTATGGCAGCGGGTGTTTGGCCCGTTTTGACCGTCTTCCCGAGCCCGGATGCTCGGCCCGCTTTGAGGAAAGTTGATCCTCGCGTCGTCCTCGTCGTTTTGGTCCGCTCGGCTCGCTAATCCGATGAGTTTAACTCACTAAATCTTGATTAGAGTGTTAATGATGCCATAAGTGTGCTTAGTTTAAATTAAGTAAGTTTAGGTGTGTGGATTAGTGTATTTAATTATACATTGGATTAAGAGGTTGGTTTATGTTAAAGTATGTTTAAATTAAAGGTTAAAAGAAGTTATTTAAAGTTAAGCCTTGATGTGACATAAAATGATTTCAGTTTTGAATTATTTAAGTGCTTCGAAATTCTGGAAAATATAATATTATATTATAATCCGAAATTATTAAAATATTATTATTTATAATAAAAAAAATCAGAAAATTTATTTTTGACCCCGGTTGCTCGAGAATTTCGTGTCGATCGCTGCTGTGTATTTGGATTTTGAAATTGATGGTTGGATATTATAAATTGAGTGTGGATTGCGAAAAATTATGGATATTATTATTTAATGAATTTTCGGAATAAAATTAATTATTTATTAAAATTCGAAAATTTCGTCGGGACCCTAAACTCTCGAATTTCATGCCGATCGCTGCTGTGTATTTAGAATTTGAATTTGATGATTGATTGTGGCAAATTGAGTGTGATTGTGATAGATAGGGATTCTTTTTATAAAGTCCCAAGTGTCGAAATTTATGGAAGAGTTGGCCGTGATTAACCACCTATTAAAGGTCGTGCCTAGTGAGGCCGTGATATGCCACCTGATAAAGGTCGTGCCCAATGGGGCCGTGAATTGCCACCTATTAGAGGTCGCGCCAAGGGGGGCCGTGATATGCCACCTGATAAAGGTCGCGCCCGATGGGGTCGTGAATTGCCACCTATTAGAGGTCGCGCCCAGTGGGGCCGTGATATGCCATCTGATAAAGGTCGCGCCCAACCGGGCCGTAATCTACCACCTTTTTAAAGGTCGTGCCGAGTGGGGCCCTGATGCCACTGATTCTAATTTTGCCGGGTGGGCCGTGATTGAGAGTAATGATTGAATTGCTGAATTGACATGTAATCGGCCAATTCGATTGATCGCTGAGACGATCCAAGTGGTTGAATTGTTCTGACGATGTGATTGTGCCATGATTGTTTGGTTATCATAATTGTATATGGTTGTATTATATAAATTGTGTTAACCTGCAGATGAAGGCTAATGCGAGGTAAGTCTTCTGTGTGATGTGGCTAGGCCACCTGGGGCGTATTTTCTTTCTAATAGGGTTTAGGGGGTCGAACTTGCTCAGACATCGTCTCATCCCGGTTGTGGGATTAAAATTTCAGGTCCCTGGTGGACGGAGCGACCAGATAGCTTTGGTTGGCCTTGAGGAGTTGCAGAGGTGAAGTCATAAGATTGGAGAACGTGTCCGACTTGTAGGTCGTAGGACAATTCCTTTTTAAGAGCCGGTCTTTTGTAGACTTTTGGCTGTAGGCTTCTGTTTGTAATTCTGTTGAATTATGAAAGTGATATGTTGTGGTTTTGCTTCCTGCTTTTCTATCCCGTATTTAATTGTCAGGGGTTCTATAATACATTCCGCTTGCGCAATAATAAACAATGGAGTCGGCGACACTACCTGGGAATGTCGCATTTGTTGGAGAAATCTTTCCAGAATATTTTGAAGTTGACAAAACGTTTCTATAAGTCTAATCTGGATATTTGCAGACCGTCAGTTTAAAGTCTGAAGACTTTCTGATCACCAGACTCAGCACTCAAGACTCAAGACTTAAGACTCTAGACTTTTCTCATTGACAGTCTTTCTGATCCAGTGACGAAGGAAATCCAAAGCCGAAGTTTATGGTTAAGGATTTAATCCTATCCTCTGGAGAAGATCTCTTGGTTGGATAAATATATCGGATTCTTTTATTTGTATCTAGATCAATTGAAGATCCGGTGGTCGACGAAATATTCTTGGAATGTTCTATTCTTGGAAACCAAGATCCTGATTGTATGGGCGAACATGATTGATGGGCTATCGTCAGGTTCCTTTAATAGCTCGAATAATCTTCTTTGATTGATTCCGTCCAACGGGTAGATTGGAGGAATTCCTTTGGTAAGTGCCAACGGTATGATGGCATAAAGGAGTATAAAAAGGAAGACGTTCTAGCTGTGTTAGTAATGTGATCGATAGAGAAATTCCAGAGTCTGAAGCACCTTGATTATTAGTTGATACAGTTTGAGCGAAATTGTATACACAGAGAGTGTCTATACTTGGTGATACCTTGAGCGAGTGTGGTAGATCATCTACACCTAGAAATCAAGGAAGATCAACGCTATAACACCTCTTTGTTCATAGTGGAATCCAGCCAATTGGCTGTCAATGCAGAAGAGTGGACGTAGGCTTGAATCAAGCCAAACCACTATAAACCGCGTGTTCAATTCTCTCTTTCCTTTACTCAGTCTTACGTTGATTATTATTTGTCACAAATCCTTCAACTGTCTAAGTATTGTGCAATCATCACGAAAAATCTTTTATATACCTATTCACCCCCTCTAGGTATTCGTACTAGCTATATCAATTGGTATCAGAGCTCGTGTTCTTACTTTATTTGAAGTGTTTTACTTCAGAGTAAAAGATCCATGGCTAGTATGCTAGCACCAAGACTGGTGGAAGGGCAAAGCAATACCAGACCACCCTACTTTGATGGAAAAGATTACAACATCTGGAAGAACAAGATGAAAACTTTCCTACGATCAAAGGATCCTCTGAAATGGGACGTTGTGGAAAGATGAATCACTCCTGCTGCTGCATCAGTCTCTGAAAGAGGGAAAGAAATTGAAACCAGTGGAATGACTCAGGAAGAAATAAACAAGGGACAAGCACTCGATGCAAAAGCAATTTACTCTTTATATTGTGCTTTGTCACCAACTGAATATAACAGAATATCTTCTTGTGTCACAGCAAAAGAAGTATGGGACAGATTACATATCACCTATGAAGGAACAGATCGAGTGAAGGAGACCAGAATTAACATTCTCCTCGGTCAATATGAAGCCTTCAAAATGAAACCAGGAGAATCTATAACTGACATGTTTAGTCGTTTTACAGATATTGTCAATGGTCTTGAGAATCAAGGACAAAAAATTTCTGATCCCATGAAGGTGAACAAGCTACTGCGTGGACTCTCCAAGGATTGAAATCATATAAAGACTTCAATAAGAGAGACGCAAAGAATTATGCCACTATCTGTCGACGAGCTGATTGGAACTCTTCAGTCTTATGAAGTGGAACGAATTAATGAAGACGAAGATCCAAGAGGTAAGAAATCCATTACATTAAAATCAAATGATGACTCTGATGATACAGATTCTGAAGATGATATGGACGATGAGGAGCTTGCTCTTATGATAAGAAGATTCAGAAAACTGAATAGAAAAGGAAGAAGGTTTAACTCAAAGAAACAAAGTTTCCAAAGACAACAGACCAAGTCTATTGATGATGAGGAACCAAACAAAGATGTAGTCTGCTTCGAATGTAAGAAAAAAGGGACACATCAGACCCAACTGTCCTCTTCTGAAGAAGAAAAGAGGAAAAGCTGAGAAGTTTCGAAAAGCTCTCAAAGCTGAAACCTGGAGTGATACAGAGTGTGAAGAAAGTGATAATGAATATGCCAACATATGTTTGATGGCACATTCAGACTCAGACTCAGATTCTAGATCAGACTCAGACAGTGAATTTGAGGTAAATGATTTTAAAATTCCTGTCAAGATCTTTAAATACATTGATGAACTGTGTTTTAGTCTTAAGATTTCTCTCAAAAGAATTTCCGAACTTAAAAAGGAAAACTCAGCTCTAAAACAAAAGGAAAACATTTTAGAAGAAAGAGTTAAAAGTTTAGACTTGAATGTTTCTACTCTTAAAGAGAAAGAAGATAATCTTTCGAAAGAAAATGCTTTTTTAAAAACTGACTTATCAAATATTTCAAAGAAATTTTCGATAGGATCCGAAAAACTTGAAAAAGTTCTTTCAGTTCAAAGACCTTACTTCAATAAGTCTGGTCTAGGTATGACAGCAGAAACAATTCCCTTGATTGATTTTCCTAAAGTAAAAGAAAGAATTAAGAAAAGACCGTCGAAAGAGGCTTACAAAAATCATTTCAAGAAAGTTTTTGTAAAGTCTGTAGGTCGAAATGCTCTAAGGTGTTCAAAGTGTAACAGTCAGGATCACTTTGAAAAAGAGTGTCCTATGGTTTGGAAGCATGTTAAGAAAGTATGGCCTAATAATGTTTATCCTACTAACACCAAAGGACCCAAGAAAATTTGGGTACAAAGAAAGCTTGAGACTTTCTTTTAAATGCAGGTCTCTGTCAAGAAAAAGGTAAAGTGGTATCTTAACAGCGGATGTTCAAGACACATGACAGGAGACTCAAATTGCTTCATAAAGCTTATTCAAGTGAATGGTGGAAAAGTTTCATTCGGAGGAAACGGCAAAGGAAATATTGTGGGATTTGGAACTGTGAAAATTGGAAATCTCACAATAAGCAACGTTTCTCTAGTGGAAGGACTCAACTATAACCTTCTCAGCATTAGCCAATTGTGTGATACTGGTTTCAAGATCTCTTTTCAAGAAGGAATATGTTCTAGAATCAGTAAAGACTCTACTCAGTCTTTCATGGGTCGAAGACATGGAAATATCTACCTCTTAGACATGAATCTAAATGAATCGCAATACCTAATCTCAATTCAAGATGAAGCAAGCTTATGGCATAGAAAGCTTGGTCATGTCAACATGAAGCAATTAGCCAAAATCTCATCAAAGCAGCTTGTTCGAGGTCTACCCAAATTACCATACCAAAAGTCCGATCCATGCACACCATGTATTCTGGGAAAGCAGGTAAAAAATTCATTTAAGCTAATAAATCATGTCTCTACTAATCATGTACTACAATTGCTGCATATGGATCTCTTCGGATCAACCAGAACCCAAAGTATTGGAGGTAAGAAATACTGCATAGTAATTGTGGACGATTACTCCCGTTTTACTTGGGTATATTTCCTTGCAAGTAAGTCAGAAACCTTTTCGTATTTTGAAAAATTTGCTAAAAATGTTCAAAATGAAAAATGATGTGTTATCTCAAGTATAAGAACAGATCATGGAGGTGAATTTGAAAATCAAGATTTTACAAAATTGTGTGATGAATCTGGATTTAAGCATGTGTTCTCTTCTCCATACACTCCTCAGCAAAATGGAGTTGTGGAAAGAAAGAATAGATCTCTTCAAGAAATGGCTAGAACTCTTTTAATTGAAAGTAAAATTTCTTCACGATTTTGGGCTGAAGCTGTTTCAACAGCTTACTATATCATCAATAGAGTCTTCCTAAGACCTATTCTTGAGAAAACTCCTTATGAATTATTCAAAGGTAAGAAGCCCATTGTTTCATACTTTCATGTGTTTGGTTGCAAATGCTTAATACTGAAAAGTGCAAAAGATCGAGTTGGTAAGTTTGAAGAAAGATCAGATGAAGGCATCTTCCTTGGATATTCTACATCAAGCAGAGCCTACAGAGTCTATAACAAGAAGAGCCAGTCTGTGGAGGAGTCAATGAATGTCAAATTTCAAGACTCTACGCAAGATGAATCCAGTCAGACTCAGTATGAAGAGTCTGAACCTGCTCCAGACCTTCCAAAGCTTATAACTCAAGAAGTATCTCAGACTTTGAAAGACCAGCATCAAGATGTTCATGAAGATTCAAATAAAGAAAGAGATCATCATCCAGACAAATCAACCAGTAACTGGAAGCATAAGTCCAGTCATCCCAAAGATCTCATTATCGGCGAAATTAATGAAGGAATTCGCACCAGATCCAAAAGACGTGAAGAGTCTAGTGTTGTGGCTCTCATTTCTGAAATTGAACCAAAAAGCATAGAAGAAGCTTTATCTGATGAAAGCTGGATCGAAGCTATGCAAGAAGAGCTCAGACAATTCAACATTAATGATGTCTGGGAATTGACATCTAAACCGAAAGGTAAAACTGTTATTGGAGCCAAATGGGTGTTCAGAAACAAGATGAATGAAAAAGGAAAAGTCGTACGAAACAAAGCAAGACTCGTGGCCAAAGGATATACACAAGAAGAAGGAATAGACTATGATGAGACTTACGCTCATATAGCAAGGTTAGAAGCTATTCGACTATTACTTGCGTTTGCTTGTTATAAAAATTACAAGTTATTCCAAATGGACGTCAAAAGTGCTTTCCTAAATGGATTTATCCAAGAGGAAGTATATGTGGAACAACCACCTGGGTTTGAAGACCCAAAGAAGCCAGACTTAGTCTTCAGACTGAAAAAGGCTTTGTATGGTTTAAAGCAAGCACCTCGAGCTTGGTACGACAGACTAAGTAAGTTCTTATTACATAATGGTTTTGTCAAAGGTAAAGTAGATACTACTTTATTTATCAAAAAGGAAAACAAAAGTTTTTTACTTTTTCAAATATATGTGGATGATATTATTTTTGGATCTTCTAATGAAAGTCTATGCAAGAGATTTTCTAAGTCTATGCGGGATGAGTTTGAAATGAGTATGATGGGAGAATTAACATTCTTTCTTGGTCTTCAAGTAAAGCAATTGAAGGAAGGAACTTTCATTTACCAAGAAAAATATGCTAATGATCTTGTCAAAAGGTTTAGATTGGAAAATTGCAAGAAGATTGATATACCAATGTCAAGTTCTTTGAAGATAGACAAAGATGAAGAAGGGAAGAAAGTTGATCAAAAGTTGTACAGGAGCATCATCGGTTCACTTATTTATTTAACTACTTCTAGACCTGACATTTTGTTGAGTGTTTGCATATGTGCTAGGTTTCAATCAGATTCTAGAGAATCCCATCTCAGTGCTGCAAAACGTATCATTAAATATGTTGCTTCATCTTCAAGCATTGGTCTTTGGTATCCTAAGAAGGGAGACTTTAATTTTCTGGGATATTCAGACGCAGATCTGGCCGGTTGTAGAGTTGATAGAAAGAGTACTTCAGGAACTTGCCAGTTGCTTGGAAGTAGAACAGTGTCTTGGTTTTCAAGGAAACAAAGCACTGTGGCTCTCTCAACAACAGAAGCAGAGTATGTAGCTCTTGGAAGCTGTTGTTCGCAAATTCTATGGATAAAACAATAGCTACAAGACTTTGGGATTGAAGACTCATGCACAGAAATCAAATGTGACAACACCAGCGCAATCAACCTCACCAAAAACCCAATCCTTCATTCAAGAGCAAAGCATATAGAGATTCGACATCACTTCATTAGAGATCATATTCAAAATGGAGAAATCTCGATTCAATTTGTTGATTCAAAAAGTCAACTAGCGGATATATTCACAAAGCCTTTGGAGAAAAATCAATTCGATTTTATCCGTTCCAGACTCAACATTGTGAAGCTCGAAGAAGTTAAAGTCTAGAGACTCTCCAACCCTCAGACTTTAATCTCTCAGACTCTAAATCCTCAGACTCAGACATTGATGGCTATAGACTGTAAGTTGCCATTTTATCTAAACGTATTATTCGAAAAGGTACGATCTCTCGTTCAGTTATTTTATAGTCTCCGTGAAAAACGAAATCTTGTCTTTTCAAAATGATTAATTTTAGCAGTTATTGATTTCGAAAAGAGGTGTTCGTACACTTTCCTTGTGCCGATTGAACTTCCCTTTTCAAAACTGAGTTATATACACAGTTTTCTTTTTCACCCAATCTTCAAAACCCTAAAAGGCATTCTCCTCCCAATCCGGTTTCTACTTCGTGTTCATCTTCGAGAAAGTTGTCATCTTTTCTTAAGAAAGCAAGTAAAGGAATCATTCAACGACAATGAAGGATGTCTTCTTCGAGGAAGTCTTCAAGAATCGCGAACAGGGGACCACATAGGATGAAGGAGGGACCTACCCATTTCGATCTCACCGAAGAGGAAGAATTATCGAGTCAGCAACAGAGCCCGACTCACTCTCCACCACGTCACTCAACGCCATCTACCCCACATGATGCGGGTCAGCAACCGGAGGAAGAGATAATCGAGGACGCAGACCCTGTAAGAGTCCAAAAACCCTCGTTTATTTACAAACTCTACTGTGCATTGAAAAGTACTGGGACTCCGTTGAAATACGTGGATGATTTTCTTAAAGACAAGAATTATGGGAATGAGTATATCTTTCTGAGAAAAATGGAGGATTTGGGAATTGCTCCCAAGGGAAAAGCTGAGGAAGCACTTGCGAACATTCCAAGTGACCCTCGTATGTCGGGACCTAACTCGGCTGAAGGAAATGATGATGATAAAATGTTCAGTGATTTTCAACCTAGAATGGGTATTGCTGCGAAGGTGAAGGGAAAGAGGATGGAGTTATTTAAATCAAAGGATCGAGAGAATCTGTTCTTCAGACTGCTGAAACGAGGGGTGATAAACCCTAGGAGTGTTGATTTCGATTTCTTGGATGCCGTTAATGTGAACTTAAGGGAGAAGTTCAATATGCTTCAACTGGAACAATTTTGCACCGATACCACAAACAGATATGCGCAATTAACAGCATACTTCTATTCGAATCTTAGCTTCTTAGATGCGAATAAAATATCATTCAGTGTTCGAGACCAGGATTATGTGGTAGACGTGGACATGTTGGCGGACATAATTGGAGTTGAACGAGGACGTTATCAACCAATCAAAGTCTCAGTTGCTCGTGCCTCAATGGAACTTGTCAAAGATAGAAATATAGAGGGAAGAATCATCTATTCAAGGATGCGTGCCATCAATATTGTGCTGCACAAAATTGTGATCAATTGCATCAGGCCCAAGTCTACATCAAAGACTGATGTGTCTAATTCAGAGGCAAAATTGATGTATGCAATCAACTCAGGGAAGAAGTTCTCTCTCCCTCACACTATTCTTTTTCACATGTATAGAGCAATGTCGAAGGACAAGGGACAATTGCCTTACCCAGGTCTGGTGACCAAGATCTTCAGACACATGAATATTGAACCGCCACATACACTTTGTGTTCGACCGTGCGATAAGATGGTGGTAGGTTTGAAGATGTTGACGAAGATGCGTCTGAAATAACTTTCCAAGGCAATGGAGAAATTCAGAGCGAAGTCTCCAGTACTGTCTGCTTCAAAGAGAAAAGGAAAGGAGGCCATTGGTGCCCCATCGAAAAAAAAGAAAACTCTCATCTTGGAGGATGAAGATGAGGAGGAAGATCTCACAATCGCTGCCTTGATAAGGACCAGACGTTCTGTACCTCAATCGACAGAACTTCAGAAGAAACAGAGAAGAAGAGGAGCAAGCCAAGAACAGAGAAGAAGAAGAGCAGAGAGAAAAGGAGAAAGAAGCTGAAGAAGAAGGAGAAGAAGAGAAAGAAAAGTCTGCAGCTGAATCTGGAGAGAAGGGGAATCAAGACACAGAAGATCATCACTCTTCCCCTTTTGAGGTCCTAGAGGCAGGGGGAGTTGGCGAGCAAGAAAGGTCCACATCTCATGCTGCCAATAGTGAAGGTCTAAGACAATCTCCAGCAGACCCAGAAGAGTTTCAGGCTTCTCAATTGCCTGAAGAAGGACACGATACGTCAACACCAAATCTGCAAGATTATACAGAAGCGCCATCGTCTGCATTCACTCCATCTGAGAAAGCAAATGCAAGTACACAGACGGACAATTCTGCAGATTTTCGTCGTATTCTTGATATTCTTATGGAAATGCGGGGCCAAATCTATGCTCTGGACTGTGAAATTCAAGCCATGAAGAATGCTGGACAAGCATCTTCAGTTACCCTGGAGGACAAAATGAAAGACCTAGCTCTACAACTTCAAGCCAATGCCAAAGGAGAGGAGGTAGCTCATCTAAGGGAAGACTTGAAGAGGCTAGAAGGCATAGTCCAATCAATGGGAGATTTCCAGATCGTGTGCATTCCCAAGCAGACCTGACGCTTTTCTCACCTTTTTAATGATGACAAAAAAGTGGAGAATTGCAATTTGAACGAACTTTAAACTTGACTTTAAATTTGTTTTTGTGGTTATGTTTGTTTTTGAACTTGACTTGAGTGAACTGAATTGGCTGTGGATTTTGATGCTTGACTATCTGCATTTATATCAAGTGTTGTCATATGGTATTACTCATGAAAGACTAACCAATTTTCTGTGGATGCAAGAGTCTGGTTGTTTTATTAATCTTTATGAGATAGCCGTATTACTTGAGAAATGTTTTTGCAGGTCAAAGTTGTTCAAATCTACAGGAAAGTTTTGTCACCATCAAAAAAGGGGAGATTGTTGGAGAAATCTTTCCAGAATATTTTGAAGCTGACAAAACGTTTCTATCAGTCTAGTCTGGATATTTGCAGACCGTCAGTTTAAAGTCTGAAGACTTTCTGATCACCAGACTCAGCACTCAAGACTCAAGACTTAAGACTCAAGACTTTTCTCATTGACAGTCTTTCTGATCCAGTGACGAAGGAAATCCAGAGCCGAAGTTTATGGTTAAGGATTTAATCATATCCTCTGGAGAAGATCTCTTGGTTGGATAAATATATCGGATTCTTTTATTTGTATCTAGATCAATTGAAGATCCGGTGGTCGACGAAATATTCTTGGAATGTTCTATTCTTGGAAACCAAGATCCTGATTGTATGGGCGAACATGATTGATGGGCTATCGTCAGGTTCCTTTAATAGCTCGAATAATCTTCTTTGATTGATTCCGTCCAACGGGTAGATTGGAGGAATTCCTTTGGTAAGTGCCAACGGTATGATGGCATAAAGGAGTATAAAAAGGAAGACGTTCTAGTTGTGTTAGTAACGTGATCGATAGAGAAATTCCAGAGTCTGAAGCACCTTGATTATTAGTTGATACAGTTTGAGCGAAATTGTATACACAGAGAGTGTCTATACTTGGTGATACCTTGAGCGAGTGTGGTAGATCATCTACACCTAGAAATCAAGGAAGATCAACGCTATAACACCTCTTTGTTCATAGTGGAATCCAGTCAATTGGCTGTCAGTGCAGAAGAGTGGACGTAGGCTTGAATCAAGCCAAACCACTATAAACCGCGTGTTCAATTCTCTCTTTCCTTTACTCAGTCTTACGTTGATTATTATTTGTCACAAATCCTTCAACTGTCTAAGTATTGTGCAATCATCACGAAAAATCTTTTATATACATATTCACCCCCTCTAGGTATTTGTACTAGCTATATCAGCATTTGCATGACCATGGTGAGATGTTGGCGCGCTCGAGGTTCGGGGCGTGACAGGAATGGTGGTGTCTCGCGTATCGATGGAGATGAGGACGGTGACGGTGGACGGAGCGAGAGAGAGCGATGCGGGTCGTTGAAGCCACGAGCGTGAGCATGTTGACTATAATAAGGAGAGTGGCCAAGGCCCTCTTTGGAATGCGCCTCATTTTTGCCTTTATTGGTTTTGCTAAATCGTCTTGAGGGGATGTATCTTTGTCGATATGTTTGTTACCTTACTTGATGGATAGGGTTTTGGGAGGGCAAAATGTGAGTTACAGGCGGCCTGAGCCTAACATGAACTGACACGTGGTATGACGTTTTTATCGGTTGAGTTATCAAATTAGTTTGATTAACTCATCGGGCTAACTAATGATTTGTATGGCAATCCCATGAAAAATAAAATTGAAATACTAGCAAAAAAAAACTCAGGTACTACTGGAGGGAATGATTTTGTGTATTATGCAAACCTTAGTATTTTTTTTTTTTTTTAGTTTGAAATATAGAATCTTCTTTCAAGTAGTAATGTTAAGTGGACTCATAAAATGGGCTTCAATACATAGAAGGTCTAAAAGATACTGAGGAGGTGATACAATCCAATTTGAAGATAAAGAGTTGACTCTGGGACACCTTCGTTGCACAGAGTACAGCATGGATTGAGCAATAGCTTTCTTCGAAACAAATTTTCCTTCATGGGTAAGGCATTTTGACATATAGACCACATGAAAAATCTGATTTTTGGAGCGGTCTTTAATTTCCAAATTTTATTGGTTGAGTTATCAAATTAGTTTGATTAAACTCATCGAACTACTTGATGATTTGTACGGCCATCTTGTGAAATATAAAAGTGAAATAGTCGCAAAAAAACTCAGGTGCTACTGGAGGGGAATGATTTTGTGTATTATGCAAATCTTAATGCTCCGTTCGTTTCACGGAAAATAACTTTCAGGAAAATGTTTTTCGGATTTTCCGGTGTTCGTTTCACGGAAAACCAACTACTCAAGGAAAATGTTTTCCACTTTTGAAAAGTGGAAAACATTTTCCATAACTTCTTCCACCTTATATCTTTTTACTAATATATTTTTGTTTTATTTTTATGCTTTTTCTTTTCTTTTCTTTTATTTTCTTTCTTTCCTTTTCATCTTTCTTCCTTAGCTTGGCCGGTGGCCGGCGGCGACCGGTCGCGGCTGCGAGCCAGCTCGAGCTTCGCCCTAGGCTGGCGAGGCTCCGCCTAGCCCGATCTGTGGAAGCCGAGCTCGCTAGATCAGGCGAGGCGGAGCTTCGCCAGCTTAGGGCGGAGCTTTGGCCTCGCCAGATCCGACGAGTTGGGCGGGGCTCGGGCCTCGCCCGAGCTCACTAGAGGTCTGGCAAGCCGCGAGCTCGCCGGATCTGGCGGCGGAGCTCGGGCTCGCCTGGATCGGGAGTCCGAGTTCCGTCGCTAGATCCGGCGAGCTCGCGGCTCGCCAGAGCCCAACGAACCTCCGGCAAGCTCAGGCGAGATCAACCGAGCCTTAAGCTTGCCGGATCTGGCGATCGGATCTTGGTTGGTTGCCAGGCAGTCAGCCATCGTCGGGGGTGTAGCGACGGAGGAAGGAGGAAGGAGGAGGAAGAAGGAGGAGGAAGGAGGAAGGAGAAGGAAAAGAAAATGAAAAAATAATAAATAATAAAAATTTTGATTTTTGAAAATATAAATAATTAAAATTTTATTTTTAAAAAATATAAAAAAGTAAAACTAATGAACAGTGGAAAATAATAAAAATTGTATTTTTTAAAAATACAAATATTTTTGGTTAATTAAAAATATTAAAATTCAATTTTTTGATAATTTTTCATAAACAATTAAATTAGTTAACGAACGGTGAAGTGTTTTCCACTTAAAATTTAAGTTTTAGCCGAACACCGGAAAATATAGCCATTTTCCTGTAAAATGACTTCTAAGAAAATATTTTCCGGAGATGGCCCATTTTCCGCGAAACGAACGGACTATACTCGTCAATTGATTGGAAGATTAGAAGCTAGATGCAAGGAATTTGATAGTGTCGATATAGTGAACTTCACATATCTAGCTATGTGAAATCCATATAATCGATGATTGCTATGGATCCTTTAATAAGTCATACGACTAAGCGAAAGTTATCCTAGCCAAGGCTGATCTTTTCACAGAAAGATTAAAAAAAAAATTATTAAAACGTTTGAATCAAGCATGTAAAAGCCTACATGACCGAAAGAAAAAAGAAGGCGGGAGGTCACGTCATGTGACGGTGCAACAAGCCAATGTTGGGCCTTCCAAATTTAGGGTCTTGAAGAAGGCTCTTGAAGAAGGCTCACGGGGTGTATGACAACTACCTATTTATGTTCCAAAAACAAATTTTCTATTTCAGACTTATTTTACGTAATGTGAAGTCCATTTGATAAATTTATTCCATTTTTTCTATTTCCAAAATATATTTTTGTTTCAGAAATAGATTTGGAATATAAATCAGAAATAAAAATTTTCTGCTTCTTTATTTCTGAAATAGAAATGAGAAATAAAAAAAAAAATTATCGTTCATCGATCGGTCCTTCATTCGTTGCCGCCAACCACTGTCCATTGGTCGCTGGCCGTTGTTGCTGGTTGCCGCCACCGCCGCCCTTGGTTGCTAGTTGCCGGCCGCCGTTGTTACCGTTGGTCGTCGCACCACCCGTCGTCGGTTGCCGGTCCACCCACCGTCTCGTCGATTCGTTGCCGTCCGAAATGAAGAAATTTTGTGTTGTTATCAAATGAATTTCTATTTTTTGAGTAAAAATTTTATATCGTTATCAAACGGTTATTTTTACTTAGAAACTCATCTAGAAATGGAAATAGAAAAATCTATTTCTCTTCCAGAAATCAATTTCTGGCCAAAATAGTTATTATTCGCGCTCTTAGCAATGGGAATCAAGCACCATCTGTTTGCGTGTGAATCCAGCTCTAATAAATTCCTGCACCAATTTTTATTTTACATGTCAAGTCCGAATAACAAATTAAGTCTCATATCCATGTCATTTTGATGATCATCTCTTGTAACAAGTTTGATAAAGTACTTAATTGTTAAAAGTATTTATGTAATAAATTTCAAATGTTACATAAATACAAAAAACAAGCACGGAAATTTTGTAATAAATTTCAAATGTTAAAAGTATTTAAATGCCGAAAATGAAAACAAAATATTGTTTGATGATAACTAGATATGATAGCTAGATAATATCAATTTCTTAATAAAATAAAAAAGATTATTATTATTATTAAAGAGGATGGCGTTGGCAATTAGAGTGCGACGGACGCAAAGTGACTCGATTTAGGAAGGGACGACGAAGGTGCATAGAACCCAAGAGAGTGATTTTAGTAGCCATGCTTGGGTTGTGCTTTACTTGAGATTTTTGGTTGCTTCGTCTCTCCCTCTTTCTTTCGATAATAGGCCCATCTTGGGGAGAAAAATTGTCTACTTGCTCGATGGGTAGGATTTATTTATACAGAAAATATATAAGTACTAACTGATAAAGAAACACTTGGCTAAACTTTAGTCTACCTTATTAATCATGTCAGAACCGCCGATCATGTGAAGGTCTCATGGACCCACGAAAAAATCCATATGATTAATTATTTTGACAAATCCGACCCTAGTAGCACCACAAATCTCGCGAACTTAGGGGTCCACTAGCTAGTGGCGCCTTGGTCCTTAGGATATTCCCTAATGTTAGGTCGGGGTAATATGTAGGATCAAGATATGATCATGAACTTAAAATACCAAACTACAGTCACCACCAATCAATTTAGGTAAGTCTAACTTGATTGGAAAGTCAAAGAGCCTAGATAGTGATGGGAAAGTCAATTAACTAAGTTCGCCTGTAAAAGAACTAGTTAAATGAAAACCAGAAATTTTAGGTTCCCATCACGTGTGGATGGATTAGCATCCCACGACATCCTTTTGGTACTACATCCCTATTTTTGGTTTAGTCTTAGGTCACCCATCGATTGATTTCCCAAGCATATGTGATATTCAATTCTTGAAATGTTGCTGAAACACTTATTTAACATTGACATTGATTAATCAGATTGTTTTCACGACACATATTATTGTATTTTTACCAACTCAAACATAAACCTTTTAGTTTTGTCAAATAAGTCCATCCGGCCAATTCTAGCTGGAAGTTGCTAACATGAATGGTCAGCGCTGATGCAGTACTTTTTAATAATATTTTAATGATATTTTAATAATTTTTATTTTTTTTACTTTTCTTTATTTTATTTTTTTTAGTTTTTTTAGAGAGAGGGCCAGCGAGGGTACACGATAGACCCTCACTAGCCCTAGAGGAGGACGTCGAGGCCCGTCGATTCTCAAAGAGGGAGTGCAGTGAAGGCTTGCGTGCCCTCGTTTTGGTTGGCAAGGGTCGATTGACCCTTGCTTGTGGCCAGCAAGGGTCCACCAGGTATCCTTGCTAGCCCTCTCTCCAAACCATAAAAAGAAAAAAGAAACAAAGAATAATAATAATAATAATAATAATAATAATAATAATAGTTCAAAAAATTATTAAGATATCATTACAATATTATTTTAAAAAGTGTCACGTCAACACCAGCCATCCACATTAGCAATTTCTGACTAAAATTAGCTATATTGATTCAATTAACAAAATGTGAAAATATTTATGACTCAATTGACAAAATTAAAAAGTTTATGGCTGAATTGGTAAGAGTACAATATGTTTAGGAGTTTTTAGACAATTTTCTCATCATAAATCTCAAAACATGATCTCTTGTACCAAGTCAGGCAAAAAAACGTACAAGGCTTCGTTATTAACCTTGGGACGGTGAGCTAAATTCCTAAAATCAAGTCTCAATCTAACTCTAGACATGCTAAGAGTTAACCACCGATGACATGTAAAGAGAAAGCATGCAAATGCGAAATGATGTTGATAACATAAAAGAACCTACCCCAGTCATTGCCACCTATTAAGGAGTGTATGACAACCTCGATTTCTGTTCCGAAATAATTTTTCTATTCTAGATTTGTTTTTGGAATAGAAATCATTTGATAAAATTATTTCACTTTTCTATTTCTTAAATAGATTTTTGTTCCAGAAATAGGTTTAAAATAGAAATTATAAATAAAAATTTTATACTTCTCTATTTCGGAACAAAAATGAGAGATAAAAATTATTTTCATCGTGTCCTCCATTTGTCGCCATCGACCGTCGTCTGTTGCTGCCGACCACCGTCCATTGGTGGCTGGCTGCCATCGCCACCGGTTGCCGATCGTCGTCGCTGGTCGCCGGTCGCTGTCGCTGTCATGGCCGCCACCGCCGAGCATCGGTTACTGTCGTCGTCACTCGCTGGTCGCCAGTTGCTGCGGTCCATCACCGCCAATCACTAGTTCGCTATTGTCCGCCGATCTGCCGTCGTCCAAAAGGAAGAAATTTTGTGTTACTATTAAACGAATTTCTATTTTTATAATAAAAATTTTATATCGTTATCAAACGATTACTTTTGCTTAGAAACTCATCTAGAAATAGAAATAGAAAAATCTATTTCTCATTCGGAAATCAATTTATGGCAAGAATGGTTATCATTCACATCCTAGACTATCCCGGGACACGTTATTTGACTGAAAAGACTAATGCTTGCTGCCCATGAGTTGGACATCAGCATATGGCCTTGTCTTTGTCTAGAAATGAGACCAAAACATGCTAGGAATGATGAAAAATCAATAACATGTCAATGTGTCATCTTGAACAACCAAAGCAACCTCCAAACGACTTCGAAACGCACCAAATTCACCCTCAACGAATATTGACCTGCAGCATTGCAACAAATACAATTCATATTCCATGCATGAGAATGTTAACCCCTAATCATGGACGAGCAAAAACAGGAATCGAGAAAGGCCAAAACCGTCCAGCATGCATTCATGTTAACCCGCCAACTCAACGTAATCGTCTCCCATAAGATTGCACATACATATGTGAATTCATGGATAGCCCACCACTCAGTCCCACTTAATCAAACATAAGACATGTTCAAGCACGGGTTTGGCTTGAAGTTTGCATGTATCCCACACAGTTCGCTCCTACATTGATATGTGCTCTTATATAATCGAAATGACATGGGAGTCGAGTCGAATAACACTCATCAAGACTGAAGACTAATATGGACAGCAAGTAATCACTGAATACAATCATCGTCTTTCATCAGTCATAGTGACCAGAAGATGAGACTAACGATTGTGCCTGCATAGGTTTTATGTAACAGCCAAATCAAGCCCATAAAAACTTGATATTCTCCGTTCCTCATGCGAAACAACAAGAAGGAAACGGACACATGCTCTATCACGTCTCTTGATAACCGATGTTGAAGGATTCCGCAATTTTATGCATGGAGAGAAGGATGCTGGTAAGGATGGATATGAAGGATCGCTCCACAGCCCCACCATGTAAGGACGCCGGGGTGCCTTCGTCGCCATCATCCTCTTCCTCGGTTCAAACAGGGGCATCCGCTGCAGCAAGTCAACGGCCAGAAGATCAGCCTGCAGGTACAGCCGGGAGAAATGGGTCCCCCTCAAGAACGGCAGAGCCTTGATGTATCTCTGGGCCTTCGGGTACTTCGGGCATCCATGAACTCGATGTCCTCCTCCCTCTGGCTCCCGATCGTATTGATGATCAGCTTCAGCAGGTTGCGGCACTCTTTCCTGGGGAACGGGGGCTTGCGCCCGAGGATCTCTGCAAAGATGCGGCCCATGGGTCCCGTTGTGGTCGCATGAGAACAGCAGCTCCGAGGCGTAGTATCAGCGTGTGACCACGTACTCGGTCATGAACTGCTCGCCTGCTTTGGCTGGTCCGCGTGAAACGGAAGTCGCACTTGGTGTTCACCAGGAGGTTTTCTGGGCTTGAGGTCATGGTGGAGAACGTTGGCCAAGTGGAGAAATTTCAGCCCTTGCAGTAACTGAATGTGCAGAGTAAAAATCAGAACGAGAGTTAGATTTCGAAAGTACATGCGATGCTAAGTAACAATGTATATAATGAAGTCAGTCAACCAAAGTTTAATGACTCAAAGTCAGAAAGTCAATATATTCCCAAGCCCATACAGGTGATGTTTGAAATCAATAAAACCAGTTCATTCGAGTCCAAACACATGCTGCCGCAGAGAAAGTTAAATGTCGTTTCCAACTATGATTAAAACTGGAATTGGAAATTACCCGATATGGAAGCGGCTAAAAGCGCTCGAGCCTACGATTGAAGTTTTCACAAATGACTCCGATCGTAATGGACTGTGAAGGGCTCTTTGAGCAAGCTGCTACAAGCGCGCGAGAGCCTACACTGAAGTTTTCACAAACAACTACGAGCATAATCGGGACTAGTGAAGGGCACTTTGAGCACTCCGCAGCTTTCGATCGCTAAACAGAGTACTACTTCCGGTGCTCCTTCAAAAATGAGTCCGACAGATGGCGACAAACAATGACTAATAGCATCAACGGCGGCCGGAAACGGGGACTACTATTAATCTTCAACCGAGATCAAAGCATTTGAAAACTTTTGGTCATAGAATAAAGGAAGATGGAGCTTGGCAAACCGCAACCATGGACGTCACTGATAGCGGCAATGATTGCGATTTCGTAGTGATTTACATCTATGCAGTTGACTGAAGACTGAGATTTTATATCATCTGATTTTTCTCTCAGGTGCCTTGAATCTTCCCCATGAAGGAGAGTCCCCTCCCTTGCACGTAAAAAACCTTGAAGAGCAATATGTACACCATCGATAACAGAACACTCACCACCAGCTGATTTACCACAACATCGATTACACACCCCAACGCACACAACCTCTGCAGAATGATCTCTGAGCTGTACACCAACGTGATTGGACCTATACCTAAGGAAAGGAAGGAGTAGGCCACATAACACAAGGTGATGCACACGGCCAGTGACCACCACCTGTACGAGTTTCATGTTATTATGGTCAATGATCGGTGAGACACATTTCAAGGCAGGTGAGCGTGAAGATCTACTTGTCAACACTATTCAGCAATAATGATTGTCACAATCATTATTACGGGTAGCATCGATGGGATGATCTTCTCCCTCACCTCCTTTGGAATGTGTCTTATCATGATCAATCATAGCCACATAGATGGTGACCATGTGCATTGTCCCGATTTTGTCCTCCGTGGCCTTCTTCTCCATTAGGATAGGCCCAGTCACATCAGTGTATAGCTCCGAGATCTCCCCATTGAGGTTGCGTGCCCTAGGTATGCATTCGGTGTTGTCTTGAACTGGGTGCTTAGTGGAGTGTTAACGATGACGCTCTTATTGCTATATAAGGCCATTATCGTTGTATTTAGTATGGTCATAAATTATGATATAACCATTCAACTGAAAAAATGAATCACAACACAAATTTACATAAAAGCAATAACAACAAACATATCAGTAATACTAATGAAGAATGAATAAAAGGTAAGGTATGGAAAAATAACTTGATGCAATGTCTGGTGAGGAACATTACAAGGCCTCATTTTAAGTGCCAGAGGAGCAATCCTATGAGCTAAAATTAAATAACACCCATAGCGTGATTTAAATTCTAATCTCTAAAAAGGAATCTATTCTTAATGGAAATATTATAAAAGAGGAAAACATTTATATGAACTAATTCTTAAATGCAAATCTATTATTAATGTAATGAGATTTTGATCTTTTCAATTTTATATAATTTTTACATTTTCTTAATTTTTTATTTTCTTTTATCTCTTTGAAAAAAGGGACTATCTAAAGTTTAGATTCATTTGAAAAATTCAAAGAAAATATCTCCCTAAAAGGAAGAGCCCCAACTAAAATGAAATTGAATTAACATTGCAACCTAAAATGTAATGACCTACATAAGGCTTGCACTTATTTCTCTCTCTTTTAATATATATATGTATGTATGTATAGACACACACATATATTTTTTTATTATTTTTTAAATATTTTTTACTAGTTTTTATTTTTTTCCTTTCTTTCTTTTGGTCTCTTTCTTAGTCCATCACTTTCAGAACATGAACTCGCACTTCGCTTGGCTTCCCTTTGCCTCTTTCATTTATTCTTTCTTTCCAAGATCCTATAGAGACTTGATTAACTCTTTGTTTTCTTCATTCACTCAGCTCTCTTCATCATTTTTCCAGCTTCAAAAACCAACATCCTCGAAAATCTTCATAAACCAGGGAACACATTAAAGCAATAATCCATATTCTAATCATCACATATGTAATTAAACATGTTCAAAATCACAATCAAGAGCTCAATGGCGGATAATCTTTCAGGGAACCAATGTCCTCGTCTTTGTTTCTCCAAGAACAGAGTATAAAGGCACTTACCTTGGAGATGTAGATGTTGATTTCAAAGGATGGTCAAACTAAGAATCTGATGGCATGGAGCCGTCATTGCTGTAGATTGACATTTGTGAAGAATAAATGAGCAGGAGCCGAGCTACCCGAGAGTCTCTGATAAGAAAACGCAGTAAAACAGTGGCGATATTAGTGAGATTCTGAAGTGGCGAGTGGTGTCACTCAGCGGTGGCTTTCGATGTTAGGGGGCAATTCAGGAAAAGATCGAGGATCAATGCCATTGACTGAATCAAAAACCGAGGGTCAGAGAATGAGAGAGAACTTAGCTTTAATCTTGTTGCAGTAACCGGATGATTGAAGTGCTCGGAGTGACTAATCCGAGTTCGATTGAGTTTTCAGTCATGATTGTTCAAAGGAGAAGCTTCAACTGAATGTAACATAATCAAGAGTGATCGAAGCTGAAATCCCGGAGCTACTGGGCGCCACTAAAGCCCCAAAAGTACTGAACCAGGTACCCCTGCCTTCCACATGGTTGGGTAGCAATTGAACATTTCTCCCTTCTGATTGTTTTACACGATAATAGAACAAAAATCTTGTTCATGCATCTTGTCCAATTTTCTAGAATTTGCAGAGGTACACTACTTTATTCACGCAATTCATAAATGTTAAGATACACTCAAAATAATTCCTACTTCTTTGGTAAGAATGTTTGAGCTCAGCTTGATGTTGAAAGTGTCAAACCGATAACAAGTTAACAATTTGGTTTTAGTTTAGCTACTGGTTTGGTTTAAATCCATATTTGAGGTTTGTCCAGTATCTCCTAGCAACTCAAATAGACTTAACATGGAAAGATCTGTCCAAGAATACTTCGAGATGACTGGTGAAGAGATGATGCGGATCCTGCAGATGTTGCTATTCTAGTGCTTGTATCATGGGTTTCCTTCTTAATGTCCCTATCAATTTTCCCAAATTCAACTTCATAATATTTCTTCCTTGCTGGAGACTCACCAATTTCGGTTGAAACTGAGAATTTATTGAATTACTCTTCACGCACCGTGGTTTTTTATGGAGAGTTTCCTGTGCATCATTGCGTTAGCGCAAAATCTGTTTCGAAAGAAACAAAGGCAACTGAAGTTGAGTGTCACAGAAGGAAAACCAAGACATTTGAACGAAGATATAGATGAAGTCAGGATACACGCTGGTGTGGGCTGTTCAGATCTAAAGGCAAAAGGTTTGACATGTGTGGACACTGGCGAAATTCAAACTTCATATGCAAAGCATGTAAGGGAAACAAGAGAGAAACATGTACCTGGGCCACAGATTCTCGAAAGAGGATGGATACCTGAAACAACCGCAAGCAAATCAGGTTGCTGGGGGCACAGCTGTGGTGGAGCAGGACACAGCGGTGGGAAGCGTCGGATTGCTGCTGGGTCTTCAGCTTTGAAAGCATTAAGAGCCATCGCCAGATGATGATAAAGCGTCAAGTCGATTCAAAGTGCTGATATAAGTGAGATCGAGATGATGATATTGTTAAGATTTCTGGATTTCCTGGACGTGTTGACCGATTTTGATGGTGAAAAAGATAATAATTCAACTCCAAAAAGTTCCAGTTTGAGCCCTCATCTATTTCACTGCCCAAATCTTTCTCTCTTAATTCTCCAATTTTTCGGTTATTATCTTCGCCCTTTGACCAAGGATTAGTCCCTTCAATTTTCTCTAACTTCCCAACATCCTCCAAAACGATCTCTTTCCTAGATTTTATCGTCTCCCGAAGTCAGCCTACACTTTTGTATCCTTTCATTATATTTTAGAACCTCATCCAATTTCTTTAAAATCACCCGGTCTAATCCCTTCTTACTCGGGAGAGTCTCACTCAAATTTACTCTCAAAACCTCATCAATTTCGTCGAATCCAGGTCTTGTTTCCCCTTTACCTCATATCCAAAATCTTTTGAATTTTTTTTTTGTCCCACAGGATGTTGAATCTTACGGAAACGTGGTACAAATATAATTTACAAAATATAACTTTCACTATTACAATATTTTCTCACACCATAAACAATACTCAGACAACTCTACACAATTTCTCTCTCTCACGTGCATACATAGCACACTCTACTCAACACACTCTCAAGACCCCTACACACACCTACACACCCCTTTGGACTTCTTACTCACACACTGTTAGTTTGGACACTCAAATGAAGAGCAAGTTGCTCCTATTTATAGGATGGAAAGTTTCCTAGCTTTCTACACTATTCTAGAAGTATTATTATTATTATTTTATTATAGCCTCACAACTAGATTTCTTTGGAGAAGTCTAGAAGTGGTGCAGCTTTTCTTGATGGATTTTGCTAGAACATTTTGGAGAAGGGAGAGATCTAGAGAAATCCAGAGAGAGAGAAATCTGGAGGAGAGAGATGGAGAACTCTAGAGAGGGAGAGAGAGATCTAGAGAACTCCAAGAGAGAGAGAGGCGGTGATCTTCAACACGGGATACCAATTCTCCAACGTTAATCCTTATCATGGATGACAATATGGGAAGGCATTATAGCATGCGCTCGTCCATGGTAGTATCGTCTAGAAGCCATGTGACCATCCAAACTGACCGCGGCATGTGCGAGGCATATGAACTCTCCTGTTAAGTGCCTATTCTAATGCATGATAGCCCTAAAATGCAAAGAAACAGAATAAAGATCCAAAGTTAACCGTGCTTAGACAGGAGCATTGCCGGAATGGATGACCGCTTAGGAAAGTATCTAGATATATGCAAAAGATAAGAGTATGAGGCTCAATATGAGACGACGCAAAGCATGAAATATCTGGAATCAGTTAATCAAGGATATCACACTGCTTGTCACCAGCAAATATCATAATGCTTCTCTCTAATATCATGCATATCGAGTTTTCGATGGTGAGACTCAACAAGATTATTGGAAATTTGTCAACGGTGGTATTTGGAGATCTGGTCGCAATCAACTAGGTCTGTAGATCTCGTAGTTAAAGCCAATTGAGATGTTACGAGATCTCGACTATTAATGGACTCAAGATCACATCGAGAGATACTAAATGAATCTAGTACATAAATTAGATGAACTTGAATCGTCGACCTTGATAGGTCGCACCATTTTTACACTTTCTTGGCGGTGGACCAAGAAGATAGGTGAGCTGGCCTCAGCACACATCCTTTATTTTCAAAGGAAAGTCCACTAAATTAAATGGACCGCTAGCTGGAATTTTGCGCAGCATGGAAATCATTTGCATAGTACTTATAACTTAGTAAGCATTTACATGGGAGAAATTCAAATGCCAATATAACCACTATGGGTAGGTCATATGTATGATTTATCAAGGAAAGCAACTAGTTGCAGCCATGAGTACCAAAGAAGCCAGCTCTTTGCAAGCAAAGTGGGAGAATTACAAAAAAAGTCCTAAACCTATTGCAATTGTGCTAATTCAGTCCAAAACTTTTTTTTTTTGGCCAATTTAGTCATAAATCTTTTATAATTGTGCCAATTCAATCCATCTATCTAAAATTGGCCGGTCGGAGCTGACATGGACACCAATCGGGGCAGCTGGTCGGTGAACGGTGATGTGGTAATTTTTAAATAATTTTTAAATATTTTATTATTTATTATTTATTATTTGATTTTTTATTTTTTTCCTTACCTTCTCCTTCCCCTGGCCGACCAGCGCCGGCCAAAGGCTAGGGCTGCACAAGGTTAGCCTCATTGGCCATGAGAGAATGCAAGCCTCGCCACCAAGGCGAGGGTCGACCTCGCCAGTGGCCGAGAGGCTCCTTGCCCAAGGATGGTGAGACTCGACCTCGCCATAGATGGGCAAGGCCAAGCCTCACCAGATCTGGCAATGGCAGCCTCGTTGTTGTAAGGCGAGGCTCACCTTCGTCAATGCCTGGCGAGGGCGAGCCTCCCTAGTGGCTGGTGAGGCTGACCTTGTCAGCCCTCACCTCTAGTCGGTGGCTGGGCGGCAAAAGGAAGGAGAAGGTGGAGAAAAGAAAAGAAAAAAAAAAATACAAAAATTCAAAAAGAAATATTAAAAATTTAGAAAAAAAACTTGAAAAAATATTGAAAAATTGCCACATTAGCATTCGCTAGCCGGTTATCCCTAATTGGCGTCCATGTCAGTGCTGGTCAGCCAATTTTGACTGAATGGATTGAATTGGCACAATTATAAAAGATTTATGATTAAATTGGCCAAAAAAGAAAAAAATAGAACTGAATTGGCACAATTACAATAGTTTAGGACTTTTTTGATAATTCCCCAAGCAAAGTAGATTAGAGATGCAACCCTGCTTGGTTAGTGTTTTAACAGGAATTTTTTTTTTTTCCATAGTAAACTCTGGCTCCACTAAATGGTCTTGCTCTAATATTGTTCAATTCATTGATGTGATGGTCAAGTTTCTATTGCGTGTCACATCGTCATTTATTCACAAATTCCAAACTCTCCGTATTTTCGATTTTTGGATTGTTCTTGTTTACTCCCAAATCCATACTAGGTCAGCTAGACCCAAATCATCCATTTGCCTACAAAGGAAAGTACTAATATTAAGTTACTGAACAGACCATGCCGGCCACAAGCATTCTTGTAACTACTGTAAGATGCGACAATCATAATGAATCAATAAATATTTACGATGTATGAAGATGGTTTTATCACATTTATGCATGTCCTTGGATGTATTACGGCCCGCGAAATTTTTTGTCACTTAATGCAAAAGGCGAAGTTTTTTTTTATTCTAAAAGTTTGCCAGATATGAGAAACAAAATTGCCATATAGGTCTTATAATCATTGTTGCAAGCACACGTTCTTTGTATCTTTTTCTCGGTGTAAGTTTTGCTTTCTATAACCGCATGTCAATACGTAAGCACTCGAATCATGCTCATCAATGATTTAGTAAAACCACATTTGTATAATTATCATCAATTAAGTTATGCTTTGTGGATATGAATCCTCACAATACGAAATAAGCCTATGCAATTAGGAACTTATATAGCATACAACGTCAAAGGCAAAAAAGATCCTCTATCATAATACCGAGGAGAGAATTGTATGCTTCTGATCAAATCATTTATGTGAAGAAAATTGTATACATATCCTATACATATGATATAAAGGAAGATCGCGTAACATGTAATTGGCCTTGCTTTTTGCTCATATTTCTTCCGTATCTCATCCACTCTCCTTACATATATTCTTCGATAAAATTTCCCATAGATTACTTGATTATCTAGAGGGGACTCATCTAAAATTCTTCATGAGTCTATACATAGTATAGATAGAAGGTGTACTTAAAACTTGTCATTACATAACAGTGCCGTTTCTTTTTTTATTTCTATCGTCATAGTATAGATAGAAGGTGTACTTAAATGGACGTCGAGATTGCAAAATTCGCAAAATTAACATCCTACGCCAACAAGATAAACAAGGTATTGCATGATAAAAAATCAAAATTGCTTGATACGAAATGGTAATGAAGCATTTAGTTCCACATCATCTCCCTAATCATTTGCTTCCCCATACTCTCGTCGATGTCGAGGGTAATAGGGTACCGAGCCGGCGGGTTGCATCGCGGGTTGTACAGCCCCGCCATGTGAGGATGCTGGAGTGCCTCTGTCACGGTGATCCTCTTCCTCGGCGAACACGAGCATCCGCTGCAGCAAGTCCACAGCCAGAGGATCATCCTGCAGGTACAGCTGAGAGAAGTGTGTCCCTCTCGAGAATGGCAGCACCTTGCTGTATCTCTGGGCCTTTGGGTGTCGATGAACTTGATGTCCTCCTCCCTCTGGCTCCTGAGCGTGTTGATGATCAGCTTCAGCTGGTTCAGGCACTCTGTCCCAAGGAACACATGCGCCTGAGGATCTCCTTGAAGATGCGGCCCATGGACCAGACGTTGAGAGAGGTCCCGTAGTCGTTGCATGAGAGCAGCAGCTCAGGGGCGTGGTGCCAGCGCGTGACCAAGTACTCGGTCATGAACTGCCTATCTGCTTTGGCAGTTCCACGCGAACCCAAAGTCGCATATCTTCAGGTCGCAGTTGGCATTCACCTCGGGGCATAAGGTCACAGTGAAAAACGTTGGCTGAGCGGAGATATTTCAGCTCCTGCAATAACTGAATGTGCAGAGTCAAAATGAGAACAAGATTAAGCTATTCTCAATGGCAATACCTCTGCGAATCAACACAAGAGGAATAGCATGATTCAACCAAACCAGCTACAGAAAACCGAATGAACGAATACCTTATCAGTGACTCTTGCTTATTTTCCTCGCGGATGATCGCCACAAGCAGGACAACAGGACATCACCGAAAGTACCGCACAAAAAAATAAAGAAATCAATGGCATCAGATCTATGTACTTAATAAATCAACTGATAACAAGGGATTTTCAACATGCTTTCAGATCAGAGGATATCATTGACTATTTCTCAGCCGTGCCTGTAAGGCATTTTATCAAACAGGTTATGGTCAACGATTTGAAGAGCAGATTTTAATCTCTTGAGAATCTGGTGTCATTGTGCAGAAGACCCCCCAAGCCACTCTCAATCGTCGCAAACGAGAAGAAGGCCCTACTGATGGTGATCGCCTTGTGGAGCGATACGTACATCATCGACAATACTGCACCCACCAACTGGTTTACTACAACGTCAATTGCACACCCCAATGCACACAACCTCAGCAGAAAGATCAACTATACACCGATGTGATCAGCCCCATTAGTGGCCTTCTTCTCCATTAGGATAAGGCCGATCACCTCACTATACAGTTCTTCCCACTGAGGCTACGTGCCCTGGGCTGTGCAATCAACGTTGCCTTGAAACGGGTGCTTAGTGGATCGTTGATGATGTTTTTATTGTTGTATAAGCAATCACCATTGAATTTGTTACTGTCCTAAAATTTAACATAACCATTCAACTAAGAAAAATGAATCCCAACACAAAAAATTATATAAAAGCAATTACAACAAACGCATCAAGAATACTAGTGAAGAATGAATAAAAGATAAGGTATGGCAAAATAACCCGATGTGGTGTCTGGTAAAGAACATTATAAGGCCTCATCTTAAGTGCTAGGAGAGCAACCTTATGAGCTAAATTCAAATAAATCCAAAATGTAATTCTAATTCTAATCTCTAAAAAGGAATATAGTGTTAATGGAAATCCACAAAAGAGGAAAAACATTTCTATGAATTAATCCTTAAATGTAAATGCAATGAGATTTTGATCTTTCAAACTCATATAACTTTTTGACCCCAAAAAAAAAAAAAAAGAACTCATAATTTTGACATTTTCAACATTTGTTATTTTTTTTTTATTTCATCTGAAAAAAGGACCATTTAAAGAAAATATCTCCCTAAACAAGTGAGCCCAAACTAAAATGAAATTCCATAAACATTACAACCTAAGATGCAACCATCTAACTGAGGCTTGTACTTATCTCTCTTTTAATATGTGTGTATATATACATATTAATTTTTATCAATTTTTTAATATTTTATAATTTTTTTGTCCATTTTCACTCTTCTTTTATGCCCAAACACATGTTGCACAGCAACTCTCTTCCTTTTTTTTTTTTTTTTTTAAAATAATTTTTTAATATGTTTTATTTCTTTTATTTTCTTTCTTTCGGTCTCTATGTCAGTCCATCACGTTCATAACATGAACTAGTACTTTACTTGGTTTCCCTTTGCCTCTTTCATTTATTCTTTCTTTCCAATTTGTTCATCATTCACCTAGCTCTTTTCATTGTTTTTCTAGCTACAAAAACTTAACATCATCAAAAATCTTCATCAACCAGGGAACTCATTAAAGCCATAATTCATATTCAAATCATCACATATATAATAAAACATGTTCAAAATCACAAGCAAGAACTCAATGGCAGACAATCTTCAGGGAACCGGTAGTTGAGAATTCTCGTCTTTGTTTCTACAAGAACAAAGTATAGAGGTACTTACCTTGGAGATGCAGATGTTGATTTCGAAGGACGATCGGACTAAGGATCTGATGTCATGGAGGCAGTGATCAGTGTTGGCGAAGAAGAAACGATCGGGAGCTGAGCTTCTCATAGTCTCTGATAAGAAAACGCAGTAAAACAGGGGCGCAATTAGTGAGGCTCCACCGGTGAGCGGTGTCAATTAGTGGCTTTTGCGGACACTAAAATAGGCATGAGGTTATATAAACCTCAGGTTTACCTTGAATTAACACCAAGAGGCAAAAGAAAATAATGTTGTGGCCGTAGACTTGAACGAGTGCCAGCGAAGGGTTGTGGCGGAGAGCAAACTACGGACCTTGCAAACACAGCGAGGAGGTGCAGCCGAGATGGCCAAACAACAGCAAGGCTTCGGAGGCGTACCGAACTGGAAGACTGGAGAAATCTGCAAGGAAGAATCAAGGTGTGGCATAACAGTTAGGCGATTGTTGATCACGCCTTGGAGGCGCTGCTGCTGGGTTCGCCGGTAACGTTTGGAGCTCGCTGGACTAAGGTAGCGAAGGGATGTGGAAGCACACCAGGGGGGGCGTCAGTATTGCCAGTTACTTGCAGGCATGGCTGTCGGGGCGCGGTGCAGGCTAAGGACGCGGCGCTCCTCGCTGGAGCTGCAGTGCAGGATCAGCTTGGATGATGCTTCGCCACAGGGACACCAGGAGGGAGCAAAGTCGGCAAAAGACCGCAGGAGATGTCAGGAAAAAGCTTCTGAGTTCGTCGGACGGTCGCTGGAACTCGCTGTGGGAGGCCGGTGCGAGTGTTGGCGGAGCGCGGAGGCGGGCCATGGCAGCGGGAGTGCTGATGAGAGTTGAACACAACAACGAGAAGAGTTGAAAACCATCGAAGAAAAAGGATAAAGCATTATCATCGTCTTCTCCTATTTCTGAACAATCGTCCTCCCCCTTATTATGAAGCGGTGACGATGACCATATATAGGCGCAGAGAGAGAGAGAGAGAGAGAGATTCGGTTGAAAGAAAATTGGAGCGTATGTCGCCATCCGCTCCTGGTTTTTAGGCACCTTTCTTTCTTATTCAGTTGAGATTTTTACAATCTCAACCTCCCACCAAATCACCGAATTCGCCTCCATTTTGTAAGTGGGTGGGAAGACTCTTTATCTCTTTCTCTGCAGCTTTACGCTCGTTTTTGTCCTCATCTCCGCCGTTTTCTGAGGAGTCGGTGCGAACGTGTCAAAGTCGAGCGAGTCATTATCAGCTTGAGAGAGAGAGAGAGAGAGAGAGAGAGAGAGAGATCTTATGGTATTTTTATCGCATACACAGAGTTTTATTTTATTTTATTTTATTTTATTTGGACTATTGTTTTTTATATATCGAATTGTGCACTTGATTATCGACTTAAATGTAGGTGTCGAGGTGCATCCTTATCTGAGTCGCTCCTTGTCGGTGTTGGACTCTTCACAAAGCATTTACATATCAGACTCAAATTGCTATTTCTATTTTAACTTATAAGACTTATTTATTTGGTTCAATTTTCCTCTTCTCAAGAAAGTCTGTTTTGAAATGGAGGAAGAATAAAAATATGTGCTTATGATTCTATCTGATCTTTCTAATATTTCAATCTCAAACCACAATCTTACCACGGTTTAAAACTCGATCCTGTGTACAAGGGAATGGGAAACGAATGGGACTCTCCAGACAATGGAAGTTCAAGATTCTATAAATTTACATCATAAAAGTTTACAGTATCTCAAGTTTTGTATGTCCACACCTTTCATTAACAAATGATAAAATTTAATCGGCAACAAGCATACTTATGCATTTTATAATTTTTCTAGTTGATGTTTCCAAATAAAGCGATGGAAGTCTAGAAAACAGAATGAAAATGGGTCACTACATTAAATATGGCGACCCCCGTTTAGTTCACTTTCTTCTTCTCCTTTTTGTCCTCTTCTTCTTTCTTTTGAGCGTAATTGGAGAATATAATTTTCTAATGGTATACGGTACAACATTATACTGTAGAATATCTTAGGTCATGTTTCTTAATATATATATAGACACACACACACATAAATAGATAAAAAGAGAAACCTTCAGCTGTAGTATAGAGTGGTGTTTGTTTCTCTAAAAAAAGTCCACTGATGATGAGTGGGTGACGTGGTGGGAGGATTGCTTATGGAGAAGATATAAAGAGGGAATGAACATTTCAATTAATGTACTTGTCACCTAATTATAGACGTGGGGAAGAAGGGACTGGATTTCTTGCTCTAGTCACTATCTGTGCCTTTGCTCTCGGTTATTAATCATTCCCTTTCACTTAAAGTTCGAAGTTGTATTTATCTTTGTCTTAGGGCTTGAAATAGACTCAACCTGAAAGATTAAATTTCTCCATAAGATTCAACATGAAAATTACCCAATTAGTTCTAAACCAATTGTGCGGATGCTAATTCATATAGACTTTTTAATTTTTCCAATTTAGTTATAAGCCTTTTGTGTGAAATTCTAACATAGTTCTTTCGGTCAATTTTTGCCGAAAGCTGACTAGATAGATTACATTAGAGTTTCGCTTAAAAATCTATGACTAAATTGATAAAATTAGAAAATTAAGGATTAACTTAACATCCATACACTATATTTAGCATTGATTGAATATAATTTCCCCATATTCAAACCACTAAAGGATACGAAAATAAGAAACTTCTCTTTTCAGGTTTGCGTTCTCTGTCCATTTTTCCTTCAAGGTTGAAGTAGTTTGTGTTTCTCAGACAAATTATGGAAGAAAGATTATGTGCTATCTTAATACATACGTTGCTTCATGCGTCGTGCTTTGCAAAGCTTGAGTTTTTAATTCAAACCAATGTGTATCACAGATGGGCCTCGTTTTCGTTTGAATTAAATTTACAGTTATTGGGAAGCCACAATTGCGGTGAACTTAGCATGATATTGCGAGTAGGAGCCCTAATTGAATACGAACTTGTTATTTAGTAAACAAGCAATAGCAACTGTTGTCCTTCAAGCTCTACTTGCACATCATTTTAGTGTCTTAAATTCACTCAGTAAGCGACGTGGACATAATATATATGTGGTATTGATATGTCGGACCTTCAAAGGCATTATTGGATGGAAACTCAATGGGGCATATATTGATACGAATTAAAAGTCAGTGATTTTTTGGGAAAAAAAAGTTCGGACAAGATTCATAACTCAATCTAAAGTTGGTGCTTTTATATAACTACAATTTGTCCAAATTCAACGGCTAAATAAAAAGATATCGCTACTTTTAATTACGAATGTCTGATTGTGAGAATATCATAAAAATTGTCATGTCACCCAATAGGCTGGTACACATCTAGACACAAGGCTGTTGAGGCTTCAAGAATGGTGTTGTTTAATTTTAAGCGAGAAAAATATACAACCTTTCACCACCACTAATTTTCAAAAGTAACAAATTTTCAACACTTGTGTTATATTTTCTTGAGTAACAGGCCTTTTGTAGACGTAAAAATTGAGTCAATTGAATATTGGACTAAAATATTATGCGCAACAAAAATTGGTATACCTCTTGTCAAAATTCTATCAGAAAAGAGAAAAAAAAATATTTCTCAAGAAATTAGGTAGACGTCTTCAATTAGGGCTCAGACTAGATTCAACCCAAAAGATTCAATTTTTCTCCATAAGATTCAATGGGAAAATTATCCAATTAGTCCTAATCCCACTGTGTGATTGTTAATTTAGTTATAAACTTTTAAATTTTGCCGATCTCGTTATAAATCTTAATGCGAAATTCCAATTTACTTTTTCAAGAAATTTATGTGTTTTGGTTTATCTTCCATTTGGCTAGTGGGAACATCTTTTTATTGTTCTTGCGTGATTGCATCGTGTAACTCGTGCGTGTCGACTAATCCCGCTCTTTTTGGAATTGTTTTGCTTTATGTTTCATCTAGTTGAATAGAAATCTTGAATTTTTTTATTTTTTTTTTTGGTCTGAAATGCATCAATTTCATTAAGTACGTAAATGAGAGAGGCCCGGTAAAGGGGCGTCATTACATAATAAGTCTACTAAAGTTTGGGGAGGGGATGAGACCCAATTCCAAGGTAGGTGATTTTTTTTGTGGGCTTTAGCAACCCAATCTGCAACCATGTTGGCTTCTCTATGGCAATGGGCTATATGGAAATGTGTGAAGGCCCGTAGCTTTTCCTTGCATTTGCTGATAATATGTTGTATTTCCCAACTGAACTGGTTCGAACTGTTCATGGCTTGGACTAGTTGTGAACTGTCTGACTCAAAGATAATATATTCGTGTCTTTTGGGGTAAAAAAAGTCAATGGCTTCCCATAAAGCTAGGGTTTCGGCCATAAGTGGAGAGGAAGCTCTGATTACTTTAGCGATTCCTTCAAGTAGCCTACCTCCCGAGTCTCTGCACACGCAAGCAATGGAGTTCCCCAACATCCCAGGTTCGTACGTTCCATCCAGATTTATCTTGAAGACTCCTTTGTGTGGTGGAGTCCATGGCTTAGGTGTTTGGAGTTCGTGGGTTTCAGATCTGGAATTTCCGTGGGTCTTCCAACCAGCATTGCAGCAAGCGTTTCGAGATCTGGGTTCCGCTCTTCCTCCTTCTTCGGCGTCCCTTTCGTGGAGCTCCTGTCCGCGCTCGCCTCTCGTTCGAAGGCGCGGCTGAGCTGGTTGGTTCTCCGATCGGTCTTCCTCGGTGGCGCCTTTCCCTCGGTTTGAAGGTCTCGGCTCTACACTTAATCTCCTGTGTGCAGATCTCTCTGTGCTGTCCTCATCTCCCTCAGCATCTCGTGCAGTTGAGCCTCTTCGCGAAGAGGGCCCTGCACCAGATCCGGTTCTGCTATAACATCCAGCATCATCCTCTGTATACGGCTGTCTATTTTGCCCACTCCATGTGCCTCTGAGTTGAAATCGCAGGTCTGTTCTCAGATCATACTCCCTACTGGCCTGTTCATTCGCTACTCTGAGTCCCCGCTCATTATTTACAGCCCGTTGCTCTCGACCCGATTCTCCATGCCTCTGTTTTAGCTCCCTGTTTTGCTCATTTTGCTCTGTTGGATGTGCTCTGTTTTGAGATTCATTACTTACTCCTGCTTGAGGGCCACTTATCCGTGGATTCCATCTTTGATAACTTTTCCATATTGCTTGTGCAGATTCTATAATGGCCGAAACCTCGGGTTCTCTACCCCGAAAAATAGCTTGATTTCTCGCCTTCCATATAGACCACAACACAACAGCTACCAAGTGCAGGTTTGGAGGGTGAGTGGTCTTTTCTTTGAGTCTGCTAAGCCAATCTTCCATTCTTGTCAAGCCCCGCCTTGAGATTTTGATGTTCATCACGGGATCGCTCCATACTGTCTTGTCCACGGACACAATAAGAAGAGATGTTCCACCGTCTCTCTTTCATGATTGCATAGAGGACATATTGGATCAGGTAATATGTTCCTTCTAAACAAATTGTCCTTCGTTGGTAAAGCATTTTGACATAAGCATCACATGAAGTTTTTAACCTTAGAAGGAGTGTGTAGCTTCCAAATGCCTGTCCAGTGCGGGGGAGTCGCGAAACGACGTTGTGGCATGATCTGTCGACATTGTTCTCAGTATCCGCCTTAATGTGATTATACGCACTTTTGATTTGTATACTTGCCGCACGAGTTCAGTCCATACCATCTAATGTTTTTCTGTTTTAGGCTTGATTGGAATGGTTAGGATTTCTTCAACTAGGCTGTCCTCGAAGTGTGTTGCTATTGTCGTTTCTTTCCATATTTCTTGTTCTTTATCGATGAGTTCTGAAACTAAGGATGGTTCATTTGCATTTACTGGTCCCTCAATGATTCCTCGTGGCAGCCATTTATCTTCTCGTATTTTTATCCTAGATCCATCTCCAACCTGCCACATCACTTGCGGTGCAATTGAATCCCTTCCTAAAATCAAGCTTCTCCATCCCCATGAAGGTCGAAGACCCTTTGCTGCATGCCAAAAATCTGTATGAGGATAATATAGCCCTTTAAATAGTGAACTCCAGAGAGAAGAGGACTGCTCTCCCAACCTCCAAGCCTGCTTCCCTAGCATTGCCTTATTAAATGCGAGAAGGTCTCTAAACCCCATTCCACCTCTGTCTTTTCTAGTTTTCAGTAGCTCCCATTTCCTCCAGTGAATAGCTTCCTTCTTTTCATTACTCTTCCACCAGAAGGCTGCAATTTTCTGTTCAATAGCCTTACATATAGAAACCGGGATTTTAAATACCGACATTGCAAACCGTGGTAGGGCTTGTATGACCGTTTTCAGCAGGACTTCTTTTCCAGCCTTGGATAGTAACTTTTCCTTCCAGCTTTCTAGTTTGGCACTAACTCTCCCAAGTACCCATGCAAACATCTGTTTTTTGGATTCTCCCCCATCAGAAGGAATACCAAATATTTCCCTGTTTTATCAATGATATGGACTCTCAATGTTCTTGCCATATTATCTTTTAATGTTTGAGGACATCCCTTGCTGAAAAAGATCCCCGACTTATTTAAGTTAATCTCCTGTCCAGCTGCGAAACAATATTGATTGAGGATCATGGCAAGATTTTGACATTCTAAAATAGTTCCATTTAAGAAGAAAATCGAATCATCGGCAAATAATAGGTGAGATAAGGTAGGACAGCTTCGATTCAGTCTAATTCCTTTAACACTCCCATCTTCCACAGCTTGCTTCATCAATATAGATAATACATTAGCCACAATAATAAAGAGATAAGGAGATAAAGGATCCCCTTGCCTGAGTCCTCTTGAAGGTTGGAAGAATTGCAGGGGTTCTCCATTAAATTGAACACTAAATGTGACTGTAGTAACACACTTCATAATCCATCCCACCCATTTTGCATCGAATCCAGTCTTTAGAAGGCATGCCTCTAAAAAATCCCATTCCACGCGATCATAGGCCTTCTTCATATCTAGTTTGAGAACAGCCTGGAATTTCTTTTTTCTGCTCCTGATTCGAATTTGATGAAGTACTTCCTGGACAATAAATATGTTATCCTGGATTTGTCTCCCGCCCACAAATGCGCTTTGTTCTGGTGCTATAATTTCTGATATTATGGGTTTGAGTCTGTTTACCAGCACTTTTGAGATAATTTTGTATGCGAAATTGCATAAACTGATGGGACGATATTGTTTCAGTCTTTCTAGGTTTGGAACCTTCGGAATGAGGGAGATATGTGTTTGATTGAGTGTTGTTGAGAGGGAACCATTGGTCATAAAGTTCTTGACCTCCTTGAATATGTCCCCTTTGATGTCGTCCCAATGATGCTGATAGAACAAACCACTAAGACCATCCGGTCCTGGAGCTTTAGTTGCGCCTAGTTCGAATGCTGCTTTAGTGACTTCTTCTATAGTAACTTCAGCAATTAAACTTCTATTCATATCTTCTGTCACTGCTGCAGATATTTGCTCTACCACTGGGGCGAAGTTCCGGGGACCATATGACTGGTATAACTTCCTGAAGAACTGCACGGTATGTTCTTTTAACTGATTTGGCTCAACCAGCCATGTATTTTCTTCCGTTTGCAGCATCGAAATCCGGTTTCTCTGTCTTCTTTGGATAGTTGTCGCATGAAAGTATTTGGTATTCCGATCGCCCCATCTCAGCCACTCAATTCTAGATCTTAACCCCCAATACATCTCTTCTTGCCTTCCAAGTTCATCAATTTCTCCCTGTATCTTTTGAAATTGTGCCTTGTTGAAACAACCTGAAATATGATTTGTTAGACACTCAAGCTCCTGCTTCAGCACTCGAATCCTCCTTTTCCCATGCACAAATGTCTCTTTACTCCATTTGGATAGAGCGTTCTGAACTGCAGAAATTTTTCCAGCAAGATTTATTTGGTTCTGATTCAGCATATTCCACGATTCCAACACCACTTCCCTACATTCAGCATTCAAAAGCCAAAACGCCTCAAATTTAAAGTTTCGTCTTCTTCTAGCTTGAGTTGTTTGAAGAGACAGTATAAGAGGGCTGTGATCTGACCCTACTGCAGGAAGGGCAAAAGCCTCAGCTTTAGGGTACATTAATCTCCATTCGATCGTGCACAATACCCTATCTAGTCTTTCTTTCACATATTCTTCCCCATCTCTGTTATTGGCCCAGGTAAAAGCACATCCCTTACTATCTATGTCCATGAAAGAGCATGCATCTTAACAATCCCGAAAAGCACTCATTCTGTAATTTTAGCCAGCCTCTTCCCCACTTTTTCCCAATGGAACCGCACTTCATTAAAATCCCTCAAGCACACCCATGGCAAAGTATTTGAGGAGCTGATTTGTTTTAATTTCTCCCAAAGTTGCAGCCTTCTAGAGTAGGTATATGGAGCATGAACAAAGGTGATACGCATTGTTTTACCCGAAATCCCTTCTTCACACTTTAAATTCACAAAGTCTTCAGTCATTGTGTCAATATCCACTGAAATCCGATCATCCCACATAAGGGCCAATCCTCCCGCCGTACCCACAGGATCCACTACTACACACCTCTGGAATTGGAGTCTTCTTTTGATTCTTTCCACAAACTCAGCCTTATTTTTTGTTTCCATAATAAAAACCAAACAGGGCCTATATTGAGCCGTTAAGGCTCTCAACTCTCGGACTTAAGTGCTTACGTGTTGTCAATTTTGGTTTATCTACCAATTCTGCCGACATTCTTGTCTCACTTGTGTTTTCAAATTGTTTTGTTTGTATTCACATCCTCCCCCCTCAAGAGTTCTATTTTCTTGGTTGGGTTTGTCGTTTTTGCTTTTGAAGTGAGGGGAAGGAAATTGCTTTTCTCCATCGAGGAATGTTGCGAGTGAATGTTGAATGGAAAAGTTGGGGGAACAAAACTTATTTACTTCTTGTATTAAAACTTCCATTCATCATGTATAAGTGGTTTTCAGTAGAAGTAATATCCTACTAATTATATTTTGCTTTGTGCAAACCCTGAGAGGGGATAGATTCTGGAACCCATTCCAAGGAAAACATGTAGGTTTCAAGTTCCAAAAAATGGAAAGCAATTATAATGGGTAAGTTCTAGGTTCTAGATCTATAACTACCCACCCTAGAATTAATCACTTTAATAGCTTACATTTTATTATGTCATACTTTTACATTTAATTTAGCAATTTTTATTTGAGAGTGCATTTGATCTTTCACCATTATCCATTTTTGTCATATTGGTGATCACTGTCATGCTCCAAGCTTTATCTCTATCTTGCAACATGCTCAAAACATAACTTACTTGAGATTTGAAGTGCTTATGTTATGTAGGCCTTCAGTGGATTAAAGACAACACTTTGATTATTGATCAAATGTTGAAGCTTAGATTGGAAAAATTTAAGCTTTTAGGTCATATTTGGATAAAATTGAAAAAAAAATTCACGTAGATGAAAGATTTAGAGTTTAATGTAGTTTAATTTGTCCAAATCTGATTTTTTTTACTTTGACTATATTAGAGTACGAAAAAAATTGTAATCCAATATAATGATACATTCACGTGGACTAACAAAAGCTTACCACCACCTCAAAAATCGTGTTGATGGTTCTTATAGCAAAGAAATTTCATATCTTTTTAGAATGACCATCCGTTTGAGCTCCATTTGAGCTAGTATTTAGAAAAGAGAAACTCTCAACAAATTATCAACACAGAAACCATTTTTTTTTTAAAGTTAAGTTAATAAGCTTTCTGTAGATGTACATAAAATCTTGGTCATTTTTTATCAAAAATATTTTTAAAGGGAAATTGATTTTTAAAATAAAATTGGAAAAATGCAGTAAAAGTGCTATGAGAATATCTTGGTACTAGAAAGAAATTTGAAAAATTGATTACCCATAAAAAGGATATTGAAGAATCTCTTGGATTGGCATAAACAACGGTGTCTAAGCTTAATACTGAATACCTTCTATTTTGTTGTGTCAGTCTTTTATGTTTGTGCACCTTTTATCGAACAACACATTTCATCTTTCACCTCTATCATTTTATGTTATATTGAAGAAGTATACAACTTCAAAAGATGGACCTTGGTGAGCAGTTAAATGTATCAAAACAGAGCTTTACTTGAGGAATCAGTGATACTTATGTTACTCGGGCCTCTAGCGAAGATATAGACAACACTTTAATTGTTCACTAAATCTTGAAGCATAGATTGGAAAAGCTTAAGCTTCCAAGTCATAATTTGGAGAAAATAGATAAAAGTTATGATGGAAGGAAGATTTATATCTTAATTTTGTTCAATTTATCCAAATTCGATGACCGAATCAAATGATATGCCAATTGTCAACCATGACTAGGGTATCAAAACGAACTTTGATCCACTACGGCATTACATTCACATAGACTTTAACATAAGCTTACCTATACCTCAAGAATCTTGTTGATTGCAGTTCTAAACAAAGAAAATTTAACCACGACCATCCATTTGACCTAATTCTCAAAAAACACTCCTTACAAATTTTCAACAAAAGTAGCATATTTTGTAAAAGTTAGCTTAATGAGATTTCCATAAATGTAAAAATTTAGTCAATTGAACGTCAAACAAAAAAATAATGATAAGATCATATCTTGGTCATTTTTTTGTTAAAAATCTTTTATAAAAGGGACATTAGTTTTTTTAAAATAAAATTAGATAAGTGCACCGAAAGTCTTCTCGAGAATGTCTTGGATGCTACAAAGAAATTTGGAAAGTAAAATTGGAAAGTAAAATTGATTACTAATAAGAAGAATATTGAAGGATTGACTCCAACAAATCTTGGTTTGACTGCACAAACATCAGTGGCAAGGTCATACACAATCCCTTCTATTTTGTTGTCTCATTCTTTTCTATTTTTTCAGCATTTTTTATCCAAGAGTCTATTTGATCTTTCACCTTTATCATTTAGTGTCATATTTAGGGGCATAAAAATGCAACTCCTAAATATGGAAGGTGATGACCTAGATGCTCCAAGCTTGATCTCTATCGTGCAACATACTCAAAATAGAGCTTTACTTGAGGAAAGCTAAGCTTCTAAGTTATAATTTGGAGAAAATAGAGAAAGTTAAGATAAGAGGAAGATTTGGAGCTTGATGTTGTTTAATTTGTCCAAACTTGATGACTAACAATTGTTAACCATAACTATATGACCTTGAAAATATTACAACGAATAGTACCTTTGCATATACTCTAATACGAGCTTTCAATCACCTTAAGAATTGTTGATACATGATTTTTAGTCAACGTGTAAAAAAGGTTATTAAAAAAAAAAAAAAAAAGAGAGAGAGATTTGGTCTTTCGATTGCAACGGAACCCGTTTCTTGACCAAAAAGTATTATTTTTCATTTCTTTTCTTTGCATTGTTGTTTTAAAGCAATTTCCACTTCATTTTCCAGAGAAACCTGAAAAGTCAATGTTGACTTTCGAGTTACTTTTTAGTCCATCCTTTAACCAAAAGTCAACCTTAGGTCAAAAAATAACTTTTCATCCAAAATGATGTTATTTAGCTTTAATTTTACTTTTCTCAAATCAAGTTTTTAAAGATTCAAAGATTAGATCAAAAAATCAACTTTTTAGAAAAAATCAATTAAAAGATTGACTTTTGGTTAAACCTTTGACAAAAAAATTGGAAAAATAAAAAATCCACAAAATACTTTTTTTTTTTTAGTGTCAATTTGACTTTTTTACTTTAGTGTCCAAAATTTTGCAAAAATCAATTAGAACATTGTGTTCTGAATTTTTCAGTTTTAAATTCTAAATCACCAAAAAATAAATTACTTTTATTTTAACCATAATTATGGGTAGTTCCACTTATGACATTTGGTCTAGGGACTATTCTAAATCCATTCGTACATTCAATTTTATGAATGGCCACATTGAAGGGCAAATTGCCATTTTAAACCCTAATTAGGGGGTTCAAAATTGATTTTTCATGATTTACAAACGGTCAATTATTTTCCACTTGTTTCTTAAGAAAAGTCTAAATCTGAGGTCAATTTTGGGAAATTCACGTGAGACTTTTTTGATTTGAGGGATTTTATTATTTCGAAGGTAAGAAAACCGACTCATTGAGCCTCAATCTCGCTTAGATTGACCCATTCAAAACTAAGGTTCAATTGCATGAATCTAGGTCCAATTTTAATATTAGACCGTGATTCATTTTTTGTCTAAGTTTTAGTACTTCAATTTAAGGCCAATTTATTAGGTGATCTTACATATGGGTAGTTAGTTAAATGGGTCTATTGCAATATTAATTGAATTCAATTTCAATCAATTTTGTGATTTTAGCTAATGAATTGCAAAATTGCTCATTTTGGCCCTTAAGGCTCAATCTCAAGTACTCATGGTTTTGGTTTGTTGTTTTTCATGATAATCAATTAATTAAGTCAATTCTTCCTTTACTTGAGATACTTACAACACTTGGTTTCCATCGAAAGGATCATATTTTTTAAAAAGTTTGGCTAATAAGGTTTTTGTAGATATGAAAATCGAGTCAATCATGTTTCAGGCATGCCCAAGAATAGAAGACTACAACAAAGCTGGGATCTACATCCTTCTATTTTTGATTGATTAGGTTGCCTTGTTTTTGTTGTGGTCTTGTCCCTTTGTTGGCTTCTTTGTACCTTTTGGTTTTCCTTGGGAATCACGGTACCCTTACACTCTCTTTGACTTGATTGTCTTTTTGAGTGTCTATCCCATGTAGGTGCCGAGCCTCCTTCCTTGTATTTTTTGTCGGCAAAATCTACACATTTCTTACCTATAGTAAAAAAAAAAAAAAAAAAAAAAAAAAAAATCGAGTCAATCGGACGTTATGGAAAAATTATGTACATTCAAATATGATTCATTTTTGTCAAAACTCTTTTTAAAAATGGAACTTAGTTTTTTAAACTAAATTGGATAAGTGCAACAAAAGTCCCATAAAAATGAATCACAAATAAATTCAAAAACTTAATCACTTAAGAATGATATTAAAGGATTACATCCTGCAGCTCTTGGCTTGGTTGCACAAACAGCGATGCTAAAGGTAAATACTATTTGGTTATGTCATTCTTTTATATTTTTTTCAGCACTCTTTATCCAAAAGCCTATTTGGTCTTTCACTTTCATTATTTTTTGTCATGTTCAATGGGCATAAAAATGCAACTCCAGAAGATGGACCTTAGTGATAACCTCTATGCTTCAAGATTTATTTTTGTCATGCAACATTTGCAATAGAGAATTTTATGCGAGAAGATCTACCATGCCTCCTTTACTTGAGATACTTACAACACTTGGTTTCCATTGAAAGGATCACATTTTAAAAAAAAAATTTGACTAATAAGGTTTCTGTAGATATGAAAATCGAGTCAATCGGACATCGGATGGAAAAATTGTGTACATTCAAATATGATTCATTTTCGTCAAAAGTCTTTTTAAAAAATGGAACTTAGTTTTTTGAATTAAATTGGACAAGTCCAACAAAAGTCCCATAAATGTGAATCACAAAGAAGTTCAATAACTTAATCACTTAAGAAGGATATTAAAGGATTGCATTGCAGCTCTTGGCTTGGTTGCACAAATAACGGTCTTAAGGTAAATACACGATAGGTTCTATTTGTTATGCCATTCTTTTATATTTTTTTCAGCACTCTTTATCCAAGAGCCTATTTGGTCTTTCACTTTCATTATTTTTTGTCATGTTCAATGGGCATAAAAATGCAACTCTAGAAGATGGACCTTAGTGATCACCTCTATGCTTCAAGCTTTATTTTTGTCATGCAACATTTGCGAAAGAGATTTTAAGCGAGGAGATCTACCATGCTTCCTTTACTTGAGATACTTACAACACTTGGGTGCACTATATCTCCGACACACAAGGAAGGACACGGTGGGAAGGAAGCAGCCTCGCCTCTGTCTAGCCGATCATTCCGTTCCGCTGGCATCTTGCATTCACGCCTTAGTGGGTCGTTGTACTGCAGCTCGGGGATGTAGTTGTAGATACGTTAGTCTTAGTGGGTTGTTGGCTCCACCTGTTATCTCCTTCTACGACATGCTATTGTCGTCGCCATATTCCATATGTCACTTAGTCATCTCTGCCTCGATGCAGGTCAGCACCTCCGAAAGAAATGGAGGACATCGAAAGGATTATATTTTTTTAAAAAATGTTTGGCTAATAGGATTTTTGCAGACATGAAAATCAAGTCAATCATGTTTCAGGCACGCCCAAGAATAGGAGACTACGACAAAAATGGGATCTACATCCTTCTATTTTTGATTGATTAGGTTGCCCTATTTTTGTTGTGGTCTTGTCCCTCTATTGGCTTCTTTGTACCTTTTGGTTTTCCTTGGGAACCATGGCACCATTACACTCCCTTACACTATCTTTGACTTGATTGTCTTTTTGAGTGTCTGTCCCATATAGGTGCCGAGCCTACTTCCTTGTATTTTTTTTGTCGGCAAAATTTATATATTTCTTACCTTTACCAAAAAAAAAAAAAAAAATCGAGTCAATCGACGTTGGATGGAAAAATTATGTACACTCAAATATGATTCATTTTTGTCAAAAATCTATATAAAAATGGAACTTAGTTTTATAACTAAATTGGATAAGTACAACAAAAGTCCCATAAAAATGAATCACAAAGAAATTCAAAAACTTAATCACTTAAGAAGCATATTAAAGGATTGCATCCTTTGCAGCTCTATCTCTGAATTTTGAATTAATTCAATGTGATTTATAAACATTAGCTCAATATGCAACATGATCATTGAACTTTTAATTCATTTAATGTGGTCTCATAATTTTTCTACGTATTCAATTTAGTTCTCGAACTATGTGAATATATTCAATGTCGTCATTTTATTAATTCAAGTTCAAGGATAATCTAGTTACAAGGTAAAAAGTCTGAATTGGTGTTAAGGTAAATACAAAAAAAAGGTTCTATTTGGTTATGTCATTCTTTTATATTTTTTTCAGCACTCTTTATCCAACATCCTATTTGGTCTTTCACTTTCATTATTTTTGTCATGTTCAATGGGCATAAAAATGCAACTCCAGAAGATGGACCTTAGTGACTTATTGGCTGGATAATCTTCCTAGAGAAATGTCCGACGGTCAGCTTGGATAGGAAGAGTATAAGGGAACATCTCGAAGCTAATAAAACTATCGCTTTCAAAAGAATTGAAGTTTTCAATTCCAAAGTCTAAAGAGTGTTTTGTAATCAAATACATTTGTCTTTGTGAGCACAATTGTGTAATCATTTAGAGGCAGCAGCGAATCAAGTAGCAATCGGGCCCGAGGAAGGCAGCAGCTCCGTCAGCATCTCAGTTGAGCGAGGCTTGTCATGATGGCAGGAGGTTGACACCACGCCAGCAGCTCATCACGGTGGCAACAAGGTCACGGCAGCGAGTCCGTTGTTGCTACTGGGGGCGACACAACAAAGACGGTGCAGTGATGGCAACTCAGGCGGCTCGGGTGCGGCGCCACGGCAAGGGAGCCTCGCACGACGTGGAGGCTTCTTGGTTCGGCCGAAAGAGGACTCTCTCTCTCTCTTCAAACTCTCTCACGTGTATGTCTCTCTGTGTTCTTTTGACCATAGCATGTTCCTATGCCACCGGATAACCCCAGTGAACTATCATTTTCGGCCACCGCCGTTAACCCTCACTTCCACTGCCATTAACCACTTAATGTTTAATAAATACGAACCAAGCAGTACCAATATGCACAGGAAGAGAACGTAAAAACTGGAATGTGGCTAATGAAATTTACCGGAAAATTGTCATGCGTATCAGTCATTTGAAACCATATTCCTCGCCAAGAACCACCGCTTTTGGATTTTTTATTTAACAAAATAAAATTGATTCAACCAATATGACAGCAAATCAAATAAGATAAGATCGATATCCACAATTGGCGAACCATATCTCACACATGAGATCGAATTGGCCAATTTTTAAATAAATTGCAAATTGAATCTCAAGTAAGAGATCGGATTAGCGATTTTTCAAGCGATTGCGATTGCGAGTCGGATTTCGGGCGCAAAAATCGGACGGTCAATCTCAAATTTCAGAAGCAATTTCATGTCGGGCAATTTCAATCTTACATTAAGGAATAATTATACTAAAAAGAACAAGTAAAATAAAATAAATAGAAAACTACCTAATGTGATTTTCCTTTTTTCATTTTTGCTTTCCAACCAAGGCTTGGCACCTCGTGGGGCTCCAAGAGCAGCGAGTCTTGGTCGTGCGGAGCTCTGGAAAGGTCTGGCGAGGTCCGACGAAGAGTGGATCAGCAGCAAAACCGGGGAGACCAGCGTCGCGGAGCTGCAAGGCCGTCGCTGGGGGAAGCTCAGCGCGGCACGGTGCGGGCCGACGTTCCGTTTGGTACTGGTGTCGGGCACTGACAGGAGCGAGCTGTTGCAGGGATGGCGTCAGGTTGCAGAGACGCGGTTGCTGAGGGGCGAAAAGGAGTTCGAGCGCGTGCAGGGGAGACGATAGAGGTGAATCGGCGGTGGCTTCGCGAACAGGGGCGCTGCAGGGGCTTCGGCTCGGCGTCCGGTGGGGCGAGGTAGTGGTAGGGACAGAGCACCATCGTGCAGGTGTCGATCCGGTAGGGGCTGCGTCGCGGCTGGGGGCTGAAAAGCAACGGGCAGGACCGGATCAGCGGCGAAGGTGAGGCGTTGGACGGTTGTATGGTGGCTCAGCGTCCGGATCTAGAGCGATGGGAGCAGCTCGGGTGGTCGCTAGGGTGGAGCAGCGAACAGTGACGGATTTGCAAAGAAAAATCGAGCAGATCACGACTGGCAACGAGGCGGTGACTTTACTGATCGCTGGTACCGCGGCAGTGCTGGTGCAGTGACCGGCGCGGTGGTGCGACGCGGAGGCTTCACGGGCGTCGCGGACGGTTGCTGTGGTGCGAGCGTGGCTGGTGCCGGCAAGGGAACGGCTTCGGCAGCAAATGGGAAGCAGATCCACTGAAGAAGAAGAAGAAGAAGAAGAAGAAGAAGAACAGTGCCGCATGCCCTTCTCTTTTCTTTCTGTTTTCACTTGCTGCACCGCCTGCCGCACGTCCCTCACTTGTCTCTCTCTACTCTGTGCTTTGCTGACTTTTCCTTTCCCAAAGAACCGAAACCTCTCTTCCCTTTTCTTTCTCTTTTCACTTTTTGACTTTTGTGTTTTCTTTTCCTTTGACGAAGAGAAACCCCCTTTTCCTTTCTTTTATCATCTCTTCTTCGAACCCTAGAGAAGTCCCCCTACGTGTGACCGTGTGTATCAATATGTTGGCATCTTCAAATGCACCCGTCACCGATCCAATAAATAAATGTAAAACATGTAAATTAAAAATAAATTATAAAAATTATCCATTAAATTGTGTTGTATAAAATTATTTTAGCAATATCATTATATATATAAGAAATAAGTTTTATTAAGTTTAGTTAAATGGGTCGAGTATGAATCAAAAATTTTGTATTGTAATAAATCGGTTATAAACGAGTTAAATTGGTCAATTTTGGGTCGAACTATTTATGACCCGACCTAACCCATTTCCTTATCTTTCCTCATCAGGAACTTCTTAGAGCTTCCAGTAGATATCCTTCCCTCGATAATTGTCCACTCGACTCCTTCACCCATATCTACCAATTGTGAAACGTCTGACATCCCGAGTACACTAATCCTTGGATTCATGGGGCAATGTCTTGAGGAATAACTACTTTATCTCTCTTTCATTCAAAGCCGGCTTCATTTGTGAGGCCATGGTTCTCCATCTTTGCGTGAATGCCTTAAATGACTCATTCCTCTTCTTCTCAACGCGGGTCAACTCTTCTCTCGTGGGGGCGAGCTCAGTATTAAACCTGTATTGCTACAGGAACTCATTGGCTAAATCTTCTAAAGTGGTGAATTCTTTAATATCCAGTGTGATGAATCACGTCAAGGCGATGCCTTTTAAACTATCTTGGAACATGTGAATGAGGAATGACATGTTGTCAGCATAGCGAGTCATTTTCCTTAAGTAGAATCTAAGATGAGTCTTGGGGCACCATGTTCCGTCATACTTCCTCGTGAATTCAAGCTCTTGGAAAGTCTTGGGGAAGTTCGTCTTGGTATATGAGGACTACTTATCAACTCTTTTAAGCTCGTACCTTACAAGGCGCATAGTCACTCCTCTATCTTTGCCATGTGTTTTTCACTCTCTTTATCTAAGCGAGATGTTGGCTCTTCCTTCAGAGAAGCTCCTTCTGTTATGCCAATTGTCGTCAACTTGGATCCTCCTCCGAAGGAAGAGCCAATGTCTCGATCAAGAAAAGGAGAACGCGAAGCCATACGTCTACGGACCAAATATGAACGCTGGAGTTTCTGATTTTGGTTTACGTAGAGCGTTTTGTTTAAAGCTTGAACACGTAGTAATTTTGTGCCGTGAATTTATGTCCAAAGTAAGTTGTTTATTTATAAACACTTTGGGTTTATGGTTAAATTTAGGTATGGGAAACACTCGAGCATGTGAGTGATTATAAACTCGGATTATCCGATTATAGTGGATTATTTGCTACTGGCTCTCCTCATGGATGTAGGTGCGATATTCAAACCGAACTACATAAATTTCTGGTGTTCTTATTATTTCTCATTTATTTCTACGGTGATTTTGTATTGACGTAAATTGCAAAATTCTGTCGTTTTCACGTTTTATTTTTAACAAAGTGTGGGAATTGGATTGTGTTGGAGTTCCCACACTCAAACGACTTCAACTCTAATCATGTAAATTAATTCACTAATCAAATTTAACTAATCACCTAATACATACTTAGTCTAAACTAAACAACCCTTAAACGTTATTAACTTACTAAGCGAGGATTAGTGAGTTAAACTCACTTGTTTCGTGATCTGCTCCGATCAAAACAATGGGGACGTGGAGAGGTTCGAGAAACTCTAAAGCGGGACCTCCTTTCGAGGTTATGAAGGCCACAAAAATGGACCTAACAGCAGCTAGGAGACCCACTCGGCCCGGCTTTTGGTCAGTGGCTGCCAAAGCTGTCCCAGTGGTCGGTTGAGGCAGAGACGAGCAAGGAAGACCGGCGGAGGCTACAAGGTTGCTCGGCGAGGCTTCACGACGGTAGGCAGGCATCCAAGTAGCTCTGGCGATAGCGTACGGCAACTGGTGGAGCTGGACGAAGTCTCAGGTCATGCGAACAAGCAAGAACGATGACGTAAGTTGAGCGAGCAAGTAGGAGGCGCTACCGGCGAGTGAGAGGCGTGACTGCAACTATTCGGTCTCTGGCGGGCTTCGACGGTGGAGGGGAGCTGGATCAATGGGTTTCTAGGCTTTTCAAGGGCTTCAAGGAGTTGGAGAGGGATGGTGGTCAACAGTGAGGAGAAAGGAGAAAGGAGAGGGGAGAGGGGACCGGTTGCTGCACAAGGGGGGCCACTTGGTCTCTTCTATCCATTTTGGTCCCCTTGACTTAGCCCCACATGCAAGCTGGCCACCTCAGCTGTATTTCCAGCCACCACATCCTCTTCTAAAAGCTTGAAGTGGTCCAAATATTGTGGGTTGAGCTTGTCATGGTGGATAATAGTAGGGGCCCAATTCATTTACATAGTAATGAGCCGCCAGTGCAAGCAGACGTGGACGGGGTTCAGTTGGCAAGCCTTCTTGGGGCTGTGGGACTTCCTCAAGCTCTCCACTGCATCCGCCGTGATGCTGTGCCTTGAGACCTGGTACTTCCAGATCTTGGTGTTGATCACCGGGTTGCTTCCCAACCCCGAGCTCGCCCTTGACTCTTTGGCTGACTTCCAATTGGGTAAAACAATGGAGACAGATATTCAGAGTACTCAAGTTGGATTTTGAGGTGTGATATCATTTTCTTTAAGGATTTATTTGCCCCACAAAGTTGCTAATGCTCACCGGCAAAAATCCTGCAAAATACAACAAAATCTCAAATGAGATTACTAGATAGTAATTTTAGTATTTCTCCATAATATCTCTAGGAAAGTATAACATCCTCGATTTTGACCCTTTTTTGGGTCCCAATTAGAAGGCTAAGCTAGATAGGCCAATCTTCCTGAAGAACAAGAGTCAAATGCATTAAATGGAGTAATGAGTATGGAGGCTTAGGTGTCTTAAGTAATTAATGAAAGAAGATGACTCATAAGCTTAGGTGTATACAAGCCATTAATGAATGGGGTGAATCACATGTCCATGTGTCCATATTAGATTAGGGTCATTATTTCCTCTACTTTGAGACTTCGAAGACAAGTTATTTCCAACTTTAAATGCTTGATGAATCATCGGCCAAGTAACTAATGAAGGATGGTCTTGGATAATTTATCCTCAAATCAAGTTTCCTCTTTAATTTGATCCTTGAGGGACCAAATTACATAAATTTTGAACCCACAAAGACCACTTGGACATGAATCAACAAGAACCTACTAAATTCGATTAGGAACTAGTCAAGAAGCGGTTGAACTAGCATGAACTGGCCCAATCAATCTAACCAGCCATCACCGAGGCGGGCCCGTTTGGCCCCTTGCCCGGCCAGTTTTGAACCTTTGGCAATCAGAACAAGATGCATAAAATTAATACAAAAGAGAAAATTGGGGGCTTGCGTCGCGAATTAGTAAAAAGCGCTTAGAGAAAAAAGGCATGAATTGTCCCAACTTCTTAGGGCTCAAAACTTGGTCTATCGGATGCGCTAAATTCTCAAATGAGAGCTAAATGACATCTCGGGGACATTTTCCAGGTCGAAAAGATAAGCAGCATTCACATTGCTTCAAGCTTTATTTTTGTCATGCAACATTTGCAAAAGAGATTTTTATGCGAGGAGATCTACCATGCTTCCTTTAATACTTACAAACTTGGTTTCGATCAAAAGGATCGTATTTTTTAAAAAAGTTTGGCTAATAAGATTTCTGTAGATATGAAAATCAAGTCAATCAAACGTTGGATGGAAAAATTATGTATATTGAAATATGATTCATTTTTGTCAAAAATATTTTTAAAAATAGAACTTAGTTTTTTGAAAAACTAAATTGGATAAGTGCAACAAAAGTCCCATAAAAATGAATCGCAAAGAAATTCAAAAACATAATCATTAAGAAGGATATTAAAGGATTGCATCCTACAGCTCTTGGCTTGGTTGCACAAACAACGGTGTTAAGGTAAATACACGATAGGTTCTATTTGGTTATGTCATTCTTTTATATTTTTTTCAGCAATCCTTATCCAAGAGCCTATTTGGTCTTTCACTTTCATTATTTTTTGTCATGTTCAATGGGCATGAAAATGCAAATCCAGAAGATGGACCTTAGTGATCACCTCTACGCTTCAAGCTTTATTTTTGTCATGCAACATTTGCAAAAGAGAATTTTATGCGAGGAGATCTACCATGCTTCCTTTACTTGAGATACTTACAACACTTGTTATTGACCAAATCTTTAAGCTTAGTTTGAAAAAAGATAAGCTTCTAGGTTTTAATTTGGAGAAAATAGAGAATAGGTAAGGTAAAAGGTAAGATAGGAGGAGGATATCTTTAAGCTTAGATGAAAAAAGATAAGCTTCTAGGTTTTAAATTGGAGAAAATAGAGAAAATTTGGAGCTTAATGTGGTACATTCACGTAGACTCTAACATGACCTTACCGTTATCTCAAGAATCGTGTTATTTTTAGTTTTAGCAGAGAAAATATAATAAGTTTTCAGCTCAACCGTCCATTTGACCTAATTCTTGAAAAAGCAAACGCCCAACAAATTTTCAACCAAAGGTACCATACTTTTCTAAAGTTCGGTTGGTGAGCTTATTAAGTTAATTGGAGGTTGGACGAAAAAATTATTACAATCAAATTTTGGTCATTTTTGTTATAATCTATTTAAAAAGGAACTTACTCTTTTGAAATAAAATTGGATAAATGCAACAGAAGTCATATGATAAGGTCTTGAAAACCACAAATAAATTTGAAAAATTAGTTACTAAGGATATTGAAGGAACTCCTACAGCTTTAAGTTTGGCTGCACAAACAAGTTGTCCAAGGTAATACACATTATGTTTCATTTTTGTGTTAATCGTGCATATATTTTTTTCAACACTTTTTTATCCAAGAGACTATTAATCTTTCACCTTTTACCATTTTGTGTCCTTTGCAATGTGCATGAAACTGAAACGCTGGAAAATGAAGCAACCGCATTTGCTTGAAGTTCATCCATGGAAAATGCTACAAGTTTTATTTGTCATGCAACATGCTAAATATAGAGCTTTACATGAGGAGATCTGTCGTGCTTATGTTAGTTGGGCATCTAATTTAGATATAGGCAACACTTTAATTATTGACCAAATCTTGAAGCTAAGATTTAAATAGAAAAAGTTAAGCTTCTAGGTTATAATTTGGAGAAAATAGAGAAAAGCTAAGATAGGAGGAAGATTTGGAGCTTAGTTCAATTTGTCTAAATCTAACGACAAAATCAAATGGTATAACAATTGTTAACGACTATGACCTTAAGCATATTAAAAAGATTTTAATCCAAAAGCCATCACCTTAAAAATTGTGTTGATTGTAGTTTTAAGAAAGAAAATATCATAACTTTTCTCCATGACCATCCATTTAGCCTCATTATCAAAAAATGGAACTCCCAACTATTTTTCAACAAAGGTACATATTTTTTTCAAAGATTGGCTAATAAGCTTCCCGTAGTTATAAAGTTCGGTTGATAAGCTTTCCGTACATATAAAGTTCAGCTAATAAGGGCACGCATAGAAACCATTCTATTTTTGTTCTAAAAATAAGTTTGGAACAAAAATCTATTTGGTAACGCAATTTCACTTTTTTATCTCTAGAATAAATTTTTAGTTCAAAAATAGGCTTGGAACAAAAAGAAAAAGTAAACATTTTCTACTTTTCTATTTCTATAATTGAAGTGTAAAATAAAAACTCTTCTCATTGCTCGTCCTCTCTATTAGTTGGTTGCCCATTCGTTACCGCCCAATATTAATCGCCAACCACCTGTTGTCGTTCACTATTTTCTTTGCCTGCGCCGATTGCCAGCCATCGACCCCCATCATTTACCGTCACTCGGGAGGGAGAAAATTTATGTTGTTATCAAACAAATTTATATTCTGAAAATATAAATTTTTTGTCATTATTAAATACGTATATTCACTCAAAAACTCAATTTCTGGCAAAAACAGTTATTATTCGCACCCCAAGCTTTCTATACATATAAAAATTTAGTCAATTGGATGTTCGACGGAAAAATGATGTGTCATCAAATCTTGGTCATATTTTTTTGTCAAAAATCTTCTAGAAAAAAAAAAATTAGTTTATTAAAATCAAGTTGGACAAGAGTACCAAAAGTCCTATAAGAAGGTCTTGGATGCCACAAAGAAATTGAAGGATTGTCTCCTACAACTCTTGATTTGGCTGCACAAACAATGATGTCTAAGATAATATACATCTCCGACCAAAAAATAAAACAAATAATACAGGTATAGACAACACTTAATTTTTGACCAAATCTTGAAACTTAGATTAGGTTATAATTTGTGGACGAAATTTTTTTATTTTTTCGTCAAAATAAAGAAAAGTTAATATAGGAGGAAGTTTTGGAGCTCAATGTTGTTCAATTTGTCCAAAATCAACAACCGAACTGATTGTCAACCATGGACATATGACCTTGAGAGCTTTAATACGAATTTTAATCCAATAAAGTGGTACATTCATGTAGACTCTGACATAAGCAGGCTACCATCTCAAGAATCGTGTTGATCGTAATTCTAACGAAAAAAATATCATGCCTTTTCACCATGACCATCCGCTTGACCTAATTATCCAAAAAGTGAACTCCCAACAATTTTTTTAAGTAGGTACCATAATTTTTTCAAGGTTTAACCAATAAGTTTTTTGTAAAGGTAAAAAATCGAGTCAATTGGACGTTATACAAAAAATTATATACAATCAAATCATAGTCATTAAAAAAAAAGTGAAAAGGGGGAAATGGTTTCTAAAATAAAATTGAATAACTGCACCAAAAAGTTCGATGAGAATCTAATTTATGCTACAAAGAAATTTGAAAAATTAATTACTAATAAGAAGGATATTAAAGGATTTCCTCTGACAACTTTTGATTTGTTTGCACAAGCAACGTTATCTAAGGTAATAATACACAATACCTTGAATTTTCTTCTGTCATTCTTTTATTTTTATTTTTTAGGCACCCTTTATCCAAGAGCCCATTCGATCTTTGAATTTTATAATTTTGTGTAGGGGCATGGAATGCAACTTCAGAAGATGGACCGGATGATCACCTGATTTTCTAAACTTTATCCCTGTCATGCAAATATTGCTTTACATGAGGAGATCCACCGTGCTTGTAGACAACACACTTCAATTGTTGACCAAAACTTGAAGCTCTAAAGTTCTACGTTACAATTTGGAGAAGATAGAGAAAAGTTCATATAGGAGGAAGATTTTTGAGCCAAAATTGTTCAGTTTGTCCACATTCAACAACTGAATTGAAAGGTGTAATAATTATTAAGCACAACTATATATACTTGAGGGTATTACAAAGAAATTAATCCAATAGGGTGGTACATCATATAGATCCAAACCTAAACTTACCATCTCTTCGAGAATCATGTTGATTGTAGTTTTAACAAATTAAAGTCACAATTTTTCAACACGGTCGTCCATTTAACTTAATTCTCAAAAAAGTGAAATCCCAATAACTTTTCAACAAAGTACCATATATTTTTAGAGTTCACGCGAACTCTCAGCATGCTCTGAATCATGAACTGCCCGATCTCGCCGGAGATTTGAGATGATAGTTTCTACGGGTATAAGCCTCTTCTCAATATTCTCACTAAAATTCCAGTGCGACACTAACTACTAGTTCTCTCGATCATCCTATCGTCTCTCTACAATCTCCTGAAGTTCTACTTCTTGGAAGATGGCTTTTCTAGCTTCGGAGGGGCTCGAATGGAGCTGACTTGCGGGTAATGCTCCGATCTCTTAGACGGCTTCGTCTCCAAGCGCAAGGTCCTACATCGACTGTGTGCTATTAGTGCACCGCAAAGTGGGCGTTGTAGTGGGGCGGGAAAAATGGCAAAGTCGCCTTTTAGCTGCTTGGACTTCCATCGGGCCCTCCTGTCCTGGAACGAAATGGTCATCTTGGCTCCAATCACTCTAGCTTTGCAGCCCCAAATTTCTAGCGAGCTACAGCTTCTTCCGAGGCTCTTATCTCGATTTGGAATCTTAGATGGACTCTAATGACCTCGACTTAGCCTCTTCTGAAGCTCTCGCTCACTCCCCCACAAATAATTACCTACAATTTAAGTAGTAATTTCGATGGGTTAGGATTAGGGTTAGGGTTTGCTTTTTGGTCCTAAATTAGCCCCAGTTTGTCAGTTTGGGGCAAGAACAAAGGGCCAACAATGTCCTATCTTATGGCCTTTTCTGATAGGATTTATTCGGTAGGCCACATCAACTAATTTATAATAAATTAGTGTCACGTCAGATTTTTCCGCAAAATAAATACTCGATAATTTTCAAGTGAATGGTTTTTAACTAATCTAACAATTAAGTAATTATGAAAAAAAAAAGAATTTATGATATTCAAGCCAATGCAGTGAAAAAGTCATTTTTTCTGAAAAAAGTAACACTCAGATTTTAAATTCAAGGAAGGGCGTCTTTTATTTTGATGAATTCTTGAATGATGGAAGTGGTAAGGGTACATACACGTTAAACAGGCCATGCCAAAATGACTTTTTTCGGCCCAGCTCAAACAGTCGAGTCTTGAGTTTTCTAGGCTCAGTCTATAGGCCCAGCCGAAGAAGGCAAAAGGCTTGGACTAAAAAAACTCGATTTGGTCCGGGAGGGTTGGGCTTTTAGCCCAAATTTTTAATATCTTTGTTTCCAGAATATTATTATTTTTCAATTTCAAATCTCGCATATGCAATTACCAAGTAGCTAACATAAAAATTATTCAAGATTCACAAATTTCATCAGAGCAAACAAAATTGTCTCGTCTCAATTTTAACCTGGCATAACTTTTAATCACCCAAATGAAGTTTGAAGGTTAATTTCATATACATACACACGCACACACATTTACTTTAGAGGTTATATTGATAACAAATTAATTATCTTTATATTCTGGTCTTATATTTTCAAAGTTTGCATTGTCTATTTTTGAAATACATTGGGGTGATCTAGGCGAAACTTCAGATCGGCTTGACTACTTGCCCAAAGATTAGCCCAGTTGTACTCGAACTCAAAAATTTAGGTTTGATTTTAATTTCGAGATTGCCAGGCATTTTTTGCACCCCTAGTCAGTGAGAACACATACCACCCTCAAGAATTTCAATTGATCTTAAATACCCAATTTCATCTACTTGACGAAATAAAATTATAGAATTGTCATTTCAAAATGATTAAAATGATGGATTTATCAATTTCAATAGTAAATAACATGAAGAAGATCTTTTATCTTAGGGGTATCCTGCAATTCTTTCCAGTTTCACAAATCACATTAATCAAACAATGGTGCAAGAGGAACTCAATCTATTTGTTCAGCGAAAAATCAACTATGAGAAAAGCATTTTTTCCACTGTCCTCTATTTGGTATCAACTGGGGGAATAAGCAAATGCAAACTATTTTTTAATAACACAAGCCTATGCTTAGATTTCTAAAAACGAGCTTGTTTTCCTAAATAAATGAGTGTGGCAAGATGCACATGTTCCCAATAAAATATCCAATAATTATGTGTCATTCGGCAAATACTAGCCATTGGTACCTACCCTAACAACGGTTGATTTGAGCCCCTTTTAAACACCTACCTTTTAGCCAGGCTTGACCAAATTTTCACAAAAAAAAACGAACTTTGTAACAATTTCGAGTGGAGGATACATTTCGACGTCCAATTTATCCAAATTGGATTTGCCGGTTCACTAGACATTGCAACTTTTAATAATAGTCATTCAGTTCGTAGAGTCCGGACAAAACTGTGATTTTCATAAATCAAGTCATGAGATCGTAGGCTTTCCTATGTCTTGCGAAGGATTGCGGCTTTTCATGTTCAAATGTTGGGTCGCATGCGTTCCAGGGCACAAAAATTGGGTCGATCTATTCGACCCGTGCCATTGCCCGGTTGGTGGTTCTAGGCCAGCTTGCACGGTCCCTGGCCCACACTCATTGGTGTTGGGCCAAAACGAGCCCAGAGCGGGCCCAGTGATTGTTCAACCTGGTCTGGCGGCTTGAGCGCAATGGATAGGGTTCGAATGGACCTGTCTAGCCCTATTCGGGCCTTTCCCAGCCCAATTTGGGCTAGCTCGCCCAGATGAAGTTTGAAAGTCAATTTCATATTTTTATGATTCTGCAGGTTACGCAAATAACAAATGACTTACCTTTATATTTTGATCCTATCTTTTCAAAATTTAGATGCATTTTCTATTTTTAATATACATTGGGCGATCTAAGAAAAAACTCAGGCCGGCCCAAATACCTGCCCAAAGAATGGCCCAGTTGAACTTGGGCTCGAAAATTTAGGTTAGATTTGGGTTTTTAGACTGTCCGGGCATATTTTGCACCCCTAGTCGACGAGAACACATGCCGCACTTAAGAATTTCAATTGATCCCAAATACCCAATTTCATCTACCAAAAGAAAATAAAATTATAGACCTGTCATTTTTTTTTTCACACACACATATATGACGGATTTACCAATTTCAATAGCTCGGATGGATGCGGAATGTACACATCCAATTCTCACGAAAAAGAACTTTATCTTAGGGTTGTCCTGCATTGCTTTCAAGTTCAATAAATCACGTTAGTCAAGCAATGGCGCTAGAGATACTCTGTCTGTTTGTCTGGCGAAAGATTAGAAGTGAGAAAAAGCATTTTCCCTTTGCCTGCTTTTTGGTATCAATTGGTGAATGAGTGAATGCAAACTATTTTTAAGTAACATGAACTTACACTTAAATTTCTAAAAATGAGGAACTTATTTTCCTAAATATTTAATTGAGGGTGGCAAGATTCGCAAGCGCATGATGAAAAATTCAATTATTATGTGTCATTTGGCAGATATTAGCCATTCGTTACTGTTCTGACAGCGGTTAATTTGACCCCCTTTTTTTTTTTTTTTTTGTCAAAACAGCAGATATATATATTAACTCACGATTGAACAACCACAGTACATAGCTTCGGAAAACAGAAGATCCAACAGATAATGCGGAGGAGAGACAACCCAATTAGAGGGGAGTAAGGAGAACCCATGGGCTTTGGCAACCCAGTCAGCGAGGAAATTTTCTGTCCGTCTACAGTGCTGGATCTGAAAGTGCGGGAACGAGGGCAAAAACGACAGAGCTTCAGCAAACAGAGCTTCTTGTTTCCATGGAATCAAATTAGGGTTTCGTACGGCATCAACAAGCACGGAGCAGTCGGATTCCAGCAGGATGTGATCGTGATTCTTCCTTTTCTTCAAGAGAAACTTAAGGGTAAGATTGAAAGCCTGTGCCTCTGTTTCTAGTGCTTCGGAGGCGGTAACACTACAAGTAAAACCATCGAGCAGGTGGCCAACGGAGTCTCGGCACACACAAGCCACTGCGCCTTCGCGGTGAGATGTTGGGTAAGCTCCGTCTATGTTTATTTTGATAACTCCAAACTCCGGAGGACGCCAGATCTGAGCACGATCCTTTTGATGTAGATCCGTTTTGCGCTGCTGCTGTATCAACGGCGCCCTGTTGCAGATGAGGGTGGATCTGGCATTTGCAAGGGCCAACTGGACAACATGCTGAGGATTCGGTCTGTGCTGGCGAAATACGAAATCATTGCGGCTCTTCCAAATCTGCCACAAAACAGAAGCTATAGTCTCCAAATCAGGTATGGCAGACCTGTTTTCGATTAAATCTACTAGCCAAGCATCGAATCTATTAACACCATGGGATTGGGACGTCAGGCGAAATTGTGGATGAGACCATATGGTTTGTGTCCAATTACATGACAGAAAAATATGTAATTGACCTCCTTGACAAGAGAAGCATTCATTTCCTCTGTCACCATTGATGGACATTGATCTAGAACAGGCCGATAATTGCGATATCCCACAGAACAGTATAAATTTTTAAAGAAGTGCAAAGTCATATCCTTCAAAAGGTTAGGTTCACGTACCCATTGATATTGGTCATTCTGTAGCATGCTGATGCGATTGCGTTGTCGCCTTTGAATAGTGGTAGCATGGAAAAATTTTGTGTTCTTGTCCCCCCATCTAAGCCATTTAATTCTTGAACGCATTGCCCAGTACTGCTCCTCCTGTTGCCACAGCATCTGTATTTGTTGTTTTAGATTATTAGCCAACGTTTGGTCATACTGACTATTGGGTTTGTTGATCAGATGTTGGAGTTGCTGCTTGAGAATATTGATTTGATGATGAGCATGAGAAAACTTCGATCGACTCCAGCTTGTTAGGGCCTCGGAAACAGCCTTGAATTTCTGAGGTAGATTCATTCCACTAGCGTGACAAGATTGCCAAGTATCTTCAATAATTTCACGACATTCTTGGTCCTGAAGCCAAAAGGATTCGAATGTAAAATTCTTCCTTTTTTTTCCAGGAATAGTTGTAGTAGTTAAGAGTAACGGGCTATGATCAGAACCAAGTGCCGGTAAGGCAAAAACTTCGGCGGCAGGAAAGGTAATTCTCCACTCCATAGTACAAAGCACCCTGTCCAATCTTTCCTTGATAAATTCATCGCCTTCTCTATTGTTAGCCCATGTAAATGCACAACCCTTGCTAGCCACATCCATCAATGAACAGTCATTTAATAGTTCACGAAATGAGTACATGCGGTTATGGTCTGCCGGACGCTTGCCAACTTTCTCCCAAGGATAAACTATTTCGTTAAAATCTCCAGCACACACCCATGGTAATGTATTGTTGTTACTAATCTGTCGCAAGTCATCCCATAGGTGCTGTCTTAGTTGGTATACAGCCGGTGCATGTAGACAAGTAATACGCATTGTTATCCCTTGCTCGGCTTCCGTACACACCATATCAATGAGTGCCGAAGTCTGCCATTTCACTGCCAAAGAAACACGCTCATTCCAAAAAACCACTAGGCCGCCAGCGAATCCAATAGGATTTTCAATAACCCCATTAGGATATCTCAGCATTTTTTGCAAACTTTGGATCTTCACTTCCTGATTTTTAGTCTCCATCAAAAAGAGAACGTCGGGCTTTTCTTGGGTCACTAAGACCCTTAGAGCTTGAACTGTCAGGGTATTGCCCAAACCCTGACAGGTCCAACACAATAGCTTCATTTGTCTGCTGGTGGCTGTTTTGGGCCAGCCACCAAAGCCCGAACACCAGCTTCGTCTGCTAGAAAAATAGGGGTCTCCATGAGATTTGAATCCGTATGGTCCTCTATGATTAAACTCCTTGTGTCATATGGGTTATATCTACGCTGTTTTTTGGCCGAGCCCAAAGTAGGTTTCGGCCTCGTATTCTTCATCTTCTTTGGTACATTGATCTCCATAGGTTCAGACTGAACTCCTTTCAACTTGGTGTCTGCAGAGATAATTGCTGTATGGTGCTCAGCTGAGTGATTCTGGAGCTGTTGCGCAGGTATGAGTGAGGGTTCCCGGTAACTTTGAACAGCACTGGATGTATTGGCTGCTGGAATTATAGATGGTGGGGCAGTAAGGGAACAGTCGATATCTGTACAGGTGGAGTTTCAGGTACAACTTCTTCAACTTGCGCTGACTTTGTCTGTGGAGTATAAAAAGTGTGCCAGTATGGACTATTTACCTTTACTTCAGCTCGAAGCCACTGACCATATGCCATTTTCTCTTTACCTTCATGCTTAGCTTCATTATAGGGAATGTCTTTGCAGTACATCGCATTATGCCCAAGTTTGCCACATGAGTAGCAAAAGTTCGAGAGTCGTTCATATCGGAAATCCAGCCACAGAGGTTGACCATTAATCCTAATCAGCTTTCCTGTTATAAGAGGTTTGTGCAAGTTAACTTCAACTCTTACTCGACCTACTCGTGATGATGCACCGTCCTTTGAATCAACCTTCACCTCTATTATCTGACCAATATGCTGTACAGCCTTCCTAAACATACGATCAGAACACCATTCTAAAGGTAGCCCAATCACTTGTATCCAAAAGGCGCAGGTAGAAAAGTCGTAACAATGGAATGGTGTATTCGGGATCCAGGATTTGAGGATAAGTAAATGACCTGAGAATTGCCAAGGGCCCCCTTCAAGAATTCTCTGTTTTTTGGCTGGGGATTGGAATTTTGCGACGAATATCCCTTCCTCACGCTGTGAAATGTCCACTGAGTCAATCCTCCAAGCTTTTTCGTGTGGTTTGGAAAGCTGGAAAGTGAATGGATGGATTGGACGGATTTTACCAATAAGAGCTAACCTACATTCTTCTAATGTTTCAGGCGAAGGATCATCATCCCAGTCTTCAATTGTCTGTTCAGTGGTGAGGCGACCCAAGCTAGAACAAAGAGCGGCCAGACGCGAGGCACCGGGTTGGTCGTCCGAAGCCATCCAGAATACAGGCAAGGCAGAAAATCGAACTACCCAAACTTGAGAAAACTAAGACCAGCGAGAGGAAGCGGAAACATACGTAACTATAATCGTGCACCCTCAAGTAACAACAAATCCACCGCTTCATTGACTAAAGAAGGGAAATTGGAGACATGCAGAGCTAACCAGGGAGAATTGTTGGAGACTTGAGTGTGCCCGCCTGCCATGGTAGTCCGAGAGAATGAAGCCACCCAATTGCGAGTCGATGGTGAAAGAAGCGGTGAATGAAACAGGGATACCAGTAAAGAGTTAAAGGAAGTCGAAGAAGTAAGAAAAGGTGGGTGAAAACAGGGATATCAGCGAAAGGATGAAGGATGCCACCTAAATCAGGGGTCGATTACAGGAAAGCCATCAAAAAAGCAGTGGATAAAGAAGAAACGATGGAAAGGAAAGGGAAAGGAACAAGGATCGGAGGTGTAGAAAACTACCAAAAGCGGTAGAGAGAGCTCTACAAAGCGAGAGAGATCGAGAGAGTTCCATCTCTTTCATGTCCACTTATCCTAGTTGCACAATTTGACCCCCTTTTAAACACCTACTTTTTAATTAAAATGTACAAATTTTCACCACAAAATAAACCTTGATACAATTGTGAGTGAAAGGGTACGTATGACATCCAATTTATCCAAATTGAACTGTCGAATAACTAGACATTGTCAGTTTAATAATAGCCATTTAGTTTGTAGAGTCTAGATAAAATTGTGATTTTCATAAATCAAGTTTCCTCTGATCTGATCTGAAGCTTTCCTCTGCCTTGAGAAGCGAAGACATTGCGACTTTTCATCTTGATTGTACATTTAGCCCTATTCGTGGAAATCTAAGATCTTGACACTTTCTATATATCAAACCTCATTCTCAAATGTTAGGTTGCGATTGTTTCAAGGCACAAAAATCGAGTCGATGGGTCCGACAACTCTCATGTACAAGCTGATTGTATTCGTGGTACACTCCCAAGTAGAAAGCTAATCGTGCTCAAGGTTCAGTCATAATTATAAACGCAGAAAAGAACATTGAGATACCGATAGATGGCCATTTTAGGTTTTAGAATTCAAAGACTTGCAAGTAGTGAAAATAAGGTTAAGAAATTTCGAAGTCTTTATAATTAGAAACTGTCTAGTCTACCCTTGATCCACATGTATTCCTTACTATAGTGACATGCACATTAAAGGAGAGAAAAGGCTAAACAAGAGTTTCCCTACACTTATTTGGAAATTTCTTTTGGCATGAACCATATGTAAACTATATACATGAATATTTTCCGGGACCCCAACCTTCCTTTCGGACCATATCAACAGAAATAGCCATTAGGACAGGATTATGCTGCAACTGGCAAAAGGCCGTTATGCCTGAGTAATGCGTCAAGTGAAGGCTCACGTCCTCGAAATTCAATGAAAACCTGGGTAGAGCAAAAATGGCACAGTGAGAACGTCCAGTAAAACTAACCAGATTGTGTAAATAATGAGTATGTCATGCAAAATTACAACTTCCGAACCTGGAGTGGATGTTTTCCACCTCCAAGAGCAAGAATAGTCTCTCGAAACCTTCGGCCTGTTTCTTTGAGAGCCTGTCGACCACGCTCCAGAGATCATGATAAAAACCAACAATTAACATATTTAAAGGAGCTTCATAACTGAATGGTAGTGGACAGGACAAGAAGACTGCCCGTGTGCAATGTTTTCAGAAAACTTGTTGATGACCTGGCATGATGTTGGAGGTGAGGTTGTCTAAGAAGATTGAATATAGAAAAAAGAGATTCTAATATCGCCCAAAAGATTTTTACTTACGTTAAGCCATGGCTTTATTATGGGGAGCTAGATATTGGGAGTGTCAAAACTTGGCACGGAAAGATACATAGAGTCAGATTGGTAATCATTCTATTCCTAAAAAAAATTTCTAATTGGAAATAATTCTTTTTTTGATTTTGTTTCAAGAACAAATTCTAAACATTTGAAAACGTTTGGTAATTATCCAAAATTTTTATTTCGGGATAGAATTGCATTTGGCATCATTCTCAAAATTTCGAATCTAAATCATTTTCTTCTAATTTTTTATTTTCTTTTTATTTTCTTTTATCTTCTTCCTCAGCTAGTCGTCGGCCTTGGGATGACTTGCAAACTCATTGGAGTGTTGTTGGTAGCTGGGTGAGGCTTGGCCAAGCCCTAACTAGGTGAGGCAAGGCTTGACCTTGCCTAGATTTGGCGAGGTCGAGCTCGCCCAATCGCCGACAACCAAAATTTTTTCTTTTCTTTTCTCTTCTTCTTTCCTTCTTGTTTTTCTTCCTTTTCTCTTCTTCTTCCACTGCCACAAGTCGCCGGTGGAAGAAGAAGAGAAAAGGAAGCAAAACAAGAAGGAAAGAAGAAGAGAAAATAAAAGAAAAAATTTCGATTGGCTTGATTTTGGAATTGTTCCTAGGAATAAAGAATTAATTTTTTTTCTTACTTTTACCAAAAAAAAAAAAGAATTAACTTTTTTTTTTTTTTTTTTTAACTTCTTGAGCCTACTCCAAATCTATTCCGAGAACAAAAAATTTATCAAACGGATTTTTATTCTAAATTTACTCCGAGAACAAAAGAACTAAATCAAACACTATTTGGCCAATTGTCAAACATGCCCTTAAGTATCCAAAGTTACGAAGGTAACACTTAAGTATCATTTTTTTTTTTTTTTTAATAAAATGGGATACTTGAGTTCAAGTCTAGTGAAAGTGGTCAGAAATCCCATATGGTAATTTTTTAATAAAATAATTTGCTTATGTGGCATGCTAGAGAGTTGATTCGGTGACAAAGAACAAAAACAATTTCATTTTTTTTTGAATTTTAATATAATGTTAATTAAATTAAAATATTTATATTTATATTTTAAAAAAAAAAAAAAAAAAAAAGCGGAGGAGGAGGAGGAGGAGGAGGAGGTGTTAGAAGGCAAGCACTAAGCCCTTGGGCCTTCCCACCATCATTGGGAAAGGCTCGATGGTGGGGGAAAGGTTCGTTGGGGTCATTGGGCCCTAGCCAAGGGCCGACGTTCCTAGTTGACTGGTGGTGAGGGCTTGCAAGCCCTCATCATCTTTTTTTTAAATAAATATATTTACTTTTAACTTTAATTTAATTAATATTTATATTGATTATATAGCCATGCCAGCAAAACAATGTCATTTTTGCACTTGTCTAGTCACATCCCGTCGTGTGCAAAACGACGTTTTGCACGTCCACGTCAGCAAAATGATGTCGTTTTTACACTTGTCTAGTCACGTCATTATGCAAAACTCGCCTGAAAATCATCACATTAGTATTTTGGCAAATTTTTTTCACCATTGGTACTTAACTAATCCATTTTATTCAGATTTTGACATTTAAGTGTTACTTTAGTAATTTTTGATACTAAAGTGTCCCCCTATGTCAAATTTTGGCACTTTAAGTGTTTTTTCTACCCCTTACTATGATGTGCTATCAATGATCCAAGGGACCTTTCCATAAGACTCAGGTTTCATCATCTATAAAGCATCTAATGAGCTTCCTAGTCAATTGCTTACTTCCTCCTTCTTTGATCTCATGGAAAACAATCAATTTTGCTAAACTTCTAGAGTGACTAGACCATGCTAATGCATAAAAAAGGGATCACATTGGCTTGCCATTAGAGCTAAAAGGAAATAAGCCATGCATTGGGGTTGAAGGAGAAGAATCAAACAACATTGTTGTTGGGGGTGTGGTTCATACTTCCTCTTACTAAAGGGCTTTTATAGTATAAGTGTATATGTTATTAGTAGTTTGAGTTTGTGCCCATGAATAGTTACTAGGAGTATATAATCTCATTCTCTTATAATTGAGGATTGTAATAGAGATATATGATGTGCTAATTATAGTGAAATCCTCTAATGGATATAATCTTAGTTTAAAGGTGAACTTGGATAAATTTTTGTGTCTCAAATTCTCTTCCTTATTTTTATTCTCTATTAACTCATGATTGCGCACTAAATCCCAACAATTGTGCTACACTAGTCCAAAGAGTTCAACTACACAATGTAATAGGTATGGGCTCTTCCTAATGTGTACAGTTGATGGAGAGCCATGGACATAAGTGGCTAAGCATACAGAGTATGTAGACCATCAGGTTTGACTAGGCTTCCACTCTTTGCTTGGATATTCCAGGATTACTCACCGCTAGTCCATTTGGGGAAGAAAAAGCAATGTTGCATGTTTATTACTATGGTTAATACTATGAAAAATCCCAAACTGGTACATCCATAATAAATTTACTCAAAATTAATTTTTTAACCATTAAAAATCTCAAACTTATATACTTGTGACAAATCTACCCTCTGTTAATTTCTGTAAAATTTCACCGTCAAATTTTTGAATTGGATGACACGTGACAATTGATAGATATACCAATTTGAAGTTTTACCCTCTACTTGTCATAGGTGAACTAATTTGTGATATTTCATGTTAATAATTCAATTTAATATAAACTAATAAAGGGTAAATTTATCACAAATATATTAGTTTTTGTGGTAAAAAAATTAATTTGAGGTAAATTTATTATAATTGTGTCAATTTAAGGTTTTTAGTGATAAAAAAAAATTAGTTTGGAGTAAATTTGTCAAAGATGTATAAATATAGATTTTTCAAGGTATTAGCCCTCATTACCTTCATTGTTTAGAAAAATTGTCCAAAAAGTCCTAAACCTATTGCACTTTTACCTATTAGTTCTAAACTTTTCAATTTTTCTGATTGAATTTTAAACCTTTTTACTTTTTGCTAATTGAGTCTATTTAACTAATTTTGGTAGGAAATTGTTAATATAAATGTAGCTATAGCACATAGGATGGCTAGCATTGACATGAACAAATAGTAATATTTTTTAGAATTTTTTATTTTTATTTTTTTTTTTCCTTTTTTAAAAACTTTTTTCTTTTGTTTTTCCTTTTTCAACTTTTTCAACCATTATTAGACCTCATTGATGGCCAATAGAGTTTGCTAGCCTCAGGTACCAAGGCTAAGGCCACCCTCGCCTAGTAAGGGCACCCCTCGCTTGAGGTTGGCAAGGGCGGCCTCACCAAGCCAGTGAAGGCAATCTTCGCTCTTGCCTCAGGCTGGCAACCTCCGTCGACCATTGATGAGGTCTAGTGATGGTTGGTAGGAAAAGAGAAAAAAAAAAAAAATAATTAAATTAATAAAATATAAAAAATAAAGATATTATTAAATATTGTTCACTTTTATAGCAATTATTTTATATGACATGATTGGTGTCCACGTTAGATTTCTAATATCATATGGACTTAATTTGTAAAAAGTAATGTTTATGATTCAATTGACAAAATTGAAATATTTATGACTAAATTGCAAAAATTTAATAGATTTAAGATTTTATGGACAATTTTTCCATCTTGCTTCACACGTGTATAAACCCAACTTGAGTGGCAAGTACAAGAGCCAAGGTGCTTTTTAGCAGCATTATTTTTTTATTCCAAATATGTCCACAACTTCTCAAACATACCTTGCTGTCATTCAAACCGGCGTCCTCAAATGCAGAAAAAGCATCTGCAGATAGCACCTCCGCCCACTAACAAACACATTCAGGATTAGAATCTCACAAATCATGGAATAAATCAATCTCAAGCATGAATAAGGATAAACCATTACTCAAAAGGGTTGTGTTATATTCAGAAAAAGTGTTTCATCTCTATAAGAAACTAGCTATAAAGGACCTGAAAAAATCTGGCATAACCACCAGAAAAGAATATCCTATACCTGGTAACTGTAATAACCGGCTGCATAGTCACCTGAACATAAGTGAAAAGCAATAGATTCACAGCTGTGTAGATAAAGATCTATCCAATAAGGTATGTATATACTCTCAAAGAACCATTTTGACAGGTAAGAAGACGAACCTACAAATATAGAGTCGAAAGTACAAAGGGATCGGTCCTCTTGAAGTGGAGGGATCACCTCGGTTTTTTCACAAACCCTTCGATCCACATCATATATAGATTCTAACCCACCAGGAACATATTTTGTATGAAGTTGCAGATCTACACTTGCTAATCTTATCTGAGAAATTCCACAAACAATAGAAGTAACAAACAAGTCCTACAATAGTATGATTCCTTGAGAGCAAATTCTTTAGCATATGCAATTTCCAATTTCCTAATTATCTTATTTTACTTTGCTAATGCTCATTCTACGAAGGAGTAACAATCACCCCTGGGAAAATAATTTGATTTGCATCATGTCAAAGTATGTTTAACAAAATAGCATAGTCATAACCATGCTTGCATGGAAAAATTATTCAAAAAGTCATAAACTTACTATATAGCAGTCAATTCGGTTATAAACATTTCAATTGTGCCAATTTAGTCCTAAACCTATAATATGATGATCAATTTAATCATAAACCTTTTAAATCATGCCAATTTAGTCCTAAATCTTTTGACAGTTTACAAATTTAATTCTAAACCTTTTAATGAATCATCAATATAGTCATTCTAGCTAATTTTGACAAGAAATCAGTAACATAGCAATCTAATTAGTGTTTACCATCCTATGTGACAAGGCCGATGCCAAAGCCAACGCCGCGTGGATAACTTTTGAATTTTTTTTTTTTTTAAACTCCATTTATTTATTTGTTTTTTTTAATTTCTTTGTTTTTTTTTCTTCTTCATTGAGTCGGCAAGGCCGCTAACCACAGGTTGAGGGCCGTGAAGCCCTCACTAGTTGCATGCAAGAGTCGCAGCCCTTGTAAGGATCTAGGGGAGGGTGTTGCAAGCCCTTGTGGCCCGGCCTCACTATAGCTAACAAGCACAATGCAAGCCCCTCGCCCAATGCCTCGTAGGCTGTAATGAGGATGTCACGGCCCTTGTTGGCCATAGTGAGGGCTCGAGGGCCCTCACCTAGATCTGGCAAGGGCCGTGATCCTTGCCCATAGTCGATAAGGGCTTTGTGACCCTCGCTCAAGGACCAGTGAGGGTTTTCAACCCTTGCCCAAGGGCCGATGAAGGTCACCGGTCCTCTACTAAGGGGCCGATGGCCACAGCAACATAAAGACAAAGAAAAGGAAGAAAGAAAAGAAAAGAATAAAAAATAATTAGAATAAAAAAAAAATAGTCCACGTTAGTGCCGGTCGCACCATGTAGAATGAATGGCGCTAATGTTGGCTCAACCTCTATGTTAAAGATTTTGGATCAAAATTAGTTGAAAGGACTACATTGATAATTCATTAAAAGGTTTAGAACTAAATTGACAAATTGTAAACAAATTTGTGACTAAATTGGCATAATTGAAAGACTTATAACGGAGTTGACAAATTGTCAAAATGTTTGGGAGTAAATTGAAACAATTGAAAGATCTAGGATGGGATTGACCACCATACAATACGTTTAAGACTTATTCGGACTATTTTACCATGCTTGCACTATAATTAAACAAACTAATAAACAAGCCCCCTCACTGTTATAGGGACATGAACCGATGAAATTTGGAGTCCTCTTGTTTTATCATTTCAAACATGTGTGCTCGGAAGATAAATGCAGCACCACGAGGACATAGACAAGTGAGACAAGAGGAACCGCAAATATCTCTTTGCCTATCTGCTTCAAAGAAAGAGGTGGAGAGAAACATAAGTTTACCCAAAAAGCTTGGGAAATGCCTTTTCTGAGCCGCCTTCCCACAAGGATAGGGAAATGCCTGCTAAAATAGCTTTTCTTCTCTTTGGAAGCATTTGAAACAGTCCTGACATCTAAAGGTGCCACAAAAGTAAGAAGCTGATGAAATGATGAATCATCTCGTTGTTGCTTCTTAACCAGACAAAAGGCTGAAGAACTTGCTTGACTTCTTCTACAATTGTTTTGGTCGGGGTTCGTCATGCCTAAGATATATGTTCAGATTTTTCTCACATCGATTGTGAAAATGCCTAATTCTAAATTTATAAGTGTGAGGGAAAGTCTCATTCTTTAAGCTAACATTTGACATAAGATAGGTTCAAGACCACTCAATATTGATATCAAAGCTCAGGTTACTAACAAGACTGGACTCATAGTAATTGGGGAGATACAGATTGTTGCGGCTTCAACTCGATTTGTAAATATGAGGGAAAACTCCATCCTTTGAACTAACTTTCGGGGTGAGAGAGGCGGCCCAACAAAGCTGCATGCACCAAACCAAGCGAAAGATGTCGAAAGGGAAAAGACTTTGGAAGATAGAATGTAAAGGGAAGAATTAGATGACATGAACAATTTGCAGTTGGTATGATAGATTAGGTAGCAGTTCATCGATAGGCTCTCATGGACTTATATCTTCTTGTCAGCTCATATATATGTCCTTCAACACCACCAAAAGGAAATTCACTTATCATATTAAATGAATAAAGAACGGTCCCAGCTAATTACCAGTCAGCTCAAGTAAATAGCAGCAAAAACTAGAAAATTTTGGAAGAAATTGCTTCTACACCAAATAATACAATTTTCTGGTAGAAAAAAATAGTCATAGGCGAAGGAAAGGAAAATATGAATTCATCAAGTGCAGAAGAACGAAGCAAGACAAGTTTTTCGTAAGTGAGAAGTAACCTGTTCAAGGCTGGAGGAGCCTGCACGAAATGTCCTATCTGCGAGGAGCTGTCCATATTCATCCTCAGGGAGAGTCTCGCCAGTTTCGTAGTGCTTTGCGATTCCCATGATGGTATCCCTGCGGTTCAAGGGTTGTATAATGACTCTCCCAAGGTTACTGACATGCATACACTCATACATAGTGTTTGCAAAGTGTGCATGTGTACGCACACGGAGAGAGCACTTTATTGTGTCAAATATTAAAGTCTGTTTATAGATATTCGACGAGTAGACAAGTATAGCAATGGTGTCATAATTTTCATATCAAACTCACTTGAGTGCCATAATTTTTTTTTTCGTTCACTTAAATGTCACATATGAGTAAAATCGATCATTTGCGTGCCATTTCTAACAAATAGTCATGCGTGATTTTTTTTTGCAATTTTTTTAAAAATTGATTTTTTCTTAATTATTTTTTGAATTTTTGAGTTTTGAGTTTTTATTTTTATTTTTTTGTGCACCAGTTAGTCGCAAAGGCCTTGATCTTGACCAACGAGGCCATGAAGGCCCTAAGGCCATCGTCAACGGCAGGCAACACCTTTGTGGTGAGGGCGCACAGGCCCTCGTTAGATCTGGACAAGGCTAGTAGTGGATTTTCCAATGAGGCAAATTGTTCATGGCATTTAACTGATCGATTTATCAAATTTGTGTCACTTAAGTGAGCAAAAAAAATTACAAAAATTGTCTACATTGGTGTCAATAGTGCCATATAGGTGTCGAATTTTTCGATAAGGTAAATTGCCAATGGCACTTAAGTATTGATTTTTCAAGTTTATGACATTTAAGTGAGTGAAAAAAATTATGATTCACCAAGTATCATGTGAAAGTTATGATACTCCTACTGTACTTGTCTCCTCCACAAGGAGAAAAAGACATTGCAACTTTCATGAGCAGCAAAAAAAGGATAACATCAATGGTAAGAGGAAAGAGTTTTAAGCTACATGGAAAGCAAAGTCCGGATATTTACTCTTTAAGAACTTTACAACAGTAAATACAGAAAAAAATGGATTTATTGTCCTATATGTTAACCATTTCATTTTTATGCATAAAACCTGCGTTATATGTACTGATATAGATGGACTTAAGGATAAGAACGCATTTCTTAATGCGTATTTCCCAAGTACTTATTCTTATGAATTCATGGTTAACTAAACTTAAAAAGAAAGGCACATAAAATAGGAAAAGAGAAAAGACAAATTGAAAATAACATTGTGTAGGAATATGTCACCCCGACATCTCCCAAGAAAATTATTCTTGGTGCAACTACCCATGCCCAAGTTGCGAACATTAATACATAAAACTCAAATCCTTGTAGTAATTCTTTTTTGTTATCTGTAGTATAGATCCTAATAGGCGAACGAAGTAAAGGAGAATAACGAAACTATCGAGACATTGCAAACTGGTTGGATTAATCCATTCACAACTCAACTGCGATATTTCAACATACCCTGACAAGAGCCATAAAAGTCGTCTAATAACATCGACAACAGGGGCCTATCATTTGCCAACTACCAATGAGGCAATACCCTCACTTTTAGTTCCAGAGATAGTACAAAGGCAATGCAACACAAACATCACATAATGCTCCATCAGGAAGTCATCTGTTGTTAATCCCAGTAAATAGATAACATTTTTTTATTTGTGAAGTGCAAACACATATAAACATGATAGCAGATCAATTTGTTCTGAAAATTACCTGTGGTAACACCAGTTCTCCATAAATTGAGAGGGCAATTCCACAGCATCCCACTCTATTCCTTCACTGCCAGCAACAAGGCCTTCGTCCTGTCTAGTTAGCATGTGTTGAAGTGCATGACCAAATTCATGAAAAACCGTTTTAACCTGCCAATTTCAACAATATGTATCTTAAGGCAAAAGTTTAACTAGCAAATGCCAGTCAAGAAGACTAAGAAATTTCATGAACGACAGACCACTATAGCGAGCACAATGTCACAAATCTATCATTCATCTAAGAGACCATGATAATATCCTGTAAACAGTCAAATTCTTGTGGCACAAGAATGGCTCACTCGTACAAAACCTTCATGGTTAATAACCGACGATTCAGTAAGTATCAGGTGTGAATCAAAAAAATTTAGAATGGCAGCAGGTATACCAAAAATTGGACAATAGACCCATCTCTAGATGCAGATATTGGAGGTGAGAAATTTGTATCTTTAGGCTTATACATAGACATATCTTAGCATTACTAGGATTCATGAAATCACATCAAAGAATATGTTGGCATAAAAAATTCTATTGCAAAAAATTGCTTTGCATTTACTTCATTAATCTTCTCCTAGAAACCAAACTTCTCACGCTAACAAGTGTTATTGGACCTACATATTGATTCTTCCAGTAGTCCCGCTCTTGGCAGTGTGGAATAAGGACAATATACAGAGATATCTTCATCGATATGTCTTCATAATAGCAGAAGCTTGAGCCCTATTTAAGCTATTATTGTCCGGAAGTTACCAAAATTCAATTGTTAAATTAAGAGTTGTCGAGACCAGACTAAACAACTCTTGTCTACTACTTTTGTTTCTGATGGCAATATTTAATTGCCACCGGCTTGCATTCGCTTGTGGCTGCGCTAGCTACCTCCATCTCTTTAGTATTTTAGACTCAAATGAGAAAAGGTTAATAAACTGAGGAAAGGAGTTGGAAATTGACCTCTCCGAATGTCATAAGACTTGGCATTTTCCCCACAGGCGGTGTTAGATTGCACACTATGTGAGCAATTGGTAATCTTGGACTTTCACCATCTCGAGACAGCACACGGCTTCGACCAACAACCTTCTCCATCCATGCGTCTCCATGTTTCTCGGATGGTCGAGAGAAGGGATCAAAATAGAAGTATGCAATTGGATTTCCTGAAGAATCTTTTACACAGTAGAATCTAACATCGTTGTTCCAGACCTGGAGGATGTATAACCATTTATCAGAATGCATGGACTAACAGCACAGGAAAGGCAGAAGCAAAGCATTTTACTTAAATACCGGTGCTAGTCCATCAGCAGCCTCAATCTCAATTTCAAAAAGTGTCCTAGCAAGGTTGAAAAGGCCCTCCATTACGTTTGGCAATGAGAAATACGGGTTTAGTTCCTCCTGGGAATTGCAAAAAGCTGTTGAGACTACATGTTCATATTCAAATACATAAATCAGGGTCTAATTATAATGTTAAAAAATTATAACTTACACGGAAAATCAGAGAAGGGTGACATTGCTTGGTATGAAGCCTGATGTATTTGGCATGTATATATATACTCTGATGTATATTTTGGCATGATAATTCGGGAGCAAGTATCTTTGTTTACTTTCATTTCAATAATGCCATTGTTGCTATACATTATACTCTATTATATACATAGATGTGTATGTGTGTGTGTGTGTGTGAGAGAGAGAGAGAGAGAGAGAGCTTCAACCTCACTGACGTCATATTCTGATTCAATCTCAATTCCAAAAAGTGTCCTCACAAGGTTGAAAAGGCCCTCCATTACATTTGGCAACGAGAAATCAGATTCTTTTGCTGCAAGAGAGCACATATGATGCAAAGTGTAGTGTTTTGAAGCTTGAAATACAGGGTATAACATGCACTTTTAAGCAGCATAGAGGAAAATAATAGCGAATAGTTATCACTTGAGAACGCGAAAGTGCAGCGTCAGATATTAGAAGTTCATACACTGACAAGACTTGCATATTCTAGGAATATCCATCCATATCGTACCTTGAACTGCAGCATCCCATGAAGCACTCCTAAGTTTTTCTAGGAGCTCTTCCGCTTCATCAACGGTAGCCATTTTTCTTGCCATGCTAAGCTGATGAGAATCATGCATTAATATGTGATGATAAAGCACTATCCAGTGAGTTGTTCACCCATGCGAATAGATTCCCCTCCGGGACTAATATGGAGGAAAAATTCAGAAGCATACTTAAGAATTTATTACATATATAAGAATCCAAAATCATTTTGCATTGGATTATTCATCCAATTTTAGTTCCGGAAAATTGGAGGCCTGAAAGAACTTCAGAATCAAAGTGAAAATATTTCCATAATTACCTACAATATACCAACGACCACTTTGTCGGCCGTAAAGTTTTTTCTTTTCCCTTGTAAATCATAAACTCATAACAACGGCCAAAAGAAATTGGAGTTGGTTTATAATAGTGATTAATTTGAAAGTCATCATCCGAAAAAAGACAAAAAATTTGTCTAACAAGCTTCAGACTTGTCCATTCATAATTTACACAGAAAAAAAAAAGGACATAAAATGATGAAATTTAAACTAGAAAAATCTCATAAATGGCCTTAAAAACCCATACCTCAGCATAATTATTATATTCTAGAAGCTTTGCTTGTTCCAATCTAAGCTTCAAGATTTGGTCGATAATAAAAGTATTGTCGAAATCTCCGCTAGAGGCCCGAGTATCATAAGCACGGTTGATTTCCTCGCGTAAAGCTCTGTTCTGAGCATGTCGCGTGATGGAGTTATAACTTGGATCATCCAAGGTGATCACCCAGGGGCCATCTTCTGCAGTTGCATTTTCATACCCCTTGAATAAGACAAAAAATGATAAAACGGACGAGCAATCAAACAGACTGAAAAGATGAAACAAGGACATGGCAAAAATGGAAGCTATTGTGCATTACCTTGGACACCGCTGTTTGTGCTGCCAAACCAAGAGTTGTATAAGGCAATCCTTCGATATCCTTCTTATCAGTAATCAATTTTTCAAATTCTTTGGTGGCATCAAGGACATTCTCTTCAAACTTACTGGATAATTTTTCGAGTTCCTGTAATCAACTAATTAATCAGAAGGCAGAGGTTGGGCAATTGAAATGCATAATATAATAATCTACTTTACTACTTTCTTGCGCATAAAGATTAATCTTAACACAATCAATGGCTCTGTGAGGCTTATGTGATGAAATCATCCTAAAATTTTCAAAATGTTCACTAAGACACTAAAATGTAGAAATAACTAACTAATATCTGTAGATCATTCCCGCAAACTATAGCATAAGTGTTCTCATCTTCTCACCCACCGCGTGCGGTTCAATCTCACAGTAACAGCAAGTTTCGGTTTCGATGCAAATAAATTTAAAGCAAGATAGCACGGATAAAGAAGGAATACTGAGAAGTTTTCGCACGTCATTCTTCGAGACAAAATCATGCGAAACAGGGGAATATCTAAAATACAGAGGTCATTTTGCAGAAACAAAGGAATCTTTGCTTTCTACTACGGATTTTTCGAATGCACACAGATCGAGTCTTGATGTAAATGCATTTCCAGACCGACTAGACTCCTCCTGTACTTGATTTTGTAAGTGGTTTTGCATATCTGTGGTGCCTTTTTAATTAATTACCTCACTATTAGAAAAAGAAAATGAGTAAAGTTTTCTATTAGGATTTCTATTTTGTTTTATTTTTTTGGTTGGAATCTATTAGGATTTCACGAAGTGTCCTTTTTTCAGTTTACGGAGGATATTATGTTTCCTATTTCAATTAGGCTTCTTGTCTGATTACATCACTTTTTAAACCTAGAGGTGCAGGACAAGCAGAGCAGCCACCGGACTGAGAGACTATTAGAGCCCCTTGAAGTTTGAAAAATTACTTATATGAGTTCAGAATATATATGAAGAGGCCACAGGTAGAATAGGTAAATGGTAATAGTGTGTAAGGCATTGACATAAAACTCCACCAACAGAAGCTGGAAAAGGTATAGAGTTGAGAGGCTGAGCTTAACAAAAGATAAAATAGGTGAGACTGAAAAAGCAGGAAAGAAGCCAAATTTTATGCACCAGTATAGTGTGTCCTCATTGACAAGATGTGGGCTTCACTTTGAAATTTTGTGTACAAGTGAGATTGGAAGTGCAGAAAAGAAGCTAAGTTTTATGCACCACCGTAGTGTGTCTTCATTGACTAGATGCGAGATTTACTTTGAAACTTTGTGAAATTCATACCGTGTCTGTGTATATCCATGCTGATAAGCCAAGTAAAGAAAACATTATACATACTACACCAAAAGACACTTTGCTTTATCACGGCCACCAACTCATAGATTGCAAAACCTGCACAATTTTGTTGAACTCTTCTCTTTTACCATCTTCCAGGGCAACCCCATTCAGAACTGCTTCCTTTATTTGGACTGTGACAATATTATTTCAAATCCAAATGTCAATTAATCTCAGTACAAAGTATAAGCACTGCACTATGTACGCATAAACTTGTTTTTGCAACTAAAAGGTGAAGGAAACTATGAGATCAGATCAACAAAATGACAATGATATAAATTGAACATTTAAGACACTATGTCATCAAACTACCCAAGACAGGAAAAAAAGGTGATCAAAGACAAATGTTTTACTCACTTTCCACTATACGTTTTTGAGCTTCGTTCAGCACATTCCAATCGGGTGATGCTTGAAGAGCTTTAAAAGCATTGTAAATAGGTTTACTTTGCGCCAGTCTAAGATGAAACTTAACCTCCTCTGCCTGAATTGCAAAAGCAAAACTAAGCCAATGTAAGCATCAAGATTAAAGACTTGGCCAACCACGAAAGCTAAATGGATAAAATGAATTCCCCCGGCCCTACACATGCTAGAGTGAAACGGATACTCATCTAAAAGCATCAGGAGAGGCCATCTCTTACTCACACACTTTAAGTTTCCTATCTTCACTCCTTTTCATCACTCAATAAATCATTTCAAACCAACACCAAGCAAAAGAAATTACCTGGACTTCCTCTATTGCAGCACGCAGCTCAACTGTATCTTTGACTGTCTTGAGATGACTGATCATTCCCCAAACCACATCCAATCGATCCACAATCTTCTCCAATGGCTCCACGAGCTTCGGCCATGATGGCTCCACCGTCCTCTCCAATTCCTCTAGATCACTCTCCTGTGGCATAACCACAAACACATTACAAATGCCAAGACCTCAAATAACAATATCAACAAACGACAATCAAATGACACAGACAAAAAATCATTCACACCAGCTTCTTCAAGAGTGCAAGAATCCCAGGACGGACATGCTTGGCCTCAATAACATCAAACGGGGGAAACTCAAAGTCCTGCAAGAGAGGGTTGCTCTCGACAGGAGCGTCAGCCACAGGTGGAGCTCGGGGAGTGGTCGGTGGAGCGGAGCTAGAGGAGCAGGTGTTGGAGAGGAAGAGAGAGGTGGATCTACAGGGGCTCTGGAGGCAGAAGGAGAAGGAGGAGGACCAGAGAGGGCAAGGGAACGACTTATTGGAGGGAGAATGATGTCTGTCATATCGATGAAGATGATGACGATGATGGTAGACAGAGCGAGAGAGAGCGATGCAGGTCGTAGAAGCCATGAGCGTGAGCATGTTGACTATAATAAGGAAATTGGCCGTCAACACTGAGCCTGTGGCTAAGGACCTCTTTGGGATGCGTCTCATATCGCCTCTCTTGGCAGAGTGGAGGCGGAGGAGCAGATGGTGGAGAGGGAGAGAGAGACAGATGGATTGGTGGGGTTCTGGAGGCAGAAGGAGAAGGAGAACCAGAGAGGGCAAGGGAACGACTTCTTGGAGAGAGAATGGTGTCTGCCTACATTACAAAATTAAGTCAATGTTAGCGTCAATGTATAACATTAGAAAACCACGAAAACCAAACAGAAAAGAGAATAATTGACCAGCAGATGGCATGCATGAATGAAACAAATAATAATCTAAAATCAAAAGTAGAGCCCATCTCTCACTCCAGAACAAACTTACTCGTCTAAGTTCATCCCTTTTCATCTCCGGATCACTCCCCTGCGGTCTAACACAAGCACCATGACAAACACCAAGAACTCAAACTACAATCCCAACAAACATTAAACAGACGAGACAGACAAAAAGATCATTCACACCAGCTTCTTCAAGAGAGCATGCATCTCAGGAGAAACGTGCTTCACCTCAATGGCATCGGGAAACTCAAAGTTCTGCATGAGTGGATTGCTCTCAATGCCAGCGTCAGCCATGGACAGAGCTTGGGGAGTGATCAGTGGAGTGGAGGCAAAGGAGCAGGTGGTTGACAGGGAGAGAGAGGTGTTTCTTCAGGGGTTTTGGAGGCAAAAGGAGAAGGGGGAGGACGAAAGAGGGCAAGGGAACGACTTTTTGGAGAGAGAATGGTGTATCCCGACTCGATGAAGATGATTGCAACGATGGTGGACAGCGAGAGAGCGCGATAGTTAATTCTCTTCTTAAACAGGATCAATTTTATTTTATTTTTAAATTTTTTTGTTGCTTTTCCAATTAATGAACAAACAAGATGACCACCTCCTGCGGTGGCCTAGTTGGATAAGATTCCCATGACCCTATGCGAAGAGGGGAGGAGTTCGAATTCCGCTGGCCGCACGGGATCTTAAGCGTGACGTCGGAGTGGTGGATCATTTGCTAGCGTCACCCCGGATTTGCCTCGCCGGCTGCCGGCTGTACAGGGTTCCCGGGTTACCAAAAAAAAATAAATAAATAAACAGGATGAGAGAGACAGTCTATAATGTTTTGTTGCCTGGATGGTTCACAGATGCAATGGACATTCACGTGGGCAAATCTAGTTGAGAGAGAGAGAGAGAGTCGTCGTCGTCTTGTCCATGAAATGACCGACAATGCTGTCTAGTCTAAAACTTTGTCCAATTTCCTTGTTCAGATGAGGCAAGATGTGTACTGTGCCCTGACTATGAGGCCCACAAAACGGGATAAGTCAAATGGTCTCTGAAAATGCCAATCCTAAATATATGTACTGAGATGACCATTAAGGTGGTTGGAAAGTTGCCACTAGGCAGGTGCCTATGAAAATAGAAGGAAAACGAGGCAAAAAGAGATTTTGGAATTACGTTCGCTTCTTGTGATTGTTGAACATTGGACTCGATAGTCCCCCCACTTATCAATTTTTCAAATTGATTCCTCCGTCTCAGTTTTCTGCCTAAGTTAGTTCGAGTATAGATACGGGCAAGATTTGTGCTCAAGCAATGCCTAATAAAGATCACATGCCTAAACATGTCTTTCTCCTATTAAGCTTGCAACCAAACCCTTATCATTTGGATGTGCAAAAACTGCAAAGTGGATAGCAGTAAGCATTTTGCTTTTCCCTAGCGGATTTCGAGAAAATAAATTGGCTTTTCAGATGGATACAATACACATTCCATGCTACTCTCTGTTCTATTACCAACCACAAAAAAATTTAATGCAAACTACAAAATTTATTCATTGTTTGTTGCATCTGGCAAGTTGTCATGGACAGGGAATGTCAGATATGCTTGTCAACAAATGAATTCCAAGGGTAGTGTACTTTCCAATAAAAGTGTATCCAGAGGGCATAGAAAGTACATTTTCCCAAATGACTTATACATTTTTGCACACATATATATAACAATAGAACAACTATAGTCTCAAACCTATGTCAATTGAAATAAACTATTGCGTTGAATTTGATTTGCCATATGTATTTGCTCAATAAATATACTACTATTTAGATAATATTAGATATCTTTTATAGGGTTGTGGTGTGGAGAGTGAAACTTCAAAAGAAGCAATACAGTATCCATTAGGTGCATTTATAACCTGTGCACTTGAGTTGTTGGGTAGGTACATTTAATGTGGAACCCAACCTAATTCAACAACTAAGTGTGGGAGATGTGCATTCACGATTTGTTTTCTTCAATAAGAAGTAATAATTAAAGGTCAATCTATCGACTTGTGAGGTTGGGTGATTTAGTGCAATGCAACATTAGTGTAGTGCAATGCAACAGGTGAAGGGTTCAAAACCCAGGGAAGGCGCTAGGTGTATTAAGTAGGGATGGAAGTTATGAGGTAAGAAAACGGTTTGAGGTAAGAAAACATTGGGATAGAGGAAGTGAAGTGAGCTAATTAGGAAAAAAATTACAAAAATTCTTGCATTGCAAAAATAACGTACTAAAACGTACAGGTTTTTGCTTCTTTCAAACTACGTGGGAGAGCATCTAGAAGCCTTTTTCTGCCTTTGGCCAATTTTGGATGGTCCCTAGACATCACAAGTGAAATCAGGGGTCATAGTCTATAATGGTTAGCTACGTGGTCGCCTGGATGGTTCCATTTGCATATGCCCTGGACATTCACGTGGAAAAATCTATTTGAAAGAGAGAGAGAGAGTCATCATCTTGTCCTTGAAATGGCCGACAGTGGGGGGCATCATTTTGTCCAATTCCATGATCATGGTTTTGTCAGATACATTTCGTTGTCTAGTCTAAACCTTTGTCCAATTTCCTTGTTCAGGTGATGCACGTGTGTACTTTGCCCTGAGTATAAGGCCCACAAAACGGGATAAAGCAAATCTGTCTGAAAATGCCAATCCTAAATATATTGATTGAGATGACCATTAAAGTGACTGGAAAGTTACCATTTGGCAGGTGGCCATTGGAATGGAAGGAAAACGAGGTAAAAAGAGATTTTTAAATTATGTTATTTCTTGCGATTGTTGAACATTGGACTCAATAGTCTTCCCAGCTTATCCAAATATTAAATCGGTTCCTCAGTCTTAATTTTCTGCGTAAATTAGTTCGAGTAAAGAAACAAGCATGTGGCCAAGCTACGCCTAAGAAAGGTGATACGCCTAAACAAATCTTTCTCCTATTAACCTTGCAACCAAATCCTTACCATTTGGACGTGCAAAAAACTGTGAATTGGATAATAGTAAGCATTTTGCTTTTGCCTAAAAATTTCGAGAAAATAAATTTGGTTTTTGGTAGAGGTGTTAAATGGGTCATTGACCCATTTATTGACCCATTTCTAGTTAAATATGTCATTAATGGGTCAAGTCTCATTTTCCAAAACACCATTGCCTTATTTCCCAAAACACCTATAATGGATTTTAAAAAATAAAGAGGTTGATATATATAGGTCTTAAATGGGTCTAATTTATTAACCCATAAAAAATAAACCCATTTACAGAGAGAGACTCTCTCTTCTCTATTTAACTTTACAAAAATATATATATTTTTTTATAAAAACTGAAATTATAATAATTATTTTTTTTTTTTTTCTTTTTTTTTTTCTTTTTTTTTTTTTTTTCTTATTCCTTCGATCGTGGGCACGGCAATGGCCAGCGACTAGCCAGGCGAGTCTCAAGCTCCCCGGATCTGGCGAGGCTCGAGGCTCGCCGATTTGGCGAGCTCGAGGCTCACCGGCATTGGGCAAGGCTTAAGCCTCGCCAGATTCGGCGAGGGGTGAGCTCGAGCTTGCTAGATCTGGCGAGGCAGATGCCTCGCCCAACGTCGGTGAGGCTTGAGCTCGCTAGATCTGGCGAGGTAGAGGCCTCGCTAACGTCTGGCGAGGGGCAAGCTCGAGCTCACCTAATTGGCGAGCTCAAGGCTTGCCTATGGTCGGTCGCTGGCCATCGTCGTGGCCGGTAGCCAGCCAAAGAAGAAGAAGAACGAAAAAGAAAAAAAGAAAAAAAGAAAAATTAAAATTCAATTTTTTAAAATAATTATTTTAAAAATTATAAAAATTGTCCATTAAATTTGTGTTGTATAAAACTATTTTAGTAATATTATTTTTAATATATATATTATATTGGCATAAATGGGTTAATGGGTCAATTTGGGTTGGACCATTAATGACCCGACTCAAACCCGACCCGACCCACCCATTTAACACCTCTAGTTTTTTGATACAATTCACATTCAATGTTACCCTTATTCTATTACAAACCACAAAAATTTAATGCAAACTATAAAATCCATTCATTGTTTGTTGCATTTCTAGGCAAGTTGTCATAGACATCGAGCAACGTCAGACATGCTTCTCAACAAATGAATTCTAAGGGCACTGTACTTACAAGTAAAAATGCATCTAGAGTCGTAAAATTATATTTTCTCAAATTATGTATGCCATAACTATTATCTTAAACCTATGTCAATTGAAACAAACTATTGCATTGAATTTGTTTTCCCACATGTACTTGGAGTTTGTCGTATCCTACCCTGTTTGCACTAAAATATGTTTTGGAACCTACTCTATTTTTTTTGGTTCGGTTCCAGGGTTTATCCTGTTTGCACTAGAACCTATTTTACAACTGTTGATAGCCTATACAGCTTTCAATTTTACATAAATATATGAGAAAACAATAACGCAATCCTCTTAATTTATATTGAAATATTAAGCATGTGTAATCATTAAGTATTTGAACTTTTCGACTAAACAAAAAACTAAGGATCCTCATGGCCAATAATCATAAACCCAAGCACAAGAACACCTACACCTAGAAGCCCAAGCACCAGAACGCCTACTCCCATTCCATTACTTTGAATCGAAGAGATAAAAGAGGAGTTAAAGACAGAAAAGATGAGCAATCAGCATGGCCTGCCCAAGCACCAGAATGCTTACACCTGGAAAGCTTAGTCCTGGCGTCAAAATCAACGAGACCGTAAAAACCCCATCCCCAATAAGTTGAAAACTAAAAAAAAAAAATAAAAATAAAAATAAACAATTTTGGACTCACCTTCCCGTTGTGTCGGCAAAGGTGGAGAGAGAGAGAGAGAGAGAGGCAACTGATTTTTCCTTTTATTTTTTATTTTTTATTTTTAACGCTAGTAAAAATTGTTTCCAAAACTAATCCAATCAGTCCAATTTTCGGGTGGGCCTTTACTTGGATTGAGAACTAGACCAGTTTCAACTAGTTCTTAAAAAATGAAACTAATTCTCGGACTAGTTCAATTAGGTACCTATTCCCGGACCTTTTTGATACTTAAGTTTTAGCTAACGCATCAATAAAGGTACGAAAATCAAAATTGTATTTGCTGTAGATCTTTTCATGCAAAGCTTTATCTACTGAATAACACTTTGAATTTCATTTACTGCTTTGAGAAGCATCTAAATAATTGTAGAAGATTGAGAAACCATCGATAAGGGTCTAGGTGGCTGGTTCCCACCCCGGAATTGGGAACCATCCACTAAGGCCTTATTTCAAAAAAATAGAATTGTGAATCGTCCATTGGTTTCGTGGATCCACTAGGGAACTAGATTATTGATTCCCGAGTTGGGCCATAGAACCGATCTAAATGTCTCTAACCAAATTACAATTTCCAAACCCTTTTGAATTCTTGAAAAAGTTCAATCGAACTTGAAACTAGATGCGTACAAAAATCATTACAGAATGTATGAAATCAATTAAAGAAACTCACATGAAACCGATCTGATCTCAACATAAAACATGTTTTTTCGGTTCAAACATAATGCCCCTTAGAAACATTTTATTAAACAGGTTATATATGTTTGGCTAAAAGATGAGGAAACTCATTAATGAATTCAGATTTAACACCAATCTCATGCTAAATTATTTTAGGTTGTTCGCAAAGCACATAATTATCTCAAATCATCATTAAAATATATACTAGTTTGATCTGGATGGGTGATTCCCCCCTAAAACCAAAATCTGAGCTAGTACTCACTAGTTCCAATTATTAGGAATGAGAACCAGACCGCTCCCCATGGGAATCGCCTATTTTAGATTGGGTCGGTTCAGTTTCAAGCGATTCCAGATTCTTTTGTACACGCCTAGTCAATACTACATACTTAATTTTGGTCAAGTCTTAAGCCACCCATCAATTGTTTTTGGAAGTATATTAGATAATTTTTTTTTAATTCAAATCTCGACATGTCGCCTAGATACTTATTTGACATTGATATTGATTTACAAGGTTGTTTTTTCATGATAGTGGTGTGACTATATTTTCATGTAAAAGTGTTTATGAAAATGTCAATCGAAAAGCAAAATTCAATCTTGACATTGTGAGAATGGTATGACACAACTACAAGCACATGCAACAAGATATGACAAATCGGGTGCAATAGATGATGATATGACATGACAACACCAATGTATAAATGTCGATTTTTAAAATGAACAATGAAATATGATAAAAAGTAGTTGTTCTATTGATTTAGGAAAAAAAATTACAAATTTTGAAGCAACCCAAATCACACAGAGCATATTGAGATTATCACTTGAGGGATCCACTTCATCTGCAATGGACGCGATAAACAACTTATTTTATGATCCGCCTCGACGATTAGCTACAAACATGATGCAAAGGTTTTCGTTAGCATTCTATAATACATGTCCAATCCATAGTTTTTCTTTTCAGAAAAAAATGGGTCTTGTTAGGAAAATTAGTAAAATCATCAAATAAACGTGAAAAGGTTTGATTTTGGTGGGCAAATCCGAACGGAGAGCACGCTGAAGAGGCTCATGGACTAAACGCACCTATGGGATGAGATAAACATGATTACGGCCTCGTTCTTTCGTTGGATTTGAAGGTCAATTTGCACATGAGTGGATCCGTATCTCTCTGATCTCCTGAATCCTCGGAGCAATAGTTGTACGGTCAGTTAACTTTGGGATGCATATGCCCATTTTTCAAAGCTTGACATACCCATGAAAAATTATAGTGAATATATTCCAAAATGCACATTACACCCATACACCATTTGGAGTCTGATCATTGAAGACTTCCTGATAATACAATACTAGCTCCGTTCGTTTTGTGAAAGATAAATAATTTGAAAAATATTTTTCAAAAAACGATAACTTGAAATAATTAGCCAAAAAATAATGTTTTCATTGTCGACAATAATTTATGTCTAACATTTTTTTGAATAATGAAAAAAAAAATTGTTCATTCATTTTTATAAGCGATACAAGCAATCATTTTTAAAAAAATAATTTTCAAATATTCATTTTTCATGAAACAAAACCCTATTTAGACTTCTTTCATTTTGTTGAAGTCAGGGATGAAAAATCTTGCATTCCCATCTGCATTCCATGAGAGAAGATGATAATTATCAACATGTTCACGCGATGATAACCTGACCCATTTGTTTCTAGTAGATAATATTGTAATTTCATGTGACAATGCCCTTAAATGTTTCTCATTTTTACTTGTAACGAAAATTGATCTCAAGACCTATACATACATATATAGCACAATCAACGTCTGTTCAAGTCTATATGGGGACAGAGAGAGCTTCAACCTCACAGATGTTGTATTTTGATTCACGCAGCCTCTCGCTCCAGAAGTTAATGTCCCAATGCCTCAAATCATCATATTCTTTTGCCCCTTGACTTTTGGCGAAACGTTTTAGGTCCTCCACGTCTGAATAAGCAAGGCAACATATATCAAGATATGGACTTTGAGTGGAAAGTAAAGGTTCAAGTTTTAGGGTCAATACCACGAAAAACTATAAATTGATACAATCATAACAATCCCAAATATAAGTTTTTGATCATAAAAAATCCCAAACTAGTACACCATAGTCATGTGACCCTTGCAACCTCAAGCGAGGCTGGCTGGCGAAGTTCTTTGAGAGTTGTGAAAGGAAAACTAACAAAAATTCTTTACAAAATGTAGCTTTTTTCCAGATGGCATTTAAGCCAAAATTGCTTCCCAATGTATTTTAAATAAATTTACGAAACACTATTTGCATTTTGGAAAATTTTTACCTAAAGTCTTTTGTAAAAGTCTTTTGCATTTTCCCAAACACTTTCCTTTAAAGTGTTTTCAAACACACCCTAAACCTTAGATGATATTCAATTACAAAACTCCCCCTAAATTTTATTAGGTTTCTCAAAAGAGATTATAAAAAGAAAAAAGAAAAAATTATAAGCACAAATCAACATCAATTACAAATTTAAAGTTTATGGGCTGACAATACTTAGATATACTAGGAATAGTCATCCAGATCATATACCATGAACTGCCGCATCCCATGAAGCACTCCTACGTTTTTCTAGGAGCTCTTGCGTTTTATCAACGGTAGCCATTTTCATTGCCATGCTAACCTGATATGAATTTTGCATTAATATGTGATGATCAAGGACTATTCAGTGAATTGTTCACCCATGCAAATAGGTTGTCCTCCAGAATGATTCGAGGAGAGTGGAGAAAAGAATGTCTTGCCGACATCACCTTGACAAAAGTACAAAAATAGTCTGCATTGGAATTTGGATCAAAATGTAATTCCACAAAATTTCACATTTGAAAACAATTCAAAGTCAAAGAAAAAAATATTTTAATACTTACCTACAATATGCAAACAGCCATTCTGTCTGCGATAAACTTTCCACTTTTCCCTTGTAAATCATAAACTCGTGAAAAGAGCAAAAAAAAAAAAAAAAAAAAAAAAAAGCGAGTTCGTCTTATTTGAAAGCTATTGTCTGAGAAATAACAAAAATATTTTGACAAACAAGCTTCGCACTTTTCCATTCAAACTTTTTTTTTTTGATCGAAGTCCATTCAAACTTTAAACAGATGAAAAAAATCAGATAAAAAGATGAAATGTAAACTAGAAAAATCTCATAATTCGACTTCAAAAACCATACCTCAGTGTAATTATTATAACCTAGTATCTTAGCTTTTTCCCATCTAAGCTTCAAAATCTGGTCAATAATTAAAGTGTTGTTGGCATCTCCACTAGACGCCCGAGTAATATAAGCACGGTAGATTTCCTCATCTAAAGCTCTGTTTTGAGCATGTTGCATGATAGAGTTAAAGCTTGGGGCATCCAAAGTGATCAACCAGGGTCCATCTTTGGGATTTGCATTTTCATGCCCCTTGAATATGCCAAGTAATGATATATGATGAAAGATCAAATAGGATAAAAAGTGCTGAGAAAAATTTAAGAGGATGACTTAGCAAAATAAAAGCTATTGTATATTACCTTAGACACTGCCATTTGTGCAGCCAAACCAAGAGCCATAGCAGGCAATCCTTCAATATCCTTCTTATTGGTAATCAATTTTTTGAATTTCTTTGTGGCGTCCAAGACAATATCATTAAACGTTTTAGATAATTTTTCAAGTTCCTACAATAAACTAATCAATCAAACGATAGCGGTTGCGCAATAAAGATGTTAAAATAAAAGAAGCTACTTTACCACTTTTTTGCGCACGAAGATCTTAACACAGTTAATATCATTGCAACGCTTATATGATGAAATCAATAACAGATTTCAAAAGTTTAGCAATCTTAGTTGCTAAGACACTAGAGTTCAGAACTACTAATATCTGACGGATCATCCCTGAAAATTAAACCATATAAAAGTGCCTTCATCATCACACATCATCGTCTGTCCAATTTCACTAGTCAAGGAAAATTTAACTTTCTATACAAATACTTTTTAGGCAAATCATGCCAGGATAGCAGGGACAATAAGATATACAAGAAGTTTGTGAAATCCACGCTGTGTGTTCATCCATGCTTATAAGCCAAGCAAAAAAAACATTATATACACCGCACCAAAAGACACTTTGTTTTATCATTGCCACCGACAAGAGATACCAATTTATTCGAGGTATTGATGAAGGGCATCACACCTGCTGAATTTTGTTAAATTCTTCCCTTTTGCCATCTTCCAGGGCAATTCCCTTCAGATCTGATTACTTTACTTGCTCTGCAACGATATAATTTTTAATGTGGATATCAACCACGCTTAGTTAGAAAGTATAAGTACTAAAATATGAATGCATTCTGTGTAGTGATACATTTGTATGCAACTCAAAAAGTGAAAACAATGCCCAGATCAATGAAAGGACCATGATATAAAATGAACATTTAAGACACTACACCATCAAACTACCAGAAAGAACCACAAAAAGTGATCGAAGGACAAAATTTTCTCACTTTCCACTGTACGTTTTTGAGCATCACTCAGCATGTTCCAATCAGGTGACTCTTGGAGGGCTTTAAAAGCGTTGTAAACTGGTTTACTTTGCCCGAGCCTCAGCTGAAACTTAACCCACTCTGGCTGCATTACATGATTTAGCAATGGAAGCATCAATATTCAAGACATAGAAAATTACGAAAACTAAATAGATAAAAATGAATTGACCAACGAATGGCATGCTCTAGTAAAACAAATAATTATCTAAAATAAAAATATTTTAAAAAATAATTTTTTTATTTAAAAAAGGGGAGGGCGGTGGCGAGGGCAGCCCTTGGCCGCCTGCCCCAACCATTTATTTTTTTTTAATATTTTTATTTTTTTTTTTATTTTTTAAAATATTTTTTTTTTTAAAAATGTTTTAAATAAATTTAGTTTTAAATTTAATTTTATTAATTTTTATATTAATTTTCTTACCACGTCAGCACCAAAATAATGTTGTTTTTGTATTGTCTACCCATGTCAAAGATGCAAAATTGTGTCGTTTTGCATTTCCTTAGCTAGAAAATTGTCACGTTGGCATTTTGGCCGAATTTTGGTCAGAGTGGCACTTAAGCGATTCATTTTGCTTCAATTTTGGCGCTTAAATGTCACTTTTTGAACTTTTGGCACTTAAGTGTCCATCTGTACCAAATTTTAGCACTTGGGGTGTACTTCTATCAGTGAAAAACCTAGTAACAGTTAGAATAATTGAACCCTATCAATGCACCATATTGTTGCGTACATGAGATAGAGAAAGAGAGTATGCAATTCTCATTGAAGCACGTGATGTGGAATCATGCACAAGGTGATGTGCGAATGTAAATCATCATGATGTGAAAATGCCTCATTGTTATTAAATGAAAGTGCAAAGCAATAGCACAATTACTTATGTTGTCATTGAAGTGTCTTCTACCTTCCTTGAAAGAAGTAGCCCGATATAATCCAAACTTTAGATCTAAAAAGAAATAAGGGGAATTGTCTGATCCTTTGCTTATGATTTAGGAGATAATGAATTAATCCAAGATTAAGGAGAAACAAAAAGACCGATTAGTATTTGTGTGTGTGTGAGAAATCATATGAGACCACGAATAATATTGGATTACTTTTTTGAAAAGTTGATGAATTAATAGTAAATTTGTGAATACATGATCTCTAATTGACTGAACACGTAGACAATACATGCAACTATTATAAGATAGGAAAAGTTTACAGCATCAGACGTAGTCTACCGATGCTACCATTGCTTCTATTTTTTTCTTCACACCTGACCAGCATCAAATACTTGTTTCGTCTCTCGCAACAGAGAAGTCAAGGATTCTTGAGTTCTCTATACTACACCAATAGGGAAGATTGCAGATCCATTATTAATTTCACTTAATTCTAATGACACACGGAGAGAAAGTGAAAGTATTTAACGCTCAACACGTTTTGAATTCCAACCCAAAGGGGCTCATCTTTTCTTGGATGATGCTATTGAGGCGATCCACCATGGAAGGAGTGAGATGGTTAACCCAATCACCCACCTCCCCTTTCCTAAAAAAGCTTCTGTTCTCGAACTCGATCGTCAAGGCTACTTTGCCGGATTTGTTGACCTCCAGGTCCTTTAGGGTCTTCAAGCTACACATTTTGGCTATCTCTTCGACCACACCTGCCTCCTCTTCCTCCTCAGTGAAGGGAAGACCCACAAACTCGGCCACCCTCTTCAGGTGTACTACAGTATCCTCCTTCAGGTCCTCATACTTGAGGAACAACACCTTGGATGGCCACTCCAAGCTCACCTTCCAATACCCCATCATGTGATCCCAAAAGGGCCCGAACGAGATTGTCCCTTGGCAATAGGTCTCGAAATGCTCTTCCAATGACCACCCTGGCTGTTCTTCTAATTGCGCCTTCTGAAGGAAGAATTGCCAAGAGGAAACCACGGTGTCCAACGGGTTCCGGCAAATGTAAATGATTCGGCAGTCAGACCGCTTGATGCACTCCGGCAAGGATGGGTAAGGGATGTGCGTCGCGAAGAGCCTCGGCTCTCCCAGGCCATCAAGGTTGGGCCTCAGTTTACTTCCGTACAGCTGGAACTCGAAGAATGGAACGAGGTCATGGGGGTTCGAAGTGAGCAAGGGCGTGTCGGAGATGCCGAAGCGGGAGCGGTTAACGACAGAGAACACTAGGGCCTTTAGCCAGGTGGTCCCTGATTTGGGCTGAGAGGCCAGAACAATATCCTTGTGTTTGGCTTCAAAGTGCCGCTGGAACGTGATCACGTTGGGAAGCACGAAGATGGGGAACCAAAAGTTTTGGTAAAGGCACTGGAAAGGACGAACCGAGCCTTTCCTTTGGGGAAGTGAAGCAATGAGTTCATCAATCTCCTTCCGATCATGCTCTTCAGTAACTGCTATGGCGGACTGCGAACAAAGTTGCAGGTGTGCCATGGTGGTGGTTCCGCTAGGCTGCTTGTTCTGAGTACGAATCGAAACGAGCACATGAAAGTGAAGCACTTACCTTTCCCTTGCTAGCGAGTGTGGGTTTTTCATCGTTTTTCTCCGACTTTATCTCCACGGCCCATTATTTGACTGCAATCGATGTACTGCCTCTTAAAGGCTGTCTATACTCACGCGACTCTCTTCTGGGGTATGACGACTGGGACAGCCGGCTGGCATATTGGTTGGTAAGACGATTTCTTTTTCGTGGACGCCAAGCGCATCTTAATTATGATATACTTGGGCATATAATTTTATACTGGATTATAATTTTTTAACTATTTATTTGACTGCAATCGATGTACTGCCTCTTAAAGGCTGTTTATACTCATGTGACTCTTCTGGGGTATGACGACTGGACAGCCAGCTGGCATATTGGTTGGTATGACGATTCCTTTTTCGTGGGCGCCAAGCGCATCTTAAATATGATATCTTTGGGCATATAATTTTGTATAGGACTTTGCTAACATGATAATTTTTAAACTATTATGAGAATAACAACAGCTTATTGTGAGTTAAAATTTTTTTAAAAAATGGACTCAACAATAATATATAATAATATATTATTTAATTCTTTTTATGAATGGAAGAGGAAGAGACACGATTACCAACAGCTAAAATAGAACAATTGTCGAAGTTTATACAAAACAATGAGCTATTGCAAATTCTCTCTAACAAATCAAGATAATTCTTCAACTGGATAATGACTCTGAGGCAATGCACGATAAAACAGCTAATTCTTAAACTGAATAACTAAGTAGGGACACATGGGGGTTATTCGTTCAATGAACAAGCTTCTACCTTATGTATCTCCAAAAGATGTTACAACATTAAAGGTATGTTTATTTTTTCCATGAAAAAAAATAGTGATTTTGAAAATATTTTTCTAAAAATGTTTAACTATATTTATGTAGAAAAATTAGTTAACAATTTTTTTTACATCATTAACAAATTTTTTAGACACGAATTGTTATTTAAAATGATTTTTTTCTTTGCTAATTTTTCTACATGATATAAATAATCATTTTTAAGAAAATATTTTTGAAAATTTACTTTATCGCAAAACAAATACATCATAAGTCATTTATTCATTACCTTGGTCGATTCATCAAGTTTCACATATAGAATTGCTACATTTGTATTCATGACCTTCTATTCATTTTAGTCAATAATTCATTGCTACATTTTAGTCAATAATTCATTCCTTAATTAAAGATATATAATTCCATTCATATAACTTGCCCTTGATTTTTTTCTAACAATGTAGTTCAACTGAGGATCTTTTTTTCTTTTGAATGCCTTTCATCCTATTTACTTCATTCCACCTACTACTAGTTCATTTTAAGAAATTAATCTCTTGGTAATTCATAAGGACCAATTTCCTTAAAAAGTAGCTTAGATTCTTATTTTGGCCTTGATTTTTTTTATGGAAGAAAAAAAAAAATCACAAACTTCAAGTCCATATCCAAATCTGATCCATAAATTTCCTTCCAATTATGCTATTAAAGTCCCACGTATCAATTCCACATGTACTTACCTCCATGTCACTTGCTGATGCGGAATTAAGGCATCCAAACAATGACAATTTGGTCTTCTTCAATTGGAAGAAATTATAAGAAATTAGCAATCAAATCTTCAATTAGAGCTCAAAGGAAAACAAATCTGCACTTACTCTTCCTCCTGCCAAATGACAAGTTCATATTCAATTGGGGCTCATACTCGCAATATCATGCTTAGTTTGCCGCAATTATGGCTTGAGTGTAAATTTAATTCAAACCAGAACCACTTTGTAAAACACGTTGATTTGAGTTAAAAGCTCAAAGCTCTTGAGACGCACGAAGCAATGCGTGTATTGATAAACCCTTTCTTCCACAATTTGTCTCAACTATGCAAACAACTCCAACCATGAAGGAAATAGGCGGAGAAGTTGAAGAGCACATGAACTTGAAAAGAGAAGAAGTATTGATAAACCACGTAAAATTTCTTCCACAATTCGTCTCAGCAATATGAACAACTTCAACCATAAAGGAAATTGACAAACTAGTTGAAGAGCACACGAACCAAAAAAGAGAAGAAGTTTCTCACTTCGTATTCTTTAGTGGGTTGGATCTTATGGAAAAGACATTGAATCTTTCAGGATGAACCTATTTCAAGCTCTAATTGAGGATGAATTGAGCTCTAATTCTTGCAATTGCCCCTAGTCCAAGATGATTGCAACAACTTTGTTTTGGTGTCCTAGCGTGGAGATTACATGTGCAATTGACAACCTTTATTTATTTATTTATTTATTTTGGTTAAAATAAAATTCCCTTCATTACCAAAATGATAAATGATAGGGAAATCTCAAAAGTCACAATAACAAGGCAACCCCATAGAGCTTCAAAACAAACCAAAAACCAGAAATCAAGGCATATCATTAGAGCATGATTGGTAGAGATAATCACAGGTTTGTCCTTCAAGAACATATTTGAGACTGCATCCAAGCAAACAGATCAGCGGACGATCACTGAATCACACAACATTAGTGACAAGCACATGCCGTGTAACATCCTTGATTTAGACCCCATAAGGATCTGCCATAAGGTCCTAAAAGGATCGATCATGGACCATTGACCATGGATCGATCAGTTCGATCTGCAAGGAATCACGGATTGGTCATGGTCTGATCGATAGATTGACTGACTGATCACGAATCGGTCGAGATGTTGGCCTCGAATTTTCTACCGACTATACTAATGGAATATGATCACCAGCTCATAAGATGACTTTTTGATCATGATTATTGGCCATGTGATGATTTTAGATCGGTGGATGGTCATAGGTCAATCCGATCGGTCGCAGTTTCTGGCCATGGGTGATTCTGCTCGGTTATGCACCGATACACGAACGATCCAAATTGATCAAATGTGACCGTCTTCCAATAAAAAAAAAATGCATCATTCCCTAATTAATTCTTAGTGATTAGAACAGAATCTCGAATTGGTGATGTCCGATCATGGATCGGTAGTGCATCAACCATGAACCCTACCAGTGGATCAGGTGTCAACCGGAATGAGCCCAGGGATAGACCCAGCTATTATGTCACTAATGCTAAGGTCCATGAGTGCCTTGACTTAGTGCTAAGCCATGGGTAGCCTTAGGATTGATTTTGAACCGATCAAAGAACAATCAACTTTAGCGGCTGACTAATCGTCCAAAGGAACGATTTGGGTGAATATGGGGCGTGATGACCAAACCTCGAGTGTATGTGATTTGATTTTTTAAGGTGTACCTAATGATCCATTCTACAACCCTAAAACCAACTTGGATGATAGAATTATCTAGACCGCCTTATTAATGAAGAAAAAAGACAAAAGTAAGAAAATCTTTAGAAACCCCTCATTAAATGAAGGGGTGAGTTGTTCTTTGAATAGTCAAAAGTCATGATGGTGGCCAAAATATCTTTGAAGATTCTAGAAAAAGGTGGCACATATGTGGACCAATTAAAGAGCGATACACGAGCACTCATTAATGATTGAATGTTCTAGAATTGCTGAGTTAGCAACTATAGTACAATTATTGTCAAACTTCATTAAATGTACATTAAATGTGGCATATAGGTGGACCAATGGAAGAATGAAAAGTGGGCCATCATCGATGAAGCCTAGGAGCTTAGATTGCCAAGTAAGGCCTTTAGCCATGCCAACTCATTTTCTAAGTGTAATTATGAGGCAAAATAGACTTGCCACCTAAGGATTTTAGACGGGACACTTGGAAAATTAAGAGGGGACCATTTGGCTTGGTAATGATGGCTTGAGATTTGCCTTGGAGAAGAAGTTAGTAATTCATGCTTAGGTGTCCTTTAGAATCTTAGGTCATGATGAGCCTAACGGATAGCCTTGGTGAACAAGCTAAAAGCAACCAATCAAGAGAAGACATTAAGCATCAAGGGGCTTATGTGTCCTTGGCCATAGGCACATCATAAACCTAAAGTGAGCCTTGGATGGTAAGTAAATAGATGGACCAATCACAATCAAACACGAATAAGCATAGGCGCCAACTAAGGAGACTAGATAGGCCAACTCATTCCTTAGGCTTAATCATGAAATTGACACCAATAATTGAAGAAGAGGAGACCTAGATATAGGAGAAGGCATCCTCACATTTTGGAGGCTTAACCATTCTCTCATTTCCTCTCCCTTTCTCTCCTCTCTTTCACATCCTTCTCCTCCAGGTTGTCTTAGGAGCCGTTCAATCACTAAAGGAGCATCTTGGAGTTAGGTTCAAAAGTAGTAAGTAAAATCTCTAACTCTTGGTTAGGGCAATAGCCTACATCGTCGAGTTTAGTAGTGTGCTCACCCGTGTAAGTCGTGTGTATGTTGTAATGTGCTTTTGTGTGGTTTGTTCATGTTTGCATGCTTGAGTGTATTCACACCCCAGGACGAGGTTGAGGTTCGCTCGACTTGGAATCGATGTCAAGTCGCGATGGCCTAAGCATGGCATGTCATATAGCATGATGTTAAGAGCCATGGCACACTCACTTGAATGAGCACGCCTTCGGGCCTTGCATATATCGGCTAAGATAAAAGATGAAAAACTGGCTTGTGTGATGCACTTGTATGTACACTTAAAGAGGAAAAAGCGCCTATCATCACATAGCGTTGGCGGCGATACCTCGTTCATTGAACGGGATACCCTGGTTGAGCCACGATGCCTGGGTTTAAACCCGGATGCCTCGGGTAAGCTAGCCTTGGGATGCTTGGGTTAAGCCCGGATGCCTTGGTGAGCTAGCACGAGAATGCCTCGGTTGAGTCGGGATGCCTTGGTTGAGTCAGGATGCCTAGCTTGAAGTTGGATGCCTTGGTTGAGCCAGGAGGGCCTGATTGAGTTAGGACGACCCAAAATGAGTTTGCATGAGTGCCGGTACATGCATAAGCATGATATGTTGATATGTTCATTGATATGCTGAAGGTAAGCATGCATTGAAGTATGCGGTGATAGACATCTACATATAGTCAAGGATAACAATAAGTTTGTTAATGATCTACCATCGACATTGCATTGTGAGTGTTGTACATACTAAATTTTGATGATGAAATGTCCTCCTAGTAGAGAACTAGGGTTTTATTTACTGAGTCCATGACTCACCCCATTATTTTTCAGAATTGTAGGCATGAAAGAGTTGCAATCTCGCTAATGAAGCTAAGGTTTACCTTGACCTTTTGAATATGTGGTAGTTGTAAATATAACAGCCCGTGATAGAAGGGCTTGTAAATGTAGCTATTGTAGTTGTGTGTTTGTAAATGGTTATTTTCCTGGCTACTTGTTGTTGCTTGGGTGTTGTATGTACGTTTCCGCATGTGCTTAATGATAATATAAAAAGAAATGGGATGGTGATGCGCCTAGGACATCGCGAAAATAACCCTCGCTACTCGTGACCTTAGGAATGGAGTTGGGGTCATGACAGTTTTGGTGTCAGAGCAGGGTTATTATCTGGAGTGATAAAGTGCACTGGGAGTCATGGGATAGTCAGCTAAGAAAATACCCCGTGCATGTGATTGTTACTTGCTTGGTTTTTCCAGTAGAAAATTTTGATCCCTAACTCCTTATTGTGTTGTAGAAAGCCTTTCTAGAAATCCTATAGTTGCAACATGAGTACTTAGGGCCAGGCGAGATCCAAAGGGAATTCAAAAGAGGACCATCGACTAGATGGAATTCTTCAATTTCTTAATACCATTGGAAGCATAATGGGGCAACAAGCATAGCACCAAGCGGCTTCTGCTTCTGGAAATGCCTCTATGGCTGGAAATGGAAGTGGAAATGGCGAACGTCTTACGTAGGGACTAGTGGAGCAATTCTTAGAGTTGCAACCCCAAGGTTTGCTATCATAAGAGATCCTAAAAAAACCGAATCATGGGTCAATAAGTTAGAAAAGATATTCGCACTTTTAAGGGTTTTTTTTTTTTTTAGATGAAGATAAGTTGACCTTGGCGGTGTACTGGCTAGAAGGTAATGCTAGTCACTGGTGAAAGGCAATGCAAGGAATGGTGTTGCCTACTGATACTGCTATAACTTGGAACGCGTTTATTAAGGCGTTTAATGGAAAATATTTTTTTGAATGTGCTCATGACAAGAAGATGGCTGAGTTTTTGCGACTCCAACAAAACAACATGACCGCTGATCAATACGAGCCAAAATTTGCTGAGTTGTCAAGATATGCCCCCAAGTTGATTGAGGATCTAGTGGATAGAGCAAAGAGATTTTGAGATGGCCTAAAACCTGAAATCCAGAGTTTATTAGTGCGACTAAACCTTAAGAACTACAACGAGCTATATGAGCGAGCCCAGCTAATAGAAAGAGATTTCTTAGATTTATTAAGGCAAAGTATAATCCAAGAGGGCCTCTTATTCTTAAATCAATTAGCATCGTGACAAGAGATCGAGACAGTAAGAAAAACGTTCATTCTCTTCCAACAAGAAGAATAAGACCCTGAGGCCAACCTTCACTCCAAGGGATGTAAGCTGCTATTGCAGAAAATGACATGGTAATACTCCATGCTTGACTCGAACAAGAGCTTGTTTTTGTTGCGGTCAACAAGGCCATATTATCAAAGGTTGCCCATAGCGTCGGCAGATGACGCTATTGCAGCAGTCGCAAACAATGTTGCAAAATGAAGCACCACAATACGACAATTTCCAACATCTACTAGCGCAAGGAAAGGTTTATGCAATCACTCAGGAGGAAATGGAAAACTCCAAGACCAGAATAAAAAAAAAAAAAAAAATCACTCTAAAGCAGAAATTATTCTTGAGAACATAATGATTATCAAATAGATCCCAAAACTCCCAAATCTAAAACTAGATCAGGACAATAAGGAAAGAAACACAAAGAAATAAAAAGAAAAACAACTAGAAGAGGAGGGAGAGATCTAGGTCAAATCCCTCCCCTCCAGAAGTGAAAGAGATGAAGAAAGTTTCAAAGTGGAAGAGAGCAGGAGGGATAGAGGGGGTTGGAAGAGGAAAGGTTTTTGAAACTCAATTGACAACCCTTAATAAGGCATCATTAGATAAAGGTTTAATGGCACCAAATATGGGTGAGGATTGAAAGTTTGTGAATTTTTTATGATACAAAAAAAAAGTTCGAGTAGAATTGGGACTTAATCTAAAGTTGATGCTTCTATAGGACCATACTTTGCCTACATTTGATGACTGTATTAAAAAATATTGCAACTTCTAAATTACGAATGTCTTATATTTTGAGAATATCTTAGAAATTATAAGGTGATGTGACAAGCTAGTACATTTCGGTAGAACTAAGCACAAGCTTATTTTCACCTCAAGAATCATGTCGCTGACAAATTTAAGGAAGAAAAATATTGCAACATTTCACCACGATCACCGGTTTAGCCAAATTTTAAAAAAGCACAATTCTAAAAAAAATTTCAACAATAAGATTTCATTTTTCTGGGTTACAAACTTTCTGTAGATGCAAAAATTGAGTCAACTAGATATTGAATAGAAAAATTATATGCGGTCAAAATTTGGTTTTTTTTTTTTGTCAAATTTCTACCCAAAAAAAAAAATCATATTTTTTAGAAAATTGCAGTACGAGTTCAGGCTTTGAAGTGGCTCATTCTTTGTTGAGATTTCAATGAACTCAACTAAAACAAATGAAAATGACAACAAAACTTCAATGAACCGTATTTTTTAGCTCATGTGAGTTAGAGGACCAAATTCTTCACTTGGCTTCTTTCTGGCCTCTTCCTTTCATAGCTCATTTCGCTCGTCTCTTCTTTCTCGTGAGTAAAGCCCATCTACCGAAGAACTTGTCACATTGCTCCACAAGCCGTTAATCTCGTATATTAATCTCATGGCTTCCTTTCGGTTCACCGTGAGTGCGCCCACCTCTTGCTATATTTTTCGGATTAATTTGGAACGTCACTTGCCCATGTGAGAATATTTTTCGGATTAATTTGGAACGTCACTTGCCCATGTGATGCGTTTTATTTGTATGTCAAATACATCAAAATTTATGAGTTGGTGACGGTGATCAAGAAGCAAAGTGTCTTTTCGCTGCGTCAACATCTCAACAACTATCACCTTGCTTGTTTTTGTTGATTTCTTAGTAAGCTAGTATATGTCCCTATCCTTGCTAAAATATGATGGGACTTGTAGAATTGAAAAGCACTTGATGCCCGAGATGAAGAAGACACGCTGCTATAATTTGAGGGAATGATCTGTCAGATATTAGTTATTCTAAAGTCTAGTGTCCCAAAGATTGGGACAGCTAAAATTTTTGAAAATTTGTTATTGATTAGATCACATAAGCCTTGCGGTGGCATTGGTCGTGTTAAGATACTCTCCATGTGCAAAAAAGTAGTGAAGTAGATTCTTCAATTTAATATTTCAATTGCCCAACCACTCCTTTTTGATTAATCAGTTGATTACTGCAACTTGAAAAATTATCTAAAAAGTTTGATGAGAATGTTGTGGATGCCATAAAAAAATTGTGAAATTGTTTACTCATAAGAAATTTGCAACTCTTAATTTGACTGAACAAAGAATAGTGTCTAAGCTAATACACAATACCTTCTATTTTGCTATGTCATTTTTTTAATATATTTTATAAGCACTTTTCATCTAAGAGTTTTTTTTTTCTTTTGGTTAGAGTCTAAGAGCTTGGTCTTCTACCTTAATCATCTTTTTGTCATATTCAAGGGGTGTTGTGATCCTCTTAAAGGAGATCCCTTTCATGGCTTCAAGGAAGATTTAGAGGTATCTACTCATAAGATGGTCCAAATTAACATCCCAAAAGATGGCTTGAACACGTCATCTAATGGTGGTCAAAATTAGTGCATCGATTATAAGCGCGGGCTCTCCCAATCCAATACCTCGTGTGATATTGGATTTGCTTTTTCAGTTTTTTTCATCTTAATTATTTTTAGCAGTCACCACTAATTATTTGGGGTTGGCTAAAAACCAATTGAGATGTAGAAGTGTCATCTCAATTCCTATAGAACTGTAGATTCTAAGCACAAGAACATGATTATGTAAATGTTTTCATAAGCACCTTTTTGGTATCTAACTTGAAAGTGAGTTGATCTTAGTGGTCATGCGATCTTGATTTCTAGTTATGAACCTAAAGGTATTGAAGCCACTAAGTGATCATGCAATGTTTTTGAGGGTTCATTATGTTTCGAAGCTATTCCTAATCAATCTAAAACAGAAATTAACACACAAGCTATGGAAGTGTGATGCGGCAAAGTAAACAACCAAGTATTAAAAGCAACTATCCAAGTGTTAGAAATGAAAACCCGATGCTTTGTCGAGCAAATAATATTACACCACTTAGTTATTGAGCCTTGTGACATAAACCCCCATAAACTTGATATTAGAGACTAATCCTGATTGTGACATACAGATTTTTCAACCCTGTCTTCTATTGAATAAATCGGGCATTTCATTGACGTGCCTATAGGGTTATTCTCAGAATCGATCATTCTCAAGATAAATAGACTACCTAGGGAAATTATTAAGGAATTTTAAGGCAACAGACTTGAGAACTCGATCATGAATAAGCTTCTCGACGGTGTCCTCTTTAGAGGTTATTACGGCACAGTTAAAAATCAATTTGAAATCAGAGATAGATTGGATCGACAGAGGTGTGTGGTTAATCGTGGGTGACACCACTAAATTAGAAAATTCTCGTCGGCCGACACTATACCGATTTTCTTATTGTTTTGGTACCCTGTGTCCATAATTGAATTATCGAGATTTTCGCGACAATCGAAAGTCGCCAATGAGTCGAGTGGGTTCATAGTGGTTCGAAGAAAATCGACCATGGGTCATTTGCACTTAAAAATTTCTGAAAGTTACCCGATAGCCTAGGTCACGCTAAAAACGCATCGAATAGAAATTAACCGCGAATTCAAGTCCGAAGTCGAAATTGAAGTTTATGTCATGTCACAATAAATTCTAGGAATCAACTCAATCTCAGAAGATTTTTCTGACACCCGACACTTTTGGGAAAAAGTTGTCGCATAGTCGTTCTTGTGCAATTGAAGCCGGGGATTAAATTGGTTACAAAATTGATATACATGGTGGATTCTTGAGTGAGGAAAAATGCAGAGACGATCAATGAGTGATCCATTGAATTTGTGACAATCAATTGAGATTAAGTCAAGAGGATTTGGAACCAATTGAAGCCATCCCTCTCAATTTCGTCCCCTTTGGCCTAGCAAAATTGGACCATTTGGAGAGTTGTGAGAGGTGTTGGTGTGGCCTAATGAAGGCCAAGGGTTAATGCTTGGCATAGAATGAACCTTGGAGATATTTCTTGTGGAAAAATTGGTATTGCTGGAGCCTAACTCTCACTCATCTCTATCTCCTTTCCCTCACACCCCCACAACCGGACAGCCCCTCTCTTTCCTTCCATTTTCCCCTTGCTGCGACAACCCAAGCGAAATTCCCACGCCCACGATCACTTCCTCTTCGCCCTCTGCCGAATTGCTTGCAACACCGCTCGAAGAAGCCCACTCCTCCGTCAAGTTCTTCAGCTACTACCACGTCCGAGCTTCTCTAAACTCGGTCAACAAAAGGAACACTTTCCAACCGTATTGACCGAAGCCAGCGAAGTCGAAGCCGCACTCGTTCAAGCTGCCCACAAACATCCGCTCCTACCTTGCTGCTGCCACTTGCCGATTCCTCAGCCTTCTTCGGTCAACAGCAACTGATTTCCTCCCACCTTGTTGACCACCGAGCGAAATTCTTGCAGCTGCCGTCTGGGCCGCGTGTCCCACGAAGGCCACGTCCACTATCTCTCCACGCAGCTGCCCTTGTGTCTTCAGTTGCCGCGGCAGAAGTCCTTTGTTGACTTTCAATTACGAAGACCGAAACCCAGCCGTTCGCTGCCACGTCCGAACACTCCACCAGCTCTTGTCGCCTCCACCACCGAAGCAGCTCCGTTCTTTGCCGCGTCTTCTTCAGCTCGTGCCTCCCACGCGTGACGCCAACGAAGCCAACCGTGGATCAAGCCCAGCAATTCGGGCCCAGCAGTCCAGCAAAGCTCCTTCACGAGCCCAGCTCCACGCAGCATCTTGGCCCAAATTCCAGCCCAGTGAATTTCTTTTGGGCTGCAAATTAGGCTAGAATTCAACTAAACAATTTCAGTCTTTTGGGCCCAACAAAGACAGGCCCAGTTCAACTTTATTTCAAGCCCATTTTCAGCAATTGCAGCCCAGTTTTCGAGGCCCATCTTTAGCTGGCCCAACCCAGCTTGGGTCCAGCCCAAAAGCAAGAACAAATCTCAGTTGGGCTGAGTTCTATTGGGCCACGCCTAAGGCCTAGCCCAAGCCCGCCGGTGATGTCGAAAGCCTGATTTCGGCCACCATCGCATCGCCGTTGCGGTGATTCGGTCTCCGCTTTTACCAAGTGAGTTTTACTCACTAATGCTTTCTTAGTTTGCTAATTATGCTTAAGGGTTGATTAGATTTAATTAAATGCAATTATGTGGTTAGATTAGTTTAGAACAATTAAATTAGTGACTTAATGATACATGTTAGGTGGTTAGACTTAGTCATTAGCAAGTAGATAGCTTATAATATTTATTGAATGTATCTCGGATTCTTCCGATTGCGTTTGCTCCAATCGGGCATTACGGGCCTAGATTGGATTTTTATTATTTATCTATTTGTTTTTCGAAATTTATTATTTAATTAATTATTTTTCCGGAAATTCAACCGGGATGGCCGATGACTAGAATTTCGTGCTGATTGTCGTGGTGCAGCCTGTTTATTTAATTGAGCTTCAATTTATATGGAATTGATTTAAATTGTGAAATTTGAGGATTTGTTTAAAATTGTTTGTAATCGAATATTTGATTGGTAGATGGCCGAGTATGGATATATAGCGCCAGTTACGTTGATGGGCTATATAGTAGAGAGAATGGTGAGAGCTAACTAAGAATATTATTGGCTGAGACCAATCGGGTACGATATTATTGGACATATGTGGTTCGGTGATTGGAAGTATCACTGGCGAAAACGGTGCCTTAAAGAACACACGTGAATGACTTATAGACAAACGTGGTTCGGTGATTAAGAAAATATCACTAGTGAAAACGACGCCTTAAAGAACTCACGATGTTGTCTATTGCTGATGTCACCTTGGCAAAAACGACGCCCTAGAAAGGACACGTGGTTCGCCCTAGAAAGGACACGTGGTTCGGTTAATGAGGATATCACTAGTGAAAACGGTGCCTTAAAGAACGCATAGTGTTGGTGATTGGTATGTCATTAGTGAAAACGACGCTCGAGAAACACATGTGATTTGGTAAATGAGTACACCATTGGGAAATCATAGTATGAGTGGGAATGACCTAGAGTTGGTCCGACTGATATGTAATCAACTAAGTCGATTGACCAGTGCTTGATCGGATGTCGTGAATTGTTTGAATATCTGTTTTAACCTTGAATTGCAGGTTGGAATTGAGGCCAAGGTAAGTCCTCTAACTCATGATGTGCTTAGGCAACCGTTTGGCGTATTAGTTTGCTAATCGAATCTTAGGGGGTAGAACTCGCTGAGACGTTGTCTCATTGGTTATTGAATAATCATTTCAGGACCCTGAGGAGAAGCCGAGGAAGTGGAACCTGAGAAGGAGAAAGATTTTTGAAGCAGAAGATGATCCAGAGAAGGATCTTGAATACAACCCGGATGTGGATTGAGATCCCATCCCTTTGTGAACCTTGCCTTAGTGTAGATAGGTGTGAGACTAATATGCTGTGAATAGTATTGTAAATATACTATGAGTTGTGCCATTAATAAAAGTGTGGTTGTGAATTTCAATATGAAAAATATGGTATGTTTTCTATTCCATTGTTTTATTGTCTGGGGATTTATAACTGTTTCCGCATTCGTAATAAATAGAAAGGGTCAGCAATACTTAGTCCTGGGATATCGCACTTTAATAATCGACCTGGTAAAAGGATGGACGCATCCCCAAGGATCGGGCGTGACACACGACCATTAAACCAGATCAAGATAAACCTAATTCTACTTATTTTTATAATGTGATGAGACTAATTTAAACTAAACTGATCCATTTATCAAAAGATTGATGATAAATCTTATTTGGTTTTTGCTTGCTATCTAACTGGAACCTAGGCTAGTTTACCTATCAACTTCTAAACTAACCTAAGTTCATTAACTAAACTAGCCTAAGCTATGCTAAGCTAAGCTAAATCTAATTGCACTTGGATCGCTACGGACCGTCTTGACTCTTCAAGCTCTTGGCCGCCACACGGGATATTCGATTGACATCTTAAAATTGATTTCATTCATCATTCAACTCATTCATACATGCGTTCAATCAAAGCAAACAGTTAGCAAAGCTCATCAAATACTAACCAGAAATTAGGCTCGGGAATTTGATTTCACTCGGTCAATTCGATTATATCCACCATCTCCTAATTAATCTAGGGATCCATTGACTAATATTAATGATAATTAATCCCCACTTGTGTTTGCAAAGCAAGTAGGCCAAATCCATTAACCCATAATTAAATTCTAATCACCTTCCTAATCTACTCGCCGGAGGGCATGCATTGAAAACCTAACATACATCTAATCATAGCAAAACGTGCAATTAGGGACACAAGTCAACCATTAATCAATCAAGTGAAGACATTTAAAAACCAAGAAATAGGATTGCCTAATCAATTTCTATTTTATTTTTTTCAATTTAATTTATTATTATTATTATTATTATTATTATTATTATTATTATTATTATTATTATTATTATTATTATTATTATCGAAAAAAAAACTTGACCTGGGTCGAGTCCTTGGACTCGGTTCCAGCAAAGGCTGAGCCTGGGTCCTCACTAACCTAGGCTATGATCGCGATTGGGCTCCTTTGTAGAGCCTAATTCGATCAATGTCCAGCCTATCTAAAGCCCAAGTGTCTAAATCATCCAGCCTAATCACTGAGCCCTAAACTAAGCCCAAATCCAATCTTTTGCTTCGCCTAGCCCAAGCCTAAGGTCTCCCAAGTTTGAATCTAGCCCAGACTCGTCAAAATTGTCCAACAAAAGCCCATCACACTCACCTAAGCCCTAAGCCCATTAAACTGACCTAGGGCTAGTAGTTATTGGCGTTAGCCATTTCCTAGGAAAATTACCAAAGAAATCATAAACCTATTACAATTGTACCAAATCAATCACAAACATTATTTTTGACCAATTGAGTCTTAAACCTTTAGCATTGGGAGAAGTACACAAAACATGCCTCAACTTGTGTGCAATGCTCATTTTAGTGCTGTAACTTTTCGTCCGGCTCACTTAAGTGTTGACTAAGGAGACCTAAGTTGCTATTTTGAATGCATAACGCACTACTTTGTCCACTTCTACAGATGTGGTGCTTGTTGCTTCTGCTTCTTCTTCATCATGCAAATGCTATTGTATGCACTATCGCCGACATGGTCATCTTGCATCCAATTGCTATTGACAAAAACCTAAGAAACCAATGGGACAAATAACCACTCTAGATATAGAGGTCCACTTGCACGCAAATCCACCATTGCTATTACCATTGAGGTTCCCCCAATGGCTGTTTTGTTACTCTAGAGAATTTACATTCTATTTTTCGAGAATTTGGTACTTCTCCTTTGTTTATACCTTTCTACTCTATTTGTCTCTTTAGGTACTTTTGATTGATGATTCTTTGATTCCACCTGTTGTAGTTACATGACTTCCAATCCAATTTGTTTAAGTCAAACTCGTTTACTTCAGAAGCACCTACTATTCATACAATTGATAACCCATAAATGATAGTTAGAAGTACAAAAACATTTCAACACCTAACACTTTCTTTTTTCCTAAACTCTCTTTAAATTGATTTATGTGGGATAATTATGCAAACTTCATCTTGACATTCACCTCTTTCCTAAGTGTTGCCGTGTGCAAAATCTACAAATGGGTTAGAAACTTGGGACAAGCTGTAAAGTGGGACCCTTTTCAAACTTATTTGCTTAAAACTTCTGAACTCTTTTGCTAGTTGTGCTACCACAGTATGATATGAAATTTGGTATTCTTGATTGGGTCTTGCTTCTTTCTCTATATTAGGCCTTCCAATTTCAAGTGGTCATTTAGATTTTGTTGACAATGAACATTTGATTTATTGCCATTCAATTTGGGAAAACATCAAGTTTAACCATTTGTTCTTCGTGAATCGATCTTTTGTGCTCTCTCTTGATCTATTTCACTCTACCATGTGGGGACCGTCTCTCAATCCCACTATGAGATGATCTCGCTATTTGTAATATTTGTTTCACAATTCTAAGAGATATGGAGAATTAAAGAAGATATGGATAATTTCCTTGTATTTTTCAATGATCTCTAACATTTCTCATGCTTTATCATTATTTTGGGCGTGTTCTTTTTTTTTTTTTTTCATGATTTGACTTCGAGTACGCTTTTTCAATGATTCGAGCTTTTTCAATGATTCGAGCGACTGAAATTCCTAAATGAAGTTTAACTCGTGAATTTGAATTGATACACCTACTTGAATTGCCATGACCAAAGTCACTTGTGAACCACCCATCATCTGCGATGGTGGCAAAGGAGGCATGAACAGGTGCAAAGGCATTGTGCCTTGAGCCACATCACTCACAGGCTAGTTGGTCCAAGTTAATAATGAAATCCACTATAGTCAAAGTGACAAAGTTGCTCGAGCGTGTGGGGAGAGAGAGAGAGCTAAGAGAATTACTAAAAAATTCCTAAATCTATTACATTTGTGTCAATTCAATCCTGAACTCTTTTTTTTTTTTTTGACTAATTGAATCTTAAACCTTTTATATCAATGCTAATTTTATCATCGGGTCAAATCTAGTTGGCTGGTGCTGACGTGGCACAACTGGTGCTGATTTAGTATGATTAGTGTTGATGTGGACACTTTTTATTAATATTTCAATTTTTTAATAATTTGTTCTTTTCTCTTTATTTTTCCCCTCTTCCTTCTTCCTCCGGCTGGTTGCTAGATTGAGATGACTGTATAGAAGTGAGTGCCTCAACCTTGCCGGCCACTAGCAAGTCAAGCCTTGCCTTAGTCCAGTGACTAGCTAGAGGAAGGAGGAAGGGGGAAAAATTATGAGAAAGAAAATAAAAAAGAATAAATAAATAATTAGATAAATTGAAAAAAATATTGAAATATTATTAAAAATTATCTACATTAGCATTGGCTGTATCATGTCAGTGTCGGTCGTGCCACATCAGCATCCTATATTGAATTAACATAAATACAAAAGGCTTAAGACTAAAAAAAAAAGTTTATGACTAAACTGATACAATTGCAATATGTTTAAGAGTTCTCGAGAGCCACCGAAAGAGAGGAGGTTGTAGAAGAAAGAGCCATTGCACGTGTTAGAAGGAAAGCTAGCATATGTCAAAGAAGGTGAGCCGAATGATGACACCCAAGGTGCATTGGGAAACATTTTTGTTCCTGGATCATTTCTTTTTTTTAGAAATAATTTCTTTTTCTATTTTTATTCCCTACAATAGTTTCTTAGTAAAAGAACACATTTCACAACTATGTAAAATTTATATTCTCCGAATAGAAAAAGAATAGGAATGCGTTTGATATGACCTATAATTTTTTTTTTGATGTAGAATTTCTTTTATTTTTAAATAATTTTTTAAAATTTGTCTCTTCTTCTTGTTTTTTTTTTTCCCTCTTTTTTTCTTCTTCATCCTCTAGTCGCCGTTGCCAAGTGGCAAACCAGTTAAAAGAGGAAAAATAATAAAAAAAAAAAATGACTTATTCCATAAAATGTTCCTAAGAACAAGAAGCAATTTTTTTTTTCTACTTTTTATTTTTATTCCAAATCTATTTTCAGGTCGCTTTTCTATTTCAGGGAATAGAAAAATTACTTGACGTTACTAAACCGATGTATGTTATTTTTCTATTCCGTGGAATAAAAGAACAGAAAAATTGAAAATTTGAAACTTTACCAAATGGAGCACTAGTGATTGTGGAGGACCCTCGCATCTAATTTTCATATGTAAAACTACTTTGTGTATTAATTGTGGTCATTTTGTTCCTACTGGAAGGAATAATACTTATTCATCTTTTAAAGCTGTAATTGTATTGGCCTTATAATGTCCTCCAAGACGATGGAAATTAGTTTACCTCTTCCTCAAATTCAACCATTGTTTATTTTCCTATGCATTTAGATTTATGACATTTTCAAATGCTATTTTGAGTTCATGTTTAGCCAAAAAAAAAAAAAAACTTATCGATTATGATTGGTTTAATCTCACCGAGTTTACATTCATTATTCTATTCGTGTCAAAATACATGAATTGATTTGTTATTTCCAAAAAATTTCCTATTGCAATCATTTTATTTATTAAACTAGGTACATGCTTGGTCCATTATCGCTGGTATTGGAAAAACTGTAGTTTTATCTCAAATTTGCAAACGATTATAGCAAGTTGAGAAGATGTCTTATTTTTCTGGGGGAACTTATAGTTCTATTAATTTTTGGAAGTGAGGTCTGACATTCTTGCACAATTTTACTTGTAGTCAGCAAAAGACCACAACATTCTAACAAGTATTTATGTCCTTTTGGCCCAATGATGAATTCTTGAGATTCCCCCTAAATTTGTGCTCAAAATGTGGTCGTAAATCCTTGCATTTGTCAATAAGTTAAGGTACAAAGACCCATGTTACTCAATCTAAATTGGCATGGCATTATATGGACCAAACATAGCGACGTAAATTAGTTCAATTCCTTTTCAAATAAAGAAATGAACTTATCCATGCAAACACGAGTCAATGCCAACCCAACCTCCACACCACCATCCTCATCCCTACTCTCTGCGAGAGAGAACGCCCCCGATGCATCAATGTGCACCACATGGCTCTTCCTCGGTCTTCCCCACCCGAAATCCGTGTCGTATACCTTGAGTCTAGGCGACCCGGCCACTGTCAGTAAGCCCCTGCTATTAGCTATATTAAAGTTCCTTATCCATCCGTCCATCCCTCTTAATGCTCCACCCGTCCTTATTTCCTTGACTTTTATCCCTATAGCCTTTGTGGCATGCAAAATTCCACTTTTTCCCAAGAGCATACTTCTCTTTTTGGAGATAAAACATGGAACCAGACAGTTCCCAAAGTATGTTAAGGGTATCGAATATTCGAGTTGGTCCCTACAATCTGCAAGAAATGCGAAATAATAAAGTTCGTCTTTGCCTCTCTCAGATGACGATTGATCACAACGTTGTTGTTCTTGCTCTTTTGATTTGATGATGCATATCCATACAAATGCACACATCACCACGAATGTTGACAAGTGGATTGGATCCGACTTTGAGTCGATATCGTCGTTCTTGAGTTGGCTCAAGACCTGCGCTTTTAGCCCGTCAATGTGAGCTTTTTTAAAGACAAACGTTGCTCTCACCTTGTCTGCAACAGTAAGAGGAGTTCGGCTCGGGCTTAGGCTCGGGCCCACACAACTCCACCAATCTTTCAAAAATATGGGTTCTAGCCCATTCAGGTCTTTGATCACTCCTCGGTCGTGGAAAGGACTCCAGTCGTCCGAGTTAGCGCAAGTGGGGTCCCCTCCAAACCTGTGAATGGATGCCCACGATTTCATGAAGTGAATGAAGGACCTCCCATCTGCTGCAACATGGAGGAACTGGACCCCAATGCAAATGCCCTTGTTTGGGAACAAAGTCACCTAAATCATAATAGCAGAATCGATGATAAATTTCAAGTTTAATTTTTGTTTATACAATTGGTATTTCGAGTTAGACATTTGTTTATCTCCCTCATGTATTCATTACACATAATCGAGGAAGATAATGTCTTGAAAATCACAAACTCTCTTTATATGGACATTAAACGAGTGTCCTAGAGACTTTGTTAATGAATATCCTAATCTACGCTGGTCCAAGGACATCACTCATTCTCAATTTCTCTTTTCATATTTTCCTCTCTTTTTTCGCCAAACGAAGTAATTTTTTCAAGTGCTTCAAACTTAGATCAGCACCTCAATTTCATCTCTAGGTATCATTTCAACCTAGAATCTCAAATATGACACCACATTTTAGTGTTATTTTGCGCACATCAACATGATGCTTATTCTTGTGATATGCATTAAATCTAAATGATGAGAATTTTCTTTGAAGGGAAAAAGCCACCAAAAATACTAATCTATAGTCACAATGACATATTTACTCCAAACATTGTTCTCACACAAAAAAACCCACATGTGACACAATTATCTCATACTTGTACTAGTATGACAAATTTACCCCAAAATTTCTTTTGTAACGCCAAAAACCCTAAATTTATATCCGTGTGACACATTTATCTCAAAATTTGGGGTAAATGTGTTACAAAAAAGCAAGTTTGGGGTTTTTATGTCATAAAAAAATAATTTGTGGGTTTTTTTTGTCATAAAAAATTTAGGATAAATGTGTCATAGTGGCTATAGTTTAGAGTTTTTGGTAACTTTTCCTTCTTTAAACCTTGGACTCTCTTCATATAATTGGTCCTTTTTCATTTTCTTTTTAATCTTTGTACATGTTATATAAACTCAAATTACTCATAAATCCAATATTAGCCTTATATAATGTCTGTAATTTTTGTTCTCAAAATCCCAATTGCATTACCTTTGTGTTGCAACAAGGAAACATATGTTTTCGCCAAATTGGGGTCAAATTATAGCATAGCGTTATTATACTGAATTCAAAGATATTCCAAACAAAACTTCCAAAAAAAAAAAAAAACAATATAAATATTAAATGATAAGAATTAAGAACAAGCAAATATCATGTGAGAGCCAGACCATCACCAACCGACCTGAATCGCCATAAGTGGCCACAAGCGTGCACCGTCAGACTCACATGGTGGCGGGAGCTGAGGCACCAGAGGGTGTATTAGCATTGCGTCGCACACCTCGTCACGGACGAGCTGGGCGAAGTCGGCGGTGGACTCGGCAATGGTCAAGGAGAGAGAGTCGCCTTCGGAGTAGAGGATGTAGGGCTTCTGGGGCGGTGCCAGAGGGAGGACAAGGCTGCCGGCGAAGGGGAAGAAGCGGCGGAGACAGAGGGAGAGAGAGTGGACGAGGAGCGGAAGCGTGGTCTGAGCGAGGGAGGGAGGGGATTCAGGGAAGTCATAGAAGAAGAGGCGTTGTATGGGGCAGCAGAGAAGCCATGGGATGTCGAAGAAGGTGAGAGGGAGAACGGTTGCCGAGACCGAGTTCACGGGCGGCGAGATATCATGACGGTGGAGGATCTTGACCTTCACCATATCGTCCGACGGTGAAGGAAAATTTTTCATGAGGGAAGGAAGCTTTTATAGGAGAGGCTAATGATTGGTTTTAGACCCCGTTCAAAACCGATAATGGAGGGCACGATTGAGTTTACGTCAGAAAATGGGGGTGCTTTCAATCAATCAAGAGCTTGTGTACTTTTTCTTGTTTTTTAATCGATCGAGAGCTCGTGGTTGGCCTGTCGCCTTTGTCACCGAACTCGTGTTTCCTCGCGAGCCTCGGTTGTTCGGGCCCATACTTGGCAGAGAAACTTGATTCGTCGATTTTAATTGTTTTAATCTCCTTGAATCAACGTCACTTTTTTATTCACGCCAAAATTAAAAAGATAGAAATTAATTTGCCTCTTCTTCAAATTGAATCATAATTTACTTTTTCCGTGCACTTGGTTTTAGACATTTTCAAATGCTATTTTTGAATTCATGCATGGCAAAGATACTTGGCTTATGGATTATGTTCGTTTAATCTCAAAGTATTTGCATTCATTTTCAGCATGTCAATATATAGAAGTCGATTAGTTATTTCCAAAAACTTTCTTATCACAATTATTTAGTTTATATTATAAAATTAAGTACACGCCTAGACCACCTTCGACTGAATTGAAAGAAGTGTAATTTTCTCATATTTGAAATATATAATGGCAAGTTGGTTGGAAAGATTCTTTTTTTTTTTTTTTTTGGAATTTTAATTCTTTGTGCTGATCTTCCTTTTGCCTTGTTTCTTAGGAATTTAAACTCGATACACGCCATTGATTTGTGAAACTGAGGTCGACATCCTTACTCACTTTCACTTTTTTGTCGGGTCAAAAAAGCTCATATCATTTCATGTCAATAAAGTAGAAGAGTAACCGAGGTGAGCTTTTGAATAAAGAAGATCTAAAAGTGGTTGAGGAGGGCTTGAAACCCAGCTCAAAGGAAGGGAATCACAGAGTTGGGCATTAATGACCCAGGGCTCTGGAGTAGTGGGTCAAACGCAATTGTGATAAATTGGAGAGCAAGGCTCGGCCCTCTTTCATAAGCAAAAGGACATCCCATGGAACATAATTTGCATCCCAGATTAATAGAACTGAAGTAAGTTGTCAAACTCCACGGTCAAGACTCAGTCTCTCTCCTTTTTGCTCATTCACTCACAAATCTCAAACCCTCAATAACAGCTAGGGTTTCCGCACCGAGTACAGATTGTGCCTTCACCGCACAGGCGAAACCTTCAAGCAGCATATCAAAAGAGACTTTGCACACTCCGGCTACAGCTCTGTTGGTTGTTTTGGCATTAAAAGAACTATCTAAATTAATCTTGAGAGACCCCAAGGACGGGGGATCCAAATCGAGAGTAAGATGAGACCTCTCCCTAGATTTCTTTTTTTTTTTTTTTTTTTTTTTTTTTCTGATTTGAGTTCCAAATTTTAAAATTTCCGTGCAATGCAAGTGCTTCAGCTAAAACTCCTTGTGGATCTTGTGGTTTGACTCAGAACATTGCGTCGTTTCTTGTTTACCTTATGAACCAAAGCACTTTAGCTACAAGCTCAAGGGCGGGTGTGTAAAGTAAGTCGCTTCTGCAGGTTAATACCCATTGATCTATGCCTGTAAGTCCTCTACTCTAGATCTGGATGCGTAGATTTGGACTGACCAGACTTCGATTGTCTAGGGACAGAGAAAAACCAGTTATTCCGCCATTTCCAGGCTCATTTTGCATAAAGGGCAAATCAGGCCAGGTCTAACCCTCCATTTGCATAAGTTTCCCTTGGTAGGCAGAGCATTTTGGCATAGATTCCATATAAATAATCTGATTTTGGATAGTGGCAAATTACACACTTTACACCATAGAGCTCAGGGTTTTTGGTAAGAGGATGATACTTGTTGAGTTGTGTTGTTATCACGTTTTCAGAGTTTGATTATGCTCACTTTTGACTGAATAAGTTCTTGACTTTTTTGCTATCGATTCGAATTTATCTTTTTCTCCTATGGATAGAAGGGGGATTGGCAATATGAATTGTGATACGAGTGACCTAAGCTCATGAATGAAGTTTAACTTGTGAAAATGAATTGGCATTCCTACTTAAATTGCCATGACCAAAGCCACTTGTGAACCACCCGCCACCTGTGGTGGCGGCAAAGGAGGCGTGAACGGATGTAAAGGCCTCGCATCTTGAGCCACTCGCTCATAGGCTAGCTGATTGAAGTCCACGATGAACTCCGTTACAGTCAAAGTGAGGGAGTCGCTGTCGGGAAAGATGATGTAATGCTTCTGGGGCAGTGCTGGAGCGAGGAGGAGGCTAGCGACAAAAGGGAAGAAGCAGCAGGGAGAGGATGGGAGGGAGGGAGGGAGGGAGGGAGGAGGGAAGGTGAGGAGCTAGCGGAGGAGAGGAAGGTTGTCCAATGTCAAAAGGAAATCTAGTGGACATTAAAAGAGGTGAGCCGGAGGGGAACACTTAGGGCCGCGCATGATAACCATTTTGTTTTTTTGTTTTTTTATTTTATTTTTTCTGTCGTCGAGATTAGATTTGGAATAGAAATCCATTTGGTGATATATTTTGATTTTTCTATTTTCGAAAAAAATTTAGCTCAGAAATAGTTTTGAAACAGAAATGAGAAGTAAAAATTTTCTATTTTTCTACTTATGAAAAAGAAACAAAAATAACAACTCTTCTTATTATTGGCCCTCACTACCATTAATGTACGTTTTCTACGTTGACACTTTCAATTCAATTTACTAAGGATGTTTTATCTCATGAAAGATTGAAACACAATGAAGTGAAAAGAGCTTGGGAGGGAGATATTTAAGAAGGCCTATCAAATGAATTTCTGCTCAACAAATAGAAATTTTGTATCGTTATCAAATGTACATTTTTGCTCAGAAACTCATCCAAAGAAAAGAAATAAATTAAAAAGAATATTTTTAAACTTAAATTGTTCTTAGTAACAAAATTATTATTATTTCCATCCCTAGTGATCGTGGAGGACCTTCAAATCTAATTTCCATATGTAAAACTACTTTGTGTATTAATTATGGTGATCTGTTCGTATCGGAGGAAATAGCACGCATTCATCTTTTGAAAAGCTATAATTGCATCAGCCTTATAATGTCTTCCAAAAAGATGGCAAATTAATTTACCTTTTCTTTAAATTTAACCATTGTTTATTTTCCTATGCATTTGGATTTAAGACATTTTCAAATGCTACTTTTGAGTTCATGCATCACAAAAACAATTTACTCATTGATTATGATTTTTTTAAAGATGCGTTCGTTTCGCAGTAAAACTCAATAATAAAGGAAAATGTTTTCCCACAAAGCATTTTCTATGAATACAGTTTGTTTTCCTTTATTTGGTAATGTATAATTGAAAATGTTTCCTGTTGTTTGGATCCCATTAGAAAATGATTTCACACTTTATCTCAGTAAAAAAAAAAAATCAAAATTTTTATTTGAAAAATTCGAATTTTTAATTTATTTTAAATTGCTATTTCTTTTTTTTTTCTTTTTCTTTTTCTCTTTTCCTTCTTCTCCTTCGCTCCTCTGCTTCCTCACACGATCCCTTTTGCTTCCTGTGGCGATTCATCCTTAGTTGGCTTATGAGGGGTGAGCTCAAGTTGTCGTTAGAGGTCATGAGCTCACCTATTGGGCGAGGCTCGAGGCTTGCCACCAAAGGCTGCGAGCTTGCCAATATTGGGCAAGCTCGAGCCTCACCACCCAAGACCATGAGCTCACTCGATCTGGCAAGGCCCTAGGCTCATTGGCCTCTAGCAAGAAGGCTCGAGCCTTACCAACTCGCAAGGGAAAAGTGCCAAAAAAGTCCTAAACCTTTTGGTTTTGTGCCGATTTAGTTATAAACTTTTTTTTTGTGCCGATTTAGTTCTAAACCTTTTTACATTGTGCCAATTCAGTCATTTCCGGCCAATTTTGGCCGGATTTTGTTAACTGAACGCCGGCCGACTGAGATGGCATGATCGGCGCTGATGCGTACAATTTTTAATCATTTTTTAATATTTGTGAATATTTTTTATTTTTTATTTTATTTTTTATTTTTTATTTTATCTTTTTATTTTTATTTTTATTCTTTTATTTTTATTCTTTTTTTCTTTTTTTTTCCTATCTTCTTCCTCCGGTTGGTCGCCGGAGCTCGATGACCGGCCAAAGGCAACGGCCGGCGAGGTCGACCTTGCGGCCACTTTGCCAGTGACCGCGTGGGCGGCCTGGGTGGCGAGGCTCGCCCTCACCGGATCTAGCGAGGCTCGAGCCTCGCCCATGGCCGATGAGGGCGAGCCCCGCCATCTCGGCGCGAGGCCAGCTGGACTCCTCCTTGGCTCCGTTTCCGATCCCAATCTCGCCCTAGAAATTTCCTCCCTCCTCCGCTCGTTGTCGTCATCGTCTCTAGGGTTTACGGGAGCTCGGGGTGTCTTCGGTCACGCGGCTTTGGCCTCGGATTTTTGCTTGTTTCTCCCGCGGCGGCGATTCGTCGAGGGTGGGGGTTTTGTGATTCCTGGGGTTCTCCGAGGTAGCTGGCCTCGCACCAAGCTAGCGGGGCTCGCCCTCGACGGCCATGGGCGAGGCTTGACCCTTGCCGGATCCGGCGAGGGCAAGCCTCGCCACCTAGGCCGCGAGGGCGGCCTCGCACGGGCGGCGAGGCTCGCCTCGGCGGATCCGGCGAGGTCGAGCCTCGTCGCCCATGGGCGAGGCTCGATCCTCGCCCACCCGGTGCAAAGGCCGCCCTCGCGGCCACTGGCAAGGTGGCTGGTGAGGTCGACCTCGTCGACCGTCACCTCCGGTCGATCGCCAAGCTCCAGCCGACCGGGCCGGAGGAAGAAGATGAGAAGAAAAAAGAAAAATAATATAAATAAAAGAATAGAAATAAAAATAAAAGAGAAAAAATAAAAATAAAATAAAAAATATTCAAAAATATTATTAAAAATTGTACATGTCAAGACCGATCATGCCATGTCGGCCGGCCCGATTAGCAAAATCCGGCCAAAATTGGCCGGAAAGGACTGAATTGGCACAACATAAAAATGTTTAGGATTAAAATCGGTACCAAAAAAAGGTTTAGGACTAAATTGGCACAAAACCAAAAGGTTTAGGATTTTTTTGGCACTTTTCCCCCCACTCACAAAGCAAGAGGTTGCGAGCACACCCAATCTAGCGAGGCTTGAGACTCACCATCGAGGCCATGAACTTGCCTCGATATGGCGAGGCTTGAGGCTTGTCGGCGTCGAGTGAGCCTAAGCCTCACCATCGAAAGCTATGAGCTCACCCAATTTGGCGAGGCTAGAGCTTGCCGACCGTCTCCATGGCCAATGACAAGTGGAGAAGAAGCAAAAAAGAAAAAGCAAAGAAAATAAAAAGAAGAAAATAAAAATAAATAATCGATTTTTTAAAAACAAAAAAAAAAAAGGAAATTCGAATTTAATATAAATATATATATTTATAAGAACAAATTTTTTGTAAACCAAGTACCAAATCTAACCTTTGGTAGATTCAGAGAATGTTTTCTCGATTCATAATGTTTTCCGATTCTTACAAATGCGAAATCATTTTCCTAAATTTAAGCTTTGGTAGGAAAAACATTGTTTATTTGGAAAACGTTTTCCGTGACTCATTTTCCTAAACTAATTAGACACTCGGAAAATGAGAAAAATGTTTTCTCTGAAAATGTATTCCAAGAAACAAACACACCCTTAATCTCACCAAATTTACGTTCATTTTTCAGTTCATGTCAAAATATAGAAATTGATTTGTTATTTCTAAAAAAAGTCCTATTGCAATTATTTAGATTATTAAACTAGGTACATGCTTGAGTCAATGTTGGTATTGAGGGTACCATCATTTTATCTCAAATTAGTAAACGATTATAGCAAGTTGAGATGATATATTTTATTTTTTTTGGGTCAAATTTATGATTCCATAAGTTTACGGGAGCTAATGCTTATCTTTCTTTTGCCTCGTTTTGAGGAGTTTATTCTCGAAACATACAATTGATTTGTCGAAGTGAGGTCTGACATTCTTACTTGATTTTGCTTGTAGCCAGCAAAAGACGGGCAACATTCTAACAAAGTACTGATGGCCCCTTGGCCCAATGATGAATTATTGAGATTCCCGCCTTTTTTGTGCTCAAAGTGTCGTTGGAAGTCCTTACATTTTTCAATAAATCAACATAAACCTATGCTGTCGAGCCCAATATATAAGGACTAAATTGAAATTGACATGGCACTATATGGATCAATGTATTTTAAAGTGGCATAAACGATTTCAATCCCTCTTCAAACAAAGAAATGAACTTCTTCATACAGACCCTAGTCAATGCCAACCCAACCTCCACACCACCATCCCCATCCCTACTCTCCGTGAGAGATCGCCTTTGATTGATCGATGTGCACCGTGTGGTTCTTCCTCAGCCTCCCCCACTCGAAGTCCGTGTCGTACACTTTGTGTCTTGGCGACCCGGCCACCGTCACTAAGTCTGTGCTATCAACTACATTAAAGCCCCTCATCCATCCCTCCAGCCCTCTCAATACTCCACCCGTCCTTATTTCCTTGACTCTCCTTGCTATAGCCCTTGCGGCAAGCGGAAGTCCACTTTTGCCCAGGAGCGTACTTCTCTTCTCCGAGAGAAAGCATGCACTCAGACAATTCCCAAAATATGTTGAAGGTATGGAGTATTCAAGCCGGTCCCTACAATCTGCGAGAAAGACAAAATAACGAAGTTCGTCTTTGTCGTGCTCTGATGACGATTGGTTGTGACACTGCCAGTCTTTGTCTTTTGATCTGATGATGCACACCCATACGAACGCGCATGTCACCGCGAATGTCGACAAGTGGATTGAATCCGACTCTAAGTCGACGGTATCGTTCTTGAGTTGGCTCCAGATTTACCCTTTTAGCACGTCGATTTGAGCCTTTTTAAAGACAAATGTTGCTCTCACCTTGTCCCCAACAGCCAGAGGAGCTGTGCTTAGACTCGGGCTCGGGCGGGGGTCCACACAACTCCACCAGTCATTCAAGAAAATGAGCTCGACTCATTCGGGTCCTTGATCACTCCTCGGTTGTGGAAAGGACGCAAGTCATCTGACTCAATGCAATTGGGGTCCCCTCCAGACCTATAAATGGATGCCCACGATTTCATGAAGTGAGCAAAGGACCTCCCATCTGCCGCCACATGGAGAAATTGGACTCCAATGCAAATGCCCTTGTTTGGGAACAGAGTCACCTAAATCATTATCCAATAAAATTGACGATAAGTTTTGAGTTTAATTTTTATTTATACAACTGCTACTTCGAGTTAGTTGTTTGTTTATCACCCTTGCATATTGATTGGACATGATCGACGAAGATAATGTATTGAAAATCTTCATTTTTATTTTATTTTATATGGAGATGTCTAATTAGAACACTAAAGATATTTGCTCATGAAATCATCATCCTAATCGACGTTGGTTCTCGTGAGTACATCACTCATTCTCAATTTCTAATTTCACAGTTTCAATCTCTTTTTTGGCCAAACGAAGTGACTCTTTCAATTGCCTCAAGCTTGGGTTAGGACAACGTTTCCATCTCTAAGTATCATTTCGATCGAGAATCTCGACGACACCATGTTTTAATGTTAATTTGCACACATCAACATCATGCTTAATCTCGTGAGGTTTTTCTTTAAACCTTAGACTATCTTTGTATAATTACTTCTCGTTCATTTTCTTTTTAATTTTTGCACATGTAAACTAAACTCAAATTACTCTTAAATCCAATATCTGCCCGATATTTATATCTGTAAGACATAAATTTCTCGCACGTATTGTATTCTTAAACCCAAATCTGCCTTATAGCATAGAGTTATTATACTGAATTCACAAATATATCAAACAAAACTTCCAAAAAAAAAATAATAATAATATTAATATTCAATTAGAAGAATTAAGAACGAGCAAATGTCATGTGAGAGCCAAACCGCCACCAACCACCAACTGACTTGAATCGCCATAAGTGGCCACACGAGTGCGCCGTCAGACTCACGCGGCGGTGGGAGCTGAGGCACCAAAGGTTGTATCAATGTCGCGTCATGCACCTCGTCGCTGACGAGGTCGGCAAAGTCGGCGGTGGAATCGGCAACGATCAAGGAGAGCGAGTCGCCATCGGTGTAGAGGATGTGGGGCTTCTCGGGCGGGGCCAGAGGGAGGATGAGGTTGGCGGCGAAGGGGAAGAAGTGGCGGAGGCAGAGGGAGAGAGAGCGGACGAGGAGCGGGAGGGTGGTCTGGGCGAAGGAGGGAGGGGACTGAGGGAAGTCGTAGAAGAAGAGGCGTTGCATGGGGCAGCAGTGAAAGAATGGGATGTCGAAGAAAGTGAGAGGGAGAGCGGTGGTTGGGACTGAGTTCGCGGGCGGCGAGACATTGTAGCGATGGAGGATCTTGACCTTCATCATCTCGTCCGAGGGGGAAGGGGGATTGTCTGAGAGAAGGAAGCGGTAGAGAGGCTGATGATTGGTTTTGTCCCTCTTCGAAAGCGATGTGTAGACCCGCTTCCGTAGATTGGTAGATGCGCACGTAATGGAGATAATAAATAAATTGAGCTACTTCTGAAAGTGGGGTGCTTTCAATCGATCAAAAGCTTGTGTCCTTTTCTGGGAGGTCCTGACATCGAAGCTGGACTTTTCTGGTTTTCGAATTCTAGTAAGTAAATCGAAGTGAAAATAACATATCATATAACAATTTATAATGATTCAGCTTTATATTTAAACCTATATCCACTCTCAAACTAATGGTCTTAACGACAGTTGAATTCAACCACCATTGTAATTGCTGAATTTATGTGTCGATCTCTTGATAAATATGAACTCTCCGTTGGTTTTACTTTATCGATGATAAAGGAAGTTGTATTTATTTTTATTTTTGTGTCGGTAGAGGAGGTTCTATTAAAAAACCCTCATGGAGTAGCTAAAAATGTAGACTGATATGACGAAATTTAAGCGTGGTTTAGACTTGGAAGCAGATGCAAATCAACGTCTCGTTCATTGTGGAAGAAAATTACAAGCATTCAATGTTGACTCATTTAATGGAGCAGGTGGAGCTCATTTACGGAGCTCTGATGCGTGGATTTTGTCTTGAGATCTGTATGGAGCTTCCCTCTCTTTCGTTTCTTTCATGCCCCGAGATGGACTTCTCTACTCGGAAGATGATTAAGTGCCCTTCTTTATGTCTTGTTGCTCTGCTTTTCCACCTTGATGCGGGCCACTTCATTGGTTGGCTAAGTAAATAAGCGAAAAAAATGTTTGTGATGGGCTCCTTTTACAGCCAGAGGCGACGATTGTATGCGAGATTGGGAGGCTTCTCTTGGTTATACATAAAGAGGAGAACTATTGTCCTTGACAATTTCTTGGTGCACCAAAGAAGAGAGAGTGGTTTAGGGGAGTGTTCTTCACGTGAGTTTGTTCGCTGTAAATTACATCCGAGTGATTTAGTCATTAAACTTTATATATTTGTGTAATTCATTTTACGAGATTGAGAGATTATTTTTGAGAGAATTATGAGAACTATACAATGTATGAAATATTCAATGTAATTGAAATAAGAATATTTAAGTTACTTAGAGTTGATTGTAACCTTCATTGTATCACATATATAATAGAATTTTGTGCTAACCTTCCCATAAACATAGGTTACAATGATCGAACCTTAATTAATTAATTTATTATGTGCATTCTATTCGAGCACTTCTTTTATTTACAACATAAAACACATATGTAATATAGTTTTGGTATATCTTCGTATGGAAGCTTTGCTTAAGCTCAACATCTCAAGAGAATATTTCACAAGTAAACCACAATGGGTTTTTGGGAAGATCACAAGAAAAGCTCTAAATCCATCACACTTGTGCCAATTAATCATAAATTTTCCAATTATGCCAATTAAATTTTTAGTATTATTACATTTTGCTAATTGAGTTTATTTGATCAATTTTAGCTGAAAATCAATTTTAGCTAATTGATATTGGCCATACTACATGACACAACCTTCATTGACGTAAACAATTTAAATATATAACATATTTTAAATTTCTAAATTTGTTAATATTTTTAATTTCTTTTCTTTTCTTTTCTTTTCTTTTTCTTTCTTTTCCTTTTTTTTTCTTGAAGCTCAGCTAAGGTTGATGGCCAACCCTTATTGGCCCTTGTTTGCAATAGGTGAAAATTTAATTTTAAAAAAATTATAAAAAAATATCTATATCAACGCCGGCTATCTGTGTGACACTACTATTATTCACGTTGGTGATTTTCAACTAAAATTGGTCGAATGAACTTAATTGGGAAAATGTGAAAAGGTTTGAGACTTAATTGCACAATTGAAAGATTTATGACTAAATTAATATAAGCGCAATACATTTAGGATAATTTTGATAATTTTGCTCGAGTTTTGAGATTAAGAAGCATTCATATGTGTAGCTTTTAACTTTCATATTGAAGGTTAATATGAATATGAACATGTGTATCAAGAAGATCAATATGTTCTCATGTAATATAAATTAAGAAAATCACTATGCTCCCAGATTTAGATAAATTGTTTATTTTTATGATAATCACCTACTAAATTTAGACATTATCTAGGAGATAAATGCACAACGACCAATTCCCACGTGATTGGGAATAAATATTGAAGGACACAATTTGAAACAAACCGATCGTTTATGTCTTTTTGGTGTTTAGCCCAAAAAATAAAAATAAAATCTCTTTTAGTACATTTAAAACCAAACAGCATATTACAATAATACAAGTGACCTAAGTTCATAAATGAAGTTTTAACTTGTGAATATGAATAGGCACTCCTACTTGAATTGCCTTGACCGAAGCCTCTTGTGAACCATCCACCATCTGCGATAGCGGCCAAGCAGGCATGAATGGTGTAAAGTAGGGGTGTCAATGGTTCCATTCGGTTCGGACCCAAACCGAATACGAACCGAACCGAAATTTTGGTTCGGTTCGGTTTTTCGGTTTTTGATTTTCAGTTTTTAGTGTTCGGTTTTTGCATTTATTTTTTTTTCATTTTTTTCTATCGTATATAGTTTTCATTTCTAAGAAATAAGCTCTTATCGATTTGTTAGTTTGGTTTTTATTGAGAACCGAACTAAATGAAACCGAATTTTTCAGTTCAGTTTGGTTTTTGATTTGGTTCGGTTCGGTTTTTGAGACCCCTAGTGTAAAGGCGTCACATCCTGAGCCCCATTGCCCACAAGCTAGCTGCTCGAAGACGACAATGGACTCCGCCATAGTCAAAGTGAGGAAGTCGCCATCGGAGAAGAGAATGTAGGAGCTTCTGGGAGCGGCATGGGAGAGAACAGGTTGCTGGCAGCAAACGGGGAGAAGCAGCGAAGAGAGAGGGAGACGGAACCGACGAGTATTTATTTCACTTCGGCCCCAAAAACTTAACTCAAAACTTGGTCGGAAGTCCTTACATTTGTCAATAAACGAAGGTACATGGGCCAATGTTGTCACACCCAAAATGTAAGGACTAAATTGAAATCGACATGGGATTATATGGACGATATGTACACTAAAGTGACATAAACGATTTTGATCCCTTCTCAAACAAACAAACAAACCTCTCCATGCAATCCCTAGTCAATGCCAACCCGACCTCTATGCCACCATCCCTATTTCTGCCCTCCGCAAGAGAAATGGCCCCTGATACGTCGATCTGTACCACATGGCTCTTTATCGGCCTCCCCCACCCGAAGTCCGTGTCGTACACCTTCAGTCTCGGCGATCCAGCCACGGTCACTAAGTCCCCATTGTCAAATACTTTCCAATCCTTGATCCATCCAGCCGCCTCTCTCAACCCTCCCCCTCTCTCCACATCCTTGACTCTCCTCCCTATCGTCCTCGCCGCATATGAAATTCCACTTTCGCCCAAGAGCGTATTTCTCTTCTCCGAGAGAAAATATATGCCCAAATAGTTCCCAAAATATGTCGAGGGTATCGAGTATTCAAGTCGATCCCTACAATCTGCCACAAAGCAGAAATGGCAAAGCTCGTCTTTGTTGCTCTTTGATGACAATTGATTGTGACGCTCCTGTTCTTTCTCTTTCGATTTGATCATGCATACCCATATGAATGCGCATGTCACTACAAAAGTTGACAAATGGATTGGCTCTGAGTCTGAGTCGCCATCGTCGTCGTTCTTGAGTTGGCTTAAGACCTGCGCTTTTAGCCCGTCGATGGCAGTTTTTCCCAGGACAAACGTTGCTCTCACCTTGTCTGCAATAGTGAGAAGAGCTTCACTTGGGCTTGGGCTTGGGCTTGGGCTAGAGCCCACACAACTCCACCAGTCTTTTAACAATATGGGCTCGAGCCCATTCGGATCTCTGATCACTTCTCGGTTGTAGAAAGGACTTGGACCGTCCAGGTCAACGCACGCCGAGTCTCCTCCGAACCTGTGAATGGACGCCCATGATTTCATGAAATGGTGGAAGGACCTCCCATCTGCCGCCACGTGGAGGAACTGGACCCCAATGCAAATGCCCTTGTTTGGCAATAGGGTCACCTAAACCATTTATCATTTCAACTGAAATTTGACATTCGACTCAAAATTTCAATGTCAATTTGTGCGCGCCAGCATGATTAATAACCTATATTTCTCGTGATACGTATTAAATCTAGACGATAAGATCCTACTTTAAACGGCGAGCTCCCTTCATAAAATTACTCCTCTTTCAATTTTATTTTTTTTATTTATCTTATTACTTGTTCTAAACTACCAAGCATATGTCGTTGCCAAATGAGTTCTAGTTACAGCGTAGCGTAGCATAGAATGATTATACTGAATTTCTTTGCCGAATAGACCATCGCCAACTGACCTGAATTGCCATAAGGGGCCACAGATGTGCGCCGTCGGACGTACGTGGCGGTGGGAGCTGAGGCACCAGAGGGTGTATCAGCGCAGCGTCGCGCACCTCGTTGCAGATGAGCTCAGCGAAGTCCACGGACGACTCGGCGACAGTCAGGGAGAGAGAGTCGCCGTCGGAGTAGAGCATGTGGGGCTTCTCCGGCGGCGCTAGGGGGAGGACGAGGCTGCCAGCGAAGGGAAAGAAGTGGCGGAGACAGAGGAAGAGAGAGCGGACGAGGAGAGGCAGGGTGGTCTGGGCGAAGGAGGAAGGGGATTGAGGGAAGTCGTAGAAGAAGAGGCGTTGCATGGGGCGGCAGAGAAGCCACGGGATGTCGAAGAAGGTGAGTGGGAGAGCGGTTGTCGGGACTGAGTTCGCCGGCGGCGAGACATCGCCCCGGTGAAGGATCTTGATCGTCATCATCTCTTCGGGAGGTAGATGGGAACTGCAGAAGGGAAGGAAGCGATGTAGATCGGCCAATGAAGATGGAGTTTGGTCTTGTACCTGCTCCTTTTTCTAATTTTATGTTTTCCTGGTCAACTGTGATATTTTGACGTCATATTTCAACCTATTTCCAAATCTAATGTGATTTAATTATCGCAACGAATTAGGAAAAGAAAAGGAAGTGATTGATGAATTCAATTTTTTTTCCTTTTTGTAAGCTGTCAATTTTGTCCGCAGAGAACCTGTGAAGAAAAACGTGGTTTTTTTTTTTTTTTTTTTTTGGTACAGGTTTTTCAAAATGTTTGCGGAAGAGGATGAATGTGTATTGAAAGATTTTAGAAAGAAAATCATACATATTTGGCAGAAAAAGAAAGAATAAACAAAAATCACATGAATATAATACAAGAGGGAATTCTTTCTTATCTTTACTTTTTCCTTCGTCAATTTACCCTTCCCTTCTTTTATAAGTTGGATAGAAGTGCATTTAATTTGAATGTGAAATTAACTCTTGTTAAAAGGGTGAAAGCTTTTTTTTTTTTGGTAAGGATTTTTTTTTTGTTGGTAAAAGTATTCCTACAAAACAAAATGCAAAAACGTTAGTTTTGGGTAAACTTGTCCAATTGGGGATCAAGTTGGGTTTAAGTCAGATTGGTAAAGAATAGGTTTGATCCAAATAGATCAATTTAATCTACATTAACCCATTTATAGCAACATAGTTTTAGCAATTTAGACCCAATTCAACCTAAGCACTAATTCTTAGCAAATTTTCCCCTCAATTTGGGATTTCTTGAGGCAATTTGATTTGGATCAGTGAGGACTATGGGTCCATAGTTGTTGATGGTGATCCTTAACATTGTGCTTTGATTAAATAGGTTAAAAGACGTTCTTTCCAAACCCACTAGAACCCCTTACTATTTGGGCTTTATTATATAAGAGCCATGCCAAACTTATATTTTAAATATCAGGGAAACCATACATCACCCGACCCACTAAAATATGAGTTGATACATGGCTCCACGGCCTAATTTGCCACATCAAACAAAAACTATATTTTTAATAAACTAAATACTACGCAAGGTGGAAGGACTAGATAAAGGTTCCCAAACCTACTCCCCTGCGTAGATTATGGCAGGTAATGGAGATATGAATTGAGTCACATCACAAAGGACACGTCGATTTTTAACTTTCGGTTGTTTTACCAAATCATCCCATCTTTTCCCCCACCCAAAAAACAAAATTACACCATTATTCAGTAGTTATGGCCACACACAAAAACACACCCGTAAGCTAAAGTCCTCCGCATAATTTTTTTTTTTCCATAACTAGCGGCTTCCGCCATCATCTCCTATTGACTAAAGCGCAAGTTCCCATCTTATTTTCTTTGTGGCCCCTGCCGACTCGCCCCTGGCGCGTTCGGATGAGCGATCTTCCCGCTCGCGATTCGGACATTATCCTTACTTCAACCGTGTTTTATGTTCATTGGAGCCGTACCAGGCATCTGTATTATGACCTCAGTAATTGATAAAGATCTCGCCCTTGTGAGAGAGAACCCATGACTGTCAATGAATGTCGACCACGAGAAAAGCGAGGGAAAGATCCCTTAAAAGCGGCGTCCTTTTGTCAAATCTCGCCAACGAACCCGTGCGAGAAATGGCAACGAGCCAGCGCGACGATCTCCCGCGGCTTTTTCTGTCCTCCCTCGCGGCTCCTCACCTCTGTGGGAGCTCGAAGTTTTTCGCGCTGTTTTTAAAAGAAATCTCTCTCGGCTTCAGTCAACGTCTCTAACTTTTGGATCAGACGGCGAAAGGAGCGCGTTTGCTTGAAGTGAATCTTGAACGATTCGTTGATCCGGACGTTCAGCAATCTGATTCACCAAAAACACATTTCCAGGTGATTTCCTGTGATCGTCAGAGCTTGAATTCCCAGTGATCTTTCGTCTGTTGAAGAGCCGATCTCAAGCTTCTCTCGTTGGGCAATCTTCACCTATGCATCCAGACGCGTTACCTCATCTCGAGATAGCTGTGTTGTTGATTGAGGAGACATGAGTTGCTATTTTGAAGGCATAACGAACTATTTTGTCCACTTCTATAGACGTGGTCCTTGTTGCTTCCGCTTCTTCCTCATCATGTGAATGCTACCTTATGTACTATCGCCGATATGGTTATCCTGTATCCAATTTCTAGTAATTAACAACCTATGGGTTAAAATATGTCTTGAATTATACCTCGAAAAAAGGAGAGTTTACTAATTCAAGTATGTTTTCTGTTTTGAATAGATTTCATAATTGAATTATTTTCCAGTTGGAGAATGTTTCCTTAAAAGACATTTCCTACTTTGGATCCGATTCTTGTCTATCAACAAGAAGAGGATGTTCACTGTGAAGTGCATCAAAGAGGAGCTTTTGCTTGTGAATTACGCCTAAAGACATCTTGGAGTCTTGCAGCGTCATATATTGAGTGCTTGAAAGTGGGCTTGTTATTGTTGGTCGTGAAGTTACATCCAGACTTTGGGGTTGACCTTGAAAAACATCTGTCTTATAAACATCTTAATCAAAGGGTATAATAATGCCTAATCCATTTCAAATAAAATCAAATTAATTCTTTTCCTAGGGCTTTATGAAAACATCAACTAATTGATGTTTTGAATCAATAAACTAAATATTGACCTCACCATTATGAATATGATGTCAAATGAAGTGATGCTTTATTTCGATGTGCTTATTTTTCGAGTGCATAATAGGATTCTTGGCTATATTGATAGCACTAGTGTTGTCACATTTGATTGCAATTTGATTCTTCAACATCAAAGTCTTTAAATTGTTGTTTCATCCATAAGATCTGAGCACAACAACCTGCTTGTCTTTGTCGAGTTTGGAAGAACAAGAAATCCATGTCTTAGTTTTCTTGCAACTCGCCAAGCCAAACTTCTTGACATTTTCCATGCATACTTCTTTTGAAAAATGAAAGTACCACTTTTGGTTTGCTTAACTTGAAGTCAAAGAAAAAATGTTAATTCTCCCATCAAGCTCATTTTGAACTCATCGTGCATAGACTAAGAGAATTTCTTATAGAGAGATTCATTAGAAGAGCCAAATATAATATCAACAACATAAATATGAATGAGAAGTATATCCTCACATTCTCTTTTAATGAAGAGTGTAGTATCTATCTTAACTTTTTTAAAGTCCTTTTCAACTACAAAGTTGTTTAGTCTTTATACCATAATCAAATGCTTTCTTTAGACTGTACAAAGCTTTCTCAATTTACAAACATAGTCAGACTTTCTCAAATGTTTAAAACTAGGAGGTTGTTCCACGTGTACTTTCTCAATTTAGGAAGACACTTTCGACATCCATCAAGCCCAAATGCGCAAGTTTCATCATAATCATTTACTTCTTCTTATGAGTATCCTTTGGCAATGAGTTTGGCTTTGTTTCTTGCTACTTTGCCTTGATCATCCAATTTGTTTCTATTAATCGGTTCTAATCATGGGATTATCTTTTGGTCTAGGCACAAGTTCCCATACTTCATTGACTCTATACTGATAATGCTCTTCTCGCATTGCTTCTATCCAACTTTCGTTGGTGAGAGCTTCATCAATTCCTTTTAGTGCTATTTTAGATAAGAGTGCCAAAGTACTTATCATCTTCTTGAGCTTGGATTAGGTTTTCATGCCATCATCTAGCTCTCCAATGACTACTTCCTTGGGAGACTGGATTTGTGTTTTCAGTTCTTGTTGAACCTTTCATCTTGTTCTTCAATGGGCTTAGAGGATTTGACCTGCTTAGCTTTGGCATATGTTGAACCATTCTAAATATCTTCAAATTCAGCTTGTTGAAAATCATCAAATGCTTGGTTAAGTTCAGAAACTATTTCATTAGAATCAATGTTGGATTTTAAGGTAATAAATTTTTTACCTTTCAAGCCATCTTCTTCGTTTAGTCATTCAACTCCATAAGATTCAAGAGTCCCAATAAGCTCTTCAACAGATAGAAGCATGATTTTTTGAGTTTCTTGGATGGACGTTTTGACATGATTCAAATCTTTTGATAGTCCTCACAGAAGTTTGTTAACATTCATTAGAGCTTGTTGAAGGAGATAAAATGCCATATTGTATTATCTTAATTAAAAGGATTACAAGATACATATAATATATATATGGATAACCCTCTCAATATAAAATAACTATTGACTATTTTACCCTTATCATTTTTATTTCCGACACTCCCCTCAAATTGAGATGTAGATATTAAATAATCCCAACTTGTTACACAAAAGAATCCACTCTATTCCCCCGTAAAGACACAGTAAAAATATCTACAACTTGATCCTCTATCCTTGTATGTTAGAGTAATCTCCCCTTTCTAAACCTTTTCTCGTATGAAGTGACAATCAACCTTAATGTGCTTAGTTTACTCATCAAAGATGGGATTGTTTGCAATATGAATAGCTGATTGATTATCATAATATAATATCGACGGTTCCAATATTAACATCCCAATTTATGATAATAACATCCTCAACCAAAGCAATTCACCTATCACATGTATCATCACTCTATATCTACTTCAACACTTGACAGAGAAACCACATGTTGTTTCTTGCTTTTTCAAGCAACTAAATTATCTCCAAGAAATACACAATAACTTAATGTAGATCTCCTATTAGTGGGACATTTAGCCCAATCTAGATCAAAGAAACCTGTGATATTCATATGGCCATAATTCTTGAAAATTAGTTCTTTACCTAGTGCTCCTTTCAAGTATTTGATAATCCGAAGCACAGCATCCTAGTAAGCAGTCCGAGGAGAACTCATAAATTGACTTACAACACTAACAACAAAAGATATATTAGGTCTTGTAACAGTAAGATAATTCAACTTACCAACTAATCTCAGATATTTCGATCATGTAATAATTTTCCATGTTCTACATCAAGTTTTATATTGGACTCCATAGGAGTATTAACTGGTTTTGCTCCAATAAGCCCAACTTCATTGAGAATGTCAAGTACATATTTTCGCTAGGTTAAATTGATATATGTTTGCGAATGGGCAACTTTGATACCTAGGAAATACCTCAGATGCCCTATATCATTAGTACTGAACTATATATGCATAAATTGTTTAAGCCATTGAATACTATCTAAATCACTACCAATAATGATAATGTCATTCACATATACCATTAGAAGAATACACCAATATGAGAAGATAGAATTAAAGATTGAATGATCTACATAACACTACTTTAATCCAAACTTGATAATAGTATCACTAAACCGACCAAACCAAGCACAAGAAGATTGTTTGAGTTCTTACAATGCCTTAAATAAATGACATACCCGATTCTCCTCCTAAGTGACAAACTTTGGCAATTGCCCCATATATACGTCTTCAATCAAATCACCATGTAAGAACACATTTTTTATATCCAATTGATGAGGAAACCATCTGAAATGCATTGCTAGGGAAATAAAGGCACAAACAGATGAAATTTTGGCTATAAGTGAGAAAGTGTTATCATAATCAACACCATAGGTTTGAGAATATCCCTTGGCAACCAACCATGCCTTCAATCGATCAAGTCTGCCATTGAGGTGAACCTTAATAATGAAAACTCAACAGCAACCAACATGTTGCTTTCATGTAGGTAAGGTAGCCAAATACAGTTCTCAATGAGTGACTTCATTTCATCTTTCATGGCTTGTCGCCACCCAAGATGAGCAAGAGCTTCAACAACACTGCTAGGCACAGAGACATAGGTAGAAAGGTAGGAGATAAACGATTATAAGACAAAATGTTGGAAATAGGGTGACGAGTATGAAGACAATCAAACAAATCAAAGTAAGATGTATAAAGATCCACAAAATGAGCAACAAAAGAACATGTACCTTTTCAAGTAGCAATGAACGGATTAGGATCAAGATTAGAAGACGACGCAACAACCAATGAGGGAATAGATGAATCAAGTGATGGTTGTACTACTGTGGTAGGAGCAGCTCCATGTCTATGGTAGGTGTGATCAGCAAATTGAAATCATGTAGATGATGCTAGAGGAAGTGTGATTGGTGGAAGTGTTAGTAAGACACACTCATCATCATTAGGAGGCACTATATGAACCAATTAGGTGTTGTAGTATGGTTGGTCTTCAAAAAATATCATATTGGCTGACACAAACACACAACGAGTAGGACTATAACATTTGCGATCCTTCTGAGTTCGAGAGTATCCAATGAAGACACATTTTTCAGTACGGGGGTCCAACTTATCAAGACTTTGAGTCAAAGAATGAACAAAACTTACACAACCAAAGACATGTAGACATAATAGAAAAGGAGAACAAGTTGGATGTAAAATGGAGAAAGGTGTCTCCTCTCGAAGAAGGGAAGTTGAAAGCCGATTAATTAAAAACCAGGCTATAAGAGCAGCACGGCCCCAAAAAGTTTTTGGTAGATACATATGAAACATAAGACAATGAGTAACATTAAGAAGATAATGATTTTTGCGTTCAGTTACACCATTTTGCTATGGTATATATAAACAAGAAATCTGATGAATAATGTCATGAGAGTCAAGAAAAGGTTAGAAACTAGAAATAGTAGCAACATACTCTTTGGCATTATCTTACCATAGAGTTTTGATAGAAGTATTAAATGGATTAAGTACCTCAAAATAGAATAAGCGAAAGCAATGAAAAATCTCAATATGGTCTTTTATTAAGAATAACTAGGTCATTTGAGAAAAATCATCCATAAATATATATAATATTTAAAACTAGATATATCGAAACATGACATTGATTCATACATTTAAGTGAACAAGTTCAAAGGGACTAGGCACACGACTCTAAAAATGAGAAGGAAAAGAAGTTCTATAGTATTTATCAAACTAACTAGCTTTACACTCAAAAGTACTCACTGACTCAGACTCAGGAAACAAACATCGAAGAATGTTCGATGGTGGGTAACCAACACAATAATGCATCCGATACACATCAAGGGATGTGTGCTTCATAGCTATTGTAGCTATCACCTTCTTGTCAACATAGTATATGCCATTTAATTCATGTCTTCCACCAATCATCTGTCTTGTCCTCATATCCTGAAAGACACAATGGGAAGAATAAAGGGCTACTAAACAATTTAGTTCTTTAGTTAATGAACTAACGAAAACCAAATTGTGTGAAGATTTGAGATGAAGAATAGATGATAATGAAAGAGAAGAACTCAAATGAATATTTCCAATACCAGTAATTTGAGAATTTGAACCATCAACTAATTCAACAAAGTGAGACACCATAAAAGGTGTGCAATGTAATGAAGACAATAATTTAGACTTACCAACTATATGATGAGTAGCTCCACAATCTATAAAGCAAGAGTCAGACACACTAGAAAGTAAATAGAACGAACTACCTCTAGAGGTATACGCCAAAGTTGCAGTAAGAGTTGAAGTTATTGTCATATGTTGGGAGCAAATCCAAGCATCATACTCAATACGCCAAAGTTGCAGTAAGAGTTGCAGTAAGAGGTATACGATCTTTGCCCATACTTTCTTAACAGGTTTCCAAACCATAGGACATTCTTTTTCAAAATGGTCTAAGCTATTGCATTTAGAACATTTAAGAGCATTGCGACCTACTGGTTTTACAAAAACTCTTTGGAAATGATTTTTGTAAGTATCTCTTGTAGGTCTTTACTTAATTCTTTCATTTACTTTAGGAAAATCAATTAGAAGAATGGTTTCCGCAGCCATTCCCAAACCAGATTTATTGAAATAAGGTCTTTGATCGAAAGAATTTTTTCTAGTTTCTCGAGATCCTATAGAAAATCTTTTAGAAATATTTGAGATGTCATTTTTCAAGAATGCATTTTCTTTTGAAAGATTGCCTTCATTTTCTTTCAAGGTAGAAACACTTTTGTCTAAACTTTTGACATTTTCTTTCAAAACATTTTTTTATTGTGTTAGTGCAGAATTTTCTCTTTTAAGTTCGGAAATCCTTTTAAAAGAAGTTTTGAGACTAAGACACAATTCATCAATGTATCTAGAGACTTTAGTAAGGATTTTCAAATTACTTACCTCGATTTCATTGTTTGAATCTAAATCTGTCTCGGAGTTTGAATCTGAGTCTGATTGTGCCATGAGACAAATGTTGACATAATCATCATCACTTTCTTTACATTCTGTATTACTCCAAGTTTCTGCTTTGAGTGTCTTTCAATATTTCTCAGCTTTTCCTTTCTTTTTCCTCAGAAGTGGACAGTTGGGTCTGATGTGTCCATTTTTCTTACATTCAAAGTAGACTACATCTTTATTGGATTTATCATCCTCAACAGACTTACTCTGTTGCTTTTGAAAACTCTGTTTCTTTGGATTAAATCTTCTTCTTTTTCTATTCAGCTTTTTGAATTGTCTTATCATGAGAGCAAGCTCTTCATCATCTATATTGTCTTGAACTGTGATATCATAATCATCATTAGATTTTAATGCAATGGATTTCTTACCTTTAGGATCTTTATCTTCGTTGACTCGCTCCACTTCATAAGACTAAAGAGTCCCAACCAATTCATCAACCAAAAGTGGCATAATTATTTGTGTCTTCCTTATTGAGGTCTTTATGTGATTCCAATCCTTGGAGAGTCCACGCATAAACTTGTTTACTTTCATGGGATCAGAAATTGATTGCCCTTGATTTTCAAGGCCATTCACGATCTCTGTAAAACGACTAAACATATCAGTGATAGATTCTTCAGATTTCATTTTAAATGCTTCATATTGACCGAGCAGAACATTGATTCTGGTTTCTTTCACTTGATCAGTTCCCTCATAGGTGATGTGTAATCTATCCCAGACTTCTTTAGCTATAGTACAAGAAGATATTTTGTTATATTCAGTAGGTGATAATACACAATATAAAGAATAAATTGCTTTTACATCAAGAGCTTGTCTTTTGGTTATCTCTTCTTGAGTCATTTCGATGGACTCAATAGCTTCTTTTCCTCTTTTTGAGACAAATGCAGCTTTAGGAATAATTCCTCTGTCTACCACATCCCATTCTAGAGGATCCTTTGATCTTAGAAATGCCTTCATCTTGTTTTTCCATATGTTGTATTCCTTTCAATCAAAATAAGGCAGTTTGGTATTGCTTTGCCTTTCAACCAGTCTTGGAGCTAGCATACTAACCATGGATCTTTAACTCTGAAGTAAAACACTTCAAATCAAGTGAGTACACAGGCTCTAATACCAATTGTGAAAGCTAGTATGTGCACTTAGAGGGGAGTGAATAGGTGTAGAAATAATTTTGTGAGATAAGTGCAGCACAAATCAACTATGGATTATGAAAAGGAAAATTTTCTCTTTTCAAATAAACAAGTTGCGATCAAAGTAAAAAAGTGTATGGAAGAGAATTTGAAGACAGAGTTTATAGTAGTTCGGCTTAATCCAAGCCTACGTCCACTCTTCTGCACTGACAGCTTACCGGCTGGATTTCACTATGAACAAAAGAGTTATTACAGTAAAGCTCTCCCTTGATTCCACAGTGTAGAGACTCTACTACACTTCCTCAAGGTCTCTCAAAGATATAGACTCTCTTTTGCGTACAAGATTTTGCTCAATGAATTGACTAAGAACAAGGAGTTTCAAACTTTGGAATTCTTCTATCGCGCACACACTCAAATAACTTGAACATCTTTCTTATACACTCATTTATGCTATCATACCCGTTGGCACTTACCCGTTAGACATAATCAATTAGGAAGATCTTCGAGCTATTTAAGAAACATGATGATAGCCCATCAATCCTGATCACCCATACAATTAGGATCTCGGTTTCCATAAGTAGAACCTTCCAAGTATACTTCGCCACTCAACGGATCCACAATCCCTGAATCAATCTTGATTTGAATAATGGTTTCCGACATGCTATATCTAGCCAAGAAATCTTCTCCAGTCGATAAAGTTAAATTCTTAACGAAACATCCAGTTTGGATAAGTCTTCTTCGACGGACTAGAAATTGTCAATGATGATAGACTTTGAGTCTTGAGTCAGCTGAGTCCGGAGGTCTTTAGATTTTGATGAAAGAGTCTACAAGTCTTCAGATTAGACTGATGGAAACGTTTTGTCAACTTCAAAACACTCAATGAAGATTTCTCCAAAATAGTGAAACGAGCATAATATTCAAATAGAGAATGATTTCCACATTAAAGATCAAATAGAGTCTTCCATGAGTCACACACTCATGTTATATTATTCTAACTAGAGTAAAGCAAAGCATTTTTCTCCCAAACTTCCTTAGCGAAATTACACTGAATGAAATGAGGACTGATTTCGAGATCCATACTATTCCATAATAGTGTATGGACCATTACATAGCTTGCAACCTAGTCATCTATCTTACTCTTATATAAGTGGATCGTAGATGTAAGATGGTCATTCTGTCTTGTGGCAGTAAAATAAACTTCCATAGCTTTAGACCAAGATGGATAATTGGTTTCATCTAACTTGACAAATGTTAATTGAAAATAAGTCAAACTAGTAGATTATCTAGATCCAAAGCTATCAATATTAACTTCCCAAAACTCCAGTAATACAATCAGCCAAATAGGTTGAACACAAGATACAAGCGACCTAGGAGTAATGTCACAATAATCAAACACTTAACTTCAGTTCTACAATCAATCACAAAATAATAAATACAAATGACGGCTTAATAAGTTCACCACTGAGTCATTATAATATACTAAGAGATCATAAAATCATATACTTAGTATCAAACAACTATTGTAGCCATTTGATGCTCCAAAGATTATTATAAATCATCCGACACTCCAAAAATTACTATGTGCATATCAACCAACACTTCAATGAAAAATATCTTGTAATACAACGTCATATAAGGCTACTAGACAACATTCTCTGTTATCCCTAGTATTGTTTCAATTTCTTTTTCTTTTTCTTTTTTTTTTAAGGAAACCCTAGCAATCAAACATCTCCAAACTCCTCGTTGTGCAATCAAGCACCAGTCAAATCTCTAGACATAAAAACACCAAATCTACCCATCGTTATCTAAATCTTTATCATGAAAAGAAGGCTAAACACATACCAATGATAGACTCTAGTGATTGACATTGGTTTAGGACACGCTTGCAATGGTGAAGTTGGTTGCTAGTTCTATCCAGATTTAGTGGTTGGGCTCTGACGATGATGATAGTGGTTGGACGATGATGATGGTAGCTGGACGATAATGATGGTGGCTGGTTCTATCTAGATCTAATGGCTAGATGGCTATGGTACTGTGAGGTGATGGTTCCAGCGATGATAAGGGTTCTAACGATAGTAAGGGTGGTTGTGATGGTGGTAAGGTTGAAAATTAGGATTTTTTTTCTTGCTCCGATACCATGTTGAAGGAGATAAAATATCATATTGTATTATCTTAATCAAAATGATTACAAGAATACATGTAATATATATGGGAAACCCTCTCGATATAAAGTAACTATTGACTATTCTACCCCGATCATTATTATTTCCTAACAGAGCTAAAAACCAAATCTCCTTGACATGTGAGTCTATTCACATTGTCTATCAATCTATTGAATATTTTAGAAATAGATTCATCTTGCTTCGCCTTCAAGGATTCGTATTAACCAAGAATAATATTGATCTTGATTTCTATGACTTTGATAGTTCCTTCGAAGGTGACATGAAAACTCTTCATGTCTCTTTTGCTTTTTCACTAGATGACACTTGGTTATATCTAGCAAAAGATAAAGCACAATAAAGAGAGTTTTTACATCTACTTCTAAATTGTTTGACTCATTGGAAGAGATTGCCACTCTCATTCATCTCATCAATTATTGATGAAATGGCAGTCGCTATGGGTTTAATTCCATTTGGAACAACTTCCCACATCAGAGGATTTATGAATTCGAGGAAAGCCTTCATTTTTTCTACCATATGTTGTATCTTTTCTATTGAAGTAGGGTAGTCTAGTATTGCTTTGTCACTCAAAGCTACCTGGTGCAAGATTGCTAGCCACAATAGATCGTTAACTCTAAAGCAATGTAACACTTCAATTTTCATCAATATCCATATAATTGATGAGGCTACCATCCACGATTATCTTCATCCGTGATATTTTGAACAACATTAGAAAGAGTCTAAATCATTTCATGATTTAGACTTTTCTTGGCCGCAATGCTTAATTGTTAATAAGTTGAATTTGAATAATCTTTTTTTTCAAAGGACAATTTCGGTACGAGAAATACTTAAGTTTATCCATTAGGAGGTTTTCTCAACATCTATGATGCTTTTTGATCTAGGGTGGCTAGATTACTGCTGCAATATATGGAGATTGGAGATTGGTAGTTATGGTGTGGTCATGTGGAGCACTTTCGCAGATAGTTACATCCATGCAGTTGTTACATTGATTAAGAGTTCTTGTTGAGTTTCATTTATTAGAATATTTATGTGGTTTTATTTTCTTTGGCCAAGATTTATGTTTGTGGATGTTCATGAATGTGTGGAAATGCCATCGATTCCTCTCTAAAACCCTAGAAATAGTTTCCATTTATAGAGAATCCATACTAGATCGAGTGGTTGGATTCTCTAACCCGACAAACAGAATTTAATTGAAGATTTCGTGTTGCATGTGAAATGAGTTAATTATTACTAGATTCTCATGGGCAACCTATTAATAGATTTTGCAGGAGGCAAACTCCTCGTAAACAGGACATTGGTACCAAATAGCATCTTCTCTTAAAGCTTTTGAATTCAATGCAAATAGTGCTTTCTCATTGTCACGACCTATCTCTTGGGAGAAGGAATAAGTTTAGGGGTATTACCTAAAAGACAAGCCTACAACCCATCATTTGGACATATGCTCTCCTAAGCCCATACCTTGCGCGATGTTAAGGTGTTTAAGACAATTTTGTAATAAAGAGTCCCCACTAACCTATTGAAATTAGCTCAAAAGCAAGTAAGGTGTGAATGTACCTCACTTCCTACGCAACTAGAAAATCTAGGATCGGGTACTTAATTACACTAATTAATTAATTAGTATCCTTTCGGTACCTAATCTTGTTTATTTTTAAAAAATATATATATATGTTTTGATAGGTAGTCTAAATTGATTTTATACCTATTCACTAACATGTGAGGTATTCATGTAGGTACACAATGATTAACGTAACAATCAGCAATCAAGGAAAATATTAAATACATTTCATGGGATAGCAAAGACTTAACACTAAAGAAAAGATAAATGCCAATCCTACTTAAACTAAAGGAAAGCCAAAATCAGTGTATAAATATTGCGCAATCAAGGACATTTATGTCTAAGGAAAATTGAAACCCCTAGATAGAGCCCTAAGGGCTTGGTCAACTTTGGGTATAATTCTAAATTGAAAGACTTCAACTTTTACGAGAAAATAACCCGAAAGATTGATTTTAACCTTTATGAGGGTTTTTAATTTTTAATTTTTAATTTTTAATTTTTTAATAATATTTCAGATTTTTTAATCCTTTTTAATTTTTTTTCTGATTATTACTGAAAAGTTTAGAAATTTGCTGAATTTAGAAATTTTCTGAAATTTTTTGAAATTTTTTTATTTTTTAATATTTTTGATTCTTTTCTAAGAAATTAGAACTTTTTTAATATTTTCTGATTTTTTTTGAATTTTTTAATGTTCTTTGAGAGTTTTTGAATTTTCGTAAAAGTTTTTGAATTTTATCTTTCTTTTTTCATTTTTGTGAAAATCTTTGAATTTTCAATTTTTTAATATACTTTTAATATTTAATATTATTATATTCAGAAAAACGGGTTCGGACCATAAACCCTATCCGGCCCGTTGACCCGATCCAAACCCAGGCCCAACCCAATCGGGTTAAGGAAGGAAATTTCTTTTTTAATTTTTTTTGTTCCTAAATGATTTTTCTTTTTTTCCTTTGTCTTTTCCTTATTTTGACCTTTTCTCCTGCACTCGTTCAACCCAGCACCATCTTCAACTTCTCGTCCCTCCTTCAACGAAACCGCAAGTCCCCAAAGGCCAGAACGCACCAACCTTGCTTCTTTGATAACCCAAAAAAATAACGTTTAACGATTCAAAGCACCAAAAGAATCTAAGCTTTATTAAAGTGTTTTAAGCTTCTTGCAAACTACAGTGGTCTCCCTCGCGACTACCATTCATGGCCACAAACACCATCTTTCATATTCACCGGTCAAGAAATGGTTATCCGAAAACATGTTGTCATGCGAAAATGTTGAAACAAGAACATATGAAATGGAGGGTAGTAGCGGGGGCTTATTAAAACTCATTTGACAAGTCAAGAACCGAGAAACACACGGAGGACTAAGAACAGATGTGGGTACTTCGGTCAGCCATTTTGTCAAACACACCGAGCATGTCTGCTAAATGGAAGCTCCATATTTATTAGAGACGTGAAGTCGGACCAAAATCAGAGAGCGAGGTTCGACTTCAGCACGGAAACAACTGATTTTACTCAGTACGAACTAGAGAACAACAAGCATTGTACACAAACAAGACCAAATACGGGCATCTAACCAATGCATTTTATCAAGCATATGGCGTGCACTAAAGAAACACGAGATTTTTGCCTCGATCAAGACTCAAACGTGGGCCTAAGTTCCTAAACGAACATGCCAAAACACACAGAAACATTGATGAAGGATCCGTGGATCAGAGCTCGTGCGAACTAGTCAATCACAAGCTCCGGCCCAACACCTCTCAAACAGGGCACCTACGGTTCGAAAGGACTACCTAGTTCAGACGGCCAGCAACGGGCGGACCTCGGGCGGCAGCAATACTCTCTCGATCTCACTCTCTCCTGCTGGCTCGCCCTCTGCTCTTCCCAGCTCTCTCGATCTCTCTCTCTCGCTCAAAACCCAGCCGAAAAAACCCCCTGCAAATGAGCAAGCCCCCTCACTTTTAAGGGCGACCGGCAAGCACGCATTGTAAGATAATTCATATAAAACCTGATGCGGAAATTCATAACAAATCAAGGATCTTTGATCTTCATGATTCTCACAAATAGATGAAGACATACCTTTATCCATAACGCTACGCTTGATCTTGATCCAAAAGAAGAAATCCGATTTCTCTCCCTTAACCCACTAAATCTTAATGTATTCAATTGATGGAGGAGAGAATACGTTCTTTCTGTTTTTGTTGTTCGTATGTGGGTGGAAAGAGGACCGGACTCTATTTATACGTTCGTTGAAAGGGTGCCTTCCATCAAAGCGATATACCCTTTCGTTTTATTAGAGTCGTACCTTCTCGTAACCAATAATTATTTATAGCATTTAAATAATTATTAAACCATATAATAAATCACATAATATGGGCCACAATAATTCTTACATTCTCTCACTTGGCCCATATGATTCTCCTTTCATGGTTTAATAAAGACTATAATGTGCACAATAAGGTTATGCTATAAATTTCAAAATTTCATTAAATTAGCAATCACATAATAATCACAATTAAGTAAAGAAAACTAATGCGAGTCATAGCGGTTGTATGTCATTAATCGACATAATCCCTTCTATGTACTACAACCATAGCACTTTACTTAACATGATCCATAAATGAGAAGTACAGTAATAGTCCAACTATAATGTTTCTTTAGAAACTATCCTGTTTAACATTCATCTATTTCTATAATGTATACTAAATAGAAAACAGGAAATATCGAAACATGTAAGTGAGCTCAAAGTGTCAAATACATAAACTTAATACAATCATAATACAAACATTAATGACGTCCAATAACGCCCATCCTTCCAACATGCTCATTAAATGTTTTGGGCGGCAATCCTTTTGTTAAGGGATCTGCTATCATAAGATTGGTGCTAATGTGCTCAATTGACACTCTTTGTTTCTGAACTTCTTCTTTGACAGACAAGTATTTGATCTCCATATGCTTAGCACCCTTAGAATACTTGTCGTTCTTAGAGAAGAAAACTGCTGCGAGTTATCACAATAAATTTTCAGCGGCTTGGCAATACTTGTCGATGATCACAAGTCCTGAAATAAAATTCCGCAGCCATAATCCATGAATTGTGGCCTCAAAGCATGCCACAAATTCAGCTTCCATAGTGGATGCAGCAATAACCGATCGCTTCGCACTCTTCCATAAAATTGCCCCTCCAGCCAGAAGAAACAAATAACCAAATGTTGACTTTCTTATATCGGCACATCCGGCTAAGTCTGAATCTGAATATCCAATCACCTCAAGATGATCATATCTTTTATAAGTGAGCATATGATTCTTCGTTCCTTGCAGATATCTAAGAACCTTCTTTGCAGCTTTCCAATGATCCATTCCAGGATTACTTTAATATATGCCCAGCATTTCGACAGCAAAACTGATGTCTGGTCTGGTGCAAGTTTGTGCATACATTAAGCTCCCCACAACAGATGCATAAGGAATATTTTTCATTTGTTCTCGTTCCAATTCACCTTTCGGACATTGCATAAGGCTAAATTGATCACCTTTCGAATTGGAACTATTCCGCTAAACATTTACTCATATTAAATCTCTCTAAAATTTTCTCAATGTAGGCTTTCGAGACAATCCTAATAATCCTTGTGATCTATCACGGAATATTTCTATTCCTATCACATATGTTGCCTCTCCCATATCCCTTCATTTCAAAATTCTTAGAGAGAAACTTCTTGGTTTCATGTAACAAACCAAGATCATTAGCAGCAAGCAAAATATCATCAACATAGAGAACTAGAAAAATAAACTTGCTCCCACTAATCTTCATATATATACACCGATCAACGGTGTTTTCCTTAAATCCAAATGAAGTTATGGTATCGTTAAACTTAAGATACCATTGTCGGGAAGCTTGTTTAAGTCCACATATTGACTTCTTTAATTTACATACCATATGTTCCTTTCCTTTAACTGAAAAGCCTTCGGGTTGGTCCATATAAACTTCTTCCTCTAAATTTCCATTAAGAAAAGCGGTTTTAACATTCATTTGGTGTAACTCCAAGTCATAATGAGCCACCAAAGCCATAATGATTCTAAGTGAGTCCTTCTTAGAGACTGGTGAAAATGTCTCTTTATAGTCAATGCCTTCTTTCTGAGTAAAACCCTTTGCAACAAGTCTGGCTTTATGTCGTTCAATATTGCCTTTTGAGTCGCGCTTGGTCTTAAAAACCCATTTACACCCGACCTTCTTACATCCTTTAGGCAATTCAACAATATCCCAAACTTGATTTTGATGCATGGATTTTAACTCTTCTTCCATGGCATTAAACCATTCATTAGAATCTTCACATTCCATGGCTTGGGAAAATGAATCTGGATCATTTCCAATTCCTAAGTCAATTTCTGACTCTTGTAGATAAACCATATAGTCATCAGAAATAGCCGACCTCTTTTCTCTTTGAGATCTCCTTAATGCTATTTCTTGTGACTCGGCTATTGGAGGTTCATTATTGACAATTTTAGAAGCTTTTGGTATAGGAACTTCTACCCTTACTTCTTGAATGCAAGCATCACGCATTCTTTCACTCCCACTGATGTCACCATTCTCAATGAACCTAGCATTTCCAGATTTAACAATTCTTGTACTATGATTAGGACAATAAAATTTATACCCTTTGGATTTCTCTGCATAACCAATGAAATAACCACTGGTCGTTCTTGAATCCAGTTTCTTTTCATGTGAATTATAAATTCTTACTTCTGCTTGACAACCCCAAACATGTAGGTGTCGTAAACTAGGTTTCCTTCCCGTCCACAGTTCAAATGGAATCTTTAGAACTGCCTTACTAGGAACCCTATTTAATAAGTACATAGAAGTCTTTAAAGCATACATCCACAAAGACAAGGGTAAAGATGAATGACTCATTATACTCCTAACCATTTCCATTAAAGTACGGTTACGCCTTTCTGCTACACCATTTTGTTGTGGTGTACCTGGCATTGTGTATTGAGCACAAATACCATGTCTTTCAAGGAATTTAGCAAATGGACCTGGACATTGTCCCGATTCATCATACTTTCCATAATATTCACCGCCTCTATCGATCTTACTATATTCACTTTTCTATCTAATTGTCTCTTAACCTCTTTAATATACACTTCAAGTACATTCACGATTGAGACTTATCATGCAATAGATAAATATAACCATAACGTGAAAAATCATCAATAAAGGTTATGAAATAGCTTTCCTTACCAAAAGATGGAACATCAAAAGGACCACATATGTCAAGTATGTATAATTTCAAAAAGCTCTGTGCTTCTTGTGGCACCTTTCTTAGTGTGCTTTGTTTGTTTACCTTTAATACAATCAATACACACTCCAAGGTCAGTAAAATCCAAATTTGGAAGAATTTCATTCTTCACTAATCTTTGCATTCTTTCTTTAGATATATGACCCAACCGTTTATGCCATAAGTAAGCAGAATTTTCATTCACCAAACTTCGTTTAGTGCCAACATTATGATGCAAGGTCATTAATGTCTCAACAAAAGTATTATCAAGTCTAAATTTGTAGAGACTATCACATAAAGTTCCAGTTCCAATAAGAGTATCACTCTTAAACAAACTGAAAGATCCAGATTCAAACTTACAATAAAATCCCGCCACATCAAGTCTTGGCAAAGAAACTAAATTGCGAGAAAATGTAGGTACATAAAGGGTTTGAAACAAATCCAAATAATGCCCAGTATCTAAGATCAAATGATAAGTGCCAATGCCTTCAACTCGGAGCTTTGTCTCTCGTTCCCGTAATCACATAACTTTCATTTGGCTTTATAGTTTGGATCGTAAGAAATCCCTGCATCGTATTTGACACATGAGTGGTGGCACCAGAATCAATCCACCAAGTATCATAAGAAACTTCAGTAAAGTTTGATTCAAAACATACTAAAGCACAAGGCTTACCTTTTTTTCGAACCAAGCCTTACATTTCGAGACAATCTTTCTTCAAGTGTCCAATTTTGTTGCAAAAATGACACTTAATAAGATTGTGTTCCTTCTTGTGGATTTGAGAAGCCTTCGAAGAGTCATTCAGGATGTGTAGTCCTTTCTTTTTGCTCCTTCCACCTTTCCTCTTAAAATTCTTTCGAACTCCTTGATGACTTGAGAGATGAACAGAATGAGCCTTTTGATTCTTTATCCTTGTTTCCTCTTGAACTAGCATACTGGCTAATTCCTTTATGTGTTCCTTCTTGTGGATTTGAGAAGCCTTCGAAGAGTCATTCGGGATGTGTAGTCCTTTCTTTTTGCTCCTTCCACCTTTCCTCTTAAAATTCTTTCGAACTCCTTGATGACTTGAGAGATGAACAGAATGAGCCTTTTGATTCTTTATCCTTGTTTCCTCTTGAACTAGCATACTTGGCTAATTCGTTTACATTCCACTTATCCTTTATAGTGTTGTAATTCATTTGAAATGGCCCATATTGCTCATGAGGCAAGGAATTAAGTATAAATTGTACTAAAAAGTACACATCCACATTCATTCCCAAAGTCCTTAATTTTGCTGCTAAATTGGTCATCTCAAGTATATGCTCATGCATAGTACGCGAACCATCATATTTCATGGTGGTCAGTGTGCTCATCGTTGTACCAGCAAGTGACTTATCAGCAGTTTGAGAACGCTCTTCCATAAATTTCATAAATTCCTTAGCATTGTTAGTCTTGGGAAGAGAAGTCTTTAAGTTGTTTGCAACTGTCATCCGCATGAACATTAAGCTCACCATTCGATCTTTCCCAAGCTTTATGGAAAGATTTTTCATCATTGCTACTTTCATCAGTAATAGCAGCTGGTTTCTCAGCTTGAAGCGATAAATCAAGATCCAGGACACCTAAGTGAAACTGGACTTGCTCACTCCAATCAGGAAAATTTATCCCATTGAATAGGGAACAGATGAGGCGTGCAAATGGAGTGAAAGCAGTACGAATCTGCAAATGTGCAAGAAAATACTCATACATTAATGCTTTGAGAATATCAATTAATCAGATTCAAACTAAACTACACATGCACATCATAGTTCTCCTTTGGGCGATCCTATGATATACAAAAATATATAAACCATAATGATGCTAATAACTTTTATTTGATAATTGTAAATATATCTTATTAAAATTTATTTGTTATCTTTGGATATACAAACAAATTTAACAAGTCATATTAATTATCAACCATCATGTTCATGAATTATAAGAAAATAATTAACCTTTGGGTTAATCCTTAAGTTCTTATAATAAATGAACTTCAATATACCCATAACTCCAATAATGATATAAAACATATCAATTTCATGTATAGCATCAATTAATCATGGGTAATTGAATAAAATAATTTACAATATCAAAATTCATAAGACTTTAAGGTTCGGCCACTTTGGTGACTAACAAACCTTTCATAATATGAATTTTTCTTTTTTCTTTTTTAAATGCAAATATTTACCAAATTGCACACAAGGACATAAAATGCAATCAAGGCATAAGGCAAAATCATAAAATCATAATTCCATAAGGGTAGAACCATAAAATTATAATCCAGGGGCAAAATGGTAAATAATCAGCAATGGCAGAATTGTAATTATAAATTAAACAGGGGTAGAACAGTAAATAACCATTAAAAGGAGGGCAAAACGGTAATTAGGAGCCTCGGGAGGGGCAAAATCGTAAAAGTACGCGTGGGGACGTCAGGCACGTGCCGAGCACGTGCCTTCGTCCTCGGCGGGCGCGTGCCCCGCACGCGTGCGTTCGGCGCGCAGGCGCGTGCCGAGCACACGCCCTCATCCGCCGCGGGCACGCGCCCTCATCCGCTGCGGGCGCGTGCCCCGCACGCGCGCGTCCAATGTGCAGGCGCGTGCCTGCAACTACGCGGGAAGCCCCGCGCGCGTGAAGGCGAGTGGCGCGTGGGTTCCACGCGCCTGCAACCGCAGCGCGCGCGTGGAGCCCACGCGCCTTCTTCCTCGCGCACAGACGCGATTCTTCGCCGTTTTTCGCCGTTCCGCCGCGGTTTCGCTAGCCGTTTCTTCTCCGGTAGCCCATTCCAGACACAAATAAATAATGGGTTTTGAAGAGCATGCTGGCACGACCACATGGGTCCAAGTTTTGAGAAAAATGACCAAAAATTGACCCCAAATCAAACCAAAATTTCCCCAAAACGCAAACCCTCCACCACCGCCGCTTCCGCCGCTCGATTAGCCTCCGGCGAACACCGATATACCGGAAAAACTCATGGCTAATGTTCCTCATGGCAGTGCGACGGTGTGGGTCCGAAATCAAGCGGTGGGTCACCGGATTTTGCCCGGAATCGAAGAGTTTCTACCTTACCCTCAAAATTCCGAATTCCTCCATTTTTGTCCTTAAAATTCCGAATTACTCCATTTTTGTCCATTTTCACACGTGCACACACAGTAACTTTTCTTCACCATTTTAGTCCATGAAAAAACGATCAATCATTCGGATTTTCTTTAACAGAATCTTCCAAAATATTTCAACAACAACAAATGCTACGAACAGGATCATTCAACAAATCATCATGCATAAATCATAATATTTCTTTAAACGGAAAAAACATGAGATCATAAACCAAATGCTTTCGATACCAACGTAAGATAATTCATATAAAACCTGATGCGGAAATTCATAACAAATCAAGGATCTTTGATCTTCATGATTCTCACAAATAGATGAAGACATACCTTTATCCATAACGCTACGCTTGAACTTGATCCAAAAGAAGAAATCCGATTTCTCTCCCTTAACCCACTAAATCTTAATGTATTCAATTGATGGAGGAGAGAATACGTTCTTTCTGTTTTTGTTGTTCGTATGTGGGTGGAAAGAGGACCGGACTCTATTTATACGTTCGTTGAAAGGGTGCCTTCCATTAAAGCGATATACCCTTTCGTTTTATTAGAGTCGTACATTCTCGTAACCAATAATTATTTATAGCATTTAAATAATTATTAAACCATATAATAAATCACATAATATGGGCCGCAATAATTCTTACACGCATGGCCTCTTCCATCGTTAGCTTGCCGGCCAGACTAATGTCTACCTGCGGATCACGCCGCCATTTGCCCCCTCGCGATCCCATGTCTTCTCTGGCTTGTACTCTGCCTTTTCTTCCCCCTTTCGCAGAAGTGTGGTTGGCGTGAGGGGGGAAGATGACCTGCATGCGGGCCAGGCTAAAATAAAGGGAGATGGGCCGGCCCGAGCGCGTAGCGTAAAGGAGAAAGGGAAAAGAGATAGGTGGGCCAACCCACAGGTAAAGAAATGAGAAGGGAAGAAAAAATAAGAGGAGGAGGAGGAGGGCCAGGCAAGCCCAGCCCCCTCACTTCGCCCCATCCAATTTTTCTTTTTCCTTTTTGATGACAATTTTTTTGGAAAAAATTAAAAATTACTATTAGGGATGCAAATATTCCTAATGCTAATAGGTAGTGCAATTTCTCTATGCCTTTTAATGAAAATTATTTACTTTTTTTTAAACTTTACTTCTATATTTTTTTAGAGACTAACTACGCAATTAAGTTTTAAGTAAAAAGACTAAAAGTTAGGTGTCAACACTTACGTGAATAACAATCAAGATTATGTTTATTTGATAGACATTTGACCCCACAGAGCAAGATTGCTCTTAGTGCTGCTACTTTTCAGCGCGATTCTTGTTGTGATAAAATGTTCAAGAGATTTGTCCTGTTTTTGGCGATGGTGTTAATATTTTGGTTTGGCTTTCGTTCTGTGGTAGCTTGTCCTTTTGATTACATCTGTTCAACATAATTTTCTGATTTGTGATACTCTCATCCAGTTGATTTCACTTTTCTTGCTTTTCGTGGAATAAAGCCCAGAATTTTTTTTGTTACGTGTAACAATAATACCATGTAACCAACCAAATGTCTTTGGTCATTGCAATTTCGGACGTAGAATGGCAACAAATGCAATGAATCATGAAAGCGAGAACACTTTATTGGTTGGTTGACCATGTTATTACGCCTTTAAATGTCAACAAATACAATGTACGATGTACTTTATCCGACGGACAATTACCTCTGCGGCGTTCATGGACTCTTTTTCTTTGTGTAGGATAGTGTCACAAAAGGAGATGCAACAAAGTAATGTATCTTCTGGATTCGTGAGGAACCGAAGATGGAGAAGAAGAAATTGTTTCTTCATTCAAAAATTAAATTGTAGTTTCTGTACAGTATCATGTATTTAATTACAAAGAAAGAATTAATAAAGGAAAAGCAATATTCTCTTATCTTTTCCTATCTTTCTAATCCTAATATAGACTTGATTGCTTATCATACAAAATCACAAAATCATATCTTCCAACACTCCCCCTCAAGCTGGTGGCTTGTATATATCCAAGACACCTAGCTTGTTTAGAAGATATGCATGTTGTCTTTGACAAAGAGGCTTAGTAAATATATCCGCGGGCTGCTCTGAGGTTCGGATCCCCCTTGTCTCAACAACTCCTTCCTGAATTTTTTCTCGAGTAAAGTGACAATCGACTTCTATATGCTTTGTCCTCTCATGCAGTATAGGATTTGCTGCAAGTTTGAGTGCTGAATCGTTGTCACAGAAGAGTAAAGTTGGTCCTTTAACCTGTGCTCCAAGATCTAGTAGAAGACCCCTTAACCAGACTACTTCACAAAGGTCTTGGCCATAGATCGGTATTCAGCTTCAGCTGAACATAAGGACACAGTGGATTGCTTCTTTGTCTTCCGGAAAGTAATGATTCTCCAAATTTGATGAAACCCGTGATAGACCTCCCGCTCATAGGACATGTGGCATAATCTGCATCGCAATAGGCTGTCATTTCCATGTTGCATCTTCGAGAAAGAAGTATTCCTAAGCCTGGACATGTCTTCAAGTATCTCACAATCTTCAATGCTGCATTCATGTGAGATTGTTTCGGACTGTGCATAAATTGACTGAGAGTTTGCACTGCATAACAGATGTCTAGCCTAGTCATGGTGAGATATATTAGTTTCCCTACGAGCCTCTGATATCCTGAGGGATCTTTTAATAATGGATCATCAGAAGGAGAAGATACACCATTATCATAGTCGATTGTCGTCAGTTTGGCATTTTGCTCGATGGGGATAACTGATGGTCTACAGCCTGACGAGTCCCGCCTCGATATGATCTCCATTACAAATTTCCGCTGGCTTAATGAGATCCCTTGATCTGAACGAGCTATCTCAATTCCAAGAAAATACTTAGGTGGTCCTAAGTCTTTGATATGAAAAGTGGAATGCAAATGCTCTTTGAGTTTCTTCATAGCGGAATCATCATTTCCCATGATAAGTATGTCATCAACATAGATCATCAAATAAATAGATGACATACCTTTTGTCCAGGTGAATAAGGCATAGTCGTACTTGGACTGCGTGAACCCAGCAGCCATGAGTGCATTGGTGAACTTGGCGTACCATTGGCGAGAAGCTTGTTTTAATCCATAAAGAGATTTGCGGAGACGACATACCTTCGACTCCCCCTGTCTCTGTAATCCTTATGGAAGTTCCATATATATTTCTTCATCAAGGTCACCATGCAAGAAGGCATTATGGACGTCCATTTGATGTAGTGGCCAATTACGAAAAGCAGCAACAGATAGAAAAGCACGAACCGTGACATCCTTTGCTACCGGTGAGAAGGTTTCATGGTAGTCGAAACCTTCTCGTTGTGTGAAGCCTTTGGCTACCAATCGGGCCTTGTATCTTTCTACAGATCCATCTGCTCTGTATTTGATCTTATACACCCACTTGCAGCCAATTGGTTTGCGGGTAGCAGGCAATGACACAACATCCCAAGTATGGTTCTCCATCAGGGCATGTAATTCAGATTCCATGGCCTTTTGCCAACGAGGATCACTTTTGGCCTCATCATAACCGGAAGGTTCTCGGTCTTCAGAGATGCGGCTTATGCAACATAAGTGTTCTGATGATAACCGATCAAAGGAAATATAAGACGAGATAGGGTAACGAGTACCTGATGATCGTGAAGAGCCACATACATAATCTTTTGTCCAAGTAGGTGGACGAGTAGCTCGATTGGAACGTATCTGTGGCTCATGTGTTGTTGTTGAAGACGATTCATCAGTGATTCGTGCTTCCGAAATATCCTCCAACCGTATCGGTTCGTTTCACATGTAAGGCTGCTCAATGAAATCCTCATCATCATTTTCAGGAGGCCTTGGAGACAAGATGTCAGCTGGTTGTGGAGGTGAAGTAATAATCAATGTTCCTCCGGAAGATAAGTCCTCCTCCAATAAAAACTGCCTATTCATTGTCTTCTCATCTTCAGGTAAGGATGTGAATTTCGAAAAAGGAAAAACATTTTCATGAAAGACAACATCCCTGCTTATAAGGAAATCTCCTGTAGATGGCTCATAAAGCCGATATCCCTTTTGCAAGGTTGGATAACCTATGAGTATGCATTGTCTAGCCCGAGGTGCCATCTTATCTCTATATCCCATTGTAGTCACATAACATAGACACCCAAAAACTCGAAGATGACTCAAAACCGGTTTCCTCCCATATAATAACTCGAAAGGTGCCTTCCCTTTTAGAATGCGTGATGGCATGCGATTGATTAGATATGCTGCTGTGACCACACAATCTCCCCAAAAGTTTTCAGGGATGGAAGCTTGGAATTTAAGTGCTCGTGCCACTTCTAAGAGATGACGATGCTTTCTTTCAACGACTCCATTTTGCTGTGGCGTGTATGTGCAGGAACTCTCATGCAAGATTCCATGCAGAGAAAATAAGGATGCACACTCAGCATTGAAAAATTCTCTCCCATTATCAGTACGTATTCGACGGATTGTTTTTCGAAATTGAGTCTTGGATAAGGAAAGAAAAGTCTTTAAGTGAGAAAAGACTTGATTTTTGGATTGCATGAGAAATATCCAAGTCGCACGAGAGTAATCATCAACGATTGTAAGGAAAAAACGAGACCCATCATGATTCAAGGTGTGATAAGGTCCCCAAACATCAGCATGAATCAAAGAGAAAATGTCATCTGCTCGAGAAATGCTATTTTGGAAAGGATTGCGTGTTTGTTTTGCCAAGGGACAAACGGGACATTCAGGGTAAGGAAAGGATGCACTGTGACCCAATCTTTTATGATTAAGAAATTTTATATCACTGGTAGTAACATTACACAATGATTCAACAGGAGACAATTTAGAAGAATATGGGAATTCCATCCAAAAATACAATCCTTGATTGACTCTACCCAAGCCCATTAGTTTGCCGTCGAAGGGGCCCACGAAAGAAGCATTTATCGAATGGAAAAGGATTTGGCATGAATTTTCTTCACGGAGCTCGGGCAACCGAGATTAGATTGAATTGGAAATCGGGAACATAAAGCACATTTCGAAGGGTGATGAGGGAACTAAGGTTCACGGTGCCGGATCATGGTGACCCTAGTGGTGTGTCCATTCGGAAGTTGTATTGATGTTGGGAAAGACAACTTAGTGATTTCAGAAAGGAAATTTTTATCACGAGACTATGTGGTCACTAGCACCAGAATCAATAATCCATGCACTCTTCGATATTGAATTCATTAGACAATATGACGCACCTGTGAAACTTCCACCCTTATCTGTAGCATCCAATTTCTTCAATGCTTCCATCAGCTCGTGATATTGCTCATGGGTAATTGATTTTCCCATGGGTTGACCTGACACCTGAAAGACTGAGGAAAATTTTCCTTTTTCTTTTTCTCCTGGTTTGCCATGTAATTTCCAGCAGTTTTCAATTGTATGGTGCGGTCGTTTACAATAGTCACAATACATTTTACCTTTCCCTTTTGGCCCATTAATTTTTGCACCGAATGAAGGCCTGGTTGTGGGCTGAAGAGCTTGGGCCGAAATGGGCCCATACGAACCATCTGATCCGGCAAAGAAATTGCCGCGTGAAATAAGCCCATCTGGCCCATGGATGTGCGCTGATCGTGAGCCGTCCGATCCAGCAAAGTCGAAGCCACGCGGACCGTCAGATCCTGCCGCTCCCAGGAATAGATGATGGCCGTCCGATTGCTGGAAATGATCTGCACCGTCCGCCGTCTTCTTTATAAACGATCTAGGGTTTTCGCTTAACCCTAGATCCGCCTCTCTTCCTCTCCCCGTGTTCTTCGAGTGGCGGATCTGGCTCCTTGCCGCTAGAGCGATTCCATCTCCTCCCCTGCCATGGTCCGCCGATCTTTGTTGGCTTTCCTCCTGTATGGCGAGTTGATAGATTCGGCCGAGACTCGGCATGGGCTCCATGGTGAGTATTTGAGATCGGAACGCCAGGTACGTTTCGTTGAGGATGAGGAGAAACCTCGTCGTCTTCTCTCTTTCTCGCATTTTCTTGTCTTATTCTTTGGGACGTCGGGCCGTCGAACTTTTCTTCGGCTGCTTCCAATTCGTTCCACAACGCCGAAAGTTTGTTGAATACCGTTGCGACAGTCATGTTGCCCTGTTTCAGATCTGAAATCTCGAGTAAGCGAGAAAATTTTAACCTGGTCAAGTTTTCCAAACATTTCTTGTATATTTTCCCACATTTTTTTCGAATCCTCCGTCGGGGAAGCGCGCCGCGACCGGGTGCGATGCGTTGCCAATCCAAGTTCGACTAACCGGTTGCATCGCCTCCAAAGCCGTGCCATTCGCTCGTCGGACGGAATCGGGAACGTTCCGTCGATGAAAACCTCTTTGTCCTTTGTTACTAGTGCCCGCCGGAAGTCGCGCGACCAACTTGAATAGTTGTCGGCACCTGTTAATTGCTGACTGATGATTTTTAACTCTGGTCCGTCGCCATTTGTTGTGTAAAGAGGATCGCCGGGTTCCGGCCGGCTACTGGCAGCAAGGATCTGATATGGGAAAAAATTGGGCGTAGGGTTCGGGAAGGGGTTTGTTCCCTGACCCGGACCGCTCATCCCAAATCCGTGACCTGCATTGTGAAAACCCGGGTAGGGATTCGTTCCCATACCCGGTCCAGTTGCTCCGCCCGTCTGCTCCGGGCCGGTGGTTGAATTTGCCCCTTCACCGGTTGGTAGACCTCCATCGGCTCGCGCGCTGCTTTGGTAGCCAGGCGATGATGCATTGGGAATCGGCCCATGGAACCATGGATACGGCATCCATTGGTAAGGGTAGCCCGCGAAAGGTTGCCCCGGATTAGCCTGAGCCTGTTGTTGCCATTGCACGTGTTGCGCTTGAGTCTCGGATCTCGTTGTTCCCTGTTGATCGATGCGGGAATTACGGTGGATGAGCCTTGATTTCCTCGGCTTGCGGCGATGCTCTACGTGATTGGTCGACTGGAGGTGAGGTAGGGTTTTGCGGCTTTGTCATATTGAAAAAAAAACTGATTCCTCCGGCAACTCTTTCTGCAGATTTGGTTCCTCAATTAGGCAATAAAAAAAAATTGATTCCTACGGCAACACTTCTCTGGAAATTGGAGTTCCTTTGCGAGGTAGTCGAAGCGGAAGCAAAAGTCAGTTCAGAACCACAGATGGCTCTGATACCATGTCACAAAAGGAGATGCAACAAAGTAATGTATCTTCTGGATTCGTGAGGAACCGAAGATGGAGAAGAAGAAATTGTTTCTTCATTCAAAAATTAAATTGTAGTTTCTGTACTGTATCATGTATTTAATTACAAAGAAAGAATTAATAAAGGAAAAGCAATATTCTCTTATCTTTTCCTATCTTTCTAATCCTAAAATAGACTTGATTGCTTATCATACAAAATCACAAAATCATATCTTCCAACAGATAGTGTTTGTTGACCGCACAGAGGTGACTTTAATTTCAAGTGATGCTTGAGTAATACAAATGAACATCGTCATGACTGGGCAGGAGATAGCTTACCTAAAGCAACAGCACATCGGTGATGTCGTCGCCCCAACCGAGACTTTTGCTTTGCCTTTTTTTTTCCCCTCCTTTCGGATATGCAACTGCTGATACTATTGCGCGTACTCATAACTGAAGCATTTCTGGAGAAAGATCATTCGGTAACACAGATATAAATGTTTGAAGTTGCTTTTGTGGGTAAATTTGTCCTGTTACATTCACGTTGTAGCCATGTGCTTGGGTTCACGTTGTCAATTGCTCATATCATGTGGTAGCTTACTAGCTACTGTCATTCTATCTTTAGTGGACGGTAACTTTTGTGGAGGCTGCTTTCAAATCTTTTATCTATGATCTGCTCCCAAAATGCAGATTACACGTCAATGTCGATGGGGCCATTAAGATAGCTGCACGATGTTCAGAATTCTGTTGCATTTTTTAGTGGATTGTACATCCTTTTATCATGATCATTGATATCCTTCACGCATGCATTTTCATGTCGATTTATCTCTTTATATTGACCATAAAATCTCTCTCTAATTAACATAAGGATTACACTCAAATGTAAATTACAAATTACAAATTTCTGTATTTTGTCATTTTATTTAGTCTTTTATTGTTAAGTACAAAGCGTATATTCAATTATTTTGTTACTATCAAAATATAGCCTGCAGACTAAAACGTGACAAGATTTACAATAGATTATAGGTAAATCTGCCAAAAAAAAAAAAAGAATCACTTGAATTGATATGTACATAGTGAATCGTAGATCCACAAGTGACAGATTCACTTGTGATTCAGGAGATTAACAATTGACCTAACAAATACTGAATTGAATTGAACCGCATAATGTAAATTAACAATCAACTAGTTCCGATGACTATTTCAGACACCCATATTTTTAGTTAAATGGACCACACCTTTCTCTTAGCCCTTCTCAATTGTCAGTTTCTTTGCCAACAGCCAATTTCATGTGATTTTTGGACAATGTTTGTCTAGAAATTGACAAAAGACCTCTCTCTCTCTCTCTCTCTCTCTCTCTCTCTCTCTCTCTCTCTCTCTCTCTCTTGTGCGCGCGCGTTCATCTTTAGATGGTTTTGTTGTCGATGATGAAGTTTTGCAATTTGATGGCTGTTGTTTGTTACTGGGCAATCTACTTAGTACCATCTTCGTAATGGGAATGAAATTCAAAGTAACTAGTTCTGGGTGAAAGGGCGGCGGGGTGGGAGCAGAGCGAGGCATGATATTCCATTTATTGGTCGGGTACGCATTGCTCAACTAGTCAGATGCATGTTCTAGGAAGTTGGGATGTTCACTTTGCACATGGAGATTCCGAAACCGTACCTTTGGATCGGATTAGTAGCAATGGTGCTGGCTGTGTGAATCGAAGCTGTTTCTTGCAACACAGTACAGTGCTCTTTGTGGATTGATCGATGTTGATGCCCTGAAACTCTCCTTATTCAACTACGACATCGCATGCTGTCAAATGTGACGCGAGCGTTCACCAGATGCATGTTGAATATTCTCCCTCCTCCTTAAATGTCTCTCTCTTTTGTTGCATATGTCCATCTTAATATGTGGGATATCTGAGACATTGCTGGGACACGGAAGCATTTGGAATCGGTCAGTCTTTATATGCGGCTAAAGCCCCACCTTACTAGCTGTCCGCAACTGAAGCTTCGTGATTCACATGACGTACAAGCTTGGAGTCTGCCTGAAGCGATGTAAAATTGCAAATCCCTGTTGTTCCGAACGCGAATTACGTTGAACCGTTAGTCAAGGCTTTGAAAGCAAAACCCATGGGGACAAGACCAGCGAACACGGCTCATTCATTGAAGTATTTATGTCCGAGACTTTTTAGGGTTTTTGGTGGGCTCAATGAATGACTCTCAATTGTCTTCAACCAGCAACGCTCTAGAAAAGGGTGTTTCGCTGTTCTCATCCTTGAAAGGACGTGAAGAATAGGAAGGGCGAACGCTGACCGTAAGCCGAAAACCGGGGAAATCTCCGGGTGTCCGGATTGAAGGTAATTCTCAACTACCTAGACAAAGTTCGGACAAAGTCAAATACAATAAAATAAAGAAAAGGGTACACGAACATCGAGACAACCCATATCTTTTCGGTCTGATCCGTAGAAGCCGCAATCATTGTATGCATTTTAGCCCATACCTGGTCGTCGTAGTATCTTACAAGGCGGTCCCATTAGATGATGAATATGGAGAAATCCGCACATAAGAAGGTAGAGTTTTGAGATTTAAATGTAGGAGTCAATAAGAATGCATATAAGATGGACAACGAAATTGATTAGTTATGCTCACTCAATATAGCTAAGCTAGCGTTATCATCAACAATGACTGCACCAAATGAAGTGATTACGCCATCTCATTTTCTTTTCTAATTCTATTCAATAGAATTATAATTTACTCACATAATATTTTTAATGAATAAAATTTTGAATTGTGTCACAAAAATTAGATTGATAAGACAACTATCAAATAATATTTACACTGAAATAGTCATGTTCATAAACTATTCAAAAATTTTCTTTCAAATTTACTTTAAAATTTTTGACTTACTCATCTCATTTTCTCAATCTTGTCATAATTGTCACTCCATATTGTTTGATGTTGACTTTATTGAATATTCCTTCACACAAGAAACGTGTCATAGATATAAGTCAAAGAGGAGCAATAAAACTTGACTATCTCTTCTACAAGACTAATTGGTTACGCTTACTCATTAAAGCTAAGCTAGGGTTATCATCAATAATGGCTGCATCGAATGAAGTGGCTATGCCATCTCATTTGCTTTTCAGATTCTTTTTCAAGAGACTCACAAGATATTTTTAATGATGACAATTTAAATTGTGTCACAAAAATTAGGTTGATAAAAAAAAAAACTATCGAATAATGTTTACATTGAAATAGTAATGCTCATAAACCATTCAAATGTTTTCTTTCAATTTACTTTAAAAATTGTCTTACTCCTTTCACTTTCTCGATCTTGCCATAATTATTCATATTATTTGATGTTGACTTATTGAGTATGAAAGCTTTATTTAATTAATTAAAGGGCTTAAGGCCCTGTCCGCCCAAGCTGGGCCCAGAAAGCCCGGCCCACGGGAATAAGGCCCGTGGAAGGGGCAAGGTATAAAAGGGAGGAGAGAGAGAGAGATTGTACCTGTTGGAATTAGAATTGACGTACGCTCTCCTCTCCCGCGTTTCTCTCTCAAAAGAAGAACAAGGCATACGGCTTCCACTTCTTCCCTTTTCAAGGCTTCATCGAATTGAACAAAGCGACAAATTCTCTCCCTCCATTGGCGTCGGTGTTTAATCCGTGGCTAACAAGGTACGCTCGAATCCGTGGTGTGCTTTACGATCGGTGATACGTGTCGTTTTCTTGGGCTGCGCTTCCGCTTGAGTTTAGGGGTTTGATTTAGTGTCGAATCCGGGTTTTCGGGGATCAGTTATTCCCAACAGAGTATCTCTTCACACAAGCAAACATGTCATAGATATAAGTCAAGGAGGAGCAATAAAACTCGACTGCCACTTCTACGCATTCCACTTGTGGTGCAATGTTCAGTTTAAACCTTAGCTATACAACATGAATGCTTGAGATTGATGAGTCAATCACTAGCTCCAACATCCCCAGTACTAGAAAATGCCCAAGACATAAGTTGGCTGGCCGTTCACTCGTGACATGACTCAATTTCGTAACTTCATAAAAGACAATGCAACTTCTTTATCACTAGGCTACCACACTCGTTGATCCTCTACTTCTTATGTTTGAGTTAATTTTATCATATAGTTCTTAAGATTACCACCTTATATCATTTTATATTAATTTCAAGTATGATTCTTTTCGTCTATAAAGTATTATCTAATTATTCAAACTACCCCCATAAAATTACGTTAGTAGAACAATGCAAAGTCATCAATGTGACAAATTAATTGATTATCGATAACAAAAGGATAGGATTGCACACATTGAGAGAGTTAGAAGAGATGCTTACCTTCCGTGGGTTTCCTTTTTTAGCTTTTTTACATTTTGTAATGAATTTTTTTTGTATAGCTTTTGATATTTTTTGACATATTATAGGCATGCTCAGATCGAGCTAGATTAGCTCAAGACCTACCGTGTCATATTAAGCTTTAAAACTAAGTAACCGTGCTCAAGCTCACCCAAAGGAGCTCTTTTGGCCTATTTGACCCGACTGATCCTAGTTGAATTCATAAACTACCAAGCTCGCAATAAGATATGTTCTCTCCATACAGGCAATGTTATTAACATGCCGATAAGGTAACAACTATTTATAGCATCTGAGCAAATCAATAATATGATTAAAATGAAGGAAACTAAAATGTGGATATTGGTTAGACTATGGAATGAACGTCGAGAGATTTCATAGAACTATGATACAAGTAACCTATACGTCCCAAAGCATATACAATGTACTTTCCTAAATGGCTGCAAGCACAGTGGTCTTCTCAACGAGGGTTATCCTATTTTTTTCTAGTCGGAATCAATTCTAATTAGTCAAATTAGAACTCTGACAACAATTGTCTTTTCAAAAGGTCTGCAGGATCGATTCAGATTTCAAAGTTGAGGGGGACCACAGACACCACCCCCACTAAAGCCAAGTATAGTCTTTGTTGAATGATTAGGTGCGAAAATTTACCGCATTTGATTTCGAGCGTGTAAGTGATCCCATTGAATAGTATTTCCCAATCACTCTTGAGCATTTTCACTTGAGATAGTTCCTCATACTATCTCAGGTTGACTACAACAAAATTTCCTAATTTCTCTTTCTACTTCAAGTCTCGTTTGATTCAATTTGAAATCAAATTAGCTGACAACGGTAACTCTCTGGAATGCTCCCAATCGCTCTGGGTTTCCCTCTACCTCTTGGTAGTCTTCGATTATCTTCTCGATGAAACTTTCCTCGGCGATCCTCTTCTTGACCTCCGTTTCTTCGTCCTACGACGTTCCATCTCCAGCTCAAATCTATAAAATTGTCAAGCCTTTGTGTCGGAATACTTGAGTCCGAAATCCGTCCAAACCCTAAAATAGCTCTGGGCTTCTTTCCACACCTCCTCCCCTGCTATCCCCTTCCTCTCGAGCGTTTCCTTCAGAACCCTAATGCTCGGGCCCAAACTTATCTGATCCTCGCTCCACGCCTCAACTCATCACCCACCCCCGCTAGCTCTCCTTTTCGCTTCCCCCGACCGCAGCCCAAACCATTATACGTATTCCCCTCTCCTCCCCCTGTGGTTTTCAACTGGCCCTTCAAGGTTTTGGTTTCGCCCTCTTACGTTTGGCCAGCTAGCCAAGCTGAACATCAGTAAGGTTGACACGAAGAAAGGTAAGCCAGCTACCAAGCTTTATATATAGTTTTAATGAGAACTCTGCTCAAAGTTCAAGCGACATATGTAGCTATCTGTCACCTGCATGAAATCTGACTGACTTGAAGTTCAGAGATGTGATATCCTGTTAATTTTCAATTGACTCTCTTAGCATACTGCAATATGACTGACTTGAATTCTGAAGCTAGTCGACTTGAAGCGCTGTGTAAAAGCTTGGGAAACTTATGGTCGGATGATGATGTAATTGATGTTACGGATGGCATTTCCGACGAAAAATTAACAGAATGCAGGCTTACTTTATTTGGCAAACTATATTCTCGACCCAATGTAAACTTTCAGGCCTTTCTTAACACTATGAAACGGGCATGGAGGACAGAGAATGTATCTTGTACCTTATTACAAACAGGTTTCTTTTCATTCTCCTTCAAATCAGAAGCCGAGAAGCAGAGAGTCTTAGAAACCGGGCCATGGTCCTTTTCCAGCAACCTCCTTGTGCTCCAGCAATGTGATCCTGACATTCCAGAAATGTGTTATGATTTCTCTCATTGCCCCTTCTGGGTGCACTTGTTTGGCTTACCATTCGGCCGTGTAACGACGGAAACTGTTAGAGGGATTGCCTCTAAAATTGGAGAAGTCATAGAAGTAAAACTGGAAGCTAAAGGAAACAGCACTTACAAGGTTGGAAAAGCCAGAATTAATCTGAATCTTGCTTCGCCTCTTAAAACAGGGGTCGTCATTAACTTGGGCAGCAAAAAATTATGGATCGAGTTCAAATATGAGAGGCTACCACATTATTGCTACTCTTGTGGTAGAATTGGACATTATGCGACCGAATGTAAAGAGATACCTTATGAAACTACAAGGCTGGAGGAAGATTTACCGGGCAACTTCGGCAACTGGCTTCGCGCTGAGGTAAGGGAGCTTAGCCCATATGGAAAGATCTTTTATGGTAAACAGACCCCACTCATAGAAGGCGAAGAAATGGTGCCGGAGACTCCACTTGCTTCGGATACTCAAGGAAATCAACAAGGAAATCAGCAAGCAATGAAACCAGTCGCACAACCTCTTCTGGCGCTCCAACCCCAGCAATTCTCGGAGGAGGGAACCAACATTCCGGCTGATCATCTTCACTCTTCTCGAGGCCTAACTATTATAGAAGGTAAAGCACCACAGAAAAGAGACAGCAGCTGTTTAGATGCGGAATCCTCGATGACAATGTATAAAGAACAGCTTAAAGAAGTGGAAAAAGAGAGGCTACAATATTTAGGGAATGAAAGAGGCCAAGCCAAGGGTAAGACCAGATCTACCAAGCTCCCTTCAGCAAAGAAAGGAAAGAGGTTCTGCCCGTATGGAGCTCAATCCTCAAGGACGACGTCCAATGATAGCTTACAACTTGTGGAGATCCCTGTCACGGAGGAGGAGAAATCAACTCAATGGGCTTTGGTGGCTAGCCCTAATAAGCCACCGGTTCACCCATGAAATTACTAAGCTGGAATTGTCAGGGGTTGGGCTCTACCCTGACAATTCAGGCCCTTAGAGTCCTTGTGACTCAGGAAAGGCCCAATATTATCTTCTTAATGGAAACAAAAAACCAAGAGCAGACGGTGCTTAGAATAAGAAGGAGGTTGAAGTTCTCCAATAGTTTTTTGGTTAATCCAGTTGGTTTTGCAGGGGGCTTGGCTATTTTTTGGGATGAGCACGTAACCATGTCTATAGAATCGCATTCTGAATATGTGATCAATGTGCAGTGCCTTCTACATGAAAGTAGACAGGTTATGCGGATTTCGTTCCTTCACGCTCCTACTGCTTTTTAGGATAGAGTCTTACTATGGGACGAAATGTATAGAACAAGTATCTTGAATCGTCTTCCTTGGCTCTGCATTGGAGATTTTAATGAAATCTTGTACCATTGGGAAAAAGTGGGAAAGAGGATGGCTGAACACTTTCGACTCATAGCTTTCAGAGATTTTTTACAAGCCTGCTCATTAATGGATTTGGAAAGCAAGGGGTGCGCCTTTACTTGGTCGAATAGAAGGGATGGAGATGAGATTGTTAAAGAAAGGTTGGACAGAGCCCTATGTACCATGGAATGGAGAATAGATTATCCAGAAGCAGATGTTACAGCCCTACCAGCTATCGGATCAGACCACAGTCCTCTCATTCTATCAACTAAACCAACATTAAGTCGCAAGTTAAGAGAGTTCAAGTATGAAGCTTATTGGGCCGAAGATGAGAATTGTAGGCAAGTTGTCAAGCACGCTTGGGAGAATTCACACCGGAAGAATATTGCTGACAAACTGCAGATAGTGGCATTTAAACTAATGGCATGGAGCAAAAAAAGATTCCCCAATGCTTATAAGAGAATTGAAGAACTGAAAAGTGAACTTCAAACTCTAACGAATAACCCCTCCTTGCAATATGATCAGTGTAGAGTTCAGCTTATCCAAAAAGAGATCGAATCACTATGGAGACAAGAAGAGATGTTCTGGGGAATGAGATCTAGAATAAAGTGGCTTAAATGGGGGAATTGAAATACAAAGTTCTTTCATGCCACTACTATACAATGGAGAAATAGAAACCGCATCTCCATGTTGATGAATGCCGAAGGAGATTGGGTGAGGAATAATGAAACTCTTAAGGATATGACGATGGACTTCTTCAAATACTTATACACTTCAGGGGGTCCTAGGAACTTTCAGCCTATTCTCAACCAAATTTCACATTCAATTGATGTAGGTATGAATCTCAAACTCATTGAACCCATTACTATGGAAGAAGTTTATGAAGCAACGCACCAGTTGGGCGCTATCAAAGCTCCTGGACCGGATGGATTGAATGGCTTATTTTTCCAGCAACATTGGCAAGTCATCGGCCCGGATATCCTTAGGGAGGTGCAGGTCTTCTTTGAATCTGGTTCCCTAAATCCAGCCCTAAACAAAACACAAATTATTCTCATCCCCAAAATCCAGAATCCAGAAAAGCTTGAACAATTTAGACCCATAAGCCTTTGTAATTTTGTCTATAAAATCATCTCTAAAGTTCTCACAAATAGACTAAAACCTCTACTCCCAGACATAATTGCAGCGGAGCAAAGTGCCTTTGTGGGAAACCGGCAAATTCAAGATAACATCATGATAGTACAAGAAGTTCTCCACAGAATAAGAACTACTGACAGGGGGAATAAGTTCCGAGCCATCCTTAAACTTGATATGCAGAAGGCTTATGACCGAGTAGAGTGGGATTTCCTCAAAGAGTGTCTTCGCAAGATGGGCTTTTGTGATAAATGGGTGCAGTGGGTTATGCAGTGTGTCACCACCGTCACCTATTGTATTAAGTTTAATGGGGAATCCTCACCTTATTTCAAACCAACCCGGGGTATTCGACAGGGAGATCCTCTATCCCCATACTTGTTTATTATAGTAGCAAATGTTCTATCTCATATGATGAAGCAAGCACTCACAGCAGGTACACTTCATGGGATTAAACGAATAGTAAAGCGCCAACTCTTTCCCATCTGTTATTTGCAGATGACTTGATTGTTTTCCCGAATGGTACAATTTTGGAATGTCAAAATTTGGCAGATATTCTCAATCAATATTGTTATGCATCGAGGCCAAGCTATAAACTTGAATAAATCCGGAATGTATTTCAGTAAAGGATGTCCAGAGAACCTTCGAAGAAGCATGGCTTCTGTCTTGAGAGTTCCCGAAATTGCGAAAACGGGAAAATATCTAGGAATCCCTTCAGACTGGGGAACCTCGAAAAAAGATATGTTTGCCTGGATACTTGCAAGGGTAAATATGAAGCTGGAAAGTTGGAAAGAAAATCTGCTTTCGCGAGCTGGAAAGGAAATACTTCTGAAATCAGTTGTGCAGGCAATACCTCATTATGCGATGTCAATTTTCAAAATTCCAGTATCCATCATTAAAGCCATTGAGAAGAAAATTGCTAACTTTTGGTGGAGGAATAATAATAATAAGACAGCTGGTCTGCATTGGAGGAAATGGGAGCTCCTAAAGCTTTCTAAGAAAGAAGGAGGTCTTGGCTTTAAGGACTTACTTGCCTTCAATACCGCGATGTTAGGTAAACAAGCCTGGCGGATTTCTCAACATCCAAACACACTTTGGAGTCAAGTTATGAAAGGGTTGTATTTTCCAAATTGTGACTTTTGGAAGGCAAGGAAAGGCTCACGTCCATCATGGGGTTGGCAAAGCTTGCTAACAGGTAGAGATGCGATTGCTCCTCAAGTTAGGTGGGTTGTGGGTAATGGTAAAAAAATTTCAATTCGAGAGGATAAATGGCTGAAGATAGGACTAATTGGAGGATCTACAAGACCAGATGAACCACGCAAAGTGGAGGATTTGATAGACTTTGAAGCAGCAAAATGGAAGGAAGACCTATTGCGGTCCATGTTTGACGATACCCTAGTGAAAGAAATTAAAGAAGTCCCTTTCGGCCTCCTAACTACAGAAGACAAATTGGTTTGGGAAAATAATAAATCCGGAGCTTACACGGTTAAGAGTGGATACTTTTTTACCAGAAATCTCTTAAGGAATTATAGAATCTCATTGCCAACAACATCTCACCAGATCGATCCAAATTTGTGGAAGTATATCTGGAACTCCGGCATTCAACCAAAAATTAAGTTTTTCCTATGGAGTGCCTGTCAAAATGCATTGCCTACATTGGATAACCTTTATAGGAGGAAAATAGTACCTGCTCCAATGTGCCCATTATGCAATCTCGAACCGGAAACGATCGAGCACACTTTGCTACTTTGCCCCTGGACTTCACAGCTATGGAATGAGCCACCGCTGCAAATCCATGTTAATCGGATTGGTCTGACACGTTTTGATGACTGGCTATGCAAATATCTTGCAAGACAAAGGAACTCACGCAGCTTTGAACTGGTTGCGACAGTCCTATGGTGCATATGGAAGGATCGTAACCATTTCATCTTCAGAAAAATTCCCCTTAATCCACTTCAAACCCTGTTCAGAGCGACAACACTTCAGGAAAGCTTCATAGCTTGGAATGAAAAGTCACAACAAAGAAAACAAGATCACACCCTACCTAGCAAGTGGCAACCCCCAAAACTAGGAGCTCTCAAAATCAATATTGATGCTTCTTTCGACAATACCTGCATACCCAACACATCCCCAGAATTCAACCAAGAAATCTTGATGAATACTCATGAAATAGCCTCAAATTCTGACACGGGCTTAGACTTAAATTGCGATGTTGCGGCGCCCACGCGAAAGTGATCGCAAAACTCAACACCAAAGTGAGGATAGAAGACATGGTGGACAGCAACTCCAACACATCATGTAACCCAAAGGAACACAAAGCAACGCCCGGAAGAATAAAAGTAAGAGACCCGCGACGCCCAAGCGAAATGAAAGACAAAGTCTACAACAGAAAGGAAAGTTGGAATATGAATATCAGCAAAGCCACACCCGAGATGCTAGGAAGATGCCAAGCGCAAGACCGAGGGAAACGTCCCTGTCTATCACTAACAATGTAGAAGATTCCGCAGCGTCAGACCCCCTTCTCAACATCGACCGTTGATTTTTACATCGAAACACGTAATCAAGAAAGGAGATGTACCGACTTACTCTACCCCGATCCGAACAATAGAATGGACGAAATAGATGGAGACAACACTAACCCGAATCGTAGTGCCGTGAAGATGGGTCCGACTCGCATCATTCTTCCCAGATTTCACCGAAAGACAGATAGACTACAGCCCGAGCCACGAGAGCTCCCCTTGCGTAATGCGGAAGTGCGAGATCGAAGCAAGCTCTCTTCGACCAGCGGATTCGGTGATGTACAATTTGCTGCTCAATCTAACCCAAGCCACGAAATCGATCTACTTTTTGAAATCCCCAACCCAAAGCCGGGATCGAATGAACAATAATGCAGCGCACCTTGTAAGGAGCAGCAGATCGGAAGCACAAAACGGGGGCAGCCCTTACCCGAACAGAAAGCGACGCGATGGTGGACCGATTCATCTCCCGATCCTAATCTCACCGAAGGACAACTCGACGGAAGCCCGACCAAAGACAAAGCCTCGCCTTGGCCGGAGGAAAGAATGGACGGATCTTCGGAACTCAACAGAAGCAGACCTTCCTCTCGAGCTGCGGTTGCTCGTGTCTCCAGAGATTCTCTTGGCGGGATCGAGATGGATTTGCTAAAAACATTGAGGTTAGTTCATTTGAACAAGCAGAGGCCGTAGCTTTGATTGAAACCCTAGATTTTATCTCCTCGAAGCTTTCTCTAAATAATATGGAAAAAGAAATAATAATCTACTCTGACTGTTACACACTGGTGGAGAGTGTTCTATCCTCAACTAATGTGAGTTGGGCTGTGCAGCCTCTAGTGGACCGGGTTAAGCAAAAAATGGAGAATATGTCGGGACTTATCTTAGCTCATTGTAGTCGAGAGACAAACAAAGTGGCAGACTGGTTAGCCAAAGCCCATCGTATGGGCTGTCTCCCTACAAACTGGGTTAACAATCCTCCTTATGCTCTTTTCAATTTACTTTGTAGTGATGCTCTTACTGTACCTGTTCAAACTCTCAGTTAGTAATGTATCCCAGCTTAGTTGTTCAAAAAAAAAAAAAAAAAAAAAATTAGCTGACAAACAATAGTGATAATAGAATATCTTGGAATTCAATTTTGCGGACATGAAAATTATGGTGGTATGATTCTCGTTCCTTGAGTAACTCTGTTTTTAATGAAAGATTAAAACAAGGCGTCAATTCACTTAAGAGTCTCCGTCTCATATTTGCATTTAAATTAGATCTATCAAAAATAATATTGAACGAATTTGAAGGATGATAATAAAATTGCCAGAAGGAAAATGCAAATCTTAGCCTAAAGTGCTTTAAGTGTTGAACATCACTTGTTGGATTTGTGTCATGACATGCTCTTCACCATAAAAGATGGGCCATCAAGAATAGCAAATTAGAGCATGATCCCCTTTTTTCTCCAAGTTCAAGAACAATTGAAAAGATTCCTCATATCTTCTTCCCACTGTCTTCCCCGGGGGTTTTCAAAGGAAATCCTGATATCTGACCAAAGAATATGTTACTTATATTTGATTACTTCCTCAAGCTAGTCATTTGAATTTTGTGCAAGGACTGTTAAAATGTCCATTGGGTGGCCACATTAGTGAAATAAACTAGATAGAATCCGACTTCTCTATTATATAATAATGGCCAATCCAATATTTTAAACTGATAGATTAAAGAAGATCAAGTACATATAAAGAAAACCCCATAAATAAATAATGCGGATATTTTAACAATAAGAACAACATAAGCATTTCTGTTGTCTGAACAAGAAAAGAATGCAAGAATCTCCGTCGTGTGACCATATATCTCTTAATTCCCAATTGCAATTTTTAATGTTCGTATTGTTTTTCTTTTTCTATTATCGAATGGTGATTTTTGGAGATGAGTAGCATGAAATGGTAGAATATTCTTTGTACGAGGCACTGAGCGCTATTTGGGGTTGATGTAGACCCGGTTAGCATGTCACAAATATCATCAACATGCCTGCCAATAAAATCATGATGGAGACATACACCGAAAGTGGAATTTTTTTTTTTTTTTTTGGTCGAAGAGAGTGGAAGTTTGAATTTTAATCATCCGTGGCAAGAAAAACAGAGCAAGAAAGGAATCATAAGAAGTATGGAATGTTTGCAGTAGTTAATCATAATAAACAGTACTTCTAATCTTGGGGTCCCCGCCTTGCTTGCTGCTTGGTGAGAAAATCATGGTGAATGGATTCGAGAGGAAAATGTAAGTGCATCTTTCTTTGTTCCTCTTTTTTTCCCCTTTTGCTTTTTTCACAGTTTTAGTAAATTTATTGGATGTATCCGGATTGATTTTTACAATTTTACCTTTTTCTACTTAATCTAAATCTTATGGTGCATGCATATTATAAGCAGTTCCTCTTTTTGTTTTTATATCTCAAGCCTTATTATATTGAAACAAAGAAAGAGTCGGTAAGATATATTAAGCTAAATCAGTGTATTATTTAGATGAAATGTTTCATTCAATTATCACACACTATATCACTCAATAATAATGGTTAGTCAAACAATTTCTTGACCTTGGTGATGTTGGAGGCACCGAAAGCCATGTATTATAGAACGGTGAAAAGAAATGAAGGATAAAGTAAAAACTGAGGGAGTTCTCAAGTTTGAATGCGTAGCGGCTTTCTTAAGAAGTTTAGAAAATGATGGATCTCAAATGGTTTGCTAGTCAATCAATGGAAGTCAAGTGGACACAAGAAAGGTAAACTAAATGAAATAAATGCCGTCGGTTCTAATTCTGCCTTTAGTTTTCAGTTTAGAGAGAAATTCAAATGCTTCAGTTCCGGTGGGATGGGCAAGAAACATTTCGGAAGTTTCATTCTGGAAAATTGACTAACAATACATGTTATTCTTAATCTAGATGCAGAATTTCCTCCGTTCAAACCAAATTATACGTTACTTTAGTTTGATTTATTGTTTTCCTTTAGCTGACTTGGAAGTAAACTAAAAGCGTATTGATCCAGAGCAAACTACCACCATCCACGATGCTTCAAGTAAATCTTACTTTTCAGCACTAGATAGATATGTTGAGATTGCATGGTATTCAGCTTGGAACCGCTAGCATGACAGCGAAGGGTGACGCTTCGCTTAGTGGTAATGAAAAAAACTTTTGATGATTTGATTTAGTATTGTAACAACTAACAACCCTAGATGTGTTTAAGCAAAACTCTGTGATATAGTACAAACAGTTTCCTTCTTTTGAAGCTGCAATTGACATTGGTCAAGGATTCTATGCATAGAGGGATAAATCGATGCCTCAATTCGAGATTTGAAGAGATGCTTCTAGGCCGATTCAAGTAACTTAATTTTCAAGGAGAATGGCCGCTTGAGATCATGTTCTCCTTCGATTCAAGAAAAGATTATATAGACTTATGTGATCATTATAATCACCCCAATATGAAACATTCTTAGGAGTGAATCTTCTTTTGTGGATCCAAGATAAAAAGCAAAATCTATCACTTTTGATACGTCATTAGCTTGACCTAGTATGACAAATTGTGACAATAGTACATTCAGCTCACATGGGTAAGTAAATCACTTATGCATTCTGATTCAATGAATCGAATTATGTATCTTTTTGTCGATGCCAAAAAAAGTAAGATTTCTTATGAACTGGATCTGTATGAACCGAAACAATTTTAGTAAAACCCCATGTGGACGCAAAAAAACAAAACATATGGCAGTGTCACATCACATGAGCTATTAAATCAATCTAAAAGTATATTTTAATTAAAAAGAAATTATTCTGAAATAAATAAATAAATAAATAAGAGGGAGCATATTTAAGAAGCTTGTTAATCAACAAAATAAGGAAAAATTTACTGTATTTCATATAATAGGTTCTCTCGAGTTATTTGTAATCATTGTTTTGGAAAACCATATATTCCTTATTAAATTATATCGAATAAGTTTGTGAGAGCATCAGTACCCGAGGCCAATACCTCCCTTTTGACAGCTACAATCGTTGTGGAAAAGAACCGAGGCGGTGAAGCGCCGGCCACTGCTCGTTTCTCTTGTCACTTCATGTCTAATCCTTGACCCAACCGCGTTGATGTTATCATGTGCAAGAGGACGCAATTGACACGCCGTCTCTTCACTCGTCATGGTCTCCTCCCTCCTGCATTCTTTCCTTCAAAAACCCTAGATCATCTCAACACACTCTCCTCCTGCTCGCGATCCCTACATATACGTAATTGACTTGCTAACTCAAATCCGCGCCCAAAACAACCGGATATGGAGAATTACCCGACAGGTTTCAGGTTCTATCCAACTGAGGAAGAGCTCATTTCGTTCTATTTGCATAACCAACTTGGTGGCCTTAATCAAGATGAGCTTCATCGTGTCATCCCTGTCCTCGACATTTTCAACACTGAGCCATGGAATCTCCCACGTAAGGCACAGTCCGCGTGCGTGCATGCGATTCTTTCACATCCCCTACATTGATTGAACTGTGCACTAAAAATGGGTTCTTGAAAATTACAAATGCCCATTACCAGTGAACTTTCTTTTCCCTACATTTTCTTTGGTGAATTTGTGTTGCAGAGCTTGCGGGAGAGCTGTGCAGAGAAGACAGAGAGCAGTGGTTCTTCTTCGCGCCCCTGCAGGAGAGGGAGGCGAGAGGAGGGCGGCCCAGCCGGAGCATGGCCACCGGCTACTGGAAAGCCACTGGGTCTCCCGGCTACGTCTACTCGTCGGACAACAAGGTGATCGGCGTGAAGAAATCAATGATTTTCTACATGGGAAAACCTGCCACAGGAAGAAAGACCCACTGGAAATTGAACTTGTACAGGGCCATTGAACTCTCGCCGACCAATCTCGATTCTACGAGCAGTAATATTTCCATTCCTAAGGTGATTGAATCAAGAAATTCGGACCTTTATTTCAACTTTTTCAAACAGAGAAAGGATAAAGTAACTTCGCGTGTATGACACCTAGGTTATCTAATTTTGACTTTGAATAATCTTTCTTGTACTGGTTTTCTGTTATGTACTTTATCGGTGCGTGCAGTTGCAGAATATTAAATTTCCGTCTCTACTTAGTTCTTACTTGGACTTTCACAGAAAAATGCAATAAACATGTTTCTCTGTGTTTGATTTTCTGGAAATAATGTACTTACAGCTAAGGCGTGAATTCGCATTGTGCCGAGTGTATGTGGTGTCCAGGAGGTCTCGAGCATTTGATCGTCGGCGACTGGAAGCGGTGGCTAGAGAGACAACAATCCAAGGTAGCGACAACACTGCTAGCAGCGAAGGCGGGCAGGAAGGTGGTGGATGTGCAGATGCATCATCATCAGAAGCAGTAGCCGCCAATGCAGGAAGTTCACATCAATGGGAGATGGCAAGTTTGGAAGGCCCAATTTGGGATTGGGAGCAACTGGATTGGCTCTAATTTCATGAAGAGGTACTCTCATTATGGAGTTGTCACATCTACATGTATTGAAGCCCTTCATCATTATATGTATCCATGTATATTTATCGAAGACATTGTGCTTGATACCTAATTAAGAGGCAAGCCGAATGATATATGCAGCCTAAATGTGTGTAAGTGAATCATATGCATACCTATCTATCGAATTTTCAATATAGAATTGATTGGGCCTAGGAAGACCTAATTTGATAGATTAGGCACAAGAAGAAATTGATTTGTCATTTTGGGCAGATCGGCAAACCTCTACACCAAATTAGGAAAATAGACATATCCGAGTGATCTTTTCCAATTATCTGTCTTTTTACGTTGATGATGGATGCGCCAAAGAGATTGTGACTTGTGGTTTATAAGAAAATCATTTGATTCAATATTGGATGCCACGGTCAATCTTAGAACAAATCCTAGCAAATTAGGGCTAGTAACATGTTGGATTATACTGTCAAATTATAAGGAATAAATGGGATATTTGCAATTATATATGTAAAGTTCGTTACATTTGTGCTGGGAACTCCATATTTATAATTTTTTCATAAATAAAAATTATCGCATTTCTGTCAGCTATTCCGTTTACATGAACAAAAAATAATTATGAATTAGTAGGATGCACGTTTACATTAAAATTAGTAAAGTACAAGTGAATTTATGCTTTCCATCTCACAATATTGCTGTATGGATCGTTTTTTAATCATGATTTTGTGAAAGAAATGATATAAAATCATAAATAACAAATAAAATTATAATAACTATTGCTACATATGTCTTTTTAAAGATATCTTATAGGTTATCTTGTCTCTTTATGTAACGTAACCCTAAATAGGTAAACAATAAAGGATGGGCACCTTGTGCATATGACCTTATTCCGTGGAAAAAATTTATACTCACCATTTCGAATTTTTAGAAACTGGAACCTAGGCCTTGACTTTTACTACAGATCCTGGATCCACTCAGCCATGCCGATTCCGAAGGTTTTTCTACAAAAGCCCTAAATTAGGATGGTTCATATTGCATTATTTCCAGAAGTGTAATTAACTATTTTCAAAGATTTCTCTCGCTAATAACTTGCGTTAGGTGTCGCTTGAATAAATAAGAAGTATATAAGCGATGGAAATATTTCAGATACATAGACGGCGAAACTTTTTTAACAACCCATCACTTTTACTATATCCGAATTTATGATAAAAAAAAAAAGATAGCTTATGAAAGAAAAACATTTACACGACCTTTATACCTTAAATTAGTCCAACAGAGAATATGAAGCTACACCAAGGCATACATACAGTGCATATGGTTTACGCATTAACTTGCGCAATAATCTCCATGTAAAATTGTAACTTTATGTTCTGTCATGGTTTGAGATTTACTTACTGCAATAATTTATTGATTTTTAAACTATACGAATCTAATGTATACTAAAATTTTATGATGTCAATTAGTACATTAAAGATTGTAATATTTCCTTATTTATTTACTTAATTAGAGGGATACTTTTTAACTAAATCTATTCAATATTGAGATGATATAGGTTTATGGGCCATAAATGAGAACAATAATCGATTTTACTTATCAAATTACAAAAGGAATTGTACACTTCTCCCTTTCATGTCATCAATTGGAAACGCACGAAGAGCAACAAATAAATTCCACTTCTACTGCTAATAAGATAAACCCTCTAGTATCTCAATCGGGAAAAATTGAGCCGGTCATGTTTGTTGGGCGTTTAAGGTCATTACTGGAGCAAATGATGGAGCTTTTGATTTGCATTGTGGTGTAGTTTTGATTACTTGTGTGAGAAAAAAAGATGTGATTTTCAGTGAAGCCGAGAGGATTGCAAGCTTTGTGCTTATTCGGAGTTGATATGCTTTTTTTTTTTGCTTAATTCGAATTTTTTATGAGTTCAAACGACCAATTCGACTGTAATATGAAAATCTCCTCGGGATCACAACCATCTTTTTTTTCCTAATGAATATGAAATTCATGGCCTAAAAGTTAATTATGATGAGAACAAAGAAATAATGTCATTGGTGGATATTGTCCGCAAATGTACTTCATGGAAGAAAGGATCCTGGTGGGTTGTCTTTGAGTGGAGTGAGAGGAGAAGAGGATGATCGTTGAAGTGTATTGGCGCTTTAGAGGGCAAGGACTAGATGAGGGCATTGCAAGGCGTTGGTGGAGATTGCCCTACAGTGACTGAAAGAAAGATTAGAAGCCATACCATTTGTGAAGGAAATAGAATGCCAGGCCAAACAAGAGGCTGGATATCTATAGAGACCACCTTTCGGGATAGCGAAGTGCAAATCAGAGATATAGGAGTAGGTGTTCCTCATAACAAGAGAAAGGAATAGGGTATTGGATGATCAGCGTGCTCCAACATTTCTCTTACTTTTCTTACAAGAAGAAAATCTGGGTACCCAATGGATTACCCTTCTAGTACTTCACCTGTATTTTGCTTTTCATGACCAGTGCACTAGAATATTTCATATGTAGATGGATAATGATAAGATCCAAGTGATAGTAGCGGGTGTGATTGCAGCAGTCATGAATGTTGTCACACTAGTTATGAATGATTATAATGAGTTTGAGAACTATATACTAAGAGAGTCTCGTGTGAATCAAGATCAAGAGAGAGAGTTTTATATGAATTGAATCCTATACGGTGGAGATACTCATTGCATAAACTAAATATGGATGACACCAAATGCTTTTTAAGAACTTTGTAAAACACTTAGTGCGTTGCATTCTACATTATTCATTTTTATTAGGGAGCAACTTCAAGTATTTTGCATATCGGTGGATATGACGTGAGGTTTAGAGTTATAGATATTTCAAAATTGTCTTGCAAGCAATTTTAAAATTATACAAACAGGTGGTGAAAGAGCCAAGAGATTCTACTCCTCCAAAGATAAGTGAAAATTGAAGGTTTTATCCATATATTAAGGTATGAAATTTGGAACAAAAATCTACGTATTTTGATTGAAAAGTTTCATCAATTCCTCTTAAAATTCAAAGAAAATTAGGTAACAACACAAAGTATTAGTTACTGTCACATTTGCTTGAGATTTTCTTATGTATTAGCTAGTTGGGAGGGCACTGCCCATGATTTATGCATTTGATTTGATGCATTTTCAAAGCCGAATGGATTGATCATTCCTAGAGATTAGAAAATGGAGTTCCACAATGTTTGAATTGAGTTTAGTATGTTAGCGATAAACTTAAATTATGACTTGTATGGAAATATTATATTGTCGATGCTCATTATGGAATCTAAAGTGGGATCAACTCTCCATATTGTGGTATTGGATACTATTAGGAGTTTAGTGAATCCTACCTGGAAATGAGAATGAATTATTCAATTTACGCTGCTCATTTGTGTTTACAAATTACAAAGATAATTATGGACTAACCTTTAGCCCTTAAACCAAAAATATCATAATTGCAAATCACATAGTTTTTAGGAGCATGTTTTATTAATGCATGAGTTCAAAAAATAGCATTAAAAGTCAATCGGTGAGGGATGGTTCTGAATTTAATATGATGGACCGAGCCCATAGGAGTATAGAATTTTGGCCAAGCCCATGGACATGAAGAAATTGAAAACACATGGGTAAGAGGAGATCGGCGAAATATTGGAGAAAATATTGGCTACAGCTTTGAGGCCAACTTAGCAAAAAACAAGCCCATTGATTTTGCGACACATGTCGTACACGGCCCCACAAGTCAGTATCTATCTCCCTCCCTCACCCTATCTTCCTCTTCACGTCTTCCTCTCTCTCTTTCCTCCGACCCCTTTTCTCTTCTTTTTTATATTATTTTAATTTTCTTCCTCCTTTCACTCCAACGCGGACGACCATAGACGTAATGACCACCTCCTTGCTGCCGTCTTAGTCCACCACCTCATTATCATCTCAGTCCTCCATCGTCAAGCTTGAGCTTGGCCGGTGAACTGGAGAGTCAAATTTAGGATCTATGGTCGAGCGAGCGTGATCTAGAGCTCAACTCGATCTCAAATCTAGGTTGGTTCAAGGTCGACCAAGGTTAGCTTAGGCAACAGCAAGGTGGAGGCAACGGTATGGTTCATTGTCACGCGTAGGACCTCGACCTCCCAGTTGACGTAGGTGCAAATGCAAAGGACGCGAGAGGAGTTGAACAGGAGGCGATGGCGCTGGAGGTCGAACAAAAAGTGGGCAAAGATGGAGGCTTAAATGGAGGCAACATGCTGAAAGCAATGGCGATGTGTTTGAGGTTAGGCTCAAGGTCAAGGTCGGACAAGGGAAAAGAGGTTAGGCGGAGGAGAGAGAAAAAGAGGAAGATATGAAGAGAGAGAAGAGAGGGTGAGAGTGGAGACAGAAACTGACTTGTGGGGTCGTGTACGATACGTGTTTCAAAATAAATGGACCTGTTTTTTTGCTGAGTTGGCCTCAAAGCTGCAGCCAATATTTCCTCAGAATATTGAGCACATGATAGTGTCCAAGAAACATACGCGTAATACACAAGGCTCAAGAGGGGAAGGGGATCAAAATATATTATGTTCTTTTCTTTGAAAAGCCCTAGCCGTCACCAATGTAAAGGACCCATCGCGCATGCATTTGCGGAGGCTTCTCTTTCAATAATCATAATTGACTAACAATCGAGAAAGAGAAAAGAGAGAATTGGAGAAAATTATCAAAAAAATCATAAATTTATTATAATTATGTGACATGCTATCAAAAAAGAATTACAATAGCTAAATGATAATGAGCAATATCCGTTAGCCATAGACCCCAGTTACTAGATCTAATCCGCCATGAAAAGTAAGAAATTCCTACTAATTTAATTTTAAATTATTTTTTGTCAATTTATTCTATTTAGCCAAATTTGATTGGCCAAGTACTAAAGTAGCATGACCGGTGCTTATGTGATTTGACCGATACGACGTAAATAAATTTTAATAAATATTGAAATATTTCTTTCATATTTTTAATTATTTTCCTTTTTCCATTTTTTTCTTTTCTTTCTCTTTATTTTTTTCCTCTTCCTGCTTCCTCTAGCCAATAGCCAAACCAAGACAACTTGCCAAAGGAAGAAGGAAGAGGAAAAAAAAGGGAAAAAAGTGAAGATAAAACATAAAATATTTTTAAATTCTAAATAAAATATTAAGATAATTTTAAAAAAATTTATGTGAATACCGACCATACCATGTTAGTGCCGACAAAGTCAAAGTTGGTCACATGGACTGAATCGACACAAATATAAAAATGTTTAGGATTTGATTAAAAAAAGTTTCATGATTGAATTAATACAATTGTAATAAGTTTATGATTTTTTTTAAAATAATTCTCCCACCAATTCCCTAATCTTGAGCTAATTTCTTTTCAAGTGAATCATCTTGGCGTCCACCCCTACTGCGTTCGGTCTCCCTCTCCCTTTGTGATGCCCTCAGCCTTTTGGCCAGACCATTACGAGGGAAAATCCTTCACCATTCTGCCGTAGACACGTGTCATTGCTCACCTCATGCTCTCTTTATGTTGCTCATTGTCCCTCTGTTACAAGACTTAAAATAGGGTTTTACTATGATGTGCTTATGTTACTTGGACCTTTAGTAGAGATATAGACAACCGTTTAATTATTGACCAAATCTTGAATTGGAAAAACCTGACTTTCTATGTTATATTTTAGAGAAATTACATAAAAGTTTAGATAAGAGGAAGATTTGGAGCTTAACGTAGTTGTCCAAACTCTTTGACAATAGATTAAAAGATATGACAATTATTAAGCATGACTACATGATGTTGAGGGAATAAAAAAAGGGAATTCTAATGAAAAGGTGTTACATTCATGTAGACCCAAACATAAGCTTTCTATCGCATTAAGCATCGCGTTAATTGTAGTTCTAACAAATAAAGTACCACAACTTTTCAATGAAACCATCCGTTTGACCATTCTCTAAAAACTAAACTCCCAATGAATTTTCAAACAAGATACCATATTTTTTTCAAAGTTTGAATAATAAGCTTTCTCGTAGATGTAAAAATTGAGTCAATTCAACGTTGGATAAAAAAAAAAATTGTACATCAAATATCGATAATTTGTTATAAAAAAAATGAGATAAGTGCACCAAAGGTCCCATGAGAATGTCTTGGGTGCCACAAAAAATTTTAAATAATTGATTATTTATAAGACAAATTTGAAAAATGACCACATGCAGCTCTTGGTTTGGTTGCACAAACAGCATTGTCTAAGATAATACACAATATCTTCTATTTTGTGGTGTCATTCTTGCATTTATTTTTTCAGCACTCTTTATCCAAGAGCTTATTTGTATGATCATTCTTTCATCATTTTTTGTCATATATAAATGACATGAAAATGCAACTTCAAAAGATGAACCCTATATCTCTGTCATGCAACAATGCTTGAAACAAAGCTTTACATAAGGAAATCTACTATGCAAATGTTGCTTGGGCCTCTAGCGGAGATATAGACAACACTTTATTATTGACCAAAGTTAGAGCTTATATTGTAAAAAAGAAAGCTTCTAGATTATAATTTGGAGAAAATAGAGAAAAGTTTAGATAGAAGGAAGATTTGGAGCTTAACCAACTCTCATTTGTCCAAATTTCATGATCAATCAGAGATATAACAGATATAACAATTATTTATAATGACTATATGACTTGAGGGTATCAAAATGAATTTTACTTCAATAGGGTGGTACGTTCACGTAGACTCTTATATGAGCTTACCAGTACTTCAAGAACCATGTTGATTGTAGTTATAATGAAAAAAAAAAAAAACATCATAGGTTTTCACTAGGACCATCTCCTTGACCTAATTCTTGAAAAACTGAAATCCCAATGAATTTTAATGGAGGTACAGCATTGTTTTTTCAAAGTTTTGCTAATAATCATTTCGTAGATGTAAAAATTGAGTCAATTGGGTATTGATGAAGAATTATGTACGATCGGATCTTGGTCATTTTTTTTTGTTGATTTTTTTAAAAAGAGAAATTTTTTTTTTTTTTAAGTGATAAATGCACTTTTTATGAGGATGTCTTGAATGCCATAGAGAAATTTGAAACTTTGATTACTAAAAAAGTAGGATATTGATGAATTGCCTACTAGCAAGAAGAAAGGAACACTTGAATGTCAATAGCGCGAATTTTATATGATGTGACATTTCTTTAAAAATAATTATCTACGTGGTGCTGACATGGCTAGATAAGCCCAAAAACAGCATCGTTTTGGTCCAAAATTGATTTTTAATATTAATATTATTTAATTTATTTTAAATGAAAGGGAAAATCAGCAAGGGTCGCCATAGCCCTTATCACCACCACCTCACCATTGCCGAAAAGGGCTGACGATGGTTGGGCGAGGGTCGGTCGAGGCTATTGAGTATCAACTAGTGGCCACAGAGACCCTCACTAATTTCTCCTCTTTTTTTTTTTTAAAAAAAAATTAGTCTTTTTAATTTTAATTTAATTAATATTTATATTGAAAATCAAATTTGGAGTCTAAACGACAATGTTTAGGGACATTCCGGCAAGCCACATAGACATTTTTATTAATAAAATAATATCATGTTGGATTTCCAGCAAGTCTAGCCGAAGTTGGCGTTTAAGTGTCTAATTTTTTTTTTTAAATGACATTTAAGTATACCTTTTGAAAGTTTTGGATGTATTTCTTCTGAGGAATTTCAAGTTTAAAGTAGTTCAATTTGTCCATATTCGACAACCGAATCAAAAGATATATATGACCATGAGGGTGTCAAAATGACTTTTAATCCAATAAGATGGCATATTCGTGTAAACCCAAACCAAAGCTTATCGTTACCTCAAGATTTATGTTGATTGTAGTTCTAACTATTAAAATATCACAACTTTTCACCATGATGGATAGACCTAATTCTCCAAAAAAAAAAAAAAAAAAAAAAAGTGATCTCCCAAGGAATTTTCCATTAAGGCTCTATTTTCTAATGGAATATGTGACATTGTTAGAAAATATTTTCTAGGAATTCATTTCCTAGAAAAATGATAATATTTTTCAGTGTTTGACTGAAAATTAGAAAATAATTATCACCATTTCATATGAAAAATCTAATTTGATTTTCCTTAAAAAATTACTAAAAAATTAGAATTATTTTTCCCTCCTCTTTTATTTTATTTCTTTTTCTTTTTTTATTTATTTTGTTCCCCTTTTTTTTTTTCTCTCTTTTTAAAAATCTTTCCTTGTTCCACCGCCTCCTCTCTCCACGACATGGCGTCCTCATCCTCAAGATCGACTGCTCCGTCTTCAATGAATCCGCCAGCAACCGCAAGCAGACCTTCTCCCACCTCCGCCTCGCTCCCTGCAGAACCGCCACCTCCTCCTCCTCCCCCCTTTCCCGCCAAAAGCCACCGCCTCCCAAGCCACTCAACGAGAACTCCCTCTTCATCTCGCTCCTTCAACAGCTCTTCGCGAAGGATGCCCCTCGATCGATCCCGCCACCAAAGCCGGTCCCCATTGTGGCACCACGATGATGACCTAATTCATTTTCGGATCGAATACGACAAATGCCTCATTGATTGTTCGCAAACTATGGTGTAGAGCGTGCCGATTGAGGTCATGGACCTTGATGAAGCGGAAGTGAGGCCAACGAGCTTCGAGCTCGCCAGAGGCCAGGGAGGTCAAGCTCGCAGCAACTTGCTAGGCATTGAGCTCACAACCTCCTTCTCGAGCTCACCGCTACTTACAGTGACTTGCCAACCTCTAGCGAGGCCTCCAGCTAGCTCATATGGTGAGGCTCGAGCTTGCTAGATCAGGCAAGCTCGAACCTCGCCCAAGACTAATAAGGCTTGACTCACCGGAATTTGGCAAGCTCAAGCCTCGCTGGTTCTTGGGTGAGCTTGTCCCTCGCCTATGGCCAGTCACTAGTTATCGCCGTGGTCAGCTGTTGCCAAGGAAGAAGGAAAGAGAGAAAGGAAACAAAAATTAAAAATAAAAATTTTGATTTAAAAAAGAATAATATTGAAACGAGTGGACGGATAATTGATCTAGGTGAAAGAATTCAACTGGATGAAAGAGTGAGGAGGGAGAAAGAAATCATTTTCTCCACTTTTAAAGGTATATTCTTTCCATTGATGGAAAATATTTTCCTTCACTTTTTTTATTTTTTGTGAACCAAATGCCAGAAAACCTTTTCATGAAAGTTAGTAGAATAAATTTCTTTTTAAGAAAGAGGCAGGAGATTCATCCGGGAGTGGGAGACCCGCAATGTCACCTCCTATTCCCTCATCCTCGGGAAGAAAAAACTAGAGGTTGGAATTTGGAGGCTTTACGGTGGTGAAGGTAAGACACGTCAAGACTTGAGCTCTGCCTACCGTCGGATGGTCTGATATAGTAGCCACCTGCACCTGGGGTGAGTAAAGGTAGATGCAATGCCTATTGCAGGCCTAATTTTTTTTGCAAAAAGTATAATAAAGTCATTTAACTTTCAAAAAGTACAATGCAATTTCAAAACTTGTTAAATTAGTACAATCAAGTCCCATAATTAATTTCATATAATTTGGCTAATGAATTATGCTTACATGACTTTTTCTATTGCTTCCTTAAGACACATGGCTTTGAGGTGGTGCTCGTTAAGCACCCAGAATAAGTTTGGAAAAAAAAAGGAAGAAGTATTCTTATAAAAATAAAAGTATAAAAGAAAAAAAGGTAGGAATTAAAAAGTATAACTTTTCTTCTTTTTTTTAAAGGCAAGACCTTGCCGATTGTCGGCCTGCTCTTCAGGTTCTCCAGCGGCTCAATTGCACAGGGTGGGCGCGATTTGGAATGTCACTTGCATGGAGTAAGCTTGACGAAGCTCCAGTTGCCATAGTGCTCGATGAAGCATGAGCAGTCATGGTCGCGAGTTCCAAATCTCCTTCGCTCCACAGGCTCGATAAAACCTTGAGCAGCTATATTTGGTGATCGATTTTGATCATTAACCGAGTACCGAATTTGATAATCGATATTGTCATTATTTTTATTTGTATTTGCCAAGTTTTAGTTTGAAGCTACCAATTTTCAATTTGCATCTAGGGAAATTAGGAAAAAAAAAAATCCCATGTTTGTCGTTGTCGATTTTCTGAGCTCCCCACAAGATCGCCCAAAATTCGCGAATGAATTGCCAATATGTTGGGTGGGAGTGTCGACGGTCTAATCTAATATGTGAGCCATGGAATTTGCGCCTGAATTTTCTGCATTTGATTAATGATGATACTTCATGAGGCAGCCATAGTCCTTCAATGTCCACACCTCAACATTGCCGATGCCAACATAAGTACGACCCACGCACAAGTGACGTCCATGTAACCCTAGCTCTTGTCCTCCGTGCTTAGGGACCAAATTGGGTAGGGGCAGTTCCTTGAACTTCTCCGTCTTTGTCTCGAAAATGACGATGCGCTTGCCCGGCGACACTGGGCAGGTTCCGATCCAATGCAGGATTCCCTGGAGCACAGTTGCCGGTTCGGTCCCAACCGAGAGTAAAAGGGAAATTACCACTGTTCATACGCTTCCACATGAAAGGATGTCCAATTCCAAGTACTCACCGGTGTGCTGGGCTGCAAACATGAGCCGCCCTCATGGCTTTGTAGTCGTTCAAACTTGAATCAAAACCGAGCCCTGATAAAATATATGTGTCGTGACCCAGATTTATCTTTAATTCACTAATCTTCTTGAACGTGTTGATTGATGAAGTCGCCCAAAAAACCCACCATGAACAGAAAACTGTTAAATGAGCCGCAGACCCGAGAGGTCCAACACTCGATTTCCGCATTATTGGTGTAACCGAGCTTTGGCTTTTCAGGGTTCGCGAAATTGGGGTCCAAAAGAGCAAGATGCACGATGGGAAAGAGGATCCCAGTGCAATCCGACTTCTCCATACCTCCAATTATGCTCGTCACTACCGCCCGGTCAAAGTGGGATTTCGCGAACCCAGGGCTCAATGTCAAGGACATCCACTGCTAGCACACGGACTTGAATCGAACAAGAGACACGATGGGCAATCGTACTAGGATCTCCTCCGGAATCCCATGGAATGTGAGGTGATTCGGATTTCTTCATAGTAAAATTCTCATTCCTAATCGATGAACTCCATAGTCCATCGTGATCTAGCTGATAATTTTTTAACCGACTTGATCAAGTTTCATCATGTATTAAGTTTAATTCTTACTAAGCAAAGGTAAATTATTTGTTGAGTCCAATTCAATCCCAAGCCCGAACTTAATACAACTTGGGCCGAACCAACAATCCCAATTCAGGCCCAAGTGGCGATGATTCTTTAGGAGATTTTAGTACCGCTTTCTTCTTTTGGTATCTTCAAATTAATGATTTCTATCGTAACAGAAAGAGCTCGTAATCTTTATCTACTGATTATACATTACACTTTTAACGTTGACCGTTATATGAGAGTGCAAGAAGTCTATCAATGAAATGACTGACCACACAAATACCACAGTAGCATTATGAATCTAATAGAATTTGGTGAAAAAACCCAAACCCCAGCTATTTATATGTGATGATGAGTCTAACCGAACTTGTATTGTGCACATAACTCACACCCAATTTAGTTCTTGACCTCTAAGCAAATTATATTTTAACATTTAACTTTATAGAAATACAACAAACATAAAGAAAATGTCTTTTCATAAATTGAGGACTCATTAAAAGTCTTATCTCATGATTATGTCCTTCAATTAAATTTCAACTATTCAATTTTGAAAAATTCAAAAAAAAAAAAATGTATTGAAATATGTCTAGCACTAAGCATGGCAACAGACTCCAAATCTGGAAGTTTTAGTATGGATTGAGATACTCTATATTTAGGATTCAAAGACACAATAATAAGTAATATATAATTAGAGATCGACTATTATTCAAACCAACACATGAAGATTATTCATGTGACTCATTATATATAAATGTTATGCTACTTATGCAACACTATATATAATTGGAGTGTGCAAAAAAGAATTTTAAGATACTAAGATTCATCTAGTAAGTAAATTTACTTGAATGATGTCAAATTTCGAGTATTTAATTTAAGCTAGAATGTTCACCCAACAAAAATCTGTGACATCACTTAGGAAGCAAACTTTGTAGACGAGTCTAAGTATGATCACCATCATTCAAATTATTTTGATTATCCATACATAAATGGAAATTATGCAAGTTATATATTCCTCTAGCATGTTGCATATATTTTTATCAATAAGACTAACTACTATGTAATTTTGGTTATTCTAATATTTCATCTATTACTTAAGCATTGACAAAAACAAATCCAAAAAATCACTTACATCTCATCTCATCTCAAATCAAATTGACCCAACCTGATCCAACTTCAAAATTTTCGAGTTCGGATTAGGTTGGCCTCGTCCTTTGTACTAGTTGAAAAAAAAGTGCATTCAATGCCCTATTTTTCAGGGTAGGTTTGGCGGGTTATTGGGTGTGGATTTGTCTATGCCCGATTGAAAATTTATAGACTTAAAAATGAAAAAAAAAATCAATGCACATGAGATGAACATACTGATATAGCTAGTATGAGAACCTAGAGGGGGTGAATAGGTATAAAATAATTTCCTTGAAGATTGTGCAATATTTAAACGGTTAAAGGATTTGCAACAGTTAAAAATCAATCGCAAGACCGAGTAAGGAAAGAGAGAATTGAACACGCTGTTTATAGTGGTTCGGCTTGATTCAAGCCTACGTCCACTCTTCGCACCGACAGCCCAATTGGCTGGATTCCACTATGGACAAAGAGCTGTTACAGTATTGATCTTCCTTGATTTCTAGGTGTAGATGATCTACCACACTCGCTCAAGGTGTCACCAAGTATAAACACTCTCTGTTTAAACAATTTCGCTCAAGCTGTATCGACTAACAATCAAGGATCTTCAGACTCTGGAATTTCTCTATCGATCACACACTTAAATCAACTAGAACGTCTTCCTTTTATACTCCTTTATGCCATCATAGCCGTTGGCACTTACCAAAGGAATTCCTCCAATCTACCCGTTGGACGGAATCAATCAAGAAGATCATCCGAGCTATTTAAGGAATCGACGATAGCCCATCAATCCCGTTCGCCCATACAATCGGGATCTTGGTTTCCAAGAATAGAACATTCCAAGATTATTTCGTCAATAATCGGATCTTCAATCGATCTTAGATAAGAATCAAAGAATCCGAAATGATTATCCAACCAAAGAATCTTTTCCAGAGGATAGGATCGAATCCTCAACCATATACCTCGGCTTTGGATTTCCTTCGTCACTGGTTTAGAAAGACTGTCAGTGAGAATAGACTTAAGTCTTGAGTCTTGAGTCTTAAGTCTTGAGTCTTGGGTCTTGAGTCTTGAGTCTTGAGTCTTGAGTCTTGAGTCTTGAGTCTCGAGAGAACAAAGTCTTCAGACTTTAAACTGACGGTCTCCGAACATCCGACTTAGATCGAAAGAAACGTTTTGTCGCCTTCAAAATATTTCGGAAAGATTTCTCCAACAATCTCCCCCTTTTTGATGGTGACAAAACTTTCTTGAAGATTTGAACAACTTTGACCCGCAAAACATTTCTCAAGCAATATGGCTAACTCATAAAGATTAATAAAACAACCAGACTCTGCATCCACAGAAAATTGGTTAGTCTTTCATGAGAAACACCATATAACAACACTTGAATAAATGCAACTAGTCAAGCATCACAATCCACAGTCAATTCAGTCAAATTCACACCCAAGTTCAAGTTCTCAAGTCATACTCAAAAATAAACATAACCACAAAAATCAAAGTTTTTAAATAAAATGGTTCAAATTTTGGTTCTCCCCCTTTTTGTCAGCATTGAAAAGGGTGAGAAAGGAGTCATGTCTGCTTGGGAATACGCACGATCCGGAAATCCCCAATGGACTGGACAACTCCTTCGAGCTTCTTCGGAGTCTTCTCTCGATGAGCTACCTCTTCTCTCTTGGCATTGGCTTGAAGTTGCGTAGCGAGGTCTTTGAATTTATCCTCCGAGAGATCGAAGATGCTTGTCCAAGCATTCTTCAAAGCTTGGATTTCACGAGTCGTAACATATATCCGGCTACGCATTTCGAGAAGAATATTCATGATGCTACGAAGATCTGCAGAATCATCCGTCGTATGCGGCATTGACTTTCTCGATGATGTGTATGCGTACGATGGCGCTTTTGAATGGTCTCGCAGATTTGGAATCGATGCATCACCTTCTTCGTGCAAGTGAGAGACCCGAACTTCTTCCTCGGGTCTTCTCGGAGATTGTCTTAGATCTTCACGAGCAAAGCAGACATGAGGTGTAGACCTCTCTTGCTCGCTAACTCCCCGTCTCTAGGACATCGAAAGGAGACAAGTGATGATCATGCTCTTGAATTCCCTTCTCTCCAGTTTATCGCAGACTTTTCTTTTTCTCCTTCTCCTTCTTCTTCAACTTCTTTCTCCTTCTCTCTCGTTTTTTCTTCTTCTCTCGTCGCTTTTCTTCTCTCTCGCTTCCGCTGAAGTTCGTCGGATGAGACACGTAACGTCCGGGTTCGTCGAGCTTGGATAGTGGGATCTTCATCATCTTCATCTTCATCTTCGTCCTCCAGGATAAGAGTTCTTTTCTTCTTTTTCGATGGGGCACCAATGACTTCTTTTCCTTTCCTTTTTGAAGCAGACTGGACTGGAGATTTCACTTTGAATTTCTCCATTGCCTTGGAGAGTTCTTGCAGACGCATCTTCATTAACATTTTCAACCCTACCACCATCTTATCACACGGTCGAACACAAAAAGTATGTGGCAGTTCAATGTTCGATGTTCGAAGATCTTGGTCACCCAGACCAGGATAAGGCAATTGTCCTTTGTCTTTTGACATTGCTCGTACATATGGAAGAGGATAGTGTGCGGGAGAGAAAACTTCCGTCTTGAGTTGATCGCATACATCAACTTTGCTTCAGAAAGAGACACAGAAGTCTTTGACGTAGACTTTGGTCCGAGACAGGTTGATCACAATCTTATGAAGCACAATGTTGATGGCATTCATCCCGGAATAGGTAATTTTCTTCTCTACGTCCCTATCTTTGACAAGATCCGAGTAGTACGAGCAGGTGAGACTTTGATTGGGAGATAGTGTCCCCGTTCAACTCCAACAATGTCCGCCAACATATTCACATCTACCACGTAGACTTGATCTCGAACACTGAATGAAATCCTATTCGCATCCAAAAAGCTAAGATTTGAATAGAAATAAGCGGTCAGTTGAGCATACCCATCCGTAGAGTCAGAGCAAAAAGTCTCAAGTTGAAGCAAATTCAACTTCTCTCTTAAGTTCATGTTGATGGAGTCTAGGAAGTCAAAATCGACACTTCTAGGGTTTATCACCCCTCTTTTCAACAAACTTTGAAATACACTTTTTCCGATCCTTGGATTTAAACAAATCCATCCGATTTCCTTTCACCTTTGCTGCCACACCCATTCTAGGTTTAAATTCAAGGAACATTTTGTCATCATCGTTCCCGTCAATTAGATTTTGTCCGGCAAACGAGGGTCTCTCGGGAATGTTCGCAAGAGCCTCCTCCGCCCTTCCTTTCGGAGCAACTCCCAATTCCTCCATTTTCCGCAGAAAAAGATACTCATTTCCATAATTTTTGTCCTTAAGGAAGTCATCTATATATTTTAACGAAGAAATAGGAGCTTTTCAACGCACGATAAAGCTTATAGATAAAGGAGGGTCTTTGGACTCTTCTTTCGGGTCGGCATCCTCGATTATCTCTTCTTCCGGATGTTGACTTGCACCTTGTGGGGTAGGAGGTGATGAATGACGTGGAGGAGAGCGAATCGGACTTTGTCGCTGACTTGATAAGTCTTCTTCCTTTGTAAGATCGAAGTGAGTCGGTCCCTTCTCCATTCTTTGTGGTCCCCTGCTTGCGATTCTTGATGATTTCCTTGAAGACGACATCCTTCTTTGTCTATTGGAAGATTCCTTCACTTGCTTTTCCCAAGAAGAATGACCACTTTCTCGACGATGAACAAGAAGAAGAAACAGTATCGGGAGGAGAGTGCTTTTTAGGGTTTTGAAAATTGGGCGTAGAATAACTGTATATATATATGTACCTCGGATTTGAAAAGATAAATTTAATCGGTACAAGGAAAGTGTACGAACACATCTTTTCAAAATCAATAACTACCAAAATTAATTCCTTGAAAAATTTTCGAATTATATCTAAAAGAAAGATCGTACCTTTTCGAGATTAGATAACTAAACGAGAATTCGTACCTTTTCAAATAGCAACTTACGTCTTTAGCCATGAATGTTTGAGTCTCACGATTTAAAGTCGAGTCTTAGAGTTGGTGAGTCTCTAGACTTTAACTTCTTCAAACTTCAAAATGTTGAGTCTTGAGCGGATGAAGTCGAATTGATTTTTCTCCAAAGGCTTTGTGAATATATCCGCTAGTTGACTCTTTGAATCAACAAATTGAATCGAGATTTCTCCATTTTGAATATGATCTCTAATGAAGTGATGACGAATCTCAATATGCTTTGCTCGAATGAAGGATTGGATTTTTGGTGAGATTGATCGCTGGTGTTGTCACATCTCGATTTCGTGCATGAGTCTTCAATGCCAAAGTCTTGTAGCTGTTGTTTTATCCATAGAATTTGCGAACAGCAGCTTCCAAGAGCTACATACTCGTTCGTCGTTGAGAGAGCTACGTGCTTTGCTTCCTTGAGAACCAAGACACTCGTCCCGTTTCCAAGCAGTTGACAAGTTCCGGAAGTGCTCTTTCTATCGACTACGAACCGGCCGGATCTCGCATCCGAGTATCCTAGAAGATTAAAGTCTCCCTCTTTGGATACCAAAGACCGATGCTTGAAGATGAAGCAACGTATTTGATAATACGTTTCACGGCAATGAGATGTGATTCTCTAGGATCCGATTGAAACCTAGCACAGATGCAAACACTCAACAAAATATCGGTCTAGAAGCGTAAGATAAAGAAGTGAACCGATCATGCTCCGTATGCCTTTTGATCTACTTTCTTCCCTTCTTCATCCTTGTCTATCTTCTGAGAACATGACATTGGTATGTCAGTCTTCTTGCAATTTTCCAATCCAAATCTTTTGACAAGATCATTAGCATATTTTTCTTGGAAGATAAAAGTTCCTTCCTTCATTTGATTTACTTGGAGTCCAAGAAAGAATGTTAACTCTCCCATCATACTCATTTCAAACTCATCCCGCATAGACTTAGAAAATTTCTTGCAAAGACTTTCATTAGAGGATCCAAAAATAATGTCATCAACATATATTTGAACAAGTAAGAAACTTTTGTTTTCCTTTTTGATGAACAAAGTAGTGTCTACTTTACCTTTGACAGATCCGTTCCGTAATAAAAACTTACTTAGTCCGTCGTACCAAGCTCGAGGTGCTTGCTTTAGACCATACGAGCCTTTTTCGCCCGAAAACCGAGTCGGCTTCTTTGGGTCTTCAAATCCAGTGCGATTGTTCCACATAAACTTCCTCTTGGATAAATCCATTTAGGAAAGCACTTTTGACGTCCATTTGGAATAACCTGAAATTTTTGTAACAAGCAAACGCAAGTAATAGACGAATAGCTTCTAACCTTGCTACGGGAGCGTAAGTCTCATCATAGTCTATTCCTTCTTCTTGCGTGTATCCCTTGGCCACGAGTCTTGCTTTATTTCGTACGACTTTTCCTTTTTCGTTCATCTTGTTTCTGAACACCCACTTGGTTCCAATAACAGTTTTACCTTTTGGTTTAGACGTCAATTCCCAGACATCATTAATGTTGAACTGTCTGAGCTCTTCTTGCATAGCTTCGATCCAGCTTTCATCAGATAAAGCTTCTTCTATGCTTTTTGGTTCAATTTCGTAGATGAGAGCAATGAGCACTAGATTCTTCACGCCTTTTTGATCGGGTGCGGATTCCTTCATTGATTTCGCCAATAATGAGATCTTTAGGATGACTGGATTTGTGTTTCCGATTCTTGGTTGATTTGTTTGGTTGATGATCTCTTTCTTTATTTGAATCTTCATGAGCATCTTGATGTTGGACTTCCGAGTCCGAGATGCTTCTTGAGTTGAAGACTTTGGAAGGTCTTGAGCGGTTCGAGACTCTTCATCGAATCTGGCTGGATTCATCTTGTGTGAAGTCTTGGAATTTGACATTCATTGATTCCTCCACAGATCGGCTTTTCTTGTTATAGACTCGTATGCTTTGCTTGATGTAGAATATCCAAGGAAGATGCCTTCATCTGATCTTTCTTCAAACTTACCAACTCGATCATTTGCATTTTTCAAAATAAAGCATTTGCAACCAAATACATGAAAGTATGAAACAATAGGCTTCTTACCTTTGAACAATTCATAGGGGGTTTTTTTAAGAATAGGTCTTAGGAAGACTCTATTTATGATATAGCATGCGGTTGAAACTTCAAACCCAAAATCGTGAAGAAATTTTACTTTCAATTAAAAGTGTTCTAGCCATTTCTTGAAGAGATCTATTCTTTCTTTCCACAACTCCATTTTGCTCGGAGTATACGGAGAGGAAAACATGTGATTAAAACCAGATTTATCACGAATTTTGTAAAATCTTGATTTTCAAATTCACTTCCATGATCTGTTCTTATACTTGAAATAGCACATCCTTTTTCATTTTGAACCCTTTTTGCAAACTTCTCAAAGTACGAAAAGGTTTCGACTTACTTGCAAGAAAATATACCCTGGTAAAGCGAGAGTAATCGTCTACAATTACTAGACAATATTTCTTACCTCCAATGCTCGGGTTCTTATTGGTCGAAGAGATCCATATGAAGCAACTCGTAATACATGATTAGTAGATACATGATTTATTTGCTTAAATGAATTTCTTACTCCTTTCCCGAGAATGCATGGAGTGCATAGGTCAGACTTTTGATATGGCAATTTAGGTAGACCTCGAACAAGCTGCTTTGAAGAGATTTTGGCTAATTGCTTCTTGTTGATATGGCCAAGTTTTCTGTGCCATAGAACTGCTTCATCTTGAATTGAGATTAAGCATTGTTCTTCATTTGGCTTTACATCAAGGAGGTAGATGTTTCCATGCCTTCGACCCATGAAAGACTGAGTCGAATCTTTGCTAATTCCAGAACATATGCCTTCTTGAAAGAAGATCTTGAAACCGGTATCACACAATTGGCTAATGCTGAGAAGATTATAATTGAGTCCTTCCACTAGAGAGACATTGCTTATTGTGAGATTTCCAATTCTCACAGTTCCGAAACCCACAATACTTCCTTTGCTATTTCCTCCAAATGAAACTTTTCCACCATTTACTTGAATAAGCTTTATGAAACAATTTGAGTCTCCTGTCATGTGTCTTGAGCATCCGCTGTCAAGATACCACTTTACCTTCTTTTTGACAGAGACATGCATTCAAAAGAGAGTCTCAAGCTTTCTTTGGTACCCAAATTTTCTTGGGTCCTTTGGTGTTAGTAGGATGAGCATTATTAGGCCATACTCTCTTAACAAGCTTCCAAACCATAGGACACTCTTTTTCAAAATGATCTTGACTGTTACACTTTGAACATCTTAGAGCATTTCGACCTACAGACTTTACAAAGACTTTCTTGAAATGATTTTTGTAAGCCTCTCTCGACGGTCTTTTCTTAATTCTTTCTTTTACTTTCGAAAAATCAATCAAAGGGATTGTTTCAGCTGTCATGCCTAGACCCGACTTATTGAAGTAAGGTCTTTGGACTGAAAGAACTTTTTCAAGTTTTTCCGACCCTATTGAAAATTTCTTTGAAATATTTGATAAATCAGTTTTTAAGAAAGCATTTTCTTTTGAAAGTTTTTCTTCATTCTCTTTAAGGGTAGAAACATTCAAGTTTAAACTTTCCACTTTTTCTTCCAAAATGTTTTCCTTTTGTTTTAAAACCGAGTTTTCCTTTTTAAGTTCGGAAATCTTTTTGAGAGAAGTCTTAAGACTCGAAGCATAATTCATCAATGTATTTAGAGACTTTGACAGGGATTTTATAATCACTTACCTCAAATTCACTTTCGAAGTCGATCCAGTGCGAGTGTGATTGCGCCATCGACACGGGTTTGCATATTCCTCATCACTTTCTTCACACTCGTACGCTCCAGGTTTCGGCTTTAAGAGCTTTTCGAGACTTCTCAGGTTTTCCTCTTTTCTTCTTCAGAAGAGGACAGTTGGGTCTTATGTGTCCCTTCTTTTTACATTCGAAGCAAACTACATCTTTGTTTGGTTCCTCATCATCAACAGACTTGGTCTGTTGTCTCTGAAAACTTTGTTTCTTTGGAATGAACCTTCTGCCTTTTCTATTCAGTTTTCTGAATCTTCTTATCATGAGTGCGAGCTCCTCATCATCCATATCATCTTCGAATCTGCATCATCGAATCATCATTTGATTTTAGTGCAATAGATTTCTTACCTCTTGGATCTTCGTCTTCATTAATTCGTTCCACTTCATAAGATCGAAGAGTTCCAATCAGCTCATCTACAGATAATGGCATGATTCTTTGCGTCTCTCTTATTGAAGTCTTTATATGATTCCAATCCTTGGAGAGTCCACGCAGAAGCTTGTTCACCTTCATGGGATCAGAAATTTTTGTCCTTGGTTCTCAAGACCATTGACAATATACGTAAAAACGACTAAACATGTCGGTTATAGATTCTCCTGGTTTCATTTTGAAGGCTTCATATTGACCAAGGAGAATGTTAATTCGGTCTCCTTCACTGGCCCGTCCCTTCATAAGTGATATGTAATCTATCCCGAGACTTCTTTTTTGTAACACAAGAAGATATTCTGTTATATTCGGTAGGTGACAAGGCACAATATAAAGAATAAATTGCTTTAGCATCGAGTGCTTGTCTCTTGTTTATCTCTTCTTGAGACATTCCGCGGCTTCAACTGAGTTTCTTTCCCTTTTTCGACATCGATGCGGCGGAGGAGTGATTCCTTTTTCCACCACATCCCATTCCGGAGGATCCTTTGATCGTAGAAAAGCTTTCATCTTGTTTTTCCAGATGTTGTAATCTTTTCCATCAAAGTAGGAGGTCTGGTATTGCTTTGCCCTTCCATCAACCCTGGTGCTAGCATACTAGCCATGGATCTTTTACTCTGAAGTAAAACACTTCAAATAAAGTAAGAACACGAGCTCTGATACCAATTGATATAGCTAGTATGAGAACCTAGAGGGGGGGTGAATAGGTATAAAACAATTTCCTTGAAGATTGTGCAATATTTAAACAGTTAAAGGATTTGCAACAGTTAAAAATCAATCGCAAGACTGAGTAAGGGAAAGAGAGAATTGAACACGCTGTTTATAGTGGTTCGGCTTGATTCAAGCCTACGTCCACTCTTCGCACCGACGGCCAATTGGCTGGATTCCACTATGATCAAAGAGCATTACGGTATTGATCTTCCTTGATTTCTAGGTGTAGATGATCTACCACACTCGCTCAAGGTGTCACCAAGTATAAACACTCTCTGTTTAAACAATTTCGCTCAAGCTGTATCGACTAACAATCAAGGATCTTCAGACTCTGAAATTTCTCTATCGATCACACACTTAAATCAACTAGAACGTCTTCCTTTTTATACTCCTTTATGCCATCATAGCCGTTGGCACTTACCAAAGGAATTCCTCCAATCTACCCGTTGGACGGAATCAATCAAGAAGATCATCCGAGCTATTTAAGGAATCTTGACGATAGCCCATCAATCCTGTTCGCCCATACAATCAGGATCTTGGTTTCCAAGAATAGAACATTCCAAGATTATTTCGTCAATAATCGGATCTTCAATCGATCTTAGATAAGAATCAAAGAATCCGAAATGATTATCCAACCAAAGAATCTTTTCCAGAGGATAGGATCGAATCCTCAACCATATACCTCGGCTTTGGATTTCCTTCGTCATTTGGTTTAAAAGAAGGCTGTCGGTGAGAATAGACTTAAGTCTTGAGTCTTGAGTCTTAAGTCTTGAGTCTTGGGTCTTGAGTCTTGAGTCTTGAGTCTTGAGTCTTGAGTCTCGAGAGAACAAAGTCTTCAGACTTTAAACTGACGGTCTCCGAACATCCAGACTTAGACTGAAAGAAACGTTTTGTCAGCTTCAAAATATTCTGGAAAGATTTCTCCAACACATACCCCAAAGCGGGAACGACATCTGAGAAAGTGACCGAGTCCAATCGACAAAAATTGTCCGTAAGGCGTCGGTGGCCAAATTCTTCTCACAAAGCACCGCACTCCTATCAAGGATAAAAGACATCCTCTCCACCCCTCCTTCTGTGGTTTAGAATCGAGGCGGTTTTAGATAGGGCTTGTATGGTCGAATTTGCTTGTTTGCCCATATATATAGGTCATGTTTGGTTCGAAGATTCCAATGAAAGCCTTTCATTCCAGAAAGCCCGTGGGAAAAAATTTAGGTGTTTGGTTCAGCATTTGGAAATGTCCTTGATCAAATGCTGGCATTTGAAATGCTTAAAAGAAAATCCGTTGACTTTCGGAAATGCAAGTCCACCTCTACTATTCATCCGTTGACTTTTTTTTTTTTTTTTTTAAACGATCATCTTCTCCACACTCCAACCGCCATTGATCAGCGATGAAGTTTCATCGGATTTTATTTTTATATTTAAAAATAATAATAAAAACTCTTTGCAAATGTTGGGTTCATCTTTTTTTTTTTTTTTTTTTGTCATTTTTATCTTTTGATAATCAATAGCCCAACTTTTTATCAATACACTAGAATAGTCATTAATTAACGAAGATGATTAATATTACAATAATTAAAAAAATTATTCAAAGTTGAAAACAAACCTAAAAGAACCCTAAGCCAAAAGTTGAGCTTTGCATCTAATCTATAATAAAATTCTTTTAATATAATTTTTAAATAAATTTACTAATATATATCTTTTACATTACTCTCAACATGAAAATGTAAAATGTTATATAGTCATTGTTTCTTTTTTGCAATTTTAAAAATACTAAAACTAAAAAACTTAATTTGGTTATACTAAAGGGCTTTTCAAATATATGTTTACTAAACAATCTTGCATTTCTATAGCACTTTTCAGTTATAGTTTACCAAACGATAAGTATTTTAAAACCCCTTTACCTCAAAGGTATTTGCATTCTCCCAATGACATTTCTCCAAAGCCCAAACCAAATGGGTCCATATATATATTTATATATCTTTTTTTCCCGATATTAATTAAGGATGAAGAACGTTTGAACAGAAAAAAGAAAAATAGATCATGTTATTTTCTCCACAATAAATCGGCTTTCTTCTTTTGTAGCTCCTGGTAAAAATCCTTTTTTCGAGTTTCCCAACATGAGGTAAAAAAGCGAGCTTGATGAATGAACATGGGAAATTTGCAGTTTGGGAAGCAGGCCTGTTTGGTTACGATCTCTGGACTGCAACTTTTTGCTTCCTCGACAAAATTTTAAATAAAAAATATCTAGAAAATTATATGTGAATTTATATGTTGACATTTCTATATTGTGAAAATTTTAGATATTTCGGATCAAGAGAAAATGAAAATGCATCTGACACAATATTTATATTAAAAAAAAAACTGAAAATTCATTAGAACACGTGGGACCAATTTCTAATCAACAATTGCAAGCACATGAAATGTGATTGTTGATAACCGAGAGAGATTAGAGATTGAATTTTGCCGATTATGTTACCAAGAATGGTCTATAAAACAGAATTACAAAATGACGTGGCACCTTTTTATTGGGCATAGAATATACATCACATGTTTAGAAGGTAAAGAGGAGGAAATACATAACCTATAACATAATAGGGGCACTAAAAAGGATATTTAGAGTAACTAGTTATGTCTATTTACCAACCATAGTACCTTCATTTTCTTTTTTTGACTGTACCTTCATTTAAAATTCCTGCGTGAAATTTCATGAGTAAACCAAAACTGCCTTTAATTTTTCAAAGAATTTGTACGGCATGAGTTTAAGGTTTTATTTGTTTCGTATGAAATGAATGATTTGAATTTTTTTTATAAATAATTCTTTGTATCGATTACAAGAATAAATGAATGAAAAATGTTTAAGTATAAAATATTATCAATGATGGAAACATTTACTATTGCTAAGTATTTTAAGCGAAATAAATGATTATTTTTAAAAAATTTCAAGAATAATTTATTTTTCTTGAAATAAATAGAGTATAAATCTTATAGAAAAAAATTTAATTGAATTCTGAAGCTTTTCATTAATGCAATCAATCCTAACAAAGATTGCCACTTAGCTAGCAATAATCAGTACTACTACTCATTGTAATATATTGATTGTACTTATTGAAATTAAATAACCATGTTGCAGGATTTGCGACATTTGGCCACCCTTCCAACATGGAAGGGGGAGGTGAAGGTTCAAATCCCCACCTTCGGGAGGGATGGGGTGGGGACGCGTAAGTTTCGGGAGTGGGTGAGTGTAGAATAGGCATAGAGTAGAGACCGACCAAAAAAAAAAATACTTATTGAAATTAAATGAATATTTAATGGAACCTATTGAAAGGTTTAATGGATTCCGAATGTAACCTAGGATCTCCAGTGTAATATTCTTTAAGGCCATTAAAATTAAAAATCTCAAAATCAGTGTCTCATAATGTATTCCTTAAACTAATGTGGATTTCACAAAAATTCTCAAAAGTGGTACTATTGACCCAATTTATACTCAGTCAGCATCCCATCCTATATCCCTTTTATGTATACATGCATCAGCATTCGTAACAGACAATTACAAGATGGATTTGACATAAAATCTTCATGTTATGTAAGAATTTTAATGAAGGGTTATTGCATTTGGATTTTCTGTGAAATGATTTATTTTTTGGCGTAAATAACATTATTGGTTTGGGACTTTTTATTAGACAAAAAGCAATTCGGGATAAATATTTCGTACGATATCAATTTGAGATATTTATCGGCATCAATCCTTTTTTATTTTATTTTATAACTTCGTGTTATCTTTTGATTGGGGCTCCAATGCATTTTTGGTTAATAGTAGAGGTGGACTAGTTAAGCAGACAAAATTTACAAAAATAGCTGCTGGGGTCCACAAATCCATCACTCTTATCTATGTGTGGCCTGAAAGAGGTCACACGCCAACCAACCCAAAAGACACACATACACCAACGAATCACCCCAAAACTATAATCCTCCCTCTCATTTCTTTTCATTTTTTACTCAATTTTTTTTCTGCATTTTTTTCCCTTTCAAACGGCTCCCTTCAACCACCAATTTGCTCAATCTAAGTCAGCCATAACCATAAACAGGAAACGCACGCACTTCTCTCATCAACCACCGAGAAGAGCAAGCATGGCCATGGCAATGGCGCTCCGACGCCTCTCCTCCTCCATCGAGAAGCCCCTCCGTCCTCTCATCAATGGCGGTGGCTCCGTCTGCTACATGGTCACCATTCCGTTCCCTTCTCCTCCCTCCCTTCCTTCTCTTCCTCTTCTTCTTCTTCTTCTCCTTCGGCTTAAGTAAGCATCGACCGGTTCTGATTTTTGTTCTCCCGCTTGGTTCTTGCAGGCGTCTTTGCCGAATGAAGCCGTCTATGAGAAGGAGAAAAATGGCGTCACTGTAAGCGTCCTCACGTTCATGGAGTCCTCCATTCAACTTGCTTATGTTTTGACGATATGGGTGTGAGCTGTTCGCAGCGGTCGCCGTATAAGTCGTCACTTGTTTGGCTTTGAAATGATTCTACTTTTGTTCCTTTGAATTCATGTACGTCCCTCATGCACGGTATGTGTTTGCAGTGGCCGAAGCAGCTTAACGCTCCGCTCGAGGCCGTTGATCCTGAGGTTGCTGACATTATTGAGCTCGAGAAAGCCAGGCAATGGAAGGTATCACCCGGCTCTCTGTTTTTTGCCCTCACAAAGCTTCTCATATTGCTGTGTTGGTACTCATCCGTTCATTGGCCAGTGAACTTTATTTCCAATTAGTTTCACTGTTAGGTCAATAGCATTTTCAAGAGTTCTGTGTGAATAGCTGCTACTTTGCTCGTTATTTGACTGGTGCAAGCAAAATCATGCAACAAATTGCAGGGTCCATCTACCCTTTTTCTTTTACTGGAGGAGGAACGATTCTTGAGTTTCTCATTCTATGCGTAATGGAGAATGAAAATGATTGTGGATATAGCTCCATTTTGTCATGAAGATTAAATCTTTCTCTGTCATCAATCATATCTGATTTCCAATGATCGCTTACTAATGGTTATGTCGGGGTTTTTGTGCTTACCAAGGGGCTGGAGCTAATTCCATCAGAGAATTTCACTTCTGTCTCGGTGATGCAAGCTGTTGGATCGGTAATGACAAACAAATATAGTGAAGGATATCCCGGTGCGAGATATTACGGACGAAATGAGTATGTTTGAGCACTTTCACAATATGCATATCTTGTAAAAGAACTTTGTACTTATTTGCCGCTGTGGTTTCTGCTCACTCAATTCCATCGTACTGGTATTTATTCTTAACCTAGTAAAATTTGATTGGTGGTGAAACTGGCAGTCCATTTGTTCAGGTATATTGATATGGCTGAATCCTTATGCCAGAAGCGTGCTTTGGAAGCATTCCAGTTGGATCCCACACTGCTGCTGCGGTAACTTCTGCGTTCTCTTTGCTTGTTCTTCTGCCATTCTCATTATCATTTGTTTCCTTACATCTGGAAGTTCAATGTTTATATGTCAGACTCAACCTTTTTCACCTTTGAATTTCTAATCATATTCATGTCTTGGTAGTTGGGGCCAGTTACCACTCAGTACACAATATTACGGTACATATAATTGATGTGATAATGTTGTTGAACGCATTTTGTTCAGAACCTTGTATTTAATTCTCCACTCAAATATGACAAGCAAAGGGAAATCAGTTTAGTTAATGGATCGGTTAGGAACTAATTTCCATTCACCAATTTGTAAAATTATTTGATATGCTTGCCAGAATCTGTGTATTACCAGCAGATTTCTAAGTATCCTTTTGTACTGCAGTCAATGTGCAGTCTCTATCTGGGTCTCCTGCCAATTTCCAAGTTTATACTGCACTTCTAAAACCTCACGACAGGATTATGGCACTCGATCTTCCTCATGGCGGACATCTTTCTCATGGCTATCAGGTGCTTCATGTTGCAATCAAGAGCTTTTTTACATTTTTGTGAATCTGTTTGTCAGAAGAGCTTTTTACTTTATCCATAAAAGTTGCTTCTTCTTCACTAGAGATGGCGTACATCATAATTCTCTACTAGAAACTCCTCCTGTAGCAAGGTGAAATTGAGTGGAATCATATCCACAGCAATTACTGATATAATGCAATTGTGTCCAACTATTGTGCATCAGAGAGTCTTATTTCAGGCTGTTTCAGTGGTCAGATTTTCTTGCTTTAAAGGATCTCTGCCTCTTGGTCAATCCAAGTAGTAAATTGTGCAGCATCAATCACAGGGGCAAGTATCGGTGCCTATTCTTTTCATAGAAGAGGTTTCATTGCTTAGCTCAAAATTCAACTGAATTGGAATGAGAGAGTCGGATTTTTTCAGCAGAGAATTACTGTAATTGCACAGTCCTTCATATTTGTTAGGGAGAGGTGATCAAATCATCTTTGGTCAGAGGCTATAAAAAATAAGCAATTCCTTTGGTTATCTATTTTTCTCTGCTGATGTGAACGCTCGATTCTTCTATTCTTGAAGTATTTAACGTTCCATCTGATTTGGCAATCTTGTAATGGGATATTTTCTGACCATTTCAGAAATTCTTTTGATTTCTCATTTAATATATGGAAACATCCATTGATCAATGGATCCGTGTTCTTGAAGCTTGTTCATTCATGTTCTCCATGTTTTTGGATATATTAGTAGATAATAAAAAATTAGTTAACAATCTTAAAGTCAAATGCTTTAATTCCGTACAGAAGAAGATGAGAGATGCATATCCAGCTGATAAATGCAGTATCTAGTTTAATCTGGGCTATTATATTATCACATACCCTGGGAAATCAATACACAACTTATGACAAGGCACCTTACATTCTTAATTGATGGAAGTTGTTGATCTTGATATGGAGATTCTAATAACTTTTTCTGTTCTTTTGCAGACTGATACTAAAACATATCTGCAGCATCCATATTTTTCGAGACAATGACATATAGATTGAATGAGAGCACGGGCTACATTGATTACGACCAGGTAGGTCTTGTTGAAACTCTCTAGGATTCTAGTCATGAGGAGGAGAGATCTTAATCCGTCATGGAAAATCATTGCTTTATGCAATTAACACAGCAGAAACATCTATAGTCTTCAGTGTAATATGAAAGGGAACAATGTAGCTGGTTGTGTTTACAATGGGTGTTTAAACTGTGATTCTTTGGAACTAATTCTGGCTGAAATTTAAAATTCTTACCTGTAGCCAGCATGTTATCAAGGAATATCCAGAGTGGCTTAGAGTATATTGTAGTATGAATCGTAAATGCTCTGTAATCTCTTGTGGTTTCACTTTGTCTCTCACTTCAACATTGCAGTTGGAAAAAAGTGCCCCACTCTTCTGGCCAAAACTAATTGTGGCTGGTGCCAGTGCTTATGCACGTCTCTATGATTATGCTCGTAGTCGTAAGGTAAACTCAAAAGGTTTTTTCTTTTAGCAATTAAGTTCAGTTACTGTTCAAAGTTGGGAACGAACCTTACCTTGTAATCTGGAAATCCAATCTAAGGTTCCCGATGTATGCAACAGGTATGTGACAAGCAAAAGGCTATCCTGTTAGCAGATATGGCACTTATCAGTGGCTTAGTTGCTGCTGGTGTGGTTCCATCACCCTTTTAATATGCTGATGCTATTACGACCACAACTCACAAGTCACTTCGTGGTCCACGTGGAGCCATGATCTTCTTCAGGAAGGGTGTAAAAGAGATCAACAAGCAAGGGAAAGAGGTTTGTAGACACTTCAGATTATTCGTTTTCCTCAGCCATTTTGTCTACCTTTCAAATCCTACTTTTGCTCTCCCCTTTGCCACAAAGGTGAAGACAGATGAGACTCTCTTCTCATGTAAAGCAACGGACTAAATCTTGATTTATGGACAGGTGTTGTATGACTTTGAAGACAAAATCAGTCAGGCCATCTTTCCTGTTCTTCAAGGAGGACCACACAACCACACTATAGCTGGTTTGGCTGTTGCATTGAAGCGGGTGTGCTTTTCTGACCAGATCTCTGCTGTGAGGGGATTACATTGCATGAGTAACATCAATTGCAGTTTGTTTTCTGTGAGAGTGCAACTCATGTTGATCTCGGTAGTCATTGAAATGATGCGATCACAGCTAGAAAAATATGTCTCATCTTGGAATCCCTTCAGCTATGGGCAGGAATCCTTGCCTCTAGCTGACTTAACTAGATATTTCATCTGTCAGTGTCTAGGTCCGGTTTGGTTAAGTAATGCTTTGCAGTCTTGGTCCCCCATTGCTATAGTTCTATTCATTTATTTTTCTTCTTTGTTGCAAAGTAGATGGTTCTGGAGAAGCTCACGTTTATCTTGTGATTGGCTTATATTAAGAGACATGATGTAATTTGACTCATCTTGAAGTACATTTAACTCTGAAAATTCGAAGGCTAAGCTTGCTAAAAGATCCAAAAAGCTGTAGAACAGCATTGTCTATGGTATACAATTTGATAGATTTGTTTATTCTTTTTCAGACCGTTGATTCATATCCTCCTCGAGATCTCAAAATGAGGCCCCTCTCCAAAAAATGGAGGGAAAATGAGCTTATATACTACCCCCAAACTAACACACTTCCCAGAAGCACGAAAAGCCGCCGCTCTTCAACTGAAAAGAGCAATAGGGTTTCTTCTACCTTGCTTAATCTTCATGCATTTAGTAATGTCAACACGGTACTCTTTGGAATGACAAGCTCCTCTCTACCATCTGGGTAGTTCTTCCATCTTCAAGGTAAGATTTGCTTCCTCCCATTGTCGAATGATGATTACCCCTCTACTGACTTAGTAGCTTTCCCCATTTTCACGACTGAGTAGTTTTCCCCAAAATGAAAAACCTAAAATACCCAATCGAAACCCAGATGGCTCATTCCAAAAACCCCGCTACCCACCCACAACAAAACCTTAATGCCCATCCTCTTCTGATCGGTTGTGCTTGTCCATCACACTCCACCAGATTCAGTTTCCATTTCACCTGACATACACGATACCCTTAGTGAGCTCCCTTCAATCGGTCTATTATAATGATGGTTCCAAACTGCATACGCCACCCTCCTGCTGGTTCCAAAGTGTAAACGCCAGCTATTGCGACAAACCTGAGATTCTCATCTTGGTGAAAAAGAAATGGCAAGTCAGCTCGAGGAAGAAAGGCGTGTAGCTGCCCTGTGCAGAAGTCTCGGTGAGTTATGGTTTGAGGTTGATGTAGTGGATATAAGAAGTGCTGTCTCAGAAGAAAAAATGATAGAATGCCGCAAAACAGTGTTCGGGAAGTTGTATTCTAGGCCGAATGTGAATTTTACAGCCTTTGTGAATACGATGAAAAGAGTTTGGAGGGTAGAAAATGTTACCTGTACTCAGCTGCAACCAGGTTACTTCTCTTTTGCTTTCCGGTCAGAATCTGAAAAACAGAGGGTATTAGATACTGGACCGTGGTGCTTCTCCAGTAATTTACTTATACTACAACAATGTGACCCTGATACTCCTAAGATGTGCTATGAATTCACTCACTGTGCTTTCTGGGTTAATCTCTACGGCCTTCCATTTGGGAGGGTTACTAATGAAATCATCAGGGACATAGCTTCTAAAATAGGGGAAGTACTAGAAGTGAAGATAGAAGCAAAAGGCAACAGTCATTACAAGATTGGAAAGGCGAAGGTGAAGCTAAATCTAGAAAATCCACTAAAAACAGGAGTCATTGTTAATCTGGAGAGGAAGAAATTATGGGTAGAGTTTAAATATGAGCGACTCCCACATTATTGCTACTCATGTGGTAAAATTGGACATTATGCCACCTTTTGTAAAGAAATACCTTATGAGAAATCAAGGCTGGCAGAAGACTTACTGGGAAGATTTGGAAATTGGCTCTGAGTGGATGTAAATGAACTCAGCCCTTATGGCAAGATTTTCTATGGAAAACATGAGACAATCCTAGAAGATACTGAGATAGTGCTAGAAACTCCTATTCAATCGCTTCTGGCAAATGACAAACAGCAGCCAAATTAGAATTTGAACACCGGTTGGGAATAGCTGCATGCAAACCAACCCACCCAAAAGGAGAACAGCATGTCCACAGAGCATTCAACACTACAAATTTTGGGAGAGAAAAGCCCACAAAAGAGAGGGAGCTGTTGCATTGATGAAGAATTAGCTATAGTACTTTATGAGGAGCAAAAGAAGGAAGCGGAAGTCGATATGCTAGAGATCTCAGCAAAAGGAAAAGGGCTGATGAGGAATAAATCCAAAGGCACCAAACAGCCCACAGTCAAAAAAGGCAAGCGGTTCTGTCCATATGGTGCGCAAAGCTCAAAAACAGCAGATATAGACAATATACAGCTGGTAGATACCCCAATCAATGTGGTGGAGAAGTCCTGTCAGTGGGCTTTGGTGGCTAGCCCTAATAAGCCACCAAACAGACCATGAAACTACTGAGTTGGAATTATCAAGGGTTGGGCACACCCCTGACAATTCAGGCCTTGCGAGTCCTTGTGACTCAGGAACGGCCCAGTATTATATTTTTAATGGAGACAAAAAATCAGGAGCAGAAAGTGCATCGAATAAGGAGGAGGTTGAAATTTCAGAATAGTTTCTTGGTGAATCCAGAAGGAATCGCAGGGGGTTTGGCCATTTTCTGGGATGATTAGGTAGTACTATCAATTGACTCATTCTCAAACCAACATATAAATGCACAATGCCAACTCAAAGAAAACAGACAGCTAATGCAAGTGACCTTTATACACACTCCAAATGACTTCCAAGAAAGAGTGCAACTATGGGAGGCTATTCATAGAGAAAGCAGAAATTATCATCTACCTTGGCTTTGCATGGGGGATTTCAACGAAATATTGTATCAATGGGAAAAAGTGGGCAGAAAACGAGCTGAAAATTACCAGTTAACAACCTTCAGGGAGTTCCTCAGCCAATGCGCCTTAATGGATTTGGAATCCAAGGGATGTGCATTCACCTGGATAAATAATCAGGAAGGAGATCAATTAGTGGAAGAGCGACTAGACAAGGGATTATGCAATCTTGATTGGCGAATAGCTTATCCTAATGCTGAATGCATAGTACTACCAGCAATAGGGTCTGATCACAACCCTATTATATTATCTTTATACTCGCAGAAAGAACGAAAGGGGAGGAGTTTTCGATATGAAGCATTCTGGTCTGATGATGAGGAATGTGTGCAGTTAGTAAAGCAAGTATGGGCTGAAAATGATCAACAAAGGTATAATATAGTGGAAAAGCTAACGATGGTGGCTCAACAGTTGGCAAAGTGGAGTAAAAATAGATTTCATAATGCAAAGAAGAGAATTGAGGAGCTTAAAAGTGAATTGCAAAGGCTAACCAATGGACATGCAGTGTTTACAGAAAGGGAGGAAGCTAAGCGGATAAAGCAGGAAATTGAAAAGCTTTGGTTGCAGGAGGAAATGTATTGGGGCATGCGCTCAAGAATTAACTGGTTGAAATGTGGAGACAGAAATACCAAGTTTTTCCATGCAACTACTATCCAGAGAAGAAATAGAAATAAAATTACCTTGCTGAAAAACACAGCAGGTGAATGGGTGAAAGAGGAGCAGCCATTGAAGGACATGACGGAAGCTTTCTTAAAAAATCTTTACTTGTCAGCGGGGGCTCGCCATTTTCAACCTATCATTCAACAAATACCAACCACAGTTGATGATATGATGAATCGGAGGCTAGTAAAATCTGTGACAATGGGGGAAATTACTGAAGCCATGCAACAATTAGGAGCTAATAAAGCCCCTGGCCAGATGGGCTTAATGGGCTTTCAGCACAATTTCTTGTTATGATAGGATGTTGAAGAGATTTGTCCTGTTTTTGGCGACGGTGTTAATACTTTTGTTTGGCTTTCGTTCTGTGGTAGCTTGTCCTTTTGATTACATCGGTTCAACATAATTTTCTGATTTGTGATGCTCACATCCAGTTGATTTCACTTTTCTTGCTTTTCGTGGAATGAAGCCCGGAATTTTTTTTAGGATCCAGGTCCTCTGTTTGGTCCTCTGTTTTTGCTTCTGTATTGAGCATCTTCGTTTCTTTATACTTAACAGTGTGAAGAGGTACTCAATAAAGTCAACATCAAATAATATGGAGTGACAATTATGACAAGATCGAGAAAGTGAGATGAGTAAGGAAAACTTTTTAAAGTAAATTTGAAAGAAAACATTTGAATAGTTTATGAACATGACTATTCCAATGTAAACATTATTCGACGGTTGTCTTATCAATCTAATTTTTGTGAGACAATTCAAAATTTTATTCATTAAAAATATTATGCGAGTAAATTATAATTAACTTGAATAGAATTTGCAAAGAAAATGAGATGGCATAGCCACTTCATTTGGTGCAGCCATTATTGATGATAACCCTAACTCAGCTGTATTGAGTGAGTGTAACCGATCAATCTTGTTATCCATCTTATATGTATCACTATCAACTTCCACATTTAAATCTTGGAACTCTACTTTCTTATGTGCCGATTTCTCCATATTCATCGTCTAATGCGACTGCCTTGTAAGATACTATGATGACCAGGTTCTATGTAGCATTGACACTCTTTGGGAGTCTTTGTATCGTGTCCGACACTCCGACACTCCGACACGTATTTGACATGTTCCGACATGTCCCGACAGGCTTTGACACGTGGCCAATGAGTATCGGAAAATCCTACACGTGGTCCACTCTCTCCAACATACTTCGACACGCGAGTTCGGAATTTCGACACGCAATTCTGACACGCACGGGATCAATTTTAAAAATTTTCAATACTTGCAAAATATAAATATACAAAAAAAAAAAAAAAAGAAAAAAAGAAGAGGGAGGGATAGTGGCTAGGCGTTGCTGCCGTTGCCACTATCGGAGGAGGTCAGTGACCTTGCCGCCCATAGGTGACAAGGGGGGGCCCTCGTCAGGCTACACGATGCCTTGGTTGAGGCTCGGGCGAGGCTCGCCTAGATCTAGGCGACATCGTGCTCTCGCTCGGACCTAGTGAAGGTCGCCGACCCTCGCCTGGGGCCGGCGAGGCCTTGCTTGGGGCTAGGGAGGCTCGCTGGCCACAAGCGAAGGTCGGCGTCACCCAAATTTGGGCCATCCTTGTCGCCCCTAGCCAATGTGTTCTAGGTGAGCCTCGCTTGGGCCTCGCTTAGGCTGGCGAGGGTCGCCCTCCCTCCGCCACCTAGGGTAGGAGAGGTCATCGGCCCCCTCCGATGCTGCTTGGGCACGCCACTGATGGGGGCAGCGGTAGTAGTAGTGGCATGCCTAGACACAACCCAACTCTTTTCATTTATTTATTTATTTTAGTGTTTTTGGAATTTTTTTAGTTTTTTTAAAAGTCTTTTACTATGAAAGAAGTAATAAAAAATGCTATATATGATAAATAAATAAATTTAAAAATATCATTTCAGTATTTTTCTTTAAACAATGTTTTTTTCCCTCTAAATTTTATGTATTATTATAACAAATTAAAATAATGAATGATATTAACAAATGTTGAATTAATATTTTTAGTGTAAATTAATTTTATGCTCTTTTTATTATTATTTATGTATTTATATATAAAATTAGATGTAATATATAATGTGTCGGATTGGTTTCGGAATTCTATTTTTAAAAAATGATGTGTCGGAGTGTCATGTTATATCGTGTCGCGTATTACGTGTCGTATCGATGCTTTATATAGTGACGAAATATGGGCTAAAATTCATACAATGATTGGGGCTTCTACGGATCTGACCGAAAAGATATGGGTTGTGTCGATGTTCGTGTACCTTTTCTTTATTTTATATTATTTGAATTTGTCCGAACTTTGTCTAGGTAGTTGAGAATTACCTTCAATTCGGACACGCGAAGATTTCCTCGGTTTTCAGCTTACGGTCGGCGTTCGCCCTTCCTATTCTTCACGTCCTTCCAAGGATGAAAACAGCGAAACACCCTTTTCCAGAGCGTTGCTGGTTGAAGACAATTGAGAGTCATTCATTGAGCCCACCAAAAACCCTAAAAAGTCTCGGACATCAATCACTTCAATAAATGAGCCGTGTTCGCTGGTCCTGTCCCCATGGGTTTTGCCTTCAAAGCCTTGACTAATGGTTCAACGTAATACGCGTTCGGAACAACAGGGATTTGCAATTTTACATCGTTTTAGGCAGACTCCAAGCTTGTACGTCATGTGAATCACGAAGCTTCAGTTGCCGACAGCTAGTAAGGAGGGGCTTTAGCCGCATATAAAGACTGACCGATTCCAAATGCTTCCGTATCCCAGCAATGTCTCAGATATCCCACAGATTAAGATGGACATATGCAACAAAAGAGAGAGACATTTAAGGAGGAGGGAGAATATTCAACATGCATCTGGTGAACGCTCGCGTCACATTTGACAGCATAAGATGTCGTAGTTGAATAAGAAGAGTTTCAGGGCATCAACATCGATCAATCCACAAAGAGCACTGTACTGTGTTGCAAGAAACAGCTTCGATTCACACAGCCAGCACCATTACTACTAATCCGATCCAAAGGTACGGTTTCGGAATCTCCATGTGCAAAGTGAACATCCCAACTTCCTAGAACATGCATCTGACTAGTTGGGTAATGCGTACCCGACCAATAAATGGAATATCATGCCTCGCCCTGCTCCCATTCCACCGCCCTTCCACCCTATCTTAACTAGTTACTTTGAATTTCATTCCCATTACGAAGATGGTACCAAGTGGATTGCCCAGTAACAAACAACCACCATCAAATTGCAAAACTTCATCATTGACAACAAAACCCAATCAATCTAAAGAGGAACGTGAGTTGTGCGCGCGCACGTGAGAGAAGATGAACGTGAGTTGTGAGAGAGAGAGAGAGAGAGAGAGAGAGAGAGAGAGAGAGAGAGAGAGAGGGGTCTTTTGTCAATTTCTAGACAAACATTGTCCAAAAATGACATGACACTGCTTGTTGGCAAAGAAACTGACAATTGAGAAGGGCTAAGAGAAAGGTGTGGTCCATTTAACTAAAAATATGGGTGTCTAAAATAGTCATCGGAACTAGTTGATTGTTAATTTGCATTATGCTGTTAAATTCAATTCAGTATTTGTTAGGTCAATTGTTAATCTCCTGAATCGCAAGTGAATTTGTCGCTTGTGGATCTACGATTCTCTACGTACATATCAATTCAAGTGATTCTTTTTTTTTTTTTTTTTTTTGGTAGGTGTACCTATAATCTAATGTAAATCTTGTCGCGTTTTAGTTTGCAGGTTATATTTTGATATTAACAAAATAATCGAATATACGCTTTGTACTTTACAATAAAAGACTAAATAAAATGACAAATTTGTAATTTGCATTTGAGTGTAATCATTATGTTAATTAGAGAGAGACTTTATGGTCGAGATAAAGAGATGAATCAACATGAAAATGCACGCGTAAAGGATATCAATGATCACGATAAAAGGATGTACAATCCACTAAAAAATGCAACGGAATTCTGAACATCATGCAGCTATCTTAATGGCCCCATCGACAGGGCATTGACAAATTTGACGTGTAATCTGCATTTTGGGAGCAGATCATAGATCAAAGATTTGAAAGCAGCCTCTTCAAAAGTTACCGTCCACTAAAGATAGAATGACAGTAACTAGTAAGCTACCACATGATATGAACAATTAACAACGTGAACCCTAGCACATGGCTACAACGTGAATGTAACAGGACAAATTTACCTACAAAAGCAACTTCAATCAGAAATGCTTCAGTTATGAGTACGCGCAATGGTATCAGCAGTTGCATATCCGAAAGAAGGGATAAAAAGGCAAAGCAAAACTGTCGGTTGGGGCGACGACATCACCGATGTGCTGTTGCTTTAGGTAAGCTATCTCCTGCCCAGTCATGACGATGTTCATTTGTATTACTCAAGCATCACTTGAAATTCAAGTCAGCTCTGTGTGGTCAACAAACATTATCCTACACAAAGAAAAAGAGTCCATGAACGCCGCAGAGGTAATTGTCCATCGGAGAAAGTACATCGTACATTGTATTTGTTGACCTTTAAAGGCGCAATAACATGGTCAACCAACCAATAAAGTGTTCTCGCTTTCATGATTCATTGCATTTGTTGCCATTTTACGTCCGAAATTGCAATGACCAAAGACATTTGATTGGTTACATGGTATTATTGTTACACGTAACTGTTAAGTATAAAGAAACGAAGATGCTCAATACAGAAGCAAAAACAGAGGACCAAACAGAGGACCTGGATCCAGGTGATCAATGAACAAAGATGCCTGGATCGATGATATGCCTGGATCGATGATCAATGAACAAAGATGCTCGAGGGCTTAATGACTCGGATCGCCAGATGATCAATGAACGAAGATGCTTGAGGGCTTAATGACTCGGATTGCCAAAGTCTTAAAGCTTAGTCAAATAGATTCTTTCTGTTAAAGTAGTTACTATATTCTGTTTTTCCTTTGTAACTAAGTTCTGTTACATATCCTAGTATAAATACTCTGCTTTGCTTTACATAAGAAGTAAGGAAGATAGATAGATGTATAGAGAGAGAGAAGTCGCAAGAATTGAGAGAACAAGGTAGTCGCAAGAATTGAGAGAACAAGGTATCGGGGTCATCAACAATTGCGAAAGGATCTTGATACTAAAGAAAAGAAAGTTTCGGAGGATGAAGAACAGCTCAAATCCGAAACACTTTGAAGCAAGATAAGTACATTTGATCTTAGAAGATAGAACAACGAAGTTTATTCATATTCTGTCTTCCAATTGTACTGAGATACAATGATATGATCATCATTCGGAAATACAAGATGTCTTCAGAGTTGTTCACTTGATTTTGTTTGAAGTTCTTCATCTTTCTCATGGTATCAGAGCTGTAGGTTGTTTGTATAACTTGGTTTGATCTGAAAGTTTGAAGCGATGGCAATAAGATCACCAAAATATCCTTTTCCAATTCACGTAAACATCTCGAACTTTGTTACAATCAAGCTCGCCGAAGACAATTTTCTGTTGTGGCAAGCTCAAATTCAAAGGTTTCTGAAGAGTCAAGACCTCTTCGGTTTTGTTAATGGTGATGTTGTAGCTCCTTCACGAATGTTGCACAACGATGATGAAGGATGTGACTCGAACTTGTTAATCCCGATTACATTGATTGGACAAGAACAGATCAATTGATCTCATCATGGATTAGTGGGGCTGTCTTTGAGAATATTCTAAGTCTAATCATTGGTTTAGAAACATCCTTTGAGGTATATGAGTCTCTTCTAAAACGATTTACACAAAAATCAATAGCAAAGGAGTTCGAGCTTAGAGGAAAATTACAAGTCCGCGGAAACTTGATCAAAACCTCTCGACTTATCTCAGAGAATACAAAAATATATGTGATTAGTTGAATGCTATTGGTAAACCAGTAGATGAAATAACCAAGATCTTTGGTATACTAGAAGGACTAGGTCCAGAATATGAACAACTTCGAACCACCATATATTGTTTGAAGCCCCAACCTGACTATGATGAAGTTATAGCTCAACTAGAGAGATTTGAATCCAGAATGAAGACCTACTACAGAAGTCAGTTCAATCCTAATATGGCCTATTTTGGCCAAAGAAAGATTCAAATGTATCCTAAAGAAAATACTGATGAAGAATATCTTTCACAACCTACTGGTTTTCTAGCTCAGAGAGGAAGTTATAGGGGTGGTCGTAGTTTTGGTCGAGGAAGAACAGCTGGTAATAGAGGACGAACGATTGGTTATACTGAAAGAAATCAGAATTACAGAGAAAATGCAGCATTTCAAAGACCGGGAGATCAATATCTAAGGCAAAAGAATGTCTTTCCTCCAACAACACAGGGATTTCGACCTTATGCCACACAACCTCAAAGGTATCAAAACAACAAATCTTATCCTCCTCTGTTAAACTCAAAGGAAAGGTTGCAGGATGAGAAAGACACAGAGGTTGCTAGACTAGAATGTCAAATATGTAAGCGACCTGGGCATGATGCTCTCCGCTGTTGGTACCGTTTTGACAATTCCTATCAAGTAGAAGAGATTCCAGCAGCTCTGACAGCAATTCATATTAAAGATCCAAAAGGAAGTGAATGGTACCCTGACACAGGAGCCACTGCTCATATCAGTTCGAATTCTGGTATTCTTCATACTTCTTCTAAATATCAAGGTCTCGATACAGTAATGGTTGGAAATGGATCTTGTTTACCTGTTACACACATTGGTAACACTTACCTGAAAACAGAAGTAAACACATTACCTCTTAATGATGTTCTTATAGTACCAGAAATAAAGAAGAATCTTCTTTCTGTATCTAAGCTTACTGATGACTACCCTTGCACTTTTATCTTTGATAAACTTGGTGTTTATGTAAAGGACAACAATACCAAGGCAACAATTCAGCTCGGAAAGAAGACTAAGGGCCTTTATCAAGTCAATACACGGACTGCAACAGCCTTTTTCACTCAAAGTCAGAAAGCAGTCAATGCAGAAGTATGGCACCAAAGATTGGCTCATGCGAATACTCAAATAGTGGATTATCTACATCATCAGAAATTGATTCATGTTACTTCAGTTACTTCAGTTTCTTCAAACATTTGCAGCAGCTGTCAAATAGCTAAAAGTACAGCTCTATCATTTCCTTTGTCGAATTCCATATCAACTTCATCATTAGAAAAAGTCCACTGTGACATCTAGGGACCATCACCAGTAGACTCCTTGCAAAAGTTTAGATATTATGTGATTTTTGTTGACAATTTCTCACGATACAGTTGGTTATATCCAATGAAGTTGAAATCTGAATTCTTTGATATCTTTAGTCGATTTCAGACATTAGTCGAAAAACAATACAATCACAAGATCAAAATCTTTCAAAGTGATGGAGGGGGAGAGTTTGTAAGTAGAAGGTTTCAAGATCATCTGCAAAGTTGTGGAATAAAACAACAGCTATCTTGTCCTCACACTCCGAACGAATGGAGTTTCGAAAGAAAACATAGACATATTGTTGAATTGGGATTGGCTATGCTATATCATTCCAAGATCCCACTTTGAAGTTTTGGGTCGATGCCTTTGTTACAGCAAACTACATCATAAACAGACTTCCAACACCAAAGCTAAACATGGATACACCATATAGAAAGATTCATAATACTCAGCCACAGTATGATCATTTACGAGTATTTGGTTGTGCATGTTATCCGTGCTTAAGATCATATTCAAGACACAAGTTCGATCCCAGATCACTTCCCTGTATTTTTCTAGGATACAGTGATATGCATAAAGGTTATAGATGCCTTGTACCTACTGATAATCGTATATATATCAGTAGACATGTTACTTTCGATGAAACATCATTTCCTTTCACAAAAACTGTGATCAATGAATATGGTCAATATACTCCTTTGTATAGACAGTGGATTGAAGGAGTCAAATTGCTCGAATCTTCAAACAAGGATATAGCAAAGCAAAGTATTTCCCATCAGTCAAAAGGGAGAAGTCAATATCATCCTACTATGGATAATTATGAAAATCAGCAGATGCATCAACAGACTTCATCAGCATCAATACAGTTCCAAGATATTCCTCTGACATCAAGGCAAAATGATGATATCACAGAAACTCAATTCGGTCAGAATTCTTCATCTTTCTCAAATACTCTACCTAGCAATACTAGTTCTGACACAGAACAACATACTCGTGATCTATCTTCTTCTCAGAGAAATGTTAGTAGTCATCCTATGCAGACCCGACTCAGATCAGGTATTATCAAGCCAAATCCAAGGTATGCTTGCTTGGCTGAGTATCATGTTCCTATGGAACCAAGATCCATTAAGGCTGCATTAACTGATACGGGATGGTACAATGCTATGCAAGAAGAGATGAATGCCCTCCATAATAATCATACTTGGACATTAGTTCCAAGAACAGACCAGATGAATGTTGTAGGCTGTAAGTGGGTGTTTAAGACTAAACTCACACCAGATGGTAGTCTAGAAAGACTCAAGGCTCGTCGGTAGCCAAAGGATTCCATCAGAAGCGGAGACTGGATTTTTTTGAAACATTCGGTCCGGTTGTAAAACATGCTACAATACGTATAGTACTTTCTATAGCTCTCACAAGGAAATGGACAATACACCAACTTGATGTGAAGAATGCATTTCTTCATGGAGATTTAAATGGCTTGTTTACATGGAACAGCCACCGGCTTCATTGATTCTCAACAATCAAGCCATGTCTGTCTTCTTCACAAGTCATTATATGGACTTCGACAAGCACCAAGAGCCTGGTTTGACAAATTCAGCAACTTTCTTCTTGAAATTGGCTTTGTCTGCAGTACAGCTGACCCATCTCTGTTTGTGCTTCATACTGAATCGATACTGATATTATTACTTCGTATGTTGATGATATCATTCTTACGAGGAGCTCTACTCAATTCTTAATCGCATTAATCCGAATCTTAGTCTTCACTTCCAAATGAAAGATCTCGGCTATATTCATTACTTCCTAGGTATTGAAGTGAAACATACACTACAGAACTTGTTCTTATGTCAAACAAAATATGCAGTTGATCTACTCAGACGAGCACGAATGATGGATTGCAAACCAATTTCTACACCTCTGCCATTACGGCCAATTACTATGACAAATGCTGAAGTTCCTCTGATGGATCCTACTGAATACAGAAGTTTGGTAGGAGGTCTTCAATACTTAACTATCACTCGACCAGATCTAGCATTTGCAACAAATCTCCTCTGTCAGAAGATGCAACATCCCACAATGGCCGATCTTCATCAATTAAAACGAGTGTTAAGATATGTCAAAGGAACTATTCATCTTGGCTATTATCTTCACTCTAACAGTTTAACAAATCTCTATGGTTTTTCAGATGCTGATTGGGCAGGTTGTCCTATTACTCGACGATCTACTATAGGATTTTGCACCTTCTTAGGCTCAAACTTGATTTCATGGTCACCAAGAAACAAACTACTTGTTTCAAAGTCCTCCACGTAAGCTGAATATCGAGCATTAGCATCTACAACAGCTGAGTTAACTTGGATTGGTTTTGTTCTACGCGATATTGGAATTCCTCTCACCAAAGCTACATCATTATTCTGTGACAATAAATCAGCTATTTCCCTCACAGCCAATCCTGTCCTACATGCACGAACAAAGCACATAGAAGTTGACTTCCACTTTGTTCGAGAAAAAGTATCATCTGGTTCCATTTCTATTCACCATGTTCCAAGTCATCTTCAAGTAGCTGACATATTCACTAAGTCTCTTTCTCACTCAGCTCATCTGTCTCTTCGCACCAAATTAGGAATGGGATTCAATCCCCTTCCCAATTTGCGGGGGGATGTTAAGTATAAAGAAACGAAGATGCTCAATACAGAAGCAAAAACAGAGGACCAAACAGAGGACCTGGATCTAGGTGATCAATGAACAAAGATGCCTGGATCGATGATATCGGATCGATGATCAATGAACAAAGATGCTCGAGGGCTTAATGACTCGGATCGCGGATGATCAATGAACGAAGATGCTTGAGGGCTTAATGACTCGGATTGCCAAAGTCTTAAAGCTTAGTCAAATAGATTCTTTCGTTAAAGTAGTTACTATATTCTGTTTTTCCTTTGTAACTAAGTTCTGTTACATATCCTAGTATAAATACTCTGCTTTGCTTTACATAAGAAGTAAGGAAGATAGATAGATGTAGAGAGAGAGAGAAGTCGCAAGAATTGAGAGAACAAGGTAGTCGCAAGAATTGAGAGAACAAGGTATCAGGGTCATCAACAATTGCAGAAAGGATCTTGATACTAAAGAAAAGAAAGTTTCGGAGGATGAAGAACAGCTCAAATCCGAAACACTGAAGCAAGATAAGTACATTTGATCTTAGAAGATAGAACAACAGAAGTTTATTCATATTCTGTCTTCCAATTGTACTGAGATACAATGATATGATCATCATTCGGAAATACAAGATGTCTTCAGAGTTGTTCACTTGATTTTGTTTGAAGTTCTTCATCTTTCTCACACACAAGCAAACATGTCATAAATACAAGTCAAAGAGGAGCAATAAAACTTGACTATCTCTTCTACAAGACTAATTGGTTACACTTACTTATTAAAGCTAAGCTAGGGTTATCATCAATAATGGCTACACCGAATGAAGTGGCTATGCCATCTCATTTTCTTTTCAGATTCTTTTTCAAGAGAATTACAATTTTGTCACAAGATATTTTTAATGATGATAATTTAAATTGTGTCACAAAAATCAGGTTGATAAAAAAAAAAACTATTGAATGATGTTTACATTGAAATAGTCATGTTCATAAACTATTCAAATGTTTTCTTTCAATTTACTTTAAAATTTTTGCCTTACTCCTTTCACTTTCTCGATCTTGCCATAATTAACACTCCATATTATTTGATGTTGACTTTATTGAATATCTCTTCACACAAGCAAACATGTCATAGATATAGGTCAAAAAGGAGCAATAAAACTCGACTACCACTTCTACGCATTCCACTTGTGGTGCAATGTTCAGTTTAAACGTTAGCTATACAACATGAATGAGATTGATGAGTCAATCACTAGCTCCAACATCCCTGGTACTAGAAAATGCCCAAAACATAAGTTGGCTAGTGGTTCACTCACAACACGATTCGATTTCGTAACTTCATAAAAGACAATGCAACTTCTTTATCACTAGGCTACCACACTCGTTGATCCTCTACATGTTATGTTTGAGTTGATTTTATCATATAGCTTTTAAGATTACCACCTTATATCATTTTATATTAATTTCAAGTGTGATTCTTTTCATCTACAAAGTATTATCTAATTATTCATACTATCCCCGTAAATTATGTTAGTAGAACAATGCAAAGTCAACAATGTGACATATTAATTGATTATCGATAGCAAAAGGATAGGATTGCACACATTGAGAGAGTTAGAAGAGATGCTTACCTTCCTTGGGTTTCCTTTTTTAGCTTTTTTATATTTTGTAATGAATTTTTTATGTATAGCTTTTGATAGTTTTTGACATATTATAGGCATGCCCAGATCGAGCTAGATCTCACCCAAAGGAGCTCTTTTGGCCTATTTGACCCGAGTGGTCCTAGGTGAATTCTTAAGCTACCAAGCTCGCAATAAGATATGCTCTCTCCATACAAGTAGTGTCAGTAACATGCCGACAAGGTAACAACTATTTCTAGCATCTGATCAAATCAATAATATGATTAAAATTGGGGTCCTATGCTAGTCTCCCTCAAGTTATAGGCATCGGTCCTAAGGTGCCATCGGGCACTAGCGGGTCTTGTGACCCCGCAAGGGGACTCAAGCAGATTTCTCAGTTACCAAATAAATATATGATTAAAATGAAGGAAATTAAAATGTGAGTATTGGTTAGACTATGGAATGAACCAATAAATATGAATGTCGAGAGATATAATAGAACTGTGATACAAGTAACCTATACCTCCCAAAGCATATACATGTGTACTTTCCCAAATGGCTGCAAGCACAGTGGTCTTCGTCAACGAGGGTTATCCTATTTTTTTCTAGTCGGAACCAATTTCAATTAGTCAAATTAGAACTCCGACCACAATTGTCTTTTCAAAAGGTCTTCAGGATCGATTCAGATTTCAAAGTTGAGGGGGACCACAGACGCCACCCCCACTAAGGCCAAGTATGGTCTTTGTTGAATGATTAGGTGCGAAAATTTACCGCATTTGATTTCGAGCGTGTAAGTGATCCCATTGAATAGTATTTCCCAATCACTCTTGAGCATTTTCACTTGAGATAGTTCCTCATACTATCTCAGGTTGACTACAACAAAATTTCCTAATTTCTCTTTCTACTTCAAGTCTCGTTTGATTCAATTTGAAATCAAATTAGCTGACAAACAAGAGTGATAATAGAATATCTTGGAATTCAATTTTGCAGACATGAAAATTATGGTGGTATGATTCTCGTTCCTTGAGTAACTCTGTTTTTAATGAAAGGTCAAAACAAGGCGTCAATTCACTTAAGAGTCTTCGTCCCATATTTGCATTTAAATTAGATCTATCAAAAATAATATTGAACGAACTTGAAGGATGATAATGAAATTGCCAAAAGGAAAATGCAAATCTTAGCCTAAAGTGCTTTAAGTGTTGAACATCACTTGTTGGATTTGTGTCATGACATGCTCTTCACCATAAAAGATGGGCCATCAAGAATAGCAAATGAGAGCATGATCCCCTTTTTACTCAGTTCAAGAACAATTGAAAAGATTCCTCATATCTTCTTTCCACTGTCTTCCCCGGGGATTTTCAAAGGAAATCCTGATATTTGACCAAAGAATATGTTACTTATATTTGATTACTTCCTTAAGTTAGTCATTTGAATTTTGTGGAAGGACTGTTAAAATGTCCGTTGGGTGGCCACATTAATGAAATAAACTAGATAGAATCCGACTTTTCTATTATATAATAATGGCCAACCCAATATTTTAAACTGATAGATAGAAGAAAATCAAGTACATATAGAGAAAATCCGATAAATAAATAATGCGGATATTTTAACAATAAGAACAACATAAGCATTTCTGTTGTCCAAACAAGAAAAAGAATGCACGAGTGTCCGTTGTGACCATATATCTCTTAATTCCCAATTGCAATTTTTAATGTTCATATTGTTTTTCTTTTTCTATTATCGAATGTTGATTTTTGGAGATGAGTAGCATGAAATGGTTGAATATTCTTGCTTACCCAAAAAAAAAAAAATGGTAGAATATTCTTTGTACGAGGCACTGAGCGCTATTTGGGGTTGATGTAGACCCGGTTAACATGTCACAAATATCATCGACATGCCTACCAATAAAATCATTATGGAGACATACACCGAAAGTGGAAATTTTTTTTCTTTTTTTTCGTTCTAAGAAAGTGGAAGTTTGAATTTTAATCATCCGTGGCAAGAAAAACAGAGCAAGAAAGGAATCATAGAAAGTATGGAATGTTTGTAGTTAATCATGATAAACAGTACTTCTAATCTGGGGGTCCCCGCCTTGCTTGCTGCTTGGTGAGAAAATCATGGTGTATGGATCCAAGAGAAAAATGTGAGTGCATCTTTCTTTGTTCCTTTTTTTTTCCCTTTTGCTTTTTTCACAGTTTTAGTAAATCTATTGGATGTATCTGGATTGATTTTTACAATTTTACCTTCTTTTACTTAATCTAAATCTTATGGCGCATGCATATTTTAAGCAATTCCTCTTTTTTTCTTTTATATCTCAAGCCCTATTATATTGAAACAAAAAAAAAAAGAGTCAGTAAGATATATTGAGACAAATGAGAGTGTTTTATTTAGATGAAACATTTCATTCGATTATCACGCACTATGTCACCCAATAACAATGGTTAGTCAAACAATTTCTTGACCTTGGTGATGTTGGAGGCACCGAAAGCTATGTATTATGGAACGGTGAAAAGAAATGAAGGATAAAGTAAAAACTGAGGAAGTTCTCAAGTTTGAGTGCGTAACGGCTTTCTTAAGAAGTTTAGAAAATGATGGATCTCAAATGGTTTGCTAGTCAATCAATGGAAGTCAAGTGGCCACAAGAAAGGTAAACTAAATGAAATAAATGCTGTCGGTTCTAATTCTGCCTTTAGTTTTCAGTTTAGAGAGAAATTCACATACTTCAGTTCCGGTGGGATGGGCAAGAAACATTTCGGAAGTTTCCTTCTGGAAAATTGACTAACAATACATGTTAATCTTAATCTAGATGCAGAATTTCCTCCGTTCAAACCAAACTATACGTTACTTTAGTTTGATTTATTGTTTTCCTTTAGCTGACTTGGAAGTAAACTAAAAGCATATTGATCTAGAGCAAACTACCACCATCCACGATGCTTCAAGTAAATCTTACTTTTCAGCACTAGATATGTTGAGATTGCATGGTATTCAGCTTGGAACCGCTAGCATGACAGCGATGGGTGACGCTTCGCTTAGTGGTAATGAAAAAAACTTTTGACGATTTGATTTAGTATTGTAACAACTAACAACCCCAGATGTGTTTAAGCAAAACTCGGTGATGTAGTACAAACAGTTTCCTTCTTTTGAAGCTGCAATTGAACATTGGTCAAGGATTCTATGCATAGAGGGACAAATCGAGGCCTCAATTCGAGATTTGAAGAGATGCTTCTAGGCCAATTGAAGTAACTTAATTTTCAAGAAGAATGGCCGCTTGAGATCATGTTCTCCTTCGATTCAAGAAAAGATTATATAGACTTATGTGAACATTATAATCACCCCAACGTGAAACATTCTTAGGTGTGAATCTTCTTTTGTGGATCCAAGATAAAACAAAAATCTATCACTTTTGATATGTCACTAGCTTGACCTAGTATGACAAATTGTGACAATAGTACATCCAATTCACATGGGTAAGTCACATCACTTATGCATTTCGATTCAATGGATCTAACTATGTATCTTTTTTTCAATGCCAAAAAAGTAGGGTTTTTTTATGAATTGGGTTCGTAAGAACCAAGACAGTTTTAGTAAACCTCCATGTGGACACAGAAAAGCAAAACAAATGGTAGTGTCGCACATCACATGAGCTATTAAATCAATCTAAAAGTATATTTTAATTAAAAAGCAATTATGCTAAAATAAATAAATAAAAGTTAAGAGAGAGCATTTTTTTTTTTTTTTGTCGGTCATACTCTAACACTCACTCTCAAACTTTTTCATGCACGATTGCGGGCGTGGGAGTAAGCCCACAAACTTAATCGTCCCCACCCCAACCCCCTGAGAAGGCAGGGATTCAAACCCCCAACCTCCCTTTCCATGTTGGAAAGGTGGGGCAAACCCCAGTGGTTAGAGAGAGCATACTTAAGAAGCTTGTTAATCAACCAAATAAGAAAAAAATTACTGTATTTAATATAATACGTTCTCTCAAGTTATTTGTAATCATCATTTTGAAAAACCAAATATTCCTTATTAAATTATATCGAATAAGTATTCCGAGAGTATCAGTACCCGAGGCCAATGCCTCCCTTTTGACAGCTACAATCGTCGTGGAAGAACCGAGGCGGTGAAGCGCCGGCCACTTCTCGTTTCTCTTGTCACTTCATATCTAATCCTTGACACAAACGCGTTGATGTTATCATGTGCAAGTGGACGCAATTGACACGTCGTCACTTCACTCGTTTTGGTCTCCTCCCTCCTGCATTCTTTCCTTCAGAAACCCTAGATCATCTCAACACACTCTCCTCCTGCTCGCGATCCCTATATATACGTAATTGAATTGCTAACTCAAATCAGCGCCCAACTAAAGCTTTACCTCATCGTAGTGTTCAACAACACAGAATCTTTATCTACCGATCCATCTCGAAACCTTAGGACCCAAAACAACCAGATATGGAGAAGTACCCGACAGGTTTCAGGTTCTATCCAACTGAGGAGGAGCTCATTTCGTTCTATTTGCATAACCAACTTGGTGGCCTTAAGCAAGATGAGCTTCATCGTGTCATCCCTGTCCTCGACATTTTCGACACTGAGCCATGGAATCTCCCACGTAAGACACAGTCCGCGCGCATGCATGCGATTCTTTCACATCCCCTACATTGATTGAACTGTGCACTAAAAATGGGTTCTTGAAAATTACAAATGCCCATTACCAGTGAACTTTCTTTTCCCTACATTTTCTTTGATGAATTTGTGTTGCAGAGCTTGCGGGAGAGCTGTGCAGAGAAGACAGAGAGCAGTGGTTCTTCTTCGCGCCCCTGCAGGAGAGGGAGGCGAGAGGAGGGCGGCCCAGCCGGAGCATGGCCACCGGCTACTGGAAAGCCACCGGGTCTCCCGGCTACGTCTACTCGTCGGACAACAAGGTGATCGGCGTGAAGAAGTCAATGATTTTCTACATGGGAAAACCTCCCACAGGAAGAAAGACCCACTGGAAATTGAACTTGTACAGGGCCATTGAACTCTCGCCGACCAATCTCGATTCTACGAGCAGTAATATTTCCATTCCTAAGGTGATCGTATCAAGAAATTCGGACCTTTATTTCAACTTTTTCAAACAGAGAAAGGATAAAGTAACTTCGCGTGTATGACACCTAGGTTATCTAATTTTGACTTTGAATAATCTTTCTTGTACTGGTTTTCTGTCATGTACTTTATCGGTGCGTGCAGTTGCAGAATATTAAATTTCCGTCTCTACTTAGTTCTTACTTGGACTTTCACAGAAAAATGCAATAAACATGTTTCTCTGTGTTTGATTTTCTGGAAATAATGTACTTACAGCTAAGGCGTGAATTCGCATTGTGCCGAGTGTATGTGGTGTCCAGGAGGTCTCGAGCATTTGGTCGTCGGCGACTGGAAGCGGTGGCTAGAGAGACAACAATCCAAGGTAGCGACAACACTGCTAGCAGCGAAGGCGGGCACGAAGGTGGTGGATGTGCAGATGCATCATCATCAGAAGCAGTAGCGGCCAATGCAGGAAGTTCACATCAATGGGAGATGGCAAGTTTGGAAGACCCAATTTGGGATTGGGAGCAACTGGATTGGCTCTAATTTCATGAAGAGGTACTCTCATGATGGAGTTGTCATGGTATAGGTGCAACATATGTACTTCTACATGTATTAAACCCCTTCATCATTATATGTATCCATGTATATTTATCGAAGACATTGTGCTTGATACCTAATTAAGAGGCAAGCCGAATGATATATGCAACCTAAATGTGTGTAAGTGAATCATATGCATATCCTATCTATCCAATTTTCAATATAGAATTGATTGGGCCTAGGAAGACCTAACTTGATAGATTAGGCTCAAGAAGAAAATTGATTTGTGATTTTGGGCAGATCGGCAAACCTCTACGCCAAATTAGAAAAATAGACATATCCGAGTGAACTTTTCCATTCATCTGTCTTTTTACATTGATGATGGATCGTCAAAGAGCTTGTGACTTGTTGTTTATAAGAAAATCATTTGATTCAATACTTTGGATGCCACAGTCAATCTTAGCACAAATCCTAGCAAATTAGGGCTAGTAAGATGTTGGATTATACTGTCAAATTATAAGGAAAAAATGGGATATCTGCAATTATATATGTAAAGTTCGTTACATTTGTGCCGGGAAATCCATATTTATAATTTTTTTTTTTCATAAATAAAAATTATTGCATTTTAAATCAGCTATTCCATTTACATGAACAAAAAATAATTATGAATTAGTAGGATGCACGTTTATATTAAAATTAGTAAAGTACAAGTGAATTTATGCTTTACATCTCACAATATTGCTGTATGGATCGTTTTTCAATCATGATTTTGTGAAAGAAATGATATAAAATCATAAATAACAAATAAAATTATAATATCTGTTGCTACATACATGTCTTTTTAAAGACATTTTATAGGGCATCTTGAATCTTTATGTAACGTAACCCTAAATAGGTAAACAATAAAGGATGGGGACCTTGTGCATATGACCTTATTCCGTGGAAAAAATTTATACTCACCATTTCGAATTTTTAGAAACTAGAACCTAGTCCTTGACTTTTACTACAGATCCTTGATCCACTCAGCCATGTCGATTCCGAAGGTTTTCCTACAAAAACCCTATATTAGGATGGTTCATATTGGATTATTTCCAGAAGTGTAATTAACTATTTTCAAAGATTTCTCTCGCTAATAACTTGCCTTAGGTGTCGCTCGAATAAATAAGAAGTATATAAGCGATGGAAAAATTTCCGATACATAGACGGCGAAACTTTTTTAACAACTCATCACTATTACTATATCCAAATTTTTATGATAAAAAAAGATAGCTTATGAAAGAAAAACATTTACACGACCTTTATACCTTAAATTAGTCCAACAGAGAATATGAAGCTACACCAATGCATACATACAGTGCATATGGTTTACGCATTAACTTGCGCAATAGTCTACGTGTAGAATTGTAACTTTATGTTCTGTCATGGTTTGAGATTTTTTTTTTTTGGTCAGAAGGTTTGAGATTTACTTATTGCAATAATTTATTGGTTTTTAAACTATAAGAATCTAATGTATACTAAATGAGTTCATTTTATGATGCCAATTAGTACATTAAAAATTGTAAAATTTCCTTATTTAGTTACTTAATTAGAGGAATACTTTTTAACAAAATCTATTCAATATTGAGATGATATAGGTTCATGGGCCATGAATGAGAACAATAATCGATTTTACTTATCAAATTACAAAAGGAATTGCGCACCTCTCCCTTTCACGTCATCAATTGGAAACTCACGAAGAGTAACAAATAAATTCCACTTCTACTGGTAATAAGATAAGACCTCTAGTATCGCAATCGGGAAAAATTGAGCTGTTCATGTTTGTTGGGCGTTTTAGGTCCTTACTGGAGCAAATGATGGAGCTTTTGATTTTCATTGTGGTGTAGTTTTGATTACTTGTGTGAGAGAAGGAGATGTGATTTTCAGTGAAGCCGAGAGGATTGCAAGCTTTGTGCTTATTTGGAGTTGCTACGTTTTTTTCTTTTTTTGCTTAATCCGAATTTTTGATGAGTTTAAATGAGAAATTCGACTATAACATGAAAATCTCCTAGGAATCTATTGACGCCTAAATTTGGCAAAGTATTTAGGATAAAAATTACATAGAAAATTAGAGACCAATTTTACCCTAACAAAAATTATTTTCATATCACCTAGTCTTAATTTTTATTTGTATCCATTAAGTTTTATTTCCTATTTTATTTTCCATCTAATTATTATCATAATTATTTTGAAGAAAGATCCACAATAATTAGTCTTTTTTGCCCTCTTTTCGGATAAATCAATTATATATTTTTTATATAAAAAAAATAGCCCACAGAGGCTGCGCTTTCACGCCCAGCCCCTTCTTCTTCTTTTTCACCCACGCGAACCGAGGGCCCATTCACACCTATTCTTTTCCAAGGGGGAGGCTAGTTGGCACGCCAAGGATCAGCGGCCGGGGCCTCCGTCGACCGGGCCCTCGACCTACAAATAGGGCTTCCGACGGAGGCCAAAACACGCACACACTGACAGAGTGGAGGAGCGAGCTCGGAGGACTCCTCCTGAGAGACATTTAGGGAGCCTTGAGAGTGAGCAAGTCCGAGAGGGAAGGAAGAGAGAGGCAGATCTAGCGGAGGTCGAGCAGAAAGAGAGAGCCTGAGATCCGAGAGAGACCTGTGTGAGCGAGCGAGATTTGAGGGTGGAGGAGGAAGAAATTGGGGCCGAGAGAAAGAGAGAGATATTCAAGGAGAAGCCTCCCGAGCGAGACCGCAGTGCCTGCGTCGCCGCCGTGCCAAACCTTTCTTCTTCCCCTTCATGTCTTGCTCGGCTTTTCTTTTCTTTGTTTTGGGGGGTCCCTTTGCCGCTGTCGTTGTGGCTCATTCGGTCAGGGACGTCGGAGGCAAGGACGCCTGCTGTGTAGTTATGGCTCCTCGGCCAAGGACCAAGCCCATAGTTTGGGCTTGCCAGGGCGACGCCCAAGTGCCAACGTCACCGTCTCAACTAGCCAGGTCGAGAGAGAGAAAGAGAGCAGAGGGATGGAGCCCTGCCGCCGCGTGTAACGCTTGCCCGACGCCACTGCCATTCAGCCACTAGCGACGCCGCCCTTGACCATAGGCGTCGCCCCCTATCCGCCGTCGTCCCTGCCATTGCCCGCCCCCAGTGGTGTCGCACCTCAAAACCCTAGCCACGGCGCCCTACATCTTGGCCTGAACTGGCTGAGCAACTACTCGCCGTCGCCCCCGCCCCTCGCGTCTCAGGTCAGGCACGCTCTCAGCGGCAACCGAGAGTCAGATCGGCAACTGAAAATCGGGTCGGGCGCGTGGGTCTCAGTCGGGTAGAGTTCTAGCCGATTCGCGCCAGACACACGTGGGCTTTGTAAAGTTGTGGCCCTATTTTTATTTTAAAAAAGAAATTTATGGGCTTGGAATGTTTTTAAAGAAAAGAGAGGAATCTTCGGTTGGGCTCGCACTTCAGGCCCATCTAGGCCAATGGCTGACGAGCTAGGTCGGTCCCAACCCGGTAATCCAACCCGGGTTGTTTTTTATAATAATATATTATTATATTAATAATAAAAATATTTTAATAAAAAAATCACAAAAATTAAAAAATTTTATTCTCCAAAAATCAGAAAAAATCCAAAAATATTTTTTATTTTCCAAAAGTAGAAAAAGCCCCAAAAAATATAGTTTTTGATTAGTTTTTCTCCATAAATGCATGGAAAACCCTTGATAAACCTTTAAAAAAAAAAAAAAGAAACTCGTTTAAGTTCTTGGAAGCAAATATTGACCTATTCAATTGCGCCCATAGGATGCATGGACTTCTACTTCCTTAATCTGGCTAGGAATTGAATTCTAGAATTCATGATTGGTATAAAATCCGCATAAATGCTTTACTTAATGTTTAAACAAGATTAGGTACGGAGGGAATTAGTGATTAACTAATATAATTAAGTCCCCGATCTTAATTTCTTTGGTTTTATAGAAGTAAAGTACTTCTCCTGATATTCACTTGGATTTCTAATCAACTTACCCAAAATCAATTTAGTAGTGACATCTATTTAAAATTAACTTGCAGATCAAAAACTCAAGCCATAAATCATGAATTGATGGGCTTGGGAGAGCTAGAGCTAAGCCTAATAGACTTAGCAAACCATTAGCCTCCGCACGAGCCTATGCGTAAGGGCGTTGGAAAAGGGAGGCAACAGCTTGACGACTCCACTAAGGATTGCTTTTGTGGATTTAGGCTTTTTTGTCTTGTTTAAATGTTAGCAATCAATTTTAATTTCATCAAAATAAAACGTTTTGTGATTATAAATTGCAGTGCATGTTTTAATGTTTTAGCACTACACATGGCACACATAATCCGACCATCGAACCTAAGCCACCACAGGACATTTTAGGATGATGTTAAGAAAGATACAGCCTTGAATGAGAGATTACGATGTAGAGATTGCCTTTCTTTTCCCTAAATTTCTTTAGGTAGAGCCGAGATTAAAAGGATACAATGCCAACACGAGACTGCAACAGGTAGACACCCTCTTAATCTCACAAAACCTTCTCGTTAGACATTGAGCCGCACATATCATGTGTAGGTCTATGTACTTGCCATTTTCTTTAAAAGTAAAGTGATTTATTTATCCTTTTTTAACTCAGTCTATTTACTTTATTGGCCCATGGCAATTTAGGTTAATTTTTCAAGTCCCAATTTATATGCGATGGGAAAAGACAATATTCAATTTATTCCCACTCCCAAAACGGAGCTCTTTAGATGGTGGGGTTAATTGGACCAACTCGCCCAAAAGCGCGTAAAAGCCAAAATGGGTCATCTCTTGTCATTGTTCCAAATCCATGTTCATCCCGAAGTCTTACATGCAATAGCAAATTTTTGGTGCCCTAAGACATCCACTTTTGTGTTCAGTAGGTCCGAACTAACCCAAACTCTAGAAGAACATAGCACCACTATTGAAATGCCCCTCGATAGTAAGCTTGTGAGGCCACCAACAGATTTTGACCCACTGTGTAGGTTAGCATGACTTTTAAAAACTGAAACTCATGTTGTAAGGGAAATTCTTGAAGCCAACCATAATACCTGTCCACTTCCATTTTTGACTAACTGTTTTGAAAATCAACCGATGATCCAAAAAAGCGAGATTTTGCTCCTAGCTTTTTTTAGGTTCATCATTTTTCCACATCAAAAGGATGCCATGAGACCCTCGATGGCATGAGTGGTTGATCAGGTCTTGAGGAGGCAAAATTATGTCAATGTGATTTTAACCGAAACATTCTTATCCCTTGATCATTTTAAAGAAAACATAGAAAAAATCTTATGGGCCTCCCGGAAATTTTACAAGTCCAGTTCTTTTCACACTTAAAAGAATTTGGATGTCACATGCAATTGTTTGAAATAAATGGTTTTGAAAACCCACTATAGAGATTTGTGGATCTAAGACCATGCATCCTAAACCATAGCTATTTTAATTGGATAAATTCCCTAAGGGACCCCGCTCTTGAGGTATTCCTATGGTGTGCTAGTTGGTTTCACGAAAAGAGAGCCCACTTTGCCTATAAACGTTGCAATCCAATTCCATTACTTGGCATCACTAGTGCCACTCTCTATTACCCATATAGGGTGGCACGTCAGTATAAAACCCTTCAGGAGATCCTGTCGCCTTTCAAGACAAAGATCTGTCCAATCCTTTTCACCCATAAAAGTCGTGATTACGTATTCAAGATTCACATAATCGAGAATACATAAAGCAAATGCCATCTCAAAATGATCGTGTTGCCTTAAGGGCTCAAGGGATAGGAAAAGGCCCATCACCCCTCTAAATCCTACATCCACAATCACCGGATCCCAACAAGATGACAACCGTTGATCCCTAACCTAGCTAGCAAAATCAGTCTATAGGAGCAAATTGAGCATTTACGAAGGGGCTTGGGAATAAGCTAGGTACATATCTCGAGCAGTCTAAGAAAGCAAACAACTTCACAAGACTAAGGCTCCCCATCTCATATAAAATAGTGGTCATGTGCCCGCAGCGTCGGTGTTTAGAAAGTTTCATCTTGTTCCTAGTCCTATTGTTTCAGGAATTTTGTTCAATGTATAGTATTTCGTTGTCATTCCAAGTTTAGATGTTAAAGATATCTTGTCTACGAAATCCTCTTTTGAAAAATAAAATTACCTGGACCATTGCCATGGGTCAATCTTCATTTATTCTTGTGCTTATTCATCTGTTTTACGACACCATTTGATTATGAATCACCGACTACCAGTCGCTCGCGCATGGCCACAAGCAATAATGGCCGATCAAAATGATGTGCAAAATCGCCTCACTAATATTGAATATGGCATAGGACAAATGTCCATTGTCTTTCGACAACTCTTGAGGCAAATGGAGTCCGCTCAGACCAAGCCTAATCCCGTGGCCACTTTATCACAGGAAAACACACTCGTGACACCTGTGAACTTGCTAAAGGATGACCAACAAGACAGACACTTTACTAGGATCATGAAAAAGCTGAGCCAACTGTAAGATCAAGACCCCATTAATCCATCTAGTTATGCCGCTATTAAAATTCCAGAAGAGCTCAAAGTGCTTGAGTGCGAGACGTATGCCAATGCCTCTTATCTGGAGGTCTATTTGCAAGCCTACCTGGTATGAAGGATAATTTGATCATAGGGATGAAATCTGATTGTCCCCATCCTACGGTTGTACATTGTAAGGAAGGTTAGTCTCCTTAAGACTTAGGAAGAATTGACTAATGCTTTCCACAAAGAATATAATATTGACATCGACATCAACATTACCTCGCCTTAAGTAGTTTTGCTAGACAAGAAAGTTATCCTAAGATTGAAATAACATTTGATGTTTCCCCCTAAAATTGGTGGTTAAAGGGAGGGAGATTCTATGACCCAAAAAAAAAGGTGAGAGAGATCCTACTTTGGAATTTACAATACAATAGTAATGAAGTTATGCTTTTCATTGTCATGTGATAGGACTACTAATGTTTCTATCAATTAATGATGTATTTTACTATACTTTAATAACCATCAACCAATTCCCTTTTCATATTTTTCCCTTTGTTTTGGAACTACTATTACAAATGTGTTTACCTCATATAATCAAACACTACCTACATATCATCAGAAAATTCTTGAGATCATTGCACGATTATGGTTCTGATATTTTAATACATCTTCATATGACCCTTAACTAAGATTATGGCTACATGTAATCAAACACTACTGCATATCATCATAAATTCTTGAGATTACTGCATGATTATGGTTTTTATGATTTTAATACATTTTTGTATGACCTTAACTATAATTACGGGTACATGTCGAGTCTACGACCCCTGGGCCGCCGCCCCACCGTCACTAGAAAGGGCTGATGACATTGGAGCCGCCGGCCCTCAGCTAGTGACTAGCAACCCTAGTAGACCACAAATGAGTGCCTGCACGCCCTCGCCCAATTCTAAGGTGAGGGTCGCCAACCCTCTGGAGATCTAGGGGAGGGCCACGACCTTCATGGCTTTGTAGGCATTAAACCTCAAATCAAAATCGACCTCCGATAAGACGTACCTGTCGTGATCCAAGTTTGTCCCAAACCCATGAATCTTCTTGAACTTCTTAATAGATGCGTTCCAAAGTACGGCCCGAGATATCCCTGTGAGCAGCAAACCATTACACAAGCCGTAGAGCCAAGGGCTCCAACACCGGATTTCCGCATCATCAGTGTAACCAAGCTTTGGCTCTTCAGGGTTAGCAAAATTGTGGTCCAAAAGAGCAGAGAGATGCGCAACGGGGAAGAGGATCCCAGTGCAATCCGACCTCTACATGCCTCCAATTATGCTCGTCACTGCCACCCGATACACTGGATTTCGCGCGGTCGTAGTTTGATTTTGTGAAGTCAGGCATCCGTATCAAGGACATCCGCCGCTTGCACACAGACTTGAATCGGACAAGAGAATCAACAGGCAGTCGTACTAGGATCTCATCCAGAATCTCCCACATAATGTGAGGTACTTCGATTTCTTCATGGTAGAATTCTCATTCCTAATTGATGAATTCCATAGTCCATCGTGATCTGGCTGATATAGCTGAATCGACTTGATCAAGTTTCATCCTATATTAAGTCTAATTCTTGCTTTAGTAAAGGTGAAGTATTTGTTGAGTCCAATTCAATCCCAAGTAAGAAAACCCAAGCTCAAACGACTTGGGCTGAACCAGCAATCCCAATTCAGGCCCAAGCAGTGATGATTCCTGATGAGATTTTAGAACCGCTTTCTTCTTTTGGTATCTTCAAATTAATAATTTCTATCATTAACAGAAATAGCTCATAATCTATGTCTACTGATCATAATTTGCACTTTTAATGTTGACCATTGTATGAGAATGCAAGAAGTCTATGAATGAAATGACTGATCACTCATCATTAATCAGGTAGGATTTGAGCCAATATTGGCTGAAACCCAAACCACAACTGTTTGAATGTGCTGGTGAGTCTAATTAAACTTGCACTGTGCACATAACTCACACCCGGTTCGGTTCTTGACCACTAAGTCAACTCTGTTGCAACATATAATTTTACAAATAGATATATACAATAAACACAATTACAATGTGTTTTCCTATATTGAGGATTCATTAAGTCTTATTTCATGATTGTGTCCTTCAATTAAATTTCAACGATTCGATTTTGAAAAATTCAATAAATATCTATTGAAATATGTCTAGCAGTAAGTAAGCATGGCAACAAACTCCGATGCTGGAAGTTCTCGTACAGATTGAGATACTCTAAAATTATAATAAATAAATAAATAAGTAAAGACAATATTGACTAACATATGATTAGAGATCGACCGTTTCTTATGCCAACACATGAAGATTATTCACTTGACTCGCTATATGTAAATGTTATGCTACTTATGCAATACTATATGTATTTGGAGTGTGTAAAAAGAAGATTTTTGAAGATACTAAGATTCGTCTAATAATTTAATTTACTAAATGATGTCAAATTAGCTAGAATGTCTATTGTACCCAACAAAAATTGACATCACTTAGCAAGTATGAATATCATTCAAATTATTTTGATTATCCCTGCAATAAAAAGCAAGTTATATATTCCTCTAGGATGTTACAGATATTTTTGTCAGCAAGACTAACTACTGTGTAATTTTGGTTATTGTAATATTTCATCTATGATTCAAGCATTAACAAAAGGAAAAAACATTACTTACTCCTCAGAGCTCAAATCAAATTGACCTGACCCAACACGAAAATTCGAGTTTGGATCAGGTTGATCTCGTCTTTTTACAAGTCGAAAATAAGTCCATTCAACATACCCTACGTTTTCAGGGTAGCTTTTGGCGAGTCATCGGGTTCGGATTCATCTTTGCCAGATCGAAAAATTAAAGATTTCAGGATGAACATACCAAAACGGGAGCGACATCTGAGAAAGTGACCGAGTGCAATCGACACGAATTGTCCCAAGGCTTAGGTGGCCAAATTCGTCTCACAAAGCGCCGCACTCCTATCAAGACATATCCTTTCCACCCCTCCTTTTGTGGTGTAGAATCGAGGCAGTTTTAGATAGAGCTTGTATGGTCCGATTTGCTTGTTTGCCCATATATATATATATATATTTTTTCTTTTTTTCCCAAATATTAATTAAGGATGAAGAAATTTTGAACAGATAAAAGAAAAATAGAACATGTTAATTTCTCCACACTATTTCGGTTTTCTCTATTTGTAGCTCCTGGTAAAAAAAAAAAATTAATTTCCGAAGACAAGCTTGTTAAATGATCATGGGAAATTTCCCACGTTTGAGAAGCAGGCCTGTTAGGTTATGATCTCTGGTTGCAAGTTTTTGCTTCCTTGACAAAATTTTAAATAAAAAAATATGTACAAAATTATATGTGTACGTATATGTTGGCATTTATATGTTGAGAAATTTTTAGATGTTTTGGATCAAGGGAAAATAAAAATATATCCGTCACGAAATTTAGATTAACCAAAAAAAAAAAAAAAACTAAAAATACATCCGAACACGTCGGACCAAATTCTAATCAACAATTGCACCCTTTGAAGTGTCATTGTTGATAATTGAAGAGATTAGAGAGTGAATATTGCCGGTTAAGCTGTAAAGAATAATCTATAAAAATTGGAAAAAATATTTACAAAATGACGTGGCACCTTTTTATTGGGCATAGAATATAGGTCACATGTTTAGAAGATAAAGAGGAGGAAATAGATAACATATAACATAACAGGGGCACTAAAAATGATACTTAGAATAACTATATATGTCTAGTTACCAACCATAGTACCCTTCATCTAAAATTCCTGAACGAAATTTCTTGAGCAAACAAAAACTGACTTTAGTTTTCAGGGAATTCTTTAATTTCCAGGGAATTCGCTCTTGAAGAGCTCCGGGCTTTGTTTGATTTATATAAAATAAATAATTTGAAAAATATTTTTCTAAAAATAACTGTTTGTATCGATTACAAAAAATAAATTAACAAAAATATTTTCACATTTTAAGAAAATATTTATATATAAATTGTTATTGATATAAATTAATCATTTTAAAAAAAATATTTTTCAAATTATTCATTATTCTTGAAACAAGCCTAAATCTTATAGACAAAATTTAATCAAATTCAAAAGCTTTTCATTGATGCAATCCATCCCAGTGAAGATTGCCACTTAGTTGGCAATAATTGTACTACTCACCGTAATATCTTGAATGTACTTTTTGAATATAAATTAATATTTAACGGGACCTATTGAAAGGTTTAATGGATTCTGGATGTAAAACTAGGATCTCTAGAGTAATAATTTTTTTTTTTTTTTGGTAAGAAAACGTTTAGTGAAAATAAAAGAAGGGTAAATACTAAAAGTGGTCATTATAATTAAAAATCTCAAATAGTTACCTCATGATACATTCTCCAAACTAACTTTGATCTCACAAAAAATCTTAAAAGTGGTACCCTTAACCCAAATCTACATTCCATTAGCATCCCATCCTATATCCTTTTATGTATACATATCAATACACGTGATAGACAAGGGCAAGATGAATTTGACGTGGAGAACGTCAATTTCAATGTGAAAAATCTACATATGTTTATACATAAGCATTTTTACGAAGAATTACAACATTAGGATTTTTTGTGAAATGATTTTTTTTTTTGTGTGAATAATGATATCAGTTTGGACATTTTTTTAGGAAAAAAAGTAATTCAAGATAAATATTTCATGCAATATCAATTTAAGATTTTTCACCGCATTAATCTTTTTTTTTTTTTTTTTTTTTTTTTTTTTTTTTCATTTCGTGTTATCTTTTGATTGGTGTTCCAATCCAATATTAGTTAATAGTAGAGGTGGACTAGTTTTTTTTTTTTTTTTTGGTCGAAAGAGAACATATATTAGATCAAATAGTAGTACAACCAGATGCTAAAGCTTCCGAAGAGATGATATCCTGGAAAATAAAGGGAGGGAAAAGAAGCCAGTTTCGTACTGAGCCATGATCCCGGTGGGCTTTAGAAGCCCAGTCGGCTGCTAGGTTTGCTGTGCGGCTAACATGGTGGAGAGAGAGATTAGGGCATCGAGCATACACTTCGCGTAGAATCGCAAAAAGATGGCACTCCGTCCACGGCGGCTGCTGCTGCTGCTGAACGATTTCCACCAACGACAGACAGTCAGACTCAATCACAATGTGTTGAAGATGAAGCCCCTGCTGGATCAGATGTTGGATAGCCAATATAAGAGCATAGAGTTCAGCTTGGAAAGCCGATTGGGTTGGAACAGTTCTGGTAATCACATCAGTAAGAACTCCTTTACAATCTCTGTAGATACACGCAATTGATCCATCCTCCGACCCTGGTCGAAAAGCCCCATCAACATTACATTTAAGGCATCCATTTTCAGGCGGTTTCCATTTCCGATCTGAACTGACCAGATTGTTGTTGATCTGCTGTACAGAGGGGTTTAAAAGCATGATGATTCGGCTGTGGGCTAAGGTGTTGTCCACGGCTTGGAGAGGATCTAGTTGATGTTGCCGAAAAACTGCGTTGTTTCTTTATCGCCAGATCTCCCACAGCAAACTGGCGATCACTTCGAAATCAGGGGACGCCTTTGGGAGGGTAGCTCGGGTGGCAACCCAGGCATCAAAACGTCGAACCGAGGTAGGTGAAATCGAGACCCTAACTTCTTCATGATTCCAGATGGATTGTGTCCAAGGGCAGAAAAAGAAAAGATGTTCAATCGTTTCTGAAATGTTGAGGTTACAAAGTGTACAGTAGGGATTAGGGGAAATATGACGTTTATAGAGATTAGCTTTTGTAGCAATGGCGTTTTTACAAGCTAACCACAGAAACACTCAAAGCTTAGGAACAAGTCGCATATGCCAAATTTTCCTCCATAACTGAGTAGGGGTGTTATAAGAGGATGAAGCTACATTAATTGGGGTATTTTGGGTCGAAGAGAGATAATGATAACAGCTTTTCACTGTGTAGGTATCGGAAGAAGTTGCAGTCCACACTAATTGATCATGCAGGAGCAAAGGGTTGAGAGGTGTATTCAAAATAGCTGCACTGACCTAGGCATCAAAGAAAGTGGTAACAAGAGAGGTCTTCCATTCCGGTCTTGGTAAGGCTATTAGATCAGCAACTACATCAGGTTCTCCCTCCTTTGCTACTCCTCCTATCTGACCAATTGGTAGCCAGGTATCTTCTCGTATTCGAATATGTGATCCGTCCCCAACGAGCCAACGAAGTTTAGGAGTAATAGTATCTCGACCTTTTAACATACTCTGCCACCCCCATGAAGGTCGATAGCCTGATTGGGCATTTTGGAAGGAGGAATACCTAAAATATAATCCCTTGAAAAGCTGACTCCAGATAGCATTAGGTTGCTGGAAAAGACGCCAAGCTTGCTTACCAAGCATTGCTTTATTGAAGTTAATCAAATCTCTGAATCCCATTCCCCCTGATGCTTTTGACTGCTTCAATTCTGACCAGTTTTGCCAATGAATTCCAGATTGACTGTTATGTTTGCTCCACCAGAATGCTGATATCTTCCTCTCTATTAATCTGCAGAGCGACAAGGGAAGCTTAAAGATGGACATGGCATACTGAGGTAAGGCTTGAATTACTGATTTCAGTAGGATCTCCTTGCCACTTTTTGATAAAAGTTTTTCCTTCCAACTAGCTAATTTAGTATTGACTCTTGCCAGGATCCAGGAGAACATCTCACGTTTGGAACGACCCCAATCAGAGGGGATGCCTAGGCACTTACCATATTTACTGACCACTGGTACTCTCAGTTCATTTGCTAAATTGGTTTGTAAGGAGATAGGGCAATGTTTGCTGAAAAATAAACCTGATTTGTTCCGGTTAATGAGTTGGCCCGTAGCTAGGCAATATTGGTTTAGGATATTAGCAAGATTTTGGCATTCAGAAACCGTGGCTTTTAGGAAGAATACTGAGTCGTCAGCAAAAAACAAGTGGGATAACTTAGGACAGGCTCTATTGAATTGAATCCCCTGTAGGTGACCCATATCCACAGCTTGGCTGATAGTAGTTGACAGAGCATTAGCAAGTAGAATGAAAATATATGGGGATAGGGGGTCACCTTGGCGAAGCCCTCTAGTAGGCTGAAAGTAAGGGAGCTGTTCTCCATTAAAGCGAATACTAAAAGAAGCCGTAGTAATGCAAGCCATAACCATAGTAACCCAGCTGTCATTAAATCCCAACTGCTGCAAATAGGCTTCCAAGAAATCCCATTCAACCCTATCGTAAGCCTTCTGCATATATGTTTTCAAAATAAGATTGAATCTTTTCTTGCATGTTCTCACTTTAAACTGATGAAGCACTTCTTGCACCACCATGATATTGTCTTATATCTGCCTGTCACCGACAAATGCTGCCTGTTCTTTTGATATCAAAGTAGGGAGCCAAGGCTTAAGTCTGTTGGCCATAACTTTTGAAATAATCTTATAAGCGAAATTACAAAGACTGATGGGTCGGTATTGGTCAATGCTTTTTGGATGGTGAACTTTAGGAACGAGGGCAATTATTGTTCTGTTTAGTCTAGGAGGCATACACCCTGTTGTGAAGAAATCTTGAACTGTTTTGATGATAGTTGTTTTGATGATATCCGAGTGTTGCTGATAGAAGAGGCCATTAAGGCCATCAGGCCCAGGAGCCTTAGAAGCACCCAGCTGGAAAGTAGCCTGGTAAATCTCCTCCTCTGTTACCCCACTCATCAATTGTTGATTCATTTCAGGTGTTACCACAGCTGGACATTGCTCTAAAAATGGACGAAAATCCCGGTATCCCACAGAGTGATACAATTGAGAAAAGAATCCCATTGTCAGAGCCTTAAGCTGTTCTGGCTCCCTGATCCAAGTCTGGTTAGCATCTTTAAGCATAGCAATTCTATTTCGTTGTCTCCTTTGCATAGTACAGGCGTGAAAGAATTTTGAATTTTTATCTCCCCATTTCAACTAGTGAATCCGTGAGCGCATGGCCCAGAACTGCTCCTCCTGATTCCACAATTTTTGAATTTCAATTCTAATAGCAGTGGCTTGCTCCTTATCGCCAGACTGATAAAATTTCCTGTTGATAATTGTCTGCAGTTGATGTTGCAATTGGGAGATTCGCTGATGGCCATTACTAAACCTTGCCTTACTCCAGCTAGCTAACTGATCAGCAACTACCTGCAATTTAGAGACCAAAGAGGTATTCTTTCTCTCCCAAGCCTGTTTTATTACCTCTTGACATTCTTGATCTTGACTCTAGAAAGCTTCATAATGAAAGGTCTTTGCTCGCTTGACAAATGGAGAACGAGTGTGCAGCAGTATAGGACAGTGATCCGAACCTATAGGTGGTAGGGCAAACACTTCTGCAGAAGGGTATGATAGCATCCAATCCATGGAGCAAAAAACACGATCTAACTTCTCCTTCACCAGAGCATCCCCTGCTCGATTATTTGACCAGGTAAATTCACATCCTTTATTGTGCAGTTCAAGTAAAGCACAGTCATTGATTACATTTCTAAAGGATGTCATTCGCGAGGTAATGGCTGGTCTTTTTCCCATTTTCTCCCAAGGGGAAAGGAAATCATTGAAATCACCTACACACAGCCAAGGTAAATGATTTGCAGCATATATTACCCTAATTGTACCCCAAAATGCCTGGCGTGTCTGATAGGTTGAAGGGGCGTGCAGGCATGTTAAATGCATCGAAGCAGCTGTCAAAGGGTCAAGGACTATGAGATCTACAAAGTGATCATCCGACTGTACAATAGTAACATCAAATAGCTCAGTCCAGAACACAGCAAGTCCACCCGAGAAGCCAAGTGGATCCTTCAAAAAAGAGTGAGGGAAGTGAAATCTTCGTTGTAAGCTAGTCACGACTTTCTGTACATTCTTTGTTTCCATTAGAAAAATGATGTCGGGCTTTTCAGAGGCTAACAACGCCTTCAGTGTTTGAATTGTCAGGGGATTGCCCAACCCCTGACAATTCCAACTCAGGAGTTTCATTGGGAAATCGGTGGCTGTTGAGGGCCAGCCGCCAAAGCCCAAGGAGCAGGATCTTCTGCCACAATCACAGGAGTGTCCATAAGGTGGGTTTCATCGAAGTCTATAGAGTAATTAAGTCGAGTGTCATAAGGTGAGTATCTTTTGGTTTTCTTACTTGATCCCCCAATTGGCATAGGTCGAGGGATTTTGGGTTTCTTCTGTTGGGGAATGTCCAATGAAGGTAGCTGAATGCTCTTCATCTTTGCCTTTGCAGGTACCAAATCTGTAGTTATCGCTGTTGGGTTGACAGAGTTCAGATGCGTGGAAGCCCCTGGTGGGAGAACAGGGGTCGAAATAGGGGCCTCTGATGTAGGAATGGGAGGGAGAGCTGGGATAATGGGCTGCATAGCTGGAGGGGTTTCAGGTACTGTCTCTTCCATCTGTTCTATAGGTGCTGAGGGATGATAAAAAGCATCCCAATAAGGGCTAAACTGTTTAACCTCCGCTCTCAGCCACGGGCCATAGGCCATCGTCTCGCGGCCTTCAAATTGTGCTTCGTCATAAGGGTAATCTTGACATGATGCTGCATAATGACCAAGCTTTCCACAAGAATAACAGTAGTGGGAAAGTCTCTCATACCGAAAATCTAGCCATAGGGGTTTGCCTTCAATTCTTATAATCTTGCCTGACCTTAAAGGTGCTTTCAGGTCTAATTCTATGCGGACTCTCCCAGATGTATCCGGTTTCACTTCCAGAACTCGACCCACCTGTTGCACGGCTCTTCGCAGAAGCGGTGGAGTAGACCACTCCAAAGGTAAGCCTATCACATGCACCCAGAAAGCGCACTTAGAAAAATCGTAACAGTGTAAAGGAGTATTGGGTTGCCATGGACGTAGATGGACCAAATGACCTGAGAATAGCCAAGGACTACCCTCTAATATATGCCGTTTTTCCATTTCAGATCGAAATTTAATGATATACAGCCCGCTATCACTAGGAGAAATCTCAACTTGATCAACACGCCACGCTTTCTTCATCGCGACTTGAAAAGCAGATAAATTGACAGTAGGATTGGTGAAGATATTACCAACCAGTATAAGGCGACAGTCCTTCAGTTTTTCCGAGGCAGGTATGTCATCCCAAACCTCCAACTCCTGTTCCGAACACAGACGTCCCAGACGATGACACAACGAGGCAATTCTCGAGGTATTGTCGTTTTCATCCATAGTCAAAATATTACAGGAATTCAGTAGTTTGGTTTAATTGACATGAACATAGTACTGAAATGAAGCTCTCGGGGGTTGCATGTTGCGGATCGCTTACATGCAACTCTGAAATTGCGGATTCAAGTGAAATTGAGAAGACCAGCAGCAAACAGAAGGGGTTGAGAAGAGGATGAAGATCGCGATGACTGTAAGGGATGAGAGAAACTTCGCATGCAAGGCAATCCACGAAGGCTGGGATCAGTTATGGTGGAATTTCATGCGAAGGCAATCCACGAAGGCTGGGATCAGTTATGGTGGAATTTGAAGTAAACAAAGGAGGTTCAAACAGAATGCGAAGTGTAGAAAGATAACTGGGAAGACGGAAGACATTGGGGAAGTCTCGAGCATGACGCGAGGAGAAACTCTTAACATAAACGAGAGATAAATTGCATTTACGAGATTGGTATCTTTGTTTTAGAGGTGGACTAGTTAAGCAGATAAAATTTACAAAAATAGCTGGTGGGGTCCACAATCCATCACTTAACGCTACTCTTATCTATGTGTGGCCTGAAAGAGATCACACACCAGCCATCCCAAAAGACACACATACACCAACAAATCACCCCAAAACTAAAATCCTCCCTCTCATTTCTTTTCATTTTTTACTCATTTTTTTTTTCTGCTCATTTTTTTTCCCTTTCAAACGGCTCCCTTCAACCACCAATTTGCTCAATCTAAGTCAGCCATAACCATAAACAGGAAACTCACGCACTTCTCTCGTCAACCACACCAAGAAGAGCAAGGATGGCCATGGCAATGGCGCTCCGACGCCTCTCCTCCTCCATCGAGAAGCCCCTCCGTCCTCTCATCAATGGCGGTGGCTCCGTCTGCTACATGGTCCCCATTCCCTTCCCTTTTCCTCCCTCCCTCCCTTCTCTTTCTCTTCTTCTCCTTCGGCTTAAGTAGGCATCGACCGGTTCTGGTTTTTGTTCTCCCGCTCGGTTCTTGCAGGCGTCTTTGCCAAAAGAAGCCGTCTACGGGAAGGAGAAAAATGGCGTCACTGTAAGCGTCCTCACGTCCATAGTCCTCCGTCCGACTTGCTTATGTTTTGACGATATGGGTGTCAGCTGTTTGCAGTGGTCGTTGTATAAGTTGTCGCTCGTTCGGCTTTGAAATGATTCTACTGTTGTTTCTTTGAATTCATTTATATGCCTCATGCACGGGATGTGTTTGCAGTGGCTGAAGCAGCTTAACGTTCCGCTCGAGGCCGTGGATCCTGAGATTGCTGACATCATTGAGCTCGAGAAAGCCAGGCAATGGAAGGTATCACCCGGCTCTCTGTTTTTCGTCCTCACAAAGCTTCTCATATTGCTGTGTTGGTACTCATCCGTTCATTGGCGAGTGAACTTTATTTCCAATTAGTTTCACTGTTAGGCCAATAGCATTTTCAAGAGTTCTGTGTGAATAGCAGCTACTTTGCTCGTTGTTTGACTGGTGCAAGCAAAATCATGCAACAAATTGCAGGGTCCACCTACCCTTTTTCTTTTACTGGAGGAGGAATGATTCTTGAGTTTCTCATTCTATGCGTAATGGAGAATGAAAATGAATGTGGATATAGATCTTTTTTGTTATGAAGATTAAATCCTTCTCTGCCATCAATCAAATCTGATTTCTGATGATCACTTACTAATGGTTATGTCGGGGTTTTTGTGCTTACCAAGGGGCTGGAGCTCATTCCATCCGAGAATTTCACTTCTGTCTCAGTAATGCAAGCTGTTGGATCGATAATGACCAAAAAAAATAGTGAAGGATATCCCGGTGCGAGATATTACGGAGGAACTAAGTACGTCTGAGCACTTTCACAATATGCATATCTTGTAAAAGAACTTTGTACTTATTTGCCGCTGTGGTTTCTGCTCACTCGATTCCATCGTTCTGGTATTTATTCTTAACCTGGTAAAATTTGATTGGTGGTGAAACTGGCAGTCTGTTTGTTCAGGTATATTGACATGGCTGAATCCTTATGCCAGAAGCGTGCTTTGGAAGTGTTCCGGTTGGATCCTGCCAAGTGGGGAGGTAGCTTATATGATACTTTCACTGCTACTGCAGTAACTTCTGTGTTCTCTTTGCTTGTTCTTCTGTCGTTCTCATTCTCATTTGTTTCCTTACATCTGGAAGTTCAATGTTTATATGTCAGACTCGACCTTTTTCACCTTTGAATTTCTGATCATATTCATGTCTTGGTAGTTGGGGCCAGTTACCACTCAGTACACAATATTATGGCACATATAATTGATATGATAATGTTGTCGAATGCATTTTGTTCGGAACCTTGTATTTAATTCTCCACTTAAAAATGACAAGCAAAGGGAAATCAGTTTAGTTAATGGTTCAGTTAGGAACTAATTTCCATTCACCAATTTGTAAAATTATTTGATATGCTTGCCAGAATCTGCATCTTACCAGCAGATTTCCAAGTATCCTTTTGTAGTGCAGTCAATGTGCAGTCTCTATCTGGGTCTCCTGCCAATTTCCAAGTATATACTGCACTTCTAAAACCTCACGACAGGATTATGGCACTTGATCTTCCTCATGGCGGACATCTTTCTCATGGCTATCAGGTGCTTCATGTTGCAATCAAGAGCTTTTTACTTTTTTGTGAATCTGTTTGTCAGAAGAGCTTTCTACTTTAACCACAAAAGTTGCTTCTTCTTCACTAGAGATGGCGTACACCATAATTCTCTACTAGAAACTCCTCCTGCAGCGAGGTGAAGAAATTGGGTGGAATCATTTTCACAGCAATTACTGATATAATGCAGTTGTGTGCAACTATTGTGCATCAGAGAGTCTTATTTCAGGCTGTTTCAGTGGTCAGATTTTCTTGCTTTAAAGGATCTCTGCCTCCTGGTCAATCCAAGTAGTAAATTGTGCAGCATCAATCACAGGGGCAATTGTTGCCTATTCTTTTCATAGAAGAGGTTTCATTGCTTAGCTCAAAATTCAACTGAATTAGAATGAGAGAGTCGGACTTTTTCAGCAGAGAATTACTGTAATTGCATAGTCCTTCATATTTGTTAGGGAGAGGTGATCAAATCATCTTTGGTTGGAGGCTATAAAAAATAAGCAATTCCTTTGGTTATCTATTTTTCTCTGCTGATGTGAATGCTCGATTCTTCTATTCACGAAGCATTTGACGTTCCATCTGATTTGGCGATCTTGTAATGGGATATTTTTTGATCACTTCAGAAATTCTTTTGATTTCTCATTTAATTTAGGGAAACATCCATTGATCATTGGGTCCATGTTCTTGAAGCTTGTTCATTCATGTTCTCCATGTTTTCGGATATGTTAGTAGATATTAAAAAATTAGTTAACAATCTCAATGTCAAATGCTTTAATTCCGCACAGAAGAAGATAAGAGATGCATATCCAGCTGATAAATGCAGTATCTAGTTTAATCTGGGCTATTATACTATCACATACCCTGGGAAATCAATATACAACTTATGACAAGGCACCCTACATTCTTAATTGGTGGAAGTTGTTGATCTTGATATGGAGATTCTAATAACTTTTTCTGTTCCTTTGCAGACTGATAGTAAAAAAATATCTGCAGTGTCCATATTTTTCGAGACAATGCCATATAGATTGAATGAGAGCACGGGCTACATTGATTACGACCAGGTAGGTCTTGTTGAAACTCTCTAGGATTCTAGTCATGAGGAGGAGAGATCTTAATCCGTCATGGAAAAATCATCGCTTTATGCAATTAACACAGCAAAAACATCTATAGTCTTCAGTGTAATATGAAAGGGAAGAATGTAGCTGGTTGTGTTTACAATGGGTGTTTAAACTGTGAATCTGTGGGACTAATTCTAGCTGAAATTTAAAATTCTTACCTGTACCCAGAATGTTATTTAGGAATATCCAGAGTGGCTTAGAGTATGTTGTAGTATGAATTGTAAATGCTCTGTAATCTCTTGATGGTTTCACTTTGTCTCTCACTTCAACATTGCAGTTGGAAAAAAGTGCCACATTCTTCAGGCCAAAACTAATTGTGGCTGGTGCCAGTGCTTATGCACGTCTCTATGATTATGCTCATATTCGTAAGGTAAATTCAAAAGGTTTTTTCCTTTTAGCAATTAAGTTCAGTTACTGTTCAAAGTTGGGAACGAACCTTACCTTTTAATCTGGAAATCCAATGTATGGTTCCTGATGTATGCAACAGGTATGTGACAAGCAAAAGGCTATCCTGTTAGCAGATATGGCACATATCAGTGGCTTAGTTGCTGCTGGTGTGGTTCCATCACCCTTTGAATATGCCGATGTTGTTACGACCACAACTCACAAGTCACTTCGTGGTCCACGTGGAGCCATGATCTTCTTCAGGAAGGGTGTAAAAGAGATCAACAAGCAAGGGAAAGAGGTTTGTAGACCCTTCAGACTATTCGTTCTCCTCAGCCATTTTGTCTACCTTTCAAATCCTACTTTTGCTCTCCCCTTTGCCACAAAGGTGAAGACAGATGAGACTCTCTCCTCATGTAAAGCAGTGTACTAAATCTTGATTTATGGGCAGGTGTTGTATGACTTTGAAGACAAAATCAATCAGGCCGTCTTTCCTGGTCTTCAAGGAGGACCACACAACCACACTATAACTGGTTTGGCTGTTGCATTGAAGCAGGTGCGCTTTTCTGACCAGATCTCTGCTGTGAGGGGATTACATTGCCCAAGTAATATCAATTGCAGTTTGTTTTCTGTGAGAGTGCAACTCATGTTGATCTCGGTAGTCATGGAAATGATCTGATCATAGCTAGAAAACCATGTCTCATCTTGGAATCCCTTAAGCTATGGGCAGGAATCCTTGCTTCTAGCTAACTTAACTAGATATTTCATTGGTCAGTGTCTAGGTCCTGTTTGGTCAAGTAACGCTTTCCAGTCTTGGTCCTCCATTGCTATAGTTCTATTCATTTATTTTTCTTCTTTGTTGCAAAGTAGATGGTTCTAGAGAAGCTCAAGTTTATCTTGTGATCGGCTTTGCTAGATATATTAAGAGACATGATATAATTTGACTCATCTTGAAGTACATTTTACTCTTAAAATTCGAAGGCTAAGCTTGTTAAAAGATCCAAAAAACCGTAGAAAAGCATCGTCTATGGTAAACAATTTGATAGATTCGTATATTCTTTTTCAGACCTTTGATTCATATTCTTCTTGAGATCTCAAAAGTATAATGACCTTTTGTAATTGTAGGCTGCAACTCCAGAATACAGAGCCTATCAAGAGCAAGTTCTCAGTAACTGTGCAAAGTTTGCACAGGTATCCCTTAATGCCCTTTGACTTGATCAATGGCTTTGAGAAAATGGTTGCTCTTGACCTTTTAGTGTTACTTATGTTTATTATCGTTCAATCAGATGAGATAGTTTTCTTCTGCATTTTGGCCACTTCTTTGTTATGATCTTCCACTAATTACTTCATGTGCAGACACTCGCTGAACAGGGCTACGAACTTGTTTCTGGGGGAACTGAAAATCATTTGGTTTTAGTGAATTTGAAGAATAAGGTAATGCAGGAACTTCACATTCTCTCCTTTCTATGAACCTGCTATTGATATGGCTTGAAGGACTTACACAAACATTCTAGTTCATCTAAGAGAGGAACTTCACTCGTACTACCCATTACCCATCAAAAAAGGAATTAATTTGTCCATCTTTTTCCTTTCTTATCTCCGCAGGTAATTGATGGCTCCAGAGTTGAGAAGGTGATGGAATCTGTTCATATTGCTGCCAACAAAAACACTGTTCCGGGAGATGTATCTGCCATGGTTCCTGGTGGCATTAGAATGGGTAGAGGCTCCTCATGGACTAATTGTGCTTTTAGGTGTAGGGTCTATATGTTGCTTACTTATGAACTTCATCTAACTCAGGTACCCCTGCTCTTACTTCGAGAGGATTTATCGAAGAGGACTTCGTGAAAGTAGCTGAGTTCTTTGATGCTGCCGTGGGTTTGGCAGTGAAAATCAAGGCCGAAACCAAAGGTTAATGGCTCTACCAAATTCATTTTTCTCTCCGCTAACTATACTTGGTTCAAACCACCTCTTGCAATCAAGCATGCTTAATGCTTTTTCTCTACTGCTTGCTCTTTTTGGTTCAAGCCTTTTTCCTTTAGCTTATTCCATTGTCTATTCATTGTTGAATGCTGGAAAATTTTGTCTAACAGGAACAAAGTTGAAGGACTTCCTGTCCACAATGCAGTCTTCGCCTCACTTCCAATCAGGGATTGCTAAACTTCGCCATGATGTTGAGGAATATGCAAAGCAATTCCCTACAATCGGGTTCGAAAAGGCAACAATGAAGTACAAGAACTGAAGGAGAGAAATCATGTGTTGTAAGTATGGTCCTAAATTGATTATGATGAAAAACTGCTGCTGCCAAAAGGAATTTCAATGTCGAGAAAGTCTGTATCATGATCTCCCTATCTAAAACTGAAAAGGATCCTGTAAAGATGGTGTTGGAAGAAAGTCAGCGGACGATGACTTACCTATATCCGATGCGCAGTTAACAATTTACCCGGGAACGAATGTTGAGTTGCGGATGAATCACAAACAAAAATACTTCACGTTGGTTTGAATGCAATCATGAGGAAAGCATCCGATTTTCATAGCGTAAATGCCAATTGTTCTCGTAAAGGAGAAAATGAACGCCTTCTTGTACTTTTGATGGAAAGGGGACAAGAAATTGAGAGGAATTTCTGAGCGTACGTTTTGCCAAAACCTACCCAACAGTTGTCTTCATGAGTCTTTTATATGACTCCCTCACACCCTTTCAAATGGTGCCTTTCCATCATAGCATATCAAGACGAAACGCTGCGTTCTCATCACACCCCATCATGGACGTATTAATAAAATAAAATACTACATCTCCCACTCGGACATGATGGGCTTGATAGCACTCTATCAAGAATATAAGGCATTTAACATTCATCAACTTTAGAAAATAATTTATACTAGCAAGTAAGCCGTGCGACCAGTGAGTACACCTGCTCTTGGAAGCTCAAATTATGCACCTGTTAGGGATGGCATAATTGCTACAACCCCGAAAAAAAATAAACAATCGATATCTTATAGTTTCCTAGATATGTTTTGTTACATCAATTCAAGTATATCTATCTCTTAAAGGCTATACTTGACTATTCTAAAAAACACCATGTATTACAATTACATCTGCAACCACATAAGGTGATATAATTGGTCGACCAGTAAATACATGTGATAGATGTAAAACAACAATAGTCTTCCTTCGCACTCATGTCTCTCTCAATTTCAGAACAACTGCTTTCCTAGACACGTCCCATAAAGCCATATCTATTCATAACCACTGGTAACATGCTAAAGTAGCAACATTAATCTTTCACTTCGAGAACATAGTCAGAAGTAACATATGACACAAAATAAGGTAAATTATAAATTACCTCAAGGGCTCACATGATGAGTAAATATGGATAATTTTACTCACATTCCCTTGTCGATCGTACAATGCACATGTAATATGAATTACAAGCTATAATGGATTTCTCTTTCTTTAAGAGCGTATGTCATTTATTAAATATATCCATTATACGGATCTTAGCCTAATCATAGTCACGTGCTTCTCACGTACTCATGTTTAGCTCGAGTACTATATCAGCTCGCTTTCTATAGCGCCTAATTAAGTACTCACATCCGACATCTTTCAGGCATACATGATTATGGGACTATCATATTTGGTCATATTATAAACAAAACACAGATCTCATCTTGATTCCAATCAAGGCGACATATTATTTTATGTACTAAACTTGCTTTTCAGCATTTATTTGTACATAATATCTTATCTCAACGTGCTGACTATAGAATTTGAGGTGATTGCTCGTGTGAGTGAGCCAATCATTGCCTGTTGACATACTTTTTGAACGTGCTAGTATGAGCAACTAGAGGGGGGTGAATAGGTGTAAGAAAATTTTCGCAAAGAATAGTAGAAGCATTTTTCTTTTGAAACTGAGTTTGAAGAACAACAGATTTTGAGCGAGTTCAGACTTTACTAGTTAAATAGAACTACGAACAAAATAAAGGAGTTCAGGGAAGAGAATAAGAACACCAAATTTATAGTGGTTCGGCTTAGATCAAGCCTACATCCACTCTCCCACGCTAATAGCTTTCTAACTGGATTCCACTATGCAATTAACAAGAGATTACAACTTTGAGTGCAAACATTTAGTAGTGGATCACACTATCTCACTAAGTCACTCTTTTGGTATTTCTCTCACGATCACAAATGTTTAAGCTCACAAGAGACAAGTGTATGATCGAAGGGCGCTCAGACTTTGAAATTATAAATTCTACGCTCCATCTCTTACTTGCTCATCGATCCTTGATATCCTTAAATACTCCTTCACTTCCAAACTAGCAATTGGATAGTATCTCGATGATTGTCTTCCAATAATCCATTGGACAGATTTGTATCTAGAAGATTTAGTAGCCAATGAGTGATAGAAGTAGAATCCCAAGTTGATTCCAATCGCCCATACAAACAGAATCTTGGTTTCCATAAGTAGAGTTTCTTCGTATAGAAAGTTCTTGTCTTCAATATCCCATTATCAATCAATTAGATTGAGTCAATCAAATCTATCTTGATGTAGAATTCAAACCAGATCACTAGCCGTTATATGTTTGGAGCTTATGTTACGTTCTGTCAAGTTATTTCGTTCTAAACATGCTTCGTTCTGAATCTGTTACATTCTGGACTTGTGTCTCGTTCTAGACCTTGTTATGTTTTGGACTTGTGTCTCGTTCTGGATGTAAAGTCTGAAAGTTTTCAGACTGAAGTAGAGTCTAAGTGTCTTCAGACTGAAATAGACTTTACAATTTGGACATAAGTTTGAACATATTCTGCTTGTGAACAGATTTAGCCTTAAAGTTTGGACACAGTATGAATAAGTTCAGCTTCAGCAAAGAGTCTATCTTCTGGTTCTGTCAACTATAGACTTTGACAATATCCTTTATTCGTTCTATCATCTGCATAGTCTGTTACTCAAACATTAAACACGTTAGTAACCTTTGATTTATTTTGTTATCTTCAAAACATCATAAGGGATTTCCTTAACAATCTTCCAATTTTTTATGATGACAAAATAATATCTGAATATGCAGATGTGTAATCACACTTTCTAAAATATTGATAAATCAATCATCAAATTTTAGATTTTCAAAAAGAATGTGATTTGAATCATTGGGTCCGTGTTCTTGAAGCTTGTTCATTCATGTTCTCCATGTTTTTGGATATATTAGTAGATAATAAAAAATTAGTTAACAATCTCAAAGTCAAATGCTTTGATTCCGTAAAGAAGAAGATGAGAGATGCATATCCAGCTGATAAATGCAGTATCTAGTTTAATCTGGGCTATTATACCATCACATACCCTGGGAAATCAATACACAACGTATGACAAGGCACCTTACATTCTTAATTGATGGAAGTTGTTGATCTTGATATGGAGATTCTAATAACTTTTTCTGTTCTTTTGCAGACTGATACTAAAAAAATATCTGCAGCGTCCATATTTTTCGAGACAATGACATATAGATTGAATGAGAGCACGGGCTACATTGATTACGACCAGGTAGGTCTTGTTGAAACTCTCTAGGATTCTAGTCATGAGGAGGAGAGATCTTAATCCGTCATGGAAAATCATCGCTTTATGCAATTAACACAGCAGAAACATCTATAGTCTTCAGTGTAATATGAAAGGGAAGAATGTAGGTGGTTGCGCTTACAGTGGGTGTTTAAACTGTGATTCTTTGGAACTAATTCTAGCTGAAATTTAATATTCTTACCTGTAGCCAGAATGTTATCTAGGAATATCCAGAGTGGCTTAGAGTATATTGTAGTATGAATCGTAAATGCTCTGTAATCTCTTGTGGTTTCACTTTGTCTCTCACTTCAACATTGCAGTTGGAAAAAAGTGCCCCACTCTTCAGGCCAAAACTAATTGTGGCTGGTGCCAGTGCTTATGCACGTCTCTATGATTATGCTCGTATTCGTAAGGTAAACTCAAAAGGTTTTTTCTTTTAGCAATTAAGTTCAGTTACTGTTCAAAGTTGGGAACGAACCTTACCTTGTAATTGTTAGATGTATGCCCTAAAGCTGCTATGTAATAGTTACATATTAGGGATTTCAATTGTACATATAAAGATTATGTTCTTTTTATTTTTAAAAGGGATTGATTAATTAATTATTTGTTCGTTTAATTAATTAATTAATTAATACCTTTTAATAACTAATAATAAAATAATATATAAAGCTTCATGCATGTGCACGAAGCACATGCATGAACCTTGGATGGTCAGCAACCGCTGACCATCATCCACGAAATCGTGCATGAACGGTCAGCAGTTGCTGACTATCATGCACGAAGTCGTGCATGAGCAACCACTCATACACGAAGTTGTGCATGAGCAACCGCTCATGCACGATCGTTCGTGCATGAGTGGGGACGATCAGCAACGGTTGCTGATCGATCCATCGATCAGCAACCGTTGCTGATCTGTTTATATATATTTTCGAGAGAGTTGGTTTTTGGCGACACTTCAAGGGGTTGAAATACAGAGAAAGGTGGGCGTGCGCTAGTTTTTAAGAGAGAAGATGCTTTGCTAAAATAGAGAGCAAAGCGTGTGCGTGTTCTTGTGTCTTTGAGACGCAAGAAAGAAGGGCATTATCTCGGTCGGGCCGTGACTATTATGCATCAAGAATACGACGGATTATTTCCACGTGATTGCTAGCACGATCGAAGTGGTGAATATCCGAAAGTTCTCTCTTCTGTTCGACGTTCGTTGTTGGTGTGTCTGAACTAGAGGTCCGACGCTTGTGGGACTCGAACTGTAGAACATCCAAACCGACTCGTTTCAAAGCGCGCTTCGAGAGGTATTTCGTTTAACTCCCTTTTATGTTTAGATTTTTGATTAAAACGCACGAACAACGCCTTAGGAAAATCATGTGTAAAATATATCTTTGTTTCCGCTGCGTTCATTTCGTTAATTTCTCTTATACATGATTCATGAAACCCCAACAGTAATCTGGAGATCCAATGTAAGGTTCCCAATGTATGCAACAGGTATGTGACAAGCAAAAGGCTATCCTGTTAGCAGATATGGCCCATATCAGTGGCTTAGTTGCTGCTGGTGAGGTTCCATCACCCTTTTAATATGCTGATGCTGTTACGACCACAACTCACAAGTCACTTCGTGGTCCACGTGGAGCCATGATCTTCTTCAGGAAGGGTGTAAAAGAGATCAACAAGCAAGGGAAAGAGGTTTGTAGACACTTCAAATTATTCGTTTTCCTCAGCCATTTTGTCTACCTTTCAAGCTCTCCCCTTTGCCACAAAGGTGAAGACAGATGAGACTCTTCCCATGTAAAGCAGTGTACTAAATCTTGATTAATGGACAGGTGTTGTATGACTTTGAAGACAAAATCAATCAGGCCGTCTTTCCTGTTCTTCAAGGAGGACCACACAACCACACTATAGCTGGTTTGGCTGTTGCATTGAAGCAGGTGTGCTTTTCTGACCAGATCTCTGCTGTGAGGGGATTACATTGCATGAGTAACATCAATTGCAGTTTGTTTTCTGTGAGAGTGCAACTCATGTTGATCTCGGTAGTCATTGAAATGATCCGATCACAGCTAGAAAAACATGTCTCATCTTGGAATCCCTTCAGCTATGGGCAGGAATCCTTGCCTCTAGCTGACTTAACTAGATATTTCATTGGTAAGTGTCTAGGTCCGGTTTGGTTAAGTAATGCTTTGCAGTCTTGGTCCCCCATTGCTATATTTCTATTCATTTATTTTTCTTCTTTGTTGCAAAGTCACGTTTATCTTGTGATCGGCTTTGCTAGATATATTAAGAGACATGATGTAATTTGACTCATCTTGAAGTACATTTAACTCTTAAAATTCGAAGGCTAAGCTTGCTAAAAGATCCAAAAAGCTGTAGAACAGCATCGTCTATGGTAAACAATTTGATAGATTTGTATATTCTTTTTCAGATCGTTGATTCATATCCTCCATGAGATCTCAAAATGAGGCTCCTCCCCAAAAAATGGAGGGAAAATGGGCTTATATACTACCCCCAAACTGTGTAATTTCATCCGTCAATTCAATCTAACGGTCGAAATTTTTATCCAACGGTTAAAATTTGATTTCAAAGGTTGAATCATGATCTTGAGGTGTCGGGTAATCTATCTAATGGATTTGATTTGCAAAAACCCAAGTCAAAATCGAGAATTGTATCAAAATGTCTGATTATGAGTCAAATTGTAATTTGATGAAATTTGAGGATCAATATGTAAAATTTCGAGAAATTGAAAATGCATAAGTGAAATTGACATTAGGAAGATCCCAGAACTGATCACCGGAGGTCCAGAACCGACCGGCAAATGACCAAACCGGCTAGCACCGCTGGGGGCCGATCAAACCAGTCATATTGGTTTGGTATAGTTTGATCGATATTTGACCAGTTCTTGACCGGTTTGGTCTGATTCTAGCCATTTCATTAATTTGGGACCGCTATGAGTTCAAAAGTTATGTAATTTGATCCCTAAAAAGGAAATTTATCATATTTAAGAAGAAATTGGCCAATTGAGATTCAATTAAGCTAATCAAACCTTATGAATGTGATCTAGGGTCTTTTGCTAATCTAATTAAACAATTATCGTGAAAGACAACGAGCCAAAACCATGGATGCTTTGAATTAAGTCTAAAGGGCTAAAATAATCAATTCTGCAATTTAATGGGTTAAATTGCAAATTGATTGAAATTGAGTTCAATTAGTGCCACAAATGTCTTATCGATAACCACACGTGTAAGATCACTTATCGTGTCGATTTTTTGATGTTAAATTGATATTAAAATGAATGTATTTGTGAATTTTCAATGTTTTTGATTTTTTTGGTCAAAGGTTTAACAAAAAATTAACCATTTAGTCGATTTTTCCTAAAATATGGATTTTTTGGTCAAATCTTTGAATTTTTGAGAATTGATTTGATAAAAGTAAAATAAAAGCTAAATGGGATCTTTTTTGGATAAAAAATTAATTTCTGACCCGGGTTAACTTTTGGTCAAATGGTTGATAAAAAAGTCAACTCAAAAGTCAACAATTTGACTTTTCGGTTTTTTCTTGAAAATGACTAAAAAAATCACTTAATAGTAACAATGCAAAAGAACATTTTTTTGGCCAATAAATGGGTTTCGTCACGATTAGAAACTCAAATCTCGACTTTATTTCTTTCTTTGACACGTCGACTAAAAATCATATGTCAACAATTATTATTTCCTAACACTTCCCCTAAATTTGACATGTAGTTATTAAATAATCCCAAATTGTTACATAAAAAATCCACTATATTCCCTCGTAAAGACACGGTAAAAGTATCTGCAACTTGATCTTCTATCCTTACATGTTAGCGTAATCTCCCATTTCTAAACCTTTTCTCATACGAAGTAACAATCAACCTTAATGTGCTTAATTCACTCATGGAAAATGGGATTGTTTGCAATATGAATAGCCGATTGATTATCATAATATAATATCGATGGTTTCGATATTGACATCCCAATTTCTAATAACATCCTCAACCAAAGCAATTCATGTGTCACATCTGCCATTGCTCTATATTCTTATTCAGCACTTGATCAACAAACCACATGTCATTTATTGTTGTTCCAAGCAACTAAATTATCTCCAATAAATACACAATAACCCAACGTTGATCTCCTACTAGTGGGACATTCGGCCAAATCTATATCAGAGAAACCTGTAATATTTAGATGGCCATAATTCTTGAAGATTAGTCTTTTACCTGATGCTCCTTTCAAGTATTTGATCATTTGAAGCACAACATCCTAGTAAGTAGTCCGAGGAGAACTTATGAATTGACTTACAAAACTAACAGCAAAAGATATATCTGGTCTCATGACGGTAAGATAATTCAGCTTACCAACTAATCTCAGATATCTTCTTGGATCATATAATAATTCTCCATATTTTGCATCAAGTTTTATATTGGGCTCCATAGGAGTATTAGCTAGTTTTGCTCCGATAAGCCCAACTTCATCGAGAATGTCAAGTACATATTTTCACTAGGTTAAATTGATATATATGCAAATAGGCAATTTTGATACTTAGGAATACCTCATATGTCCTATATCCTTGGTACTGAACTGTATATGTAGAAATTGTTTAAGTCGTTGAATACTATCGGAATCACTACCAGTAATGATAATGTCATTCATATATACCACCAGAAGAATACACCCAACTGAGGAGACAGAACTAAAGATTCAATGATCTACATAACATTGCTTTAATCCAAACTTGATAATAGTATTGCTGAACCTACCAAACCAAGTACAAGGAGATTGTTTGAGTCCATACAATGCCTTATGTAAATGACATGCCAAATTCTCCCCCTAAGCAACAAACTTGGTGGTTGCTCCATATATACCTCTTTAGCCAAATCACCATGTAAGAACGCATTTTTGATATCCAATTGATGATGAAACCATATAAAACGCACTGCTAAGGAAATAAAGACACAAACATATGAAATTTTGGCTATAAGTGAAAAGTGTCATCATAATCAACACCATAGGTTTGAGAATATCCCTTCACAACCAATCATGCCTTCAATCAATCAAGTGTACCATCGAGATAAACCTTAACAGTGAAAACCCAATGGCAACCAATAGGTTGCTTTCCTGCAGGTAAGGTAGTAAGCTACCAAGTACGGTTTTCAATGAGTGCCTTCATTTCATCTTCCATGGCTTGTCGCCACCCAGGATGAGCAAGAGCTTTAGCAACATTGCTAGGGATAGAGATGGAGGACAAGAACAAGACAACGGTAGAAAAGTAGGAGATAAACGATTATAAGATAGAAAGTTGGAAATAGGGTGACGAGTACAAAGACAATCGGACAAATCAAAGTAAGATGTATAAAGATCCACAGAATGACCAATGAAAGAATGTGTACCTTTTCAAGTAGCAATGGATGAATCAGGATCAAGATTAGAAGACGGCACAGCAACCAATGAGGGAATAGATGAATCAAGTGATGGTTGCACTATTGTATAAGAGCTACTCCACGTCTATGGTAGGTGTGATCAGCAAACTGAAATCCTGTGGATGATGCTAGACGAATCAGGATCAAGATTAGTAGAAGTGTTAGTAAGACACGATCATCATCATTAGGAGGCACTGTAGGAACCATTTGAGTGTTGTATTATGGTTGGTTTTCAAAAAATGTCATAGTGGCTGACACAAACACATGATGATGAGTAGGACTATAACATTTGTGATCCTTCTTTGTTCGAGAATATCCAATGAAGACACATTTTTCAATACGTAGGTCCAACTTATCAAGACCTAGAGTTAGAGAATGAACAAAACAAACACAATGAAAGACACGTAGAAGTAATAGAAAGGGAGAACAAGTTGGATGTAAAATGGAGAAAGGTTTCTCCTCTTGAAGAGGGAAGTTGGAAGCCGATTAATTAAAAAGGTAGGCCATAAGAGCACCATGGCCCCAAAAAATTTTCAGTAGATGTGTATGAAACATAAGACAACGAGTAACATCAAGAAGATAACGATTTTTGCATTCAGTTACACCATTTTGCTATGGTGTATATGAACAGACATTCTAATGAATAATGTCATGAGAGTTAAGAAAAGGTTAAAAACTAGAAATAGCAACAGGATACTCTTTGGCATTAATTTACTGTAGAGTTTTAATAAAAGTTGGTTTCAATACCGTAAAACAGAATAGACAAAAGTAATGAAAAATCTCAATATAGTCTTTTATTAAGAATAACCTAGTCATTTGAGAAAAATCATTCATGAATGTAACAAAATATCTAAAACCATATGTATCGAAACACGACATGGACCCTGTACATCCGAGTGAACAAGTTCTAAAGGACTAGACACATGACTCTAAAAATGAGAAGGAAAAGAATGTTAGTTATATGCCTTAAAGCAACCATGTGATAGTTACATGTTAGAGATTTCAGTTGTATTGTCAAATTAATGGCAAAGACGTATTAATTCATTTGTCCAATTATCTATATGAATGATTCCATAAGATCAATTGTGACTGGACTTATTCTTGAAATGTTAAGAATATGCTTGATAGGTTCACAGTTAAACTGAATCTTTAAACTGTTCCCGATCAATGGATCATTTAGTGGATATTAATGATCTTGTTGAGACCGGTGTGTTCTTAGCTTCACCGTTAAGTATTGGATGCTTAAGGTAATGATGAGTCACGAGTTATTAGGTATTATGATGCCTGAGTTAGAACATAAGTGCTTGTAGCAGACAAGTTCACTGAACGTGACACACAGAATGATTAGCAACATTGAAGCTTTTAGCGGGGTCAATGATTAATTGTTCATGCTTTGGTTTTGTGTAAATAATCCTTAGACCTCAGGCACAGTGTAAACTTGTATGTTGGACAGCTATGGTCCACGGGTATGCATATTGACAGCTCATTGATCCGTCTCTGTACCTAATGGTCATAACTCGTTTACATACAAAGTTACACATGTGCGCAACATGGAATCAGTCTCCTTGTCACATGTAAGGTATCGTAATGATGTCCTATGTAATTTAATTGTGACATTGCATTGAAATTCTTGGCTAGGGTTATAACTAAGAATGAATTGTTTATGTCTCGTATAAAATGCAGGTCAATTAGGTTTTGTGCATATGATCGAATTGGTGACTTGACAAATATTTCATGGTCTTTGTTTGATCGGGACATAGTAAGACAGAGGGATTAAATTACATTATAGCCGGAGCTGACAGGTTCATTATGTTCTTAAAGCATTCACACTATCTGGGTAGCCATGGCATATTGCTAGATGTCAATCATGGTTTATAAGACCTAAAGATTGATCGGGACAATCAATTCTCTTGGGAGTACTAATGTCTTAGTGCAAGTGTGGCATCCTGGAATTTCTTGCCAATCTTTAGGGGTACTCTAATTCATGTCTTGCATTAAAACTTTGGCCAAGCTTTTGGTGGGTAATTATTTGATAGAAAAATTCTATTTTTGGCCATGTGAGTTATGGATTGGAATTTATTAAATTAGGTCACAAATTTTTGTGAATTATAAATTTCAATAAGGTGTTTATAAAATTAAGATTTAAGGAGGATTATTAGGATGAGGTGTGGGCCAAAATTCTAGCTTAAGACCAGCCCACAAGAAGCCCCACCCTTCAGCCATTTGGGCCTAGCCGCGAAGCCCAAAGGAGGAGGAGGAGCTGCCGACCAAGCTGGCCTCAAGCATGGCCGGATGGAGCCCCATTAGGCCGTCGACCAAGGAGAGCCCGGAAGGAGGAACCGGCCCATGAGAGGCCCACCCTTTTTCATGAAGATTTTGCCAAGTGTTTCCCCCTTAGTCCAAGTGTCCTTCATGCAAAATCAATGATTGTTCATCATTGAAGAGAGGAAAATTTGAGAGAACCGGTTGATGATGAGGGGGAAGCGTCGTCGGAGAGAGGGAGAGAGAGAGAGAGAGCTACTGAGGGGAAGAGAGAAATCGAGAGAAAGGGAGAGTGAGCGTGCGGAAGAAGAAGGAAGCCGATTGTCCACCGTCTGTCGCCGCCGTGTCCTGTCGTCGTGTGCTCGCTGCTTGCTCGGTTTAGAGGCAAGTGGGATCCTTGATCTGCTCTTGCATGTTGTGCCTAGTATGTGTGCTTGAATGGTGATAAATTTCGGATGTTTAGGGTGTTAAAAGTTGAAGTTTTAAGAGAGATGTTTGAGGCTAGTAAACTGTTCTTGAGAAAACAGTTCAACCTTGGATGTTCTATTGGCTTGCATGTGATGTTTGAGTTGGATTTTGGTCGTGACTTCTAAATGAAAGTTGTTAATGACTTCTTTAGATATAACATACTCAAATTTGGGATAAAACGAACAAGTATAAGTGGGTGAAATATTTGTTCTTTGGAAAGACTAAATCTGGAAATTTCGGTAACTACCTTTGATGAATGCATGGACTGTAAGGCCAACTTTTTGTTTAAATTTCACTTCGATTTCTTAACAAAAGATGTAAAGGACATCCTGAGGTTTAACATATAAAAAATTTAGAGAAAACCAACAAGAATAGGTAGGTGAAATCGTGATTTTTCGGAGGGTGTTGAATCTGGAAATTTCGGTACTAGGAACAGAAGTTTTAATTACCTAGGACGAATCAGACTTTGTTTCCTTCATAAAAAATCTATCTTAGGGTCTTGACTATCATATAGTCAAATTTCATAATTTTTTAAGGTCATTATGGTATTTAATGGGAAATATTTCTAAAACCGTGTAATCTGACGCGTTCGGACTTAGTCAGTTTCAATGCGTGGGCCATATCATTTTGTATGAAGTTCTTTCGGCAAAGTGTTCTTCATGAAGTATATCTCTTTATGTCTTCCATGCAACATATTCAAATTTGATAATTTTTTAAGTTCATTTGCCTATTTAACTAAAATATTTTCAAAAACTGTGCAAGTTAAATAGTTATAATAATGGTGCTGTGATGCTTGGTCTATATCGAATGATATGAAGGTATTTTGGTGTAGTGTTCTTCATGAAATATCTGCCCTTATGCCTTGACTATCACATGTTCAAATTTCATAATTTTTAAAGGTCATTTGGGTATTTAATGGAAATATTTTCTAAAACTGTGCAAGCTGGATTGTGCGAATTTCAAAGACTGTAATGCATGGACTATTATGTTTTGCATGAGCCCCATAAATTGTATTGTTGTAAGTGATTGAATCTTGCTGCACATGTGATGATTTCACATTAGATATATAATGAAAAGCTGAAATTGACTTGATTGCCATTATATCATGTACCATGTTGATATTGAGACATAAATTGTGAATATGAGTTATGATGAACGAGGATGCTGTCGGAGGTGTGAGCCAACAATGCCCTAGGAGTGTCAGGATGCCCGGGATGTGGGGGTGCCGGATGCCCGGAATGTGGGGATGCCGGATGTCCTTGGGAGTTTCAAGATGCCCGGGATGTGGGGGTGCCGGAAGCCTCGGTGGTGTGTGCCGAAGGGATACCTCATGATGCCAGTTGGGATACGAGATGCTTGGAATGTGGGGGTGCCGGATGCTTGGTGGTGTGTGCCGGAGGTTACTCGCGATGCCAGGTGGGGTGCGAGTGATAAAATGTGGGATGCAATCACTGGTCCCGGGAAAGAGAAATGTGGTGACCCAATTGAAAGATAAAAAGTTGAAATTGAATCATGCATGGTATGGTGACATGTATGCATGGCTGCATGATATGATATGCAAGGAACATATGCACATGAGGCATGGATATGCATGAATGCTTGATGATGAGTGCATGGTTGTGTATGCACCTATGGCATGATGGGACATGCATGGATGCTTGATGATGAGTGCATGATGGTGTATGCACATATGGTATGATGACATGTGCATGTTTGCAAGGTAAGTTATACTTGGATGCATGAATGATATGTACTTTGTTTGTGATGTCTTGACTGTTCTTTGTGATGCATTGAGTAGTTTAATAGATCCTTTACCTGCTGAGTGGTTGTACTCACCCCTTTTGGGGACTAATATTTCAGATTAGAAAGATGCCGCTCCCTCCGGTCACGCGGGGTACCTTTTACGGCCTTCCTTCTGACGTGGAGGTCGAGTGTTCAGAGATCGATTGTGTTACTATCCCTGGTCTGACTTTTATTCAGGTTCGCGTGCTGGTGATGTATGATGTGGGCCTGGCTGGGGGCCCGGTCATCCATGAGTTCTTGTCGGTCCACGTCTGTCGTGGCGGAGTGATACGAGGGATGTTGCCGCTGCCACCGCCCGATGTGCTAGGATGGGTGTGATGGCCCGCGTGAGGAGTGGGAGCTGACGTTTTTTTGGGATAGCCAACACTTTTAGATGGAGGATGACATGTGATCAGTATAGGGGTCGAGATCTCTTTTGGGTTGTGGCCAAGTTTAGTTGAAAAATCTTGGCTTTTCTTTTTGGTTGTACCGACCCGAGAAATCCGTCATGAAAATATATAAATAAAAGTGTCTCGGCTTTATCTTTTCTTATGATGCGTAGTTGGTGTGCATTGCATTATGGTTATTGGAGGGAGGAATGGTGAGACTTGTTTATGCTTCCGCCAATAAGTTGCGCTAGGACCGTTTTCAAAAAAAAAAAAAAAATGCCTATGGACTACGGTGCTTCTGCTAAGAAATGTAACTAGTATTCATTAGGAGGAGTGATAGGTACCTGTGGCGACCTTAGGTGTTTCGGGGTGCCATAGCAAGTCTTAATACCAGTTCTATGATGAACCTAGGGATGTCACACACCATAACCAATTTACTCGATCAAACACAACCCACTCATGAGAGCTGATCTCTTGCTCACCCAACTTCGGAGAAAGTAGTCAATAACTTATTTAATAAGTTATAGAATAGTTTTTGGAGAAAGTGGTCAATAACTTATTTGAGAAGTTAAAGACTAGCTTCTGAAAGAAGCTTTTGGAAAAAGTAGCCAATAACTTCTTTGAGAGGTTAAAGACTAGCTTCTAGAGAAAGTTAAATGTTGACTTTTCCAGTTAAATGTTGACTTTTCCAGGACATTATAAATAGAGCAAAGAGAGGGTGAGTGGGTTAAGTTAAGAAAGAGAGAGAAAGAGAGAGAAAGAGAGAGAGAACTTCACGGTTACAAAATTATAGTGGCAATTACCTGCGAGCTCTTTTTCGCTCGAGGTGCGTTGGTGGTGTGTCTGAATTAAAGGCTTGACATTTGTGGAGCTCGAACTGAAGAACACCTGAATCAAGTTGTTTTAAGTGTGCTTCGAGAGGTAATCTGTATAACCCCCTTTGATATTCGGATTTTTGATTAACACGCAATTACAATGCCCTTGGAGATAATGTATAGTAGAATTTTATCTTTGCTTCCACTGCGTTTATGTTTATTTAGCCTATACATGTTTCGTAAAATTCCAACAGTGATATCGAGCCAATCCTTAGGCTTTTTCATCCGTTTAATTGATTTTGGTTCATATTTATTTTTACGTTCTAATGGCCAATTTACTTTTGTTAAGAGAATCGCTTACTCTTACATGGCCAATAAAAGTTAACTATTTTATGTGATAAATTTTATCAATTGAACAAAAATTGGAACTAAATCAATTTTGAATAAAAAATCTGTAATTTGCTATATTTTGTGTTTATCTTCTGCAAAATGATTCGCAAATGTGAATCTAGAGGTGACAACGCAACTACCGCTTGGAATCACGCTCGTGAACTTTGTTTCATCGGTTTTGATCTCTTGATGTGGCTTGCGTTGCTCGGCCATGAATTTGATTCAATGCAGAATTTTATTTGTGACTTCTAGAGCTTTAAATTATGAATTTATGGCTTGTAAGGAAGGGTGGTGATCATGGAAAAACTCCTAAATTAATATGATTGATGTATGGATGAATGTATGACGATTACGGGTATTTTTTGGGCTTGTAATTATTAAATGGAGGTTGCGTCCTTCCTTTTATTTTTCATGAAATGTATTTTTAGCATAGTTTAGTAGATCAACTATTAATGTAAATGCTATGAGAGGAGGAGCCATAAAGTTGGAGAGCTCTAAAGGCTCGGTCTTTGAAGGGTTCAAGGATCTAAGAAGAAGTGAAGAGCATGTCTCTATTATTAAAACATTAAAATGGCTAAATGGGCTTCATTGGCTTGAGACCCATTGAGCCATAACTCCATGATCACCACATAGGATAGATATCTATGCATTTGATATCTATTTATTTATTTTGTTTATGTTATTATGCATGTTGAACCAGCTAATGTGCAAAGCAAGACCGTTAATAACGACCCAAACTTCCTTATTAATAATATTAAGTCGAAACGAGTTTCGGACTCGTGGCCTTCCATCGTTGTGGTTTGATCCAACATTATAATGATTTATTGACCAGCTATGGATATATAAGGGTTACTTGCTATTCATAATATTGGACCACTCCATTATGCATGTGATGTTGTGGGGTTAAAGTTAAACGATTTCCAATAATTGTCAGGTGAGGGGATCGTTTGTACTTTCAATACTTGCATGAGATGATGGGTTAGACTTAACTATGATCATGATGCCAATAACTATTAGGTGAGGTTTTCATGGTCTAGAGGCCGAAGTTATGATTGGGACTCGCATATGATGCGTTGAACAAGTTGGTTCACTCACTAAGTTCATAGAACACCAATAACTATCAGGTGAGGTGCGCTTTGGATTGGTGGGACTCCAATCTCCACTAGTAATCTTTACCCAACAAAAGATTACCATTTCCCATTTTAAGGAGTATGGGATTCAAATATAAATTTAGTGGGGAGATCTATTTCATTTAAAGGCCAAAATGAAATAGCTATTTTGAAATGCAACGGCTAACAATACATTTCTTACACAGATATATTAGTACACTAAAAATGGTAACCACAAACCCACTTGCTTCTATACTTGATAAGAATTGTTTGACAGTACCTAATTTCACTGACTGGGTGAGGAATATGAGAAGTGTTCTCAATTAAGAGAAAATCAAGTATGTGCTTAATGAAAAGATGCCGGACTCTTTTCCTCAGGATGGGACCCAAGAGGAGTGTGTCGCTTATGATAAGTGGCATAATGATGAATTAAAAGTTAGGTCATATATGCTTGCTTCAATGAATAATGAATTGCAGAAGAAGTATGAAACTATGGAAAATGCTAGGTTGATCATCTTACACTTAAAGGAATACTTTGATGTGAATAATTGAACCTCTAGGTATGAGATATCTAAGACATTATACCATATGAGGATGGCTGAAGGATCATCCGTTAATGATCATGCTTTGAAAATGATCTGGCACATTGAAGAGTTGGCTAGGCTAAATCTTGTTATGGACAACGAGTTAGCTGTGGATTTAATCCTCCAATCTTTACTCGATTCTTTCTCTAGTTTTGTCTAAAACTTCCACATGCATAAGATGGGGAAAAAAAAAATCTTGCTGAGTTACATAGCATGTTGATAGTTTATGAGAAGGAAATGCACAACACGAGGCCCAATTTAGTGGCTATGGCTAAGGCTTTTTCTTCAAAAAGTAAGACTGTTTTGAAGAAAAACATATGGAAAAAGCCTGTCAAACTTGCTGTGCAATCAAAGCCCATGGTTAAAAAAGGGAAATGTCATTATTGTGGTGTCCTAAGGCACTGGAGGAAGAACTGTAAGAAGTACCTCGTGCACTTGAAGGTCAAGCCTAAGAACTAACCTTATGAAGGTGTAGTGTTTATGCTTATTGAAACTAATCTTATGGCTAGTGTTGAATCCAGCTTATGGGTTCTAGATTTTGCTGCAATTTCACATATTTATATGTCATTGCAGAATCTGGAAATAACCAGGTTACTAGCATGAAATGAAATTGTCCTAACATTTGCCAATGGAGCAAAAGTTGCTGCATTAGTTGTATGGACTTTTCGTTTATGTTTGCCTTCTGGATATGTATTGGTTTTGAAAAATTATTTGCATTATGAGAATACTGTTAGGAACATAATCTCTATACCTTGTTTGAGCAAAGAGAATTATGAATTTTCTTTTGTTAATGATGTATGTTCTATTTATCATAATAGAAGATGTGTTAGTTCTAGCTTCTTAACCAATAATTTCTATACCATTACAATGTCCGGTAATGCGATTATCGATGTCAATAAGCAAAATGGAATTGATATATATGCCATAACTAATAAATGCCCTAGAGATAGTCCAAACTCGAAGTATGTTTGGTATCTCCTAGGTCATATTGGAAAAGATAGAGCTAACAAGTTGAGTAATGATGGATACATTGATCCGTCCATGTTTGAGTCATACTCGACTTGTGAGGCATGTCTTCTAAGAAAATGACCAAAGTGCCATTTGTGGGACATAGTGTGCGAGCCATTGATATATTAGGATTGATACATATAGATGTATGTGGACTAATTAATGAAACTGCTAGATGTGGTTATTCTTACTTCATCACCTTTATTGATGATCAGTCATGGTATGGTTATTTATACTTAATAAAGTATAAATCTGAATCTTTGAAAAGTTCAATGAATTCATAGTTGAAGTTGAGAAACAAACAGGAAAGTGTATTGGCTCTTTGATCGATCGAGGAGGTGAATACCTTAGTCGAGTTCCTTGACTATCTTAAAGACAATGACATTTTATCACAATGGACACCTCTTGAAACTTCAGAGCACAATGGTGTATCTAAATGAAGAAATCACATTTTATTAGATATGGTGAGATCTATGATGAGTTACACCAACTTGCCTATATTCCTTTAGGGATATGCCCTTGAGACAGTTGCATATATACTAAACAAAGTGCCGTCCAAATCTATTTCAACTACTCCATATGAGATATGGTATAGTGGGAAACCAAATCTTAATCATATTAAGATTTGGGGTTGTCCAACTTTCATCAAAAAGCTAAAAAAGGAAAAATGGAGGCTAGATCTGAACAAAGTCGCTCAATTGGATATCCAAAAGAGACTCTTGGATATTATTTCTATTTTCACTCTGACCAAAGAATTTTGGTTAGTAGGCATGCTTCTTTCTTGGAGAATGAGTTCGTTCAAAAATGTGGTGTTGGACGGAAAACAGTCTTACAAGAAGGAAATAATGAAGTACCAAACGATCATGTTTAGATACCAATCTCCGATTCAGGAGAAGCTTCTAATACACAACCTCTTAGGAGGAGTGCAAGAATGTCTCGTCCACCTGCTCGTTATGGATACTTGGTTGAACATATAGAACAATTATTCATTGTGGATGATAATGATCAACCTGGTGATTATAACACTTATAAGGAGGCGATGTCGAACATTGATTCTAGTAAATAGCTAGAAGCTATGAAATCCGAAATAGATTCAATATATTCTAATGATGTTTGGACCTTAGTTGACATGCCTAATGGTATTGTACCAATTGGCTATAAATAGATCTTCAAGAGGAAGATGAATGATGATGGTCACGTTGGAACTTACAAAGCACGTCTAATGGCGAAAGGATATCGTCAAAAAGAATGAATTGATTATGACGAAACTTTCTCACCTGTAGTCATGTTAAAATTCATTCGGATATGTTGGCTATAACTGCACACCTTCATTATGATATATTTCAGATGGATGTCAAAATGGCTTTTCTAAATGATTTATTTGAGGAGGAAATCTATATGGAACAACCGCGGGGTTTTAAATCCAATAATGAAAGTCAAAAGGTGTGTAAGAGATCCATTTATGGACTCAAACAAACCTCCAAAAGTTGGAACATCCATTTTGATGATGTAATCAAATCATTTGGCTTCATAAAAAACCCAGATGAACCTTGTGTATAAAAGAAGGTCAGTGGGAGCGCAATTGTGTTTCTAGTTCTATATGTCGATGATGTACTTTTGATTGGAAATGATGTACTGATGATATCATCGATAAAACTATCCTTATCATAGAAACTTTCCATGAAAGATTTAGGAGAGGCAACTTATGTTTTAGATATCAAGATCTATATAGATAGATCCAGACAATTGATTGGCCTCTCACAGCCTACGTACATAGACAAAGTGTTAACACGTTTTAACATGCAATGTTCCAAAAGAGGATTGTTGCCTTTTAGGCATGGAATCCGTCTTTCCAAGGAAATGTGTCCCAACACTCCTGAAGAAAGAGAGCGAATGGCAAAGATACCTTACGCATCCGCTATTGGAAGCATAATGTATGTTATACTATGTACTGGACCTAATATTGCGCATGTTGTAAGCATTACTAGCAGATATCAGTCTTGTCACACCTCGATTGTGACATCCTGAATTTAAGGTTCTGATCTCGAATGAATAAGTTGGGTTTTTCATCGACGAGCCTATAATCCTTTTTCCTGAGCTGATCACTCACGGGATAACTAGTCTATCAGGTTAAGTCGTTAAGGAATATAAACGCAATAGACTTGAGAATTCGATCAGGAATCGACTACTCGACCATGCTAGTCTGATAGGGTCGTTACAGCACAGATCGATTAGAGATTGGAGATATGTCGATTCGAAAGAGCCATGTGATTAAGTGTGGGTGATTCCATCTAATTGCACAGTTTTTATCGATCGGCACTAGACCGATTTCTCTGTCGTTTTGGTACCCTATGTCCGTATTTGAAATCTAGAGATTTCTATGACAACTGAGAGTCACCAATGTGTCAAAGATGTACGTGTGGCTTGAAAATAATCAACCACGGGTCAATTGTACAACAAATTTCTAAAAGCTACCCAGTAGGTTAGGACGCGCTAAAGTTGTGCCAGATTGAAATTAACTGTAAAATCAAACCTGAATTCAGAAATTGAGAGTTCTGTTATGTCACAAGTCATTTTAGGAGCGTCGACTCATCCTCTGAAGATTTTTCTGCAAATTGAGGTTTTCGGCGAAAAATCAAGATTTGGCGGATTGGATTGGGAAAATCGTTAGGCCCGTTTTTGGTCGCGCTTTCGACATCCAAAATGGTTCAATGGACAAGGAAAAATGTGGAATCAAGTGAAGACACCTTGGTTGGATTTGTGGGCTTCAATTTGGATTGATTGGATAAGAAATTGAATGAAATTGAAGTATAAGTGCACAAAATTCGTATGCCATGGGGGACATCACATTTTGGACCTATTGACAAGCTTGTTGAGGAAGATTGGGGTGAGAGAGAGCTGCTGTAGGGGCTGATGACTAGTTGGGGCAAGAGAGAGGAGAGAGACATGTGTTGAGCCCTTAGAAGCCACCAAGGGGACTCCTCTCTTCAGCCACTTCATCTTCTTCCTTTGGCTTTGCTTTCTCTATGTTTGGTCTGTTCATGAGCTCCAAAAACCAGCAGAAATCAGCCAGCTTCTCCCCTCCTCAGTCACACACCCGCCGAAGCCCGAATAGCCACCATTTGCGCCGCCCGAGGTTGATCGTCCGTTATCCATTGTCCTGGCACCCAGCTGCTGTTCCGCGCCCCCTCTCACTTCTAGCTGTTGTCCTGAAGACCTTAGGCCATCATCGAAGTTCCCTTTGTCGCCGTGAAGCCCCGCCATAGCTCCGTCGCGGCAGCTTGCTGTCCCACCTAGTCTGTTTTAGCCCCAATCAGCCGCCGATTCAGCTCATGCAATCCAAGATTAGAACCAAAGCTTCAACTTCGGGCTGAGCCTTCGTGAGGCTTTTCTGGGCCCTTCCCGGCCTCGCTTGGTGTCGCCGCTAGGAGGTTTGTCGCCCGCCTTGGCGTCGCCGTCGCCGTGGACTCACCGGACCGCTAAACTGGTGACTTTGCTCACTAAACCTTACTTAGTAGGTTAATTATGATTAAGGATTGTTTAGATTAGCTTAAGTATGGATTAGTGATAAGCTATAATGGTTAGATTAGCTTTAGAATGGATTAGTGTAAGCTAATTAGTGAGATTTGCACCGTTGATGATGGATTAGTCGAATTTAGTGGAATTCCTACAGTTCTGGTTTCTGGACCATCGCCATTTGCCATTTTTATAGATCGAAATGGCTTACGAATTTGAGGTTCATGTCAATAAATGTTATAGACATTCTCAGCTACAACATATATTTTTCTCAAGATTTTTAGGGACTTAAAAGAATGAGATATTAGCTCCATCATTTTCAAATAGAACCTCAGTTTTTGCTGGAATTGGTGACCTGTTAGGATTCTAGGGGTTTTTATCAACTCTTAGGGTTAGAATTTAAAAAAAATTTCCTTACAAAAGTTGTTTTTCACCTCTTCTAGTTTAACATACTCAAATTTCAAATCAAACGGACATGTTTTGGACCTTGAACCAAACTGATTTCGGAAAATAGACTTTTTGAAAAACGGACACAGTTTTTGTACAGGATTGAACAATTTACTGGGCCGAATTTAGAAGGATTTGGGTTAAGGTGTCTGCATGAAAAATGTTCATTTATGTGTCCTTTACAACAAATTCAAATTGGAGAATTTTCTGAGCTCGTTCGGGTAGGTTTCTGGAATTAAACTTGGAAACGCGCAAGTGGCCCGGTTTCTACCAATTAGGACTGGTTACGGTTTGTGGGTGATCTTGACGTTGTGCTTGCTAAATAAGGTGTATTTAGTGATGTGGTGAATTTGTGGCATGCTGAGAACTTATGTGTGAGGTCATGAGATGGGTTGTTCTATGTTGGTGGGTTTGTGACATGCCTAGAGATCATGCTTGATGATCGTGTGAAGGTTAAGAGACCCGTCCCTGGCGTGTGTCGGTGGACATTAAAAGTTATGAGAACCGTCCCCGGTGTGTGTCGGTGGATGTTAAAAGTTAAGAGGACCCTTCCCCGGCGTGTGTCGGTGGATAGTATTTCTTCCCCGACATGTGTCGGTGGATTTTTTCCTTTTCCGGCGTGTGTCGGTAGTTATTATTTTTTCCCGACATGTGTCGAAAAAACTGCTCATGTGGGTAGTATTAATTTAATTAATTGGAACGCATGTTGAGTTGAGTTGATGGACCGGCGTGTATCGATAATTCTTACTTTGATGTGTATTGGTAGCTCTTGCTCGTGGGAGCAGTGATTAAATTGCGATTCTTGCTCGTGTGAGTAATGATTGGTTGGACGTTCCAAATTGGTGTGTGAGTTTGCTATATACATAGATATGGTTGTGATAAGAATTGTGTTGACCTGCAGGAAAGAACTGAGGCCAGGGTAAGCCTCTGTGATTATATGATTGTGTGATTAAGATGTCTTAGGCGTATTACTCTCCTAATCGGGGTTTAGAGCGTGAACTCGTTGAGATTTATATCTCACCCCGTCGTGGGCTTCATTTTTCAGGACCGTAAGGTGGAAGACCTGGAGCCGAGTTGAGAGGATCTGAAGTATAGGTCAGATAGGACAGTTTCTTTTGAGAGTCAATCATTTGAAGTCTTGTGACTGTAGACTTTTGTATTTGACTCGGAATGTATTTAAAAGCATGTTTTGTTTAAAAGTCTATTGTCCTCTTTTTCTATCCCAAGATAGTTACTGTCAAGGGATTTGTTATTCGCTTCCACATGTGCAATAAAATGAAAGGGTCGGCGACTCGTCCTTGGAAGTCACAAAATTTTATTGACCACCGAGGGATGGGCACACGATCGAGGATCGGGGCGTGACTCCGATCTTGAGCGCGTGTCCATCCCTCGGTGGTCGATTATATTGCGACGTCCTAAGACGCATCGCCGACCCATTCATTTTAATGCACATGCGGAAGCAATTAAATAAATCCCTAGACAACACAAATATCGATAGAAAAGCAAGGCCACAAATTGTTAAAACCACAACACACTTATATACATATCAGACCAAGTCATATACAATACTAGTCTATTGTGGCATCCCGGAAATTCAAAACCGAGCCTTAAGGTGTGTTAAATGTCTTTAATTAGGTGATAGAATTTTATGGCTTATGCTTTAGCCAATTTGTCTTTTGATTTGATGAATTTTGCTTGTGATTGTGGAAATTCAAATTTAATAGATTAATGCTTGGCCATATGATTTAAATTTCAATAATTAAAATATCCCAAGGTTTTGGCCAAGATGAAAGTTGAATTTAGAAATATTTATAAAAAGGAATTCAAAAAAAAAAAAGAAGAAGAGAAAATAGGGTTATTTTCGAAATGGGCCTTGGACCCATTAGCCTAGAGCTTGGTGGGCCAAGCTAGTCGGCCCATTGGGCCCAAGAGGGAGTTCGACCAGCCCAAGAAGGAGTGGCCGGTTGGGCCTAAGCCCAAGCCCATTAACCCAAATCAAATTTCAAAAATAGAAATGACAAGTGGCCAAGGGAAGAGCATGCATTGGTGAGTCATTAGGCAAGTAATCATGAGCTTTAGGGGAGTATAAGAGGGATGAGGAGAGAGAGATGGCCGGTTCTTTGCTTCATTTTGGCCGAGAAAGGTGAGAGAGAGAGAGAGAGAGTGTTCGAGAAAGGGGAGAGACCGAGAGAGAGGAGGTGGAGCCGAGAGTTGCCGCCGCCGTGTCGACCGCCGTCGCCGCCTTGTGCTTGCTGTTCGTTCATTTTGGAGGCAAGTGGGGGGTCCTTTACTTCTCTTGCATGTCTGTTTTGATGGTTGCATGTTCGGTTTTAGGGGTGATTTGGGCGAAATACCGAAGTAAGGGTTGAATGTGTTCATGTTATGTGGCTGTTTCCGTTCGGTTGGTGGTAGACAGTATCTTATTCGAGCTTGCATGTGTACTTGGAGTGCGATTTTGGCTTCGGTGTCTTCATGGAACTTGAAGCTAACATCTTGTAGTATGACATACTCGAATTTCATGGAAAACGATGGTGATATGTGGGGTCAAAAGCTCTGTTATACGGAGACTTAGATCTACGAAATTTTCACTGACCTTTTGTTGATTTCTTGGTTGCATGTTGATTTCTGTTGGAGATCTCACTTTGTTGTCTTCTTGAAAGTTGTAGGAAACACCTTAAGCTACAACATACTCGAATATGAGGCAAAAAGAACAAGTATAACTTGGTGAATCGGTTAGATCTTGGAGATGGTTGATTCTGGTGAGGTGTACCGAGACACCCGAGACTTCATGGGTTAAAATGGTGACCATAATCTGGTTATTTGACCTAGATCCCCACATTAAAATTGTAAAGGACACATTGTTACATAACATACTTAAATTTCAGGAGAAACGAAAGAGATTTGATGGGTCAAACCTAAGTTTTTCGGTGATGTACGTTCTGGACGAAACGGTAGAGGTTCCAGAAGCTTCGTGGAGTTATATAAATTAATCTATAAAGAATTTGGCTTAGAGTTCTGCATGAAAAATGCACGAAAATGTGTTGGCTATCATCCTGTAAAATTTGGGAATTTTCGGAGGTCATATGAGTATTTTAATTGAATTAATTCGAAAACTGTGCAATCTGGCCATGATCCGAATGTTGTGTGTATTTTGTGGAAATTTGGGAAATTATGTAAAATGCAAATTAGCCATGGATTTTATGTGAAATTTGATTCTAATTGTTTGTTTAACGATTGATTGAAGATTATGATTTTTGGAAAATCATAAATATTAAATATAATATTTATTTATGAAAATAAATAAATATAATAATATAATAATAAAATAATAAAATAATAAAATAATAATAAAATAAAAGGTGGATTATTTTATTGGCCATGAGTCCTATGGAATTATGATGCATTGCTATATGACAGTGATGCATGTATGATCATGAATTATGATGCATTGCTATATGACATTGATGCATGTATGATCATGAATTATGATGTATTGTTATATGGCACAGATGTATGAATGATCATGAATTATGATGCATTGCTATATGACACTGATGCATGTATGATCATGAATTATGATGTATTGTTATATGGCACGATGTATGAATGATCATGAATTATGATGCATTGCTATATGACATTGATGCATGTATGATCATGAATTATGATGTATTGTTATATGGCATTGATGTATGAATGATCATGAATTGTGATGCATGTATGAAAATCATATGCCATGAAATAACAAGATGAAAAGGATGATAAAAAGTGGAAAATGGTATGTGAGTAAGAGGTTGTGGCGAAGGATGATATCTGGTGGCCGAGTGGCATAATTCCAGAGATTCCCTGGGAGTTTCGGGATGCCGGAATGTGGGGGGCCGGAAGCCTGTCGGAGGTTTCGCCCGAAGGGAGTGACTCGCGATGCCAGGATTAGGGTGCGAGATCCCGGTTAGAAGGGTAAAGGCCGGAAGCCCGTCGGAGGTTTCGCCCGAAGGGAATGCCTCGTGATGCTAGTTGAGATGCGAGATGCCCGGAATGTGGGGGGCCGGAAGCCCAGTGGCCATGAGATGGCTGGGATACTGGGATCCCTGTCGGAGGTTTCTGCCCAAAGGGATGGTGATGATGGTGAATTTGATGATTTGAGAAAAGATAATGTGGGGATCAATTGATAAATGAAAGTGGAAATTGATCTATGATGATGATGATGTGATATGCATGGTGATGCATGGTTAATGATGATATGATGTGATATACATGGTGATGCATGGCTAATGATGATATGATGTGATATGCATGGTGATGCATGGCTAATGACGATGTGATATGCACGGTGATGCATGGCTAATGATGATGTGATATGCATGGTGATGCATGGCTAATGATGATATGATGTGATATGCATGGTGATGCATGGCTAATGACGATGTGATATGCATGGTGATGCATGGCTAATGACGATGTGATATGCATGGTGATGCATGGCTAATGATGATGTGATATGCATGGTGATGCATGGCTAATGATGATGTGATATGCATGGTGATGCATGGCTAATGATGATGTGATATGCATGGTGATGCATGGCTAATGATGATGTGATATGCATGGTGATGCATGGCTAATGATGATATGATGTGATATGCATGGTGATGCATGGCTAATGATGATGTGATATGCACGGTGATGCATGGCTAATGATGATGTGATATGCATGGTGATGCATGGTTAATGATGATGTGATGATAATGATATATGAGATGCCATGATGATGATATATATGCTATGATGATGCATGAATACGCTTGACATCAAAAAGGTAAGCAATGCCTGTGTTGTATGATGGTATGCATGGTGCACTGAGTTGATATTGGATTTCCCTATCTGCTGAGTGGTTGTACTCACCCCTTTTGGGGATAACATTTCAGATTAGCACTATGCCGCTACCTGCTGTTGGGGTATTTTACGGTCTACCGTCTGATGTTGAGGTGGAGTGTACGGAGATAGATTGTCCCTCTGTGCCCGGATTAACGTTTATCCGAGTGCGATGCTTAGTTATGTATGATATTGGCCTGGCTGAGGGCCTTGTCATACAAGAGTTCATTTCTGTTCACGTCCGTCGAGATGGTGCTATGCGAGGGATGCTGCCGCCGCCACCACCTGATGCACCGGGTTGGGTGTGAGACTCACGCGCGATGAGTAGGAGCCGAGCTTTTGATGTAGATAATCGACACTTTTGATGGGAGCTTGTGCGCTTGATGTAGAGGGTTGATAGTTTCTTTTTGAGATTTTAGGCAGGACATGGCAGAGTCCTCGCTTTTCTTGTTTTGTATCGACCCGAGAAAGGAGGAGTCCCATCTTAAAAGAATATGTAAATAAAGTGTCGATGTTCGTATATAAAATCCTGATGTGTAGCTGGTGTGTATTTGTATCATGGTTAGTAAGGGGAGAGATGGAGATGTGTAATTAGCTTCCGCTATGAGTCGCGCTGGGACCGCTTTGAAAAAAAAAAAAATGCCCGTGATTAACGGTGCTTGTTTTAAGTATAAGATAAGGCAAATAGGAGAATAAAGTGTAACACCGGCGCTGGTGACGACCTGCGAAGGGTTTGGGGTGTCACAGCCGCGCTTTTTGGTATCAAAGCGAATGATTATAGGTGGAGTGATAAAGAGCCTCATTTGGAATTGAGGAACATGATGACAATACACACCATAGGGTCTAAAACGAAATAATTGAATAACGGGTGATGAGAATTCACTCGTAGATCCCCAGTAGTCTGTCTTGAATTTCCAGTAACATGTATATGTTACTTATATGATAGTAGTAATTGCTTTGAGTGGAGGCAGTGAGTCTCAGATTATTCCTGAGGCAATGCTTGGAAATTGCAGGAGAGTCATGGTGCGAGCTGGAAGTGCTCATCCATCGAGGGCTGAAGCCTCTGCTGCAAGGGCTGAACCCCGAATGGAAGATATCCTGCGAGGCATTAGCCAATATTGGAAATCGATGGAGAGGCGGCGCGAACAACGCCCGGAGCGAACGCCGTACTCAAGGACTAGTGGAGCAGTTTTAAAGCTGAAGCCACTTAAGTTTAATGGAATGGGAAGTCCGAGGAGGCGAGCAATGGATTGATGGAATGGAACGAATTTTCCTGTTGGACTGCACTAATCTTTGAGAAAATAGTCTTAGCGAGTACCAATTGGAGGGAAATGCGAAGTTTTGGTGGAGAGCTTCGAAGGATATAATCTTTCCACCAGTGCGATGTTAGTGGGAAGAGTTTGTTAGAGCTTTTAATAGGAAGCATTTTCTCTGACTGTGCTAAGGATAGGAAGATTACTGAATTTGTTCAGCTAGAACAAAAGGGGTTGACTGTAGATCAGTATGAGGCTAGATTTTCTGAATTGTCTAGATATGCTCCTAGATTGATTGAGGATCAGGAGGAGAAGGCTAAGAGATTCCTGAAAGGGCTGAGGACTGACATTAGAAAGCAGTTGGTGCCTTTGAACATAAGAGATTATAATGAGATTTATGAAAGGGCGCAGTTAGTGGAGCAGGAGTTGTTGAGGGAAAGGTCGGAATTTAAGAAACCGTTTAATTTTAGTGATGTGAAAAAGGGGAAGAGGCCTTATTCTGGTCAAGGTCAGACCTGGAATGTGAAGAAGAAGGGAAATTTTGGAAATTTTGGAGGAACAAGGAGTGGTCTGAACATAGGGAAAGCACCCTATCGGCTGGACAACGAAATGTTTTGGTTTGTGGACAAGTGGGACATCTTAGGAGGAATTGCCCGCGAGAGAGGTCGCAAGTGAGTGTTGGCTCGGTGCGACGGGGATATCGAGTCTTTGTTAGGTCAAATCCGCAAGGAAATCCTCAGAGACCACCTGCACAAGGAAGGGTGTATGCGATCACCCAGGAGGAAGCGGAAGCTTCCAAGGATGTTATTTCAGGTACGATTCTCATTAATGGCGAAAAGGCATATGTATTGTTTGACACGGGTGCAACGCATTCGTTTGTGTCTGAAAGATATAGATGTTTGAATAAGATAGAAGTTATGCCGCTTGAGACGCCTCTTTGTGTTTCCACGCCTTTAAAGGATATGGTATTGTCTACGCTGGTGTGTGAAAATTGTAAGATCTCAATGGGAGGAAAGGATATGGAAATAGACTTGGTTGTAATGGCTATGTATGATTTTGATGTTATTATAGGAATGGATTGGCTTCATAAGTATCGAGCTAGAATGGATTGTTATAGAAGAGTGGTGCAATTTGCTTTACCTGATCAGTCTAGTTGTGAATTTTTAGGAGGTCAAACCCATTTTCCTGTAGCTCTTATTTCGGCAGTAGAAGCATGTAAGTTACTTGACGAAGGATGTCAAGGGTACCTAGCCATAGTTAGAGATTATGCAAGGGAGGAGCCTAATCTCGAGGAAGTTCGTGTAGTTAACGAATTTCAAGATGTATTTCCTGAGGAATTGCCTGAATTATCACCAGAGCGGGAGATTGAATTTGAAATTGAATTAATACCTGGAACAGGACCAATATCAAAAGCTCCATATAGGATGGCTTTAGTTGAATTGAAGGAGTTGAAAGTGCAACTGCAAGAATTGCTTGATAAAGGATTTATTAGACCAAGTGCTTCACCTTGGGGTGCACCGGTCTTGTTTGTGAAAAAGAAGGATGGGTCAATGCGCTTGTGTATTGACTATAGGCAGTTGAATCAAGTGACCATTAAGAATAAATATCCTTTGCCTAGAATTGATGATTTATTTGATCAACTTCGGGAAGTTCGGTTTTTCTAAGATTGATTTGAGATCGGGATATCATCGTTGAGAATTAAGAAGGAGGACATTCCTAAGACTGCGTTTAGAACTCGTTATGGGCATTATGAGTTCCTTGTTATGCCATTTGGATTGACTAACGCCCTGCTGCATTTATGGATTTGATGAATAGAATATTTCAGCCTTATTTAGACCAGTTTGTGATTGTCTTTATTGATGATATTCTGGTGTATTCGAAAGGGCCTAAAGAGCATGAGCAGCATTTGAGAGTAGTTTTGCAGACTACGAGAGAGCATAAGTTGTATGCTAAGTTCGGTAAGTGTGAATTCTGGTTGGATCGGATAGTATTTTTAGGACATGTGGTGTCGGGGAAAAGGAATTGCGGAGACCCGGCAAAAGTAGAAATGGTAGTGAATTGGCCGAGACCGACAACACCTGCGAGATACGAAGTTTCTTAGGATTGGCTGGTTATTATAGGAGATTCATTGAAGGATTTTCAAGGCTAGCAGGACCTTTAACTAAGTTGACCCGAAAGAATGTGAAGTTTGAGTGGAATGGAGAATGTGAAAGGAGTTTCCAGGAGCTCAAAAGGAAATTGACTTCGGCTCCAATTCGACTATACCTCTTGGACTCGATGGTTTCACGGTGTATAGTGATGCATCTCACAAAGGACTAGGATGTGTGTTGATGCAGCATGGCAAGGTTGTAGCCTATGCATCCAGACAATTGAAACCTCATGAGCTAAATTACCCGACGCATGATTTAGAGCTAGCAGCTATAGTGTTTGCCTTGAAGATATGGAGACACTATTTGTATGAGGAATTAAGAAAGGAAATTCTGTCGGAGGCACATAAGAGTAATTATAGTATCCACCCAGGTAGTACAAAGATGTACAGAAATTTGCGTCAGCAATTTTGGTGGAATGGTATGAAGGCAGATACGGCTAAGTACGTTTCTCAATGTTTGACATGTCAGCAAGTAAAAGCAGAGCATCGAAAACCCGCAGGACTTTTGAGACCATTAGACATTCCTGAATGGAAATGGGAACATATAACGATGGACTTTGTGCAAGGATTGCCAAGGACATCAAGTAGTCATGATTCAATTTGGGTTATAGTGGATCGTGTGACTAAGTCGGCGCATTTCTTAGCGATTCGTATGGACTACCCAATGGATAAGTATGCGGACATGTATGTAAGTCAAGTGGTACGCTTACATGGTGTTCCAGTAACCATTACCTCAGATCGAGATTCGAGGTTTACTTCGAATTTTTGGAAAAGTCTTCAAATAGCGTTAGGATCTAAGCTTCAGTTTAGTACAACTTTTCATCCCCAGACAGATGGTCAATCGGAAAGAGTAATCCAGATATTAGAGGATATGTTAAGGGCTTGTGCAATCGATTTCAAAGGAAATTGGGATGAGAGATTGCATTTGGTAGAATTCGCCTATAACAATAGCTTTCAGAAGAGTATAGGTATGTCACCTTATGAAGCATTATATGGAAGGAGATGTAGGACTCCTGTTTGTTGGAATGAAGTAGGTGAAAGGAAATTGACAGGACCTGAAATGGTACAAGTTACCACTGAGGCTGTTGATATTATCAGGGAAAGGCTTAGAGCAGCTCAGAGTAGACAGAAGGGTTACGCAAATAGACGTAGGAGGCCTTTGGAATTTAGTGAAGGAGATCATGTATTCCTTAAGGTATCTCCAATGAAAGGAATATCTCGATTTGGGAAGAAGGGTAAGTTAAGCCCCAGATTTGTAGGACCTTTTGAGATACTTGAGAAAATAGGAGAAGTGGCTTATCGTTTAGCGTTACCTCCTAAGTTAGGAAATCTGCACGATGTGTTTCATGTATCGATGTTGAGGAAGTATCAGCCGGATTCTGGTCATATACTCGATCATGAAGCCATCAAAATGGATGAGAAAGTGAGGTATATTGAAGAGCCTGTGCAGATATTAGATCGAAAGGAGCAAATTCTTAGGACCAAAAAGATCCCATTGGTTAAGGTGTTATGGCGACATCATGATGTGGAGGAAGCCACATGGGAAAGTGAGGATCGGATGAGGGAAAAGTACCCTTATTTATTTCAAGAAGGCGCGAGTAGTGCTTGAATTTCGAGGACGAAATTCTCTAAGGAGGGGAGAATTGTGGCATCCCGGAAATTCAAAGCCGAGCCTTAAGGTGTGTTAAATGTCTTTAATTAGGTGATAGAATTTTATGGCTTATGCTTTAGCCAATTTGTCTTTTGATTTGATGAATTTTGCTTGTGATTGTGGAAATTCAAATTTAATAGATTAATGCTTGGCCATATGATTTAAATTTCAATAAATAAAATATCCCAAGGTTTTGGCCAAGATGAAATTTGAATTTAGAAATATTTATAAAAAGGAATTCAAAAAAAAAAAAAAAGAAGAGAAAATAGGGTTATTTTCGAAATGGGCCTTGGACCCATTAGCCTAGAGCTTGGTGGGCCAAGCTAGTCGGCCCATTGGGCCCAAGAGGGGAGTTCGACCAGCCCAAGAAGGAGTGGCCGGTTGGGCCTAAGCCCAAGCCCATTAACCCAAATCAAATTTCAAAAATAGAAATGACAAGTGGCCAAGGGAAGAGCATGCATTGGTGAGTCATTAGGCAAGTAATCATGAGCTTTAGGGGAGTATAAGAGGGATGAGGAGAGAGAGATGGCCGGTTCTTTGCTTCATTTTGGCCGAGAAAGGTGAGAGACAGAGAGAGAGAGTGTTCGAGAAAGGGGAGAGACCGAGAGAGAGGAGGTGGAGCCGAGAGTTGCCGCCGCCGTGTCTCGCCGTCGCCGCCTTGTGCTTGCTGTTCGTTCATTTTGGAGGCAAGTGGGGGGTCCTTTACTTCTCTTGCATGTCTGTTTTCTTGGTTGCATGTTCGGTTTTAGGGGTGATTTGGGCGAAATACCGAAGTAAGGGTTGAATGTGTTCATGTTATGTGGCTGTTTCCGTTCGGTTGGTGGTAGACAGTATCTTATTCGAGCTTGCATGTGTACTTGGAGTGCGATTTTGGCTTCTGTGTCTTCATGGAACTTGAAGCTAACATCTTGTAGTATGACATACTCGAATTTCATGGAAAACGATGGTGATATGTGGGGTCAAAAGCTCTGTTATACGGAGACTTAGATCTACGAAATTTTCACTGACCTTTTGTTGATTTCTTGGTTGCATGTTGATTTCTGTTGGAGATCTCACTTTGTTGTCTTCTTGAAAGTTGTAGGAAACACCTTAAGCTACAACATACTCGAATATGAGGCAAAAAGAACAAGTATAACTTGGTGAATCGGTTAGATCTTGGAGATGGTTGATTCTGGTGAGGTGTACCGAGACACCCGAGACTTCATGGGTTAAAATGGTGACCATAATCTGGTTATTTGACCTAGATCCCCACATTAAAATTGTAAAGGACACATTGTTACATAACATACTTAAATTTCAGGAGAAACGAAAGAGATTTGATGGGTCAAACCTAAGTTTTTCGGTGATGTACGTTCTGGACGAAACGGTAGAGGTTCCAGAAGCTTCGTGGAGTTATATAAATTAATCTATAAAGAATTTGGCTTATAGTTCTGCATGAAAAATGCACGAAAATGTGTTGGCTATCATCCTGTAAAATTTGGGAATTTTCGGAGGTCATATGAGTATTTTAATTGAATTAATTCGAAAACTGTGCAATCTGGCCATGATCCGAATGTTGTGTGTATTTTGTGGAAATTTGGGAAATTATGTAAAATGCAAATTAGCCATGGATTTTATGTGAAATTTGATTCTAATTGTTTGTTTAACGATTGATTGAAGATTATGATTTTTGGAAAATCATAAATATTAAATATAATATTTATTTATGAAAATAAATAAATATAATAATATAATAATATAATAATAAAATAATAAAATAATAATAAAATAAAAGGTGGATTATTTTATTGGCCATGAGTCCTATGGAATTATGATGCATTGCTATATGACATTGATGCATGTATGATCATGAATTATGATGCATTGCTATATGACATTGATGCATGTATGATCATGAATTATGATGTATTGTTATATGGCACTGATGTATGAATGATCATGAATTATGATGCATTGCTATATGACACGATGCATGTATGATCATGAATTATGATGTATTGTTATATGGCACGATGTATGAATGATCATGAATTATGATGCATTGCTATATGACATTGATGCATGTATGATCATGAATTATGATGTATTGTTATATGGCATTGATGTATGAATGATCATGAATTGTGATGCATGTATGAAAATCATATGCCATGAAATAACAAGATGAAAAGGATGATAAAAAGTGGAAAATGGTATGTGAGTAAGAGGTTGTGGCGAAGGATGATATCCGGTGGCCGAGTGGCATAATTCGAGAGATTCCACAGGAGTTTCGTGGATGCCCGGAATGTGGGGGCGGAAGCCTGTCGGAGGTTTACGCCGAAGGGAGTGACTCGCGATGCCGGGATTAGGGTGCGAGATCCCGGTTAGAAGGGTAAAGGCCGGAAGCCCTGTCGGAGGTTTCGCCCGAAGGGAATGCCTCGTGATGCTAGTTGAGATGCGAGATGCCCGGAATGTGGGGGGGCCGGAAGCCCGGTGGCCATGAGATGGCTGGGATCTTTGGGATCCTGTCGGAGGTTTCGCCCGCGAAGGGATGGTGATGATGGTGAATTTGATGATTTGAGAAAAGATAATGTGGGGATCAATTGATAAATGAAAGTGGAAATTGATCTATGATGATGATGATGTGATATGCATGGTGATGCATGGTTAATGATGATATGATGTGATATGCATGGTGATGCATGGCTAATGATGATATGATGTGGTATGCATGGTGATGCATGGCTAATGACGATGTGATATGCACGGTGATGCATGGCTAATGATGATGTGATATGCATGGTGATGCATGGCTAATGATGATATGATGTGATATGCATGGTGATGCATGGCTAATGACGATGTGATATGCATGGTGATGCATGGCTAATGATGATGTGATATGCATGGTGATGCATGGCTAATGATGATGTGATATGCATGGTGATGCATGGCTAATGATGATATGATGTGATATGCATGGTGATGCATGGCTAATGATGATGTGATATGCACGGTGATGCATGGCTAATGATGATGTGATATGCATGGTGATGCATGGTTAATGATGATGTGATGATAATGATATATGAGATGCCATGATGATGATATATATGCTATGATGATGCATGAATACGCTTGACATCAAAAAGGTAAGCAATGCTGCGTTGTATGATGGTATGCATGGTGCCTTTGAGTTGATATTGGATTTCCCTATCTCATTTGAGTGGTTGTACTCACCCCTTTTGGGGATAACATTTCAGATTAGCACTATGCCGCTACCTGCTGTTTCGCGTGGGGTATTTTACGGTCTATCGTCTGATGTTGAGGTGGAGTGTACGGAGATAGATTGTCCCTCTGTGCCCGGATTGACGTTTATCCGAGTGCGATGCTTAGTTATGTATGATATCGGCCTGGCTGAGGGCCCTGTCATACAAGAGTTCATTTCTGTTCACGTCCGTCGAGATGGTGCTATGCGAGGGATGCTGCCGCCGCCACCACCTGATGCACCGGGTTGGGTGTGAGACTCACGCGCGATGAGTAGGAGCCGAGCTTTTGATGTAGATAATCGACACTTTTGATGGGAGCTTGTGCGCTTGATGTAGAGGGTTGATAGTTTCTTTTTTTGAGATTTTAGGCGGGACATGGCGAGTCCCGCTTTTCTTGTTTTGTATCGACCCGAGAAAGGAGGAGTCCCATCTTAAAAGAATATGTAAATAAAGTGTCGATGTTCGTATATAAAATCCCGATGTGTAGCTGGTGTGTATTTGTATCATGGTTAGTAAGGGGAGAGATGGAGATGTGTAATTAGCTTCCGCTATGAGTCGCTTATTTGGGACCGCTTTGAAAAAAAAAAAAAATGCCCGTGATTAACGGTGCTTGTTTTAAGTATAAGATAAGGCAAATAGGAGAATAAAGTGTAACACCGGCGCTGGTGACGACTTGCGAAGGGTTCGCGGTGTCACATCTATATATATACAAGCCTGCAAAAGGTAGAGGGCTACAGATCCTCTAAACATTTGAACCCTCAATTGAGGGCTCTGAGGTCTCGAGCTCCGGGGAACTAGGGTCTACCACTGAACCACCGGGAGGGTCAGCTGTACCCTGGCCAAAAGCGATCTCTAACACCGATAGAGGAATCTCAAATTCCGGTAGAAGTCCTTCTCTGGGTCCATCTCGCTCGTAACGATACCACGATCTGAATTGATTGGGCACCCTCCGAGATAGGCCTGCATCAACCTAGATAGTGGATCTCACGAGTTTGTAGACCCAGTCTCCTTGGCTCCCGGGGATGGGAATCTGAGAGATCTGTTTGGTGATCTTGTTCGGTTGGCCGAACCGCTCGGGAGGAATAGTCATCTAAGGACCTGTAAATGTTAGCCCACAATGGGGTGAGATGATATCTTAGCAAGTTCATCCCCTAAACTCCGACTAGGAAGGAAATACACCTAAAAGCTGCTTAAGCACACACAAGATAGCGGACTTATCTTTGCCTTAGTTCCTTCTTGCAAGTCAGTACAGTTCATAAACTCAACCAATCCACTCAATTCAAATCGAACCATTGATCAATCAGCCAATCAGCTCAAGTCCATACCAACAATACTATTTATTCATTTAATACCATATATCCATCATCTGATACTACCACTATTCATAACAGTTGCAATATATGGTCTTAGCTTGCTCAAGCTGATATTTAGATAGATAGCTCATTCAAGCTAATAATTATATAGATCATGCTCACTCAAACTGATAAAACGATTTTAGCTCACTTAAGCTGATAAATATATTGATTGTGCTCGCTCAAGCTAATAAAACGATCATAAGGGAGATATATATATATATATATATATATATATATATATATATTTATATAAGACCGTTTTGTATGATTATTTTTATGAAAGTAGACAAATGTTTGAAATGCTGTTCTATATTGGAAGAGAATAATAGAACATCATCTATATAAACTATGATGTAATAAGGATTGAAAATCTCGTTCATAATTCTTTGGAATTTGAAGGGGCATTTTGGAGACCGAATGGCATAACATTCCATTCATATTGGCCAAAAGGGACTATAAAGGATGTCTTGTATTTATCCTTTTCACTAACCTGTATTTGCCAAAATCCTGACTTCATGTCAAATTTTGAAAATATTTTTGATCTACAAAGTTTGTTTAGCAAATCTTTTTTATTGGGTATTGGATATCTTATCCACCTAAGGACTGTATTAAGAGGTTTATAATTAATAACTAACATGGGAACTCCTCTTTCAAGTTCAACATTTTTATTGACATAAAAAGCAAAATAACTCCATGGTGATTGGCTTTTTCTTATAAGTTTTTTATTCAAGAGATCTTGTATTTCTGCTTGACAGAATTTCAAAACTTCTTGATTCATTTGTGTTGGGCGAGCTTTGGTAGGTATTTTGTTTTCAGAAAAATCTTGTTCATAAGGTAAATCAACGATATGCTTCTTTCTTTCCCAAAAGGCATTGGGTAGAGTGGAGCATATAGTTTTTTCTATGTGTTTTTGAAGGGAAGCTGTTTTTTCTATGATGTTTGGTTTTATAAGATTTTCTTCTATTCTTTTGAATTCTAAATCTTCTTTTAAGAATTCAAGTTGGTTTTCTTTGTTTTTTTATAAGGCAATTTATTTCTGAAATAGAATGTTCTTGTAAAATATTTAGGCTTCTCTTCTATGGTTTTGTTATGAAATTGAAGGTGATTTTTTTGTTTAGAGCATGGGTTTCAATGCCTTCGTTAGTAACTGTAAAATGTTGGATTAATTGTATGAAATGTGTTCCAAGAATTACCTGTTGCCTCATATTTTCAACTAAAAGAAAAGATGTTTTGTAAGACATTTGATCTTTTATTATTAAGGCTTCGGTAATTTGTATTGGATATTAAGTTTATCACCGAGGCTGATTTTAGAGATTCGGAAGTTTTATCAAAGTATATTGTTGGAACAAGACCTTCTTTGATACAATTGAGATTAGCTCTCGTACCAAAGAGTGCTGTTGTTTCAATAATAAACTCATTGTTGATTTTTATCATAATATTTATTATCCATTTCCTGGATGTTATTTCTGTTAATAACATAAGAAAGGTTGGGTCCGAAGTATTTGATGTATTGGTGATTTCGTTTTGGTTTTTTAATTTTGTCTTTCCTTTTATGACAAGAGATTTGATGTTAGAAATCTCTTATTTCATTTCTAACCGTGTTGCTTTCAATGCTTGAATTTCTAATTTTTGTTGTTTTATTTCATTTTGGAGGTCATTCATATTAACGGGTCTAGACCGAGGTTTCTTGTTTCTATTCAAAATGTCTTTTAGGAGGTCATTCATATTAACGGGTCTAGGCGAGGTTTCTTGTTTCTATTCAAAATGTCTTTTAAACTGTAGGAAGTATTGGGTTTGGAGGTAATATTCAAGGAAGAATGTAGTCTATCTAGGTATTCTTTCTTGGCTTCCGGGTCGTGATCTTATCGGCGGTGCTAAGGAGAAATTCTTCTTCTTTTGTTAACTTGTTTATTTCAAGAACGGGTTTTTCTGGAGAGGCGTCTTCATAATCGAGTCGAAGAGGAATCTATTTCATTAATCGAAGACCTTCTTCCTCAAGAAATTCATCGAAGAAGTATCACCATTCTCTATGAAGATGTTGTTTAACTGGTTAAGAGTATTGTCATCAAGAGAGAGTTCATTCAATTTTTTATTAATTCTACAATATTTTGAAATATGACCTTTTCTACCACAAGAATAGCATTTAATGTCTTTAAAATTTTTCATATCGGTATGAGGTCTATTTTGGTTATTATGGTGTCTTTGTTTATTCCTACGAGGTTGAGGTTTGTTGTGATGTTTCTTTGTTTCTTTCTCGAAGGACAAGTTCCCTTACATTTTGGTTTTGTTTTTCATTATAAGAAGGGTTGTATTGAGCACAAAAATCTCCCAGACTTCTATTGGTGAGAGATTGTTCTTCCTTAAGTTGTCTTTGTAATTTGATATTGTTACACATTTATGTTCCTTGTACGTAAACATAAGAGACTATTTCCCCATAAGAAAGAAGATCATAAGGTATTTGGCCATTGTATTCTTCTCTAATTTTATCTCTAACTTGGTCACCTATAATTTGGGGTAAACCTGCTAAGAATTTTTCTTTCCAAAAAGGTTGATTGCAATCAGGTCTAATAAGAACCCTTTGAAGGAAGAGTTCTTTGTATTCTCTAAATCTCCCTAAGGATTTGCAACGCATATTGGATAAGAGATCCTGGTTCCTATCTCTAATATGTGAAGGGTCTCCTATGAAGTGTTGTGAAATGGAATAGATAAGAGTATTCACCGCATCTTGGATGAGGTGTCCTTGATCATCATCCATGCGTTGGCCAAAGTCATCAATTTTATAGGCAGTTAAAATTTGTATTCTTTGTTCATCAGTCAAATAATTATCCCACCAACCTTTTAGTTGTCTAGTAAATCCGGCTACTAAAAGATTAGAAACAGCATGATCAGAAACGTCTTGCTGAGTTTTGTAGGCATTGGCAAGCATTACCATGTTATTTAAAATATTCATGATATTGCTTTCGGAACACCATATATATTCCATTCATAAATGTCGTCAGGAGAGTATTTATTATGTATTTTATGTGATGGTTCTTCTTGGGCAATGTCTGGTGGAGTAGCTCTACTATAATAAAGCTTCTAAGCTTGTCTCCAATTGAGTCTATTAATCTCAGCGACTGATTCATTATCAGAGTCACCAGAGTGTTTGGTCAAGGTACTGATAGTGGGTTGATCCGGAGTGTCTTTAATGATAAGATTCTAGAATTTAGGGGTGTCTAGAATAGGAGCAGGCTCTAGCTTTGATTTCCTTAGGAGTTTTTTCTTTTGTTCTATGGCTTTGACAAACTCCGGGCTAAGGTTTTTTAGGAATTCAAAGGCTTTGAAAATGGGCCTTTTGAGTGTGTTGACTTGTGGTGTAATGAGTGGAGTAGGATTCTAGATGGTGGATTCTATCCTATTCAACTGTTTTCTTATGGTTACCAAATGTTGATTAGTAAAATTGTTTTGTTCAATAACTTTGTGAGTGTAAAGAGAGTCTCCTTTGTCTGGAAGTCTAAAAGGAGTGGCTGTAACCTAACTATCTCCATGTTGTATTTTTATTCTCCTAAGGGGTGGATGATTGGATTCTATGGTTTCCCCATTATCAAGTTTCCATTTATAATGGTGATCTAAGACAATTATTTCTTTTGGTTCGAGAAATTGTTCTTCTAACCAATCAAAGAAAAATATATGGACTTCATATTCATATATGTAGTCGTAATATTTTTGTTTGATGTCTTTTGCTTTATCAGCAAAGGTTTTGAAGAACCATTCTCTGATTTGTCTGTTATTTTCAGAATTAAATTCTTTATTAAGAAAAGCTTTGTTTGGTTCAAAATGTTTTTCTAAAACATTAAGCTCGGCATCTATCATTTGCGAATAAGTAGGAGAATGATGAGGAGAATCTGTGTTTTCTAGGACTGGTTCAGGCTGGTTTTGTTGGTAAACTGGCCTGGAAATTCCTGATCTATTATCTAAACCACTAATTTCCGGTTCAAATGGTGTCTCATGATTACTTCTACTGGTGGAAGGAGGTAAAGGTGTTGTATCGCGTGTGGGAGTGTCTCTATGCATACTAGGAGGAGGAGTGTCTCTATGCGTACTTGGAGGGATGGTGATTATGGGTGGAAGATTGGGATTAAGATCTATCGACCTTGTATAAGATGTATGAAAAGAAGGACTAGATCTTGAATCGAAAGATCTTCTAGGAAATCTAATGGTCACCCTTCCTTCTGGATGTTGGATGACATTGGTCGGACTAGTATTTTGAACAACTTGTTGGGGAATTTGGTTTTCTAATTCCCATTGTTCTGGTAAAGTGACTTGGTTCCAATTAATGGATCTAGGAATGGTTGTATTTGCTCGAGAAATGTCAGTCTGGAAGAGAAGTGTTTCTCCTCTTGGACTATGTTTAAAAGCATTTTCTCCAAAGGCGGAGGACATGGCTTTATAATGGATTCTATAGACAAGAGCTAGAAGAATGGATCTATCTGCTACTTTGTAATTATGGGTTTTGATTTGGAGTGTGAGAGCTTTAAGACTATTTTTATCCTTAAGAGAAATTGAGAAATTGGGATAACAATCAAAATGAATTGGTCCTTTGCAGAGACTTGTCTCTACTGTACCAAGGATGGATTCATCATAGTTCAAAAGACGTGAATCACGTAAAACTAAGAGAATGGAAGTATTAAGACCTTCTTTTATAAGAGGCTTAATTCCTACTTGGACTAATCTTATATGAATGTAATTGTATATTTGTTTATGCTTTTGGATGGACTCTTTATTTAAAAGATGTATTTTTTCATAGGAATTAGAAAGATGAACATCTCTTTCTTCAGTGGTTATGACATAGTCTGATTTATTGAAAAATTTCAATTTTGATTGTTTGTATATTTCCTTAAGCTGTATTTTAGGAATTTCCCAATTTTCTATAGATTTGTTGAAATCTTCTATTCTTACTTCTTCTCTATGTATAGGACTTGGATTTGAGTCCATTTGTGATAAAGAACTAGAGGAAGATGTAAATCTTCTATGTAAGCTCATACTTAAGATCGGAACTATTCCTTCTTCAGAACTGTTACAGAGCTAAACCAATGGTCTAATAGCCACTCAGGGACTTACGACCTGAACCACTTTGTAGAAACAAGAAGAATGCCAACGAATGGCTCTCGATCTGTGAGTATGTTCTTACAAAGACTATCTATACCTTCCCACTGTCCTCCGCCTTTGGAGAAAATGCTTTTAAACATAGTCCAAGAGGAGAAACACTTCTCCTCCAAACTGACATTTCTCGAGCAAATACAACCACTCCTAGATCCATTAATTGGAACCAAGTCACTTTACCTGAACAATGGGAATTAGAAAACCAAATTCCCCAACAAGTTGTTCAAAATACTAGTCCGACCAATGTCATTCAACATCCAGAAGGAAGGGTGACCATTAGATTTCCTAGAAGATCTTTCGATTAGAAGATCATAAGGTATTTGGCCATTGTATTCTTCTCTAATTTTATCTCTAACTTGGTCACCTATAATTTGGGGTAAACCTGCGAAGAATTTTTCTTTCTAAAAAGGTTGATTGCAATCAGGTCTAATAAGAACCCTTTGAAGGAAGAGTTCTTTGTATTCTCTAAATCTCCCTAAGGATTTGCAACGCATATTGGATAAGAGATCCTGGTTCCTATCTCTAATATGTGAAGGGTCTCCTATGAAATGTTGTGAAATGGAATAGATAAGAGTATTCACCGCATCTTGGATGAGGTGTCCTTGATCATCATCCATGCGTTGGCCAAAGTCATCAATTTTATAGGCAGTTAAAATTTGTATTCTTTGTTCATTAGTCAAATAATTATCCCACCAACCTTTTAGTTGTCCAGTAAATCCGGCTACTAAAAGATTAGCAGCAGCATGATCAGAAACGTCTTGCTGAGTTTTGTAGGCATTGGCAAGCATTACCATGTTATTTAAAATATTCATGATATTGGTTTCGGCAACACCATCTATAATCCATTCATAGATATATATATATATGTTGTGCTCACTCAAGCTTGATAAAACAACACATTGAAAATACTCGATAAAATAGTCGTGTGTGGGTACATGGTTAGCCTGAGCCAAAACTTCAATATCTTTCTTTTAGAAATTCCCACTAGTCATAATAGTCCATAAACACATTTTTGGCGCTATAAACGACAAAGTATTTTCCAATTAAATATTTAAATTACTCAATTCTGGAATAAATACCCAAAATTATAATTTTTACTCAATTTGTACAAATCAATACTCAATTAAATAAACCAATAATACCATTGTGATCAGCATGAAATTCCAGTTCTTGGCTATCCGATATAATTTTTACAAAATAATAAATAATTAAATAAATACCAAAATTAATTATTAAATACATTTAAATACCATAAATGCAAACGTAGGCCAGAAAAAGCCTAATTAAATACCGAAATAGGCCCGGAAAATTTCCGAACCTATCTAGATAATTAATATAACCTATCCAGTTGCTAATTAAGCCAATCTAACCACCTAACATCCATAAACGAGTAATTAAATCACTAATTCATTCTAATTAACCACCTAAACCATACTTAGCCTAAACTAATCAATCCTTAAACATAATTATCTCCCTAAGCAGAGTTTAGTGAGTAAACTCACCGGTTTTGAAATCCGATCAGTCCACGACGACGGCAAGGCGGAGACGGGTGACAAACTTCGAAGCGACGACACCAAGCTAGGCCCGGAAGGGGTTCGAAACGGGCCAAACAGTACATGGCTGGGCTGAGGGGGCTCGGTTCTATTCTTGGGCCGAAAGAGGAGGTGCGAGGTTGACTTGGGCTTAAACGGCGAGGGACGAGCAATAGCGGTCCAGGCTGGGCTTCCGATGGCGGGACGAGCGGCCAGGCGGCTTTGACAGCCAGGTACAGCGGCTAGAAAGCTTCAGGGCATGGGCTGGGGTCTTGACTGGATCAAAACGACGGCGAACGAGCATGGGATGCGCGGGGGACGCGACGCGACGCGATGCGAGTGGCGAGTGGCGGGCGTGCGACGGCAGCAGGTGGCTCTGAGCGGTTCGGCAATGGTAGGGGGCTTGCTTGGCTTCTTTTGCACTTTTAGAGCTTCTAAGGGTTAGAAAATGGAGAAAGCGGGGCTGAGGGAGGAAGAAAGGAGACAACACAACCTTAGAGGGGGCCACTTCTCTTGCAATCTATCCCCTTGTCCCCTTGAAGAGGTCCCACCATGGTTGGCTGGCTTCCTCAGCCATTTGTAAACCACAAAGCTTCCCTTAGAAGCCAAGGAAGTGGTCCAAAGGTTGAGGACCAAGGGGGCTACGAATTTATAACAATTTTACCCCAAATCCTCTTCAATTCCCTCTTGAATGGATTCAATTCGGCCCTCGTAAATCCAACTAAGGTGTCCTCGATCAAATTGACATTTTTCCTCACCAATAGAACCAACTTACATCCTAAAAACGTGATAAAAAAACGGTCCCCTGAATTTTCCGTTCGAAAATGGCCCTATTTTGAATTTTCCCCAAAAATCTCGTTTTGCAAAAAAATCGTCGGAGGGTGAGTCGATGGTCCTAAAATAAATCATGACATGATAGAACTTTCAATTTACGAAATCAGATTCAAATTTGCGAGATAATTTGAATCTGGCGCGATTTTAGCGTGACCTAGCCTACCGGGTAGCTTTTGGAATTTTTTGGTGCAATTGACCCGTGGTCGATTTATTTCGAGCCACAATGTACATCTTCGACTCATTGGTGACTCTTTGTAGTCGTGAAAATCTCGAGATTTCAAATACGGACACGGGATACCAAATAACAAAAAAATCGGTCTAGTGCCGATCGACGAGAATTTTGCAATCTGGTGGAATCATCTACACTTTGATCACCTATCTCAGTCAAAACGACCTATCTCTGATCTCCGATTGATTTTTAACTGTGCCATAATGATCTCTGCAGATGAGCACGATCGAGTAGTCGATTCCTAGTCGAATTCTCAAGTCTTTTGTGTTAAAATCCCTTAATGGCTTCCCCAGATAGTCTAGTTATCTCATGAGTGATCAGCTCATAGAATAGCACTATAGGCGCGTCGATGAAAGGCCTGGTTCATTTAATTGAAAACAGGACTGAAATTTCAGGATGTCACAAGTTTAATCCAGAGGAAGAGCATTGGATTGCTGTCAAGAATATCATAAAGTACTTGCAAAGGACTAGAGATTTATTCTTCATATATGGAGAATGAGAGTTTAAAGTTGAAGCTTATATTGATTCTGATTTTCAATCGAATCCTTATGATTATAAGTCTACATTTGGGTTTGTCTTTACACTGAATGACGGTGTAGTTAGTTGGAAGAGTTTCAAACAAAGCACAACTATTGATTCCACAACTTGCGAGTATGTAAGCGCCGAAGCGGCGAAGGAAGCTGCTTGGATGAAAAAGTTCATATATGAACTTGGAGTCATTCTTTCTATTGAGAAATCAATTACAAAACAGTTCATATATGAACTTGGAGTCATTCTTTCTATTGAGCAATCAATTACATTGTTTTGTGATAACAATGGGGCAATAGCTCAAGCTAAGGAACCAATGTCTCACCAAAAGTCCAAGCACATTGATAGACGCTCTCATCTCATTAGAGAAATTGTTGGGAGATGTGATATCGTCTTGTAGCAAAATTGCCTCTGCGGAAAACGTGGTAGATCCCCTCACTAAGGCCTTACCTCAATCTTCTTTTGAAAGACACATTGACAAAATGGGTTTGAGGTACCAGACAAGTTGGCTTTAGTAGAAGTGGGAGATTGTTAGTTATCTACCCTAAAGCAACCATGTAATAGTAACATGTTAGCGATTTCAGTTGTATTGTCAAATTAATGGCAAAGACGTATTCATTCATTTGTCCAATTATCTATATGAATGATTCCATAAGATCAGTTATGACCGGACTTATTCTTGAGACGTTAAGCATATGCATGACGGGTTTACAGTTAAACTGAATCTTTAAACTGTTCTTGGTCAATGGATCATTTAGTGGATATTAATGATCATGTTGAGACCGGTGTGTTCTTAGCTTCATTGTTAAGTATTGGATTCTTAAGGTAATGATGAGTCACGAGTCATTGGATATTATGATACCCGAGTAAGAACATAGGTGGTTGTAGCAGACAAGTTCATTGAACATGACATACATAGAACGATTCGCAACATGGAAGCTTTTAGCGGGGTTAATGACTAATCGTTCATGCTATGGTCTTGTGTAAATAATCCTTAGACCTAAGGCACAATTTTAACTTGTGTGTTGGACGGCTATGGTTCACGGATATGCATAACTTGTTCACATGCGAAGTTACACATGTATGCAACATGGAATCTATCTCCTCGTTACATCAAGGTACCATAATGATGTCCTATGTAATCTAATTGTGACACTGCATTGAAATCCTTGGCCGGGGTTGTAACCCAGAATGAATTGTTTATGTCTCGTATAAAATGTAGGTCAATTAGGTTTGTGCATATAATCGAATAGGTGACTTGACAAATATTCCATGGTCTTTGTTCAATCGAAACATAGTAAGACAGAGGGATTGAATTACACTGTAGCCAAAACTGACAGGTTCATTATGTTCTTAAAGCATTCACATTGTCTGGGTAGTCATGACATATTGTTAGATATCAATCATGGCTTGTAGGACTTTGAGATTGATCGGGATAATCAATTCTCTTGGGAGTACTAATGTGTTAGTGCAAGTCTTACTACCAGCTCAGTGATGAACCTAATGATGCCACACACCATAAATAGTTCACTCGATTAGACACAGCCCACTCACGAGAGTTGTTCTCTTACTCACCCAACTTCTGGAGGAAGTAGTCAATAACTTATTTGAGAAGTTATAGACTAGCTTTTGGAGGAAGTGGTCAATAACTTATTGGATAAGTTAAAGACCAGCTTCTAAAAGAAGTAGCTTCTGGAAAAAGTAGCCAATAACTTCTTTAAGAGGTTAAAGACTAGCTTCTAGAGGAAGTTAAATGTTGACTTTGCCAGTACATTATAAATAGAGCAGAGAGGGTGAGTGGGTTAAGTTAAGAAAAAGAAAGAAAGAAAGAGAGAATTTCATGGTTAGCAAATAGTTGCTAACCACGTGCGAAGGATTGTCTCAACGAGATTGCTAACACAATTATAGTGGCGATTACCTGCGAGCTCTTTTTTGTTCGAGATGCGTTGGTGGTGTGTCTAAACTAGAGGCCCGACATTTGTAGGGCTCGATTTGAAGAACATCTTAATCAAGTTGTTTAAAGCGTGCTTCGAGAGGTAATTCGTATAACCCCCTTTGATTTTTTTATTAAAACGCACAAATAACGCATTTGGAGATACATGTATAGTAGAATTTTATCTTTGCTTCCGCTGCGTTTATGTTTATTTAGCCTATACATGTTTCGTAAAATCCCAACAAAGAAGTTCTATAGTGTTTATCAAACTGACGAGATTCACACTCAAAAATACTCACAAAGTCATACTCAGGAAACAAACATAAAAGAATGTTCGATCGTTGGGTGACCAACACGAAAATGCATTTGATACACATCAGGGGGTGTGTGCTTCACAACTGGTCTAGCTATCACCTTCTTGTCAAGATAGTGTATGCCATTTAATTCATGTCCTCCACCAATCATCTGTGTAGTCCTTAGACTTTGAAAGACACAATGGGAAGAATAAAAGGTTCTGAACAATTTAGTTCTTTAGTTAATGAACTAATAAAAATCAAATTGTGTGGAGATTTGAGATGAAGAACAAATGATAATGAAAGAGAGGAACTCAAATGAACATCTCCAATACCAATAATTTGGGAAATTGAACGATCAACTAATATAGTAGAGTTGGACACCACATAAGGTGTAGAATGTAATGAAGACAGTAATTTAGAGTTACTAACTATATGATGAGTAGCTCCAAATTCTATAAAACAAGAGTTAGACATTGTAAAAAGTAAACAAAATGAATTACCTTTAGAGGTATATGCTAAAGTTGTAGTGGGAGTTGAAGTTCTTATCACCTGTTAGGGAGCGAATCCAAGCATCATACTAAGTATGTGTCAAAGTATCAAAGTATCTTGATATTAGTAGGATCTGATTAAGTTGGTGATGAAGAATCTTCCACCTCAGCAAATGCAACAAGTGTAGGTCAAAGCTCAGATGAAGTGTGCAACAATAAGCTTCTAAATGTCCAGCCCTAAGACAATGAGTACAATAACGAGAGCCACGATTTCCATGCTGAACAAACCTATGTCCACGACCTAAATAACCATGACCACAAGCTCCACGTCCACTAGAGCCATGAGTAATCATGGCACTTGTCTTTAATGTTGTAGTTGATATCTCATCAGTAGGTGTCAACCAAAGGGCTTAGGAGAAAACCTCATCAACTATGGGAAGGGAGCTTTCAAACATAATCTGGTGACGAAGGGAGAAATATTCAGGCCATGGTGCTTTAAGAAACAATATCACTTAAAGATCCTCTTGGTGTTTGACTAAAACATTTGGATTAGCTAAAGCTAGCAGATAAGTATCTAGTTGTAGGTAAAGTGTAGTGAAACGAGCATAATATTCAGATAGAGAACGATCTCCACGCTGAAGATCAAATAAGGCCTCCCATAAGTCACACACTCATGTCATATTATTCTAACCAAAGTAAAGTAAAGCATATTTCTCCCAAACTTCCTTAGCAAAATTACACTGAATGAAATGAGGACTAGTTTTGGCATCCATATTATTCTATAACAATGTATAGACCATTGCATATCTTGCAACCCAGTCATCTATCTTATTCTTATATAAGCGGATTGTAGATGTAAGATAGTCATTATGTCTTATGGCAGTAAAATAAACTTCTACAGCTTTAGATCAAGATGAATAATTGGTTCCATCTAGCGTGACAGATGTTAATTGAAAATAAGTCAAAGTAGTAGATGATCCAGATCTAGAAGCTATTAATATTAACTTCCCTGAACTCAAGTAACATAATTAGCCAAATAGGTTGAACACAAGATACAATTGACCTAGGAGTAATGTCACAATAATCAAGCACTTGACTTCAATTGTGCAATCAACCACAATATAATAAATACAAATGAGGGTTCAATAAGTTCACCACCGAGTCATTATAATATACCGAGATATCATAAAATCATATACTCAATATCAAACAACTACTATAAGCCATTTGACACTTCAAAGATTACTGTAAATCGTCCAACACTACAAAGATTATTATGTGCATATCAATCAACACTTCAATAAACAATATGTTGTAATACGACATACACCCTCTGCCATCCTTACTATTGTTTCCATTTCTTTTCTTTTCTTTTTTTCTAAGGAAACCCTAGCAATCAAACGTCTCAAACTTCCTTAGCCGTATCAAGCACTAGTCAAATCTCCAGACATAAAAACACCATATCTACCCATATTTCATCTAAATTTTTATCATGAAAGAAGGCTAAGCACATACAGATTGTGACATCCTGATTTTCAGGTTTTGATTTCGATTGGATAAATTGAGCCTTTCATCAACGTGACTGTAGTGTTTTTCTCTGAGATGGCCACTCATGAGATAACTGACCTATCAGGTGAAGCAGTTAAGGGATTTTAATGCAATAGACTTGAGAATTCGACCAGGAATCGACTGCTCGACCGTGCTAGTCTGCAAGGGCCATTACGGCACAATTAAAAATCGATCAGAGATCGGAGATAGGTCGATTCGACTGAGATGGTGATCAAAGTGCGGGTGATTCCACCTGATTGCAAAATCCTCGTCGATCGGCACTAAACCAATTTTATGTCGTTTTGGGTACTCGGTGTTTGTATTAGAAACCTCGAGATTTTCACGACTACCGAAAGTCGCTAATGTGTCGAAGAGGTACGGGTGGTTCGAAAAAAATCAACCACGGGTCAATGGCACCAAAAATTCCTAAAACTGCGCCGGTAGGCATGGTCACACTAAAAGCGCGTCTAATTGACATTAATCGCTAATTTGAATTCGATTTCAGAAATTCAAAATCCTGTCATGTCACGAGTCATTCTATGAGCATCGACTCACCTATTGAGGAATTTCTGGCAAGTTTGGGATTTTTACGGAAAATCAAGACGGACGATTCGGAAAACGAACGGAAATTCGAATTGGCCAATTTGAAGGGATTTTTGGCATCTCGGTGTGAGTGAATTGGTAAATGAAAGTTGTTTGGGCTTTTTTTGCATTCAAATCGGACCCCAATCGGAGAAGTTTGTTCGAAAAATCGAATTCCGAGAAAAACGAAATGAAATTCGAAATCGAGCGAAATTCATGAGATTGAGGGACCGTCTCATTTTGGTCTTTAATTCGACTTCGAATTGTGCAAGATGGTGAAGAAATTAGCCCTAGGGTGATCGATTGTTATTGTTGAGAGATGTGGGGCTAAAATATTTGTGTTTATTTAATATCCCCCCCACCCTCTCTTCGGTTGATCACTCGTACGAACACCCCCCATCCGCGTGTCTCTTCCTTTCTTTCTCTCTCTCTCTCTCTCTTTCCCTTTCTCTCTCGTGCATTTTCTTCCCTAGCCAACATCCTCTGCAAGATTTATCTTCTTTGGCTTTATTTCATTGACTTTGGGTCAATGTTTATCCTCTCACGCCATTCTCTCTCTCTCTCTCTCTCTCTCTCTCTCTCTCTCTCTCTCTAGCCTCACCAGCTGCGACGACTCTCTCTTTCTTTTCTTCTTCGCGGGCTTCCCTCTTTCTTTCTCTCTCTCTGGTGATGTCTTCCACCGAGCAAGCAGCTGCATGCTTCTTTCCCTCCTGCCACCAGCACCTTAGACGGTCGGCCACTACTCCCCACCAGCACCACTCGTCCGTGCCCCAAGCTGCTCAATCAACAACCAGCAAAACCTCCCTCGCGGTTGACTCCATCAGCGACGGGAAGAAGTCCTTCGAAGCTGCCCCATCCATCTTCGCATCCCCGAGCTCCCTCGAAGCCCATGCAGCAACTTCACTGTTCCTCGATCTCTTGGCCCACTCCATTCGGTCGCTTGAAGGCCCGTCTCCATCAAATCAGCAAGGTCAACAACGCGAGAGCAGAAATTCCAGCCAAGCTGCAGGCTTGCGTGACCGATTTCAGCTCCAATTCGACCCCTGTTGGTGGTCCCACCTTGGGATTTATTGACAGCCGTTGCGTCCCCGTCGTTTTGATCCGAGCAGATTGTTAAACAAGTGAGTTTTGCTCACTAATCCCTTATTAGTATGCTAATGATGCTTAAGGGTTGATTAGAATTAATTAAGTGTAATTAAGTGCATAGATTAGATTAGAGTAATTAAATTAGAGATTTATTGATGCATGTTAAGCAAATGGTTAGTGTAGTTAGCAAGGAAATAGGTCCCAATATTTATTGAACGAGTCTCAGTAATTTTCCGGGCTCGTCTCGACTTCCAATTAAGCATTACGGGCATAAATTGGATTTATTGCATTTATTAAATAATTTCCATAATTATTTAATTAATTATTTACTTTCCGAAAATTAGGTGGGATAGCCAATGATCAAAATTTATCGATAATTGTGGTGCGGTCTGTTTATTTAATTGAGCGTTAAATTGTGCTAAATTGATTTAATTCTGATTTTAGGATTTTATTCCTAAATTTATTAATTTTGGTAATTAATGAGAAAATTACCGGGCGTTGGTTTACGCGCCAAAAAATATGTAATAGGCTGTTGAAACCTGGTGGGTTGTTCAAAAAGGTGAAATTATTATATTTTGGCTAAGGCCGACTGTGTACCCACACATGGTTATTTTTATTGGGAATGATAAAAATTAGTGTATTGATTGAATGGTCAGGATAGTATGCTATATCATCCTATGGGCTCTGATATGTTAGCTTAGCGAGAGCGGTATATTGGTGTACCATATTAGCCTGCGGGCAATATGTCAGTTTCACGCAAGCAGTACACTTTATTAGCTTAGAGTGAGCATCAGAGGTATACTATATTAGCCTACAGGTGATATGTCAGCTTAACGAGAGCAGTATACCGGTATACTATATCAGCCAGCGGGCGATATGTCAGCTTAACGAGAACAGTATACCTTAACCTTATCAGCTTAGTGCGAGCTATACTATTTATTTATCAGCTTAGAGTGAGCAGTCCTAATATAGTCGAACTTTATAAATAGTATTGATTGAATTGACCATAAGATGGTCCGACGACAAGAAATCTACTAGGTCGATTGATCGATGATTCGATATGAGTTTTGAATTGACATGATGACGTGATTCAATGATTGATTGATTGATGTGATTTGAGGCATCTATAAATGTTATTGATTTGCAGGATGGAACTGAGGCTAAGGTAGGTCCTCTGATCCGTGTTGTGCTTAGGCAGCCTTTAGGGCATATTGGCTTCCTAATCGGGTCTTAGGGGGTATAACTTGCTGAAACATTATCTCACTGGTTATTGTATAACCATTTTCAGGTCCTTAGATGACGTTGGTAGAGGACTGGAAACCCTGGAGTTTGGAAAGGTGGTTAGACCAGAATCGGCAATGAATCTGACTAGTAGATCATAGGACCGTTCCTTTTGGAATGAGTCGACCTTTTTGTAAATAGTCTGGTCTTGTAAATAAACCTGGTTGTTTATAAACTATTTGTTATTGTTTGAAAAATTGACCCTACTTTTCTATCCCATTATATTGTTGTATGGGACTTATATATATGCTTCCGCATGTACATTTAAATGAATGGGTCGGCGATGCATCCTAGGACATCGCTATTTAATCGACTGAGGAGGGATGGGCACGTGCTTAAAGGATTGGGGCGTGACATCCCCTTTTTGTGGTATTAGAGCATGGTTGTTAGAGATGGAGTGATAAGGTATGATGAGTTATGGGATAGTTAGTAGGAATGACCTTTATTTCATGCTGGTGCATGTCTGTGATAGTTGAGTGATAGCTTGTTTGTAGGTCACTCAAATTCCAATATGGTATTGGAATTAGAAAACAGGTTTCTATAAAGATGCTGTAGCATGAGTGATCAGGAGCTGAGGACTCCTAGTAAAAGGGCAATAGCCTTTGGGACTCGGGAAGAACACTGACGAGGATCGGTACCCAGGGTAGTTGTGGTAGAGCGCCGGCTCAGACTAGCGTTAGAGTAAGAGTACCACCGCAGGTTGGTACTAGTGTAGCAGCACCGAATGATCCTAGCTTCGACGGGGTCGTTCAGGCGCTAGTGTTTCTTGGAATTGGTTGAGCCTGTAAGCTCAAGACCGAGCCACCGTTGTCACTGTCGCCACTAGTGCCGTAACCGTTGTTGTTACCGTACCTACTAAGGTCCAGCATGGAGATGTGATCTGGGAGCAAGCCATTGCATCCGAGTCGAGGTTCAGATTCAGTAGAGATGGAAACCAGTTTGGAAATGAGCCTATGATTGGAAAAAGGTAGTCTATTCCGCTCATCAGGAAATGTGGGATAGACAAGTTAACATCAAATCAAAATGCAGTGTGTCGTGGAAGACAACATGACTCGGCCCCATGCCATTTTAGGACGCGTGGTTGTTTAACTGTGACCAATAGGGTCACTTGGCAATAGATTGTTCTAGAAGGTCGATGGGACCACAACAGCAGTTGCTGCCACCATTGATGGGATCACAAGTGCCATCACCACTGATAGGTTAAGATCAGCAGGAGTGTGTCGTAGAGCACACCACAAGGTTTTTAGAACCAGTTTCCGGTACAATTAAAGGTGCATGTTGTCACCTAGCAGAAGACAGAGGACTCACCAGATGGATACCGAGTTTGTAGAAGGACACAGATCAACCCAGTGTCCCGGTATAATTGGAGCGTGCTTTGATGGTAGTCAGTACAGCCATCAGGTGAGGGACTGTCAGTTAGAGTTCAGGAAGAACACCAACACTGCTACCTCAGATAAGACGCCTCTGGGTTGGCGAAAGGGGTAGGAGTTGAACCGACCATGCACCGAATAATGGAAGAATGTTTTGAGGTGATTTTTATCAGAGTAGTGCCTCAGAGTTTTGGGGATTAAGTTATGGAATTTCAGTATGTGTGTTAAGGTTGTAGGAGAAGAATCATTGACTAGAGTTGTACTTGATTGGCTATTGGTGTACAACTATATTGTCAAGTGTGGAAGGAATTAGCTCTTGGAGCATCTTGTGGTGATGAATTGTTATTGTGGAGTAACTCAGCTTATTCCATTAACATGTGGAAGTGCCAAGTTTATTGGGAGTTGAGAAGGACTCTTGACTTCCTTAATCTCGTCACTTAAGGCAACCCGTTTATTAGACGGAGGTTGCCTAGGTTACTCGATGATTGTAATGGATAAGATAGATTGAAGAACTGAAGATTAGGGATATCTCAATATATTAAGAATTTCTAGATGCATTGTCACAGGCATGTCATAGGCATTGCCAGGTCTGTCGTCAGTAAAAGAGGTAGAAATTGCGATCGAGCTAGCACCCGGGACAGAGCCACTCACTAAGACTTTTTACCCGTTGTTGTGGTCTGAGTTAAAAGGACTAATGGTGCAAATGCGAGAATTACCGAATAAGAGATTTGTACATACCAATGCATCACTTTGGGGAACACCAGTTTTGTTGATGAAGGAGGAAGATGGTTCGTTGCAATTTTGCATCGACTATCGTCAACTCAATTGGGTGACAATCAAAGACAAGTGTTCATGATTGAAGAGCAACGAATTGTGTAACCAGTTACAAGAGTGTCGATATTTTCAAAGACCAACTTGAGAACAGGACATCATTAATTGAGGATTAGAAAAAAGTATGTATTGAAATCATTATTTAATACTTGAGATGGTCTTTACGAGAGTATTGTAAGACCGTTTGGCCTAGTGAACACTCCAGCTGCTGTCATGGATTTGGCAAACCGAGTGTTAAAGGAATATCGAGTTTAGTTCGTGGTTGTGTCTATCAAGGATATTCTGGTGTATTCGTTGAGTGCTGAGGATCACGAGAGCCACCTGAGAATGGTCATGTGATTTTAGGTGAAGGAATCTTTATGGACCCAGCCAAGATAGAAACAGTTGTTAGTGGACCAAGACTGACAACAATGTCAGAGATCAGAAGCTGTGTGGATTGGACCGATTACTACAGAGGATTTGTGGAAGAAGCTTCAGCATCAGTACCGCCATTGACTCAACTTTTGAAGAAAGACGAAAAGTTCGTGTGAACAAACAAGTGCAAGCGTAGTTTCCAAAAGCTTAAATAGAAGCTGACTACCGCATATGTGCTAACCATTCCATTTGGTCCTGAAGGACACGAGATCTATAGTGATGTATCATGCAGAGGACTGGGTGCATACCGATGCAACATGATAAGATTGTTGCATACGCGTCCAGTCAATTGAGACCTTATGAGTTGAACTACCCGATGCATGACTTGAAACTCGCAACAATAATTTTCGCTTTAAAGATTTAGAGACATCATTGGTATGAAGAGAAATTCTAGATCTTCATTGACTATTAAAGTCTTAAGTGTTTATTCTCTCAGAAGAAGTTGAATATGAGATAATGTCGTGAATCAGAACCTTGGAAGGGCTAGGATGGTGATATCTAGTATCACCTTGGAAGAACGAAAGAAGGCACGAAGGCGTTGAGTCGAGAGTTTCAATTGTGCATAGGTTGGTTAATGTATAAACCTTACTTGAAAAGGGTTCGAAATTCGGTTTTCAAATTTGAGGTAGGCCACCTTTTTAATTTTATGACCACCCTCAAAATTGAACCGGATATTTATGTTAAAATTAAACGCTTCGGTTAGCTGGAGACGGGATGTTCAGAAGATCCTACAAAAGAATACCGATAAGAAAGAGACTAACTTTCAGATTTCTGAGGATGGAACACTCAAGTTCCGAGAGTGATTGGGTGTACCTGATAATATAGCACTCAAGTAAAAGATCTTGTCAGAAATTCACCGTAGTAATTGCAGTATTTGACCAGACAGTACAAAGTAGGTCAGAATCGGCGTTAGCTCGATTGGTAGACCTCTATAAAGATAGATATCGCTGGACAGATTACAAGTATTAGATGTGCCAGTAAGTGAAAGTTCAATAATACAAACTGGGAGGACGTTTACAATCACTCAAGAGTCCTGAGTGGGAATGGAAGTATATAATGTTGGAACGTTATGATAGACTTACTAAGGAGTCGGGGAGTGTTGATTCTATTTAGAGTGGTGGTTGACAGATGGATGGAGCCGACTCACTTCAGTACAGTACGAAAATATCTCGATTTGAATGGGTATATCGAAGTGTGTGTGTAACAGATAATTCATCGGCATGGAGTGCCAGGGATGAATTATATTTCAAATCTAGATCAGAGGATTCCCAGTTTCAGCAGAACAGTCAAATGGTTCCTTTTGAAGTAAGGCAGAGCAGAGAACTTTAGTGTGTTGAGATGAGGTTAGAGATTGAAAGATCACAGCCCAGAGTCAGTTCAGCAGTCAGTGATTGCAATTGCCGGAATCAAAATCAAATTAATGACCACTCAAAGTTGTAAAAAAAGTTGTATCATTGAATATCGAAAGCCCTTAGACTTCCAAATTAGTGATTACATCTTCCTGAAGGTGTCACCAATGAGGGATGCCTTGCGCTTTAGCAAGAAGGGAAAACTGAAACCGAGGTACGTAGGTTCCTTTGAGATTCTAGAGAAAGAATCAAGATCCTAGCGTATTGTCTTGCATTATCGCTAAAGTAGGCGTAAGTGCTTGACGTCTTTCACGTGTTGATGTCGAGAACATATGAACCTGACTTGACCCACGTGCTAAATCTTAAAGAGTTAGACGTAGACGATCGAATGTCCTATGCAGAAAGCCCGGTTCAGTTGGTGGTTCAAAAAGAGCAAATTCTGTGTACCATGGTCTCCTTGGTCAAAGTGGTCTGACAACACCACGGGACCAAAGATATACGTGGGAAAGCAAGACTGATGAGACGACCCCCACCTTTTGATTGATGATTGGTAAAGGTTTAAATTTCGAGGACGAAATTTTTATAAGAGGGGAAGAGTTGTGACATCATGATTTTCAGGTTTTGATTTCGATTGGATAAGTCGGGCCTTTCATCAACACGATTATAGTGTTTTTCTCTGAGATGGCCACTTATGAGATAACTGACCTATCAGGTGAAGCCATTAAGGGATTTTAATGCAATAGACTTGAGAATTCGATCAGAAATCGACTGCTCGACCGTGCTAGTCTGCTAAGGTCATTACGGCACAATTAAAAATTGATCAGAGATCGGAGATTGGTTGATTCGATTGAGATGATGATCAAAGTATGGCGATTCCACCTAATTGCAAAATTCTCATTAATCGGCACTGAACCGATTTTCTGTCGTTTTGGGTACCTGGTGTTCGTATTTGAAACCTCGAGATTTTCACGACCATTGAGAGTTGCCAATGTGTTGAAGAGGTATTGGTGGTTCGAAGAAAATTGACCACGGGTTAATGGCACCAAAAATTCCTAAAAGCTACTCGGTAGGCATGGTCACACTAAAAGCTCATCTAATCGAGATTAATCGCTAATTTGAATTCGATTTCAGAAGTTAAAAGTCCTGTCGTGTCATGAGTCATTCTAGGAGTGTCGACTCACCTATTGAGGAAATTCTGGCAAGTTCGGGATTTTTACGGAAAATCGAGATGGGTGATTCGAAAAACGAACTGAAATTCGGATTAGCCAATTTGAAGAGATTTTTGGCATCTAGTGTGAGTGAATTGGTAAATATAAGTTGTTTGGGCTTTTTCTGCATTCAAATTGGACCCCAATCGGAGAAGTTTGTTCGAAAAATCGGATTTTGAGAAAAACGAAATGAAATTCGGAATCAAGGGAAATTCGTGAGATTAAGGGACCGTCTCATTGTGCAAGATGGTGAAGAAATTGGCCCTAGGGTGACCGATTGTTATTGTTGAGAGATGTCGGGCTAAAATATTTGTGTTTATTTAATTTCCCCCCACCCTCCCTTCGTTGATCACTCACACGATCACTCCCCAATCCGTGCGTCTCTTCCTCTCTCTCTCTCTCTCTCTCTCTCTCTCTCTCTCTCCCTTTCTCTCTCGTGCGTTTTCTTCTCTAGCCGATAGCTCCCGCAAGATTTATCTTCTTTTGCTTTATTTCATTGACTTTGAGTTAATGTTTATCCTCTCATGCCATTCTCTCTCTCTCTCTCTCTCTCTCTCTCTCTCTCTGGCCTCACTAGCTGTGACGACCCTCTCTTTCTTTTCTTCTTCGCGGGCTTCCCTCTTTCTTTCTCTCTCTCTGGTGCTGTCTTCCACCGAGCAAGCAGCTGCATGCTTCTTTCCCTCCTGCCACTAGCACCTTGGACGGTCGGCCACTACTCCCCACCAGCACCACTCGTCCTCGCCCCAAGCTGCTCAGTCAATAACCAGCAAAACCTCCCTCACGGTTGACTCCATCAGCGATGGAAAGAAGTCCTCCGAAGCTACCCCATCCGTCTTCGCATCCCTGAGCTCCCTTGAAGCCCACGCAGCAGCTTCACCATTCCTCAATCTCTTGGCCCTCTCCATTCAACCGCTTGAAGGCCTGTCTCCATCAAATCAACAAGGTCAACAATGTGAGAGCAGAAATTCTAGCCAAGCTGCTGGCTTGCATGATCGATTTCGGCCCCAGTTCGACCCCCGTTGGCGGTCTCACTTTGGGATTTATCGATCGCCGTTGCATCCCCATCGTTTTGATCCTAGCAAATCGTTAATCAAGTGAGTTTTGCTCACTAATCCCTTATTAGTATGCTAATGATGCTTAGGGGTTGATTAGATTTAATTAAGTGCAATTAGGTGGATAGATTAGATTATAGTAATTAAATTAGAGACTTATTGATGCATGTTAGGCAAATGGTTAGTGTAGGTAGCAAGGAAATAGGTCATAGTATTTATTGAACGAGTCTCAGTAATTTTACGAGCCTAAATTGGATTTATTGCATTTATTTAATAATTTTCATAATTATTTAATTATTTATTTATTTTCCGGAAATTAAGCTAGGATAGACAATGACCGAAATTTTATGCTGATAATTATGGTGCGGTCTGCTTATTTAATTGAGCGTTAAATTGTGATGAATTGATTTAATTCTGATTTTAGGATTTTATTCCTAAATTTATTAATTTTTGTAATTAATGGGAAAATTACCGAGTGTCGATTTACTACGCCAAAAATATGTAATGGGCTGTTGAAACTGGTGGGTTGTTCAAAAAGGTGAAATTATTATATTTTGGCTAAGGCCGACCGTGTACTCACACATGGCTATTTTTATCTAGAATGATAAAAATTGGTGTATTGATTGAATGGTCATGATAGTATACTATATCATCCTATGGGCTCTGATATGTCAGCTTAGCGAGTGCAATATGCTGGTGTACTATATCAGCCTGCGGGCGATATGTTAGCTTAGCGCAAACAGTACACTTTATTAGCTTAGAGTGAGTATCGGGGGTATACTATATCAGCTTGCAGACGATATGTCAGCTTAGAGAGAGTTGTATGCCTTAACCTTATTAGCTTAGTGCGAGCTATACTATCTATTTATCAGCTTAGAGTGAGTAGTCCTGATATAGTTGGACTTTATAGATAGTATTGATTGAATTGACCATGGGATGGTTCGATGACATAAAATCCACTAGGTCGATTGATCGTTGATTCGATCTGAGTTCTGAATTGATGTGATGACATGATTCAATGATAGATTGATTGATGTGATTTGAGGCATCTGTAAATGTTTTTGATTTGTAGGATGGAATTGAGGCTAAGGTAAGTCCTCTGACCCGTATTATGCTTAGGCAGCCTTTAGGGCATATTGGCTTCCTAATCAGGTCTTAGGGGGTAGAACTTGCTGAGACATTATCTTACTGGTTATTGTATAACCATTTTCAGGTCCTTAGATGACGTTGGTGGAGGACCGGAAGCCTCGGAGTTTGGAAAGGTGGTTAGACCAGAATCGGCAATGGATCTGACTAGTAGATCATATGACTGTTCCTTTTGGAATGAGCCAACCTTTTTGTAAATAGTTTGGTCTTGTAAATAAACCTGGTTGTTTATAAAAGGTTTGTTATTGTTTGAAAAATTGACCCTACTTTTCTATCCCATTGTATTGTTGTCTGGGAATTATATATATGCTTCCCCATGCGCATGTAAATGAATGGGTCAGCGATGCATCCTAGGACATCGCTATTTAATCGACCGAGGTGGGATGGGCACATGCTCAGAGTATCGGGGCGTGACATAGATGATAGACTCTTGTGATCGATGCTGGTTTAGGAAACGCCTGCAATAGTGAGGCTGGTCGCTAGTTCTATCCAAATCTAATGGTTGGGTTCCAACGACGATGATAATGGTTAGATGATGATGGTAGCTAGACAACGATGATGGTGGCTAGTTCTATATAGATCTAATGGCTAGATGGCTGTGGTAGTGTGAGGTGATGGTTCTAGCGACGATAAAGGTTCCGGCGATGGTAAGGGTGGCTGTGGTGGTGGTGGTAAGGTTGAAAATTAGGATTTTTTTTTTTTTTTTTTTTTTTTTTGCTCCAATACCATGTTGAAGAAGATAAAAGATCGTATTGTATTATCTTCATCAAAATGATTACATATAATATATAAGGGAAACCCTCTTAATATAAAATAACTATTGACTATTCTACCCCTCTCATTATTATTTCCTAACAGAGCTAAAAACTAAATTTCCTTGACATGTGAGTCTATTCACAATGTCTATGAATCTATTGAATATTTCAGAAATAGATTCATCTTGCTTCGCCTTGAAGGATTCGCGTTAACCAATAATAATATTGATCTTGATTTATATGACTCTGATAGTTCCTTAACTGTCCATATCTCTTTTGTTTTCTCACAAGATGACACTTGGCTATATCTAGCACAAGATAAGGCATAATAAATAGAGTTTTTACATCTACTTCTCTTTTGTTTGACTCAGTGGAAGAGATTGTCGTTGGAGGGGTTCTTCTTTCATTCATCTCATCAAATATTGATGAAGTGGCAATCGCTATGGGTTTAATTCCATTTGGAACAACTTCCCACAACAGAGGATCTAAGAATTTGAGAAAAGCCTTCAATTTTTTTTACCATATGTTGTAATCTTTTCTATTGAAGTATATTGCTTTGTCACTCAAAGATACCCGGTGCAAGTTTGCTAGCCATAATAGATTGTTAACCCTAAAGTAATGTAACACTTCAATTTTCATCAATATCCATATAATTGATTGGGCGTCCACGGTTATCTTTATCTGTGATATTTTGAACAACATTAGAAAGAGTCTAAATCGTTTGATGATTTAGACTTTTCTTGGCCACAATGCTCAACCATCAATAAGTTGAATTTGAATAATCTTTTTTCTTCAAGGACAATTTCAGTAAGAAAAATACTTAGGGGTCAAGTTTCCATTTAGACCTTATTATTCCGCCCTCAACACTTGTCATCTCCAGAACAGAAAGGCGTCCGACCCTACCGGATTAGGAACGCGAAGGCCTTTACTTCGAAAGGAGACCCGGGAAAGAAAGAGGGTTGCTATTGACCGTAATGACTTCGAATCAATAGGCCTCTCCTTTTTCTTTTTTTTAATCATTTTGTTTGAGGCAGGCCAAATAGAGAATGAAATGCCAAGTTTTTCAAATTCACAATAACTTAGGAAGGTTTGTTAGCTTCAAAATATATTATGAGGTTTTCTCAACATTTATGATGCTTTTTGATATGGAGTGGTTGGATTATTGCTGCAATATATGGAGATTGGAGATGGGTAGTTCTAGTGTTGGTGTGGTTTATGTGGAGGACTTTCGCAAATAGTTATATTCATGCAATTGTTACACTAGAGCTGGCAAAATTGGTCATAAACCCATATTATGACCCATTTTTAGTTAAATGGGTTATATATGGGTCAAGTGAAAGTTAAATATGGGTCAGAAATAGGTTTGAGAAAGTAAAACACAAAAAGAAATGGGTCTAAATGTGTTATTAGGAAACCCACTTTAAACCCACGGCCTTTTCTTTTAACTTTATAAAAAAATCAAAATTATAATTATTTTTCATATTTCAATTTTTTTTCTTTTTTTTTTTTTTTCCTTCCTTAGCTGGCTGTTGGCCGACAATAGGCCTAGCAAGGCTCGGCCTTGCTGACGACTGGCGAGGCTTAACCTTGCTGACGAATGGTGAGGCTCAAGCCTTGTTGGATTTGGCGAGACATGAGCTCGCCGGCGTCGGGCAGGGCCTTGGCCTCCCAAATTGGTGAGATCAAGCCTCGCCCAATGCCGGCGAGCTTGAGCCTTGCTAGATATGGCGAGGCTCGGCCTCGCTGATGACTGGCAAGGCTCGATTTCGCCGGCGTCAGGCAGGGCCTCGGCCTCGCCAAATCAGCAGATCGAGCCTCACTCGATGTCGGTGGAGCCTCGACCTCGCTAGGTCTGGGGAGACTCGAGCCTCACCAATGATTGGCAAGACTCAAGCTCGCCGGCGTCGAGTGGGGCCTCGGCCTCGCCAGGTCAACGAGATCGAGCCTCGCCCAATGTCGGCGAGCTCGATCTCGCCTCGTGGCGGATTCTTTGGCCGTCATCGTGGTCAACAACCGGCCAAAGAAGAAGAAAAAGAAAAGAGAAAAAAAAAAATAATTATTAAAAATTCAAAATTATATTTAAAAAATAAAAATTATAAAAATATTATATTTTAAAAATAAAAATTATAAAAAATTTATATTTTAAAAAATGAAAATTATTAAAAATTATAGTTAAAAAAAATAAAAAATCGATTTTATAAAAAATATTTTGAAAAGAATTATTAAAATTTTTCCATTAAATTTGTATTGCATAAAAATTGTTAAAAAAATTTGTATTGCATAAAAATGTTTTAGCAATACTTTTTTTTCTTAAAAAAAATTTAAAAAATGAGCGTTTTTAGGTTTAGTTAAAAAAATTTCATGTTACAGTTTTTAGTTATTCAATGGTATGTTCACTTCAAATTTATAGGTTTTTCTTAACGTTTTTTATTTTATTTACAATTTTTTATTTAATTTGAAGTTTTAATCCAATTAGCATATAATAGAAGTGGATTTTCCTAGAATATTAATAGGTTTTAGCAATACGGGTCAAGTCGGGTATGGGTCGAGTACAAGTCGGGTCGGGTATGGGTCATTTGATTTGCACTATATGAATATGGGTCAAAACGGGTTAAATGGGTCAAATATGGGTCGACCCATTTTCAACCCAATCGAAACCCAACCCGCCCCATCCATTTGACGGGTCTATGTTACACTGATAAAGAGTTCTTGTTAACTTTGATTTATGGGGAGATTTATGTGGTTTTATTTTCTTTGGCCAAGATTTGTGTTTGTGGATGTTCATGAAAGTGTGGAAACGCCATCAATTCCTCTCTAAAATCCTGGAAATAGTTTCCATTTTTAGAGAATCTAGACTAGATGGAGTGATTGGATTCTCAGGCCCGACAAATAGAATTTAATTGAAGATTTTGTGTTCCATGTGAAACTAAGTTGATTATTACTAGATTCTCATGGGCAACCTATTAATAGATTCCACAGGAGGCAAACTCCTTGTAAACGAGACATCAGTACCAAATAGCATCTTCTCTTAAAGCTTTTGAATTCAATGCAAATAGTGCTTTCTCATTTCTGCGACCTACCCTTCGAGGGAGGGAATAAGTTTAGGAATATTACTTAAAAGAAAGACCTACAACCCTCATTTAGACGCAGGCTCTCTCAATCCCATACCTTGCGTAACGTTGGGATGTTCAAGAGAATTTTGTAATAAAGAGTCACCACTAGCCTATTGGGGTCGGCCAGAAATCAAGTAAGCTATGAGAATGTATCTCACTTCCTACACAACTAGAGAATCTAGGATCAGGCACTTAATTACACTAATTGACCAATTAGTATCCTTTCAGTACATAATCTTATTCATTTAAAAAAAGAAGAAGAAGATGTTTTGCCAAGTAGTCTAGATTGATTTTATACCTATCCACAAACATGTGAGGTAATCATGTAGGTGCATAATGATTAACGTAACAATCAATAATCAAGGAAAATATTAAATACATTTCATGGGATAGCAAAGACTTAAGACTAAAGAAAAGATAAATGCTAATCCTAGCTGGACTAAAAGGAAGCTGAAATCAACATATCAATAATGCGCAACCAAGGACTTTTATGTCTAAGGATAATTGAAACCCCTAGATAGAGCCCTAAGGGCTTGGTCAACCCGGGTATAATTCTAAATCGAAAAATTTCCACTTTTCGAGAAAAAAATAACCCAAAAGATTAATTTTAACCTTTTTAAGGATTTTTAATTTTTAATTTTTTAAGAAATTTTAGGATTTTTTTGGAAAAATTGAATTTTAAAATTTTCCACGTATGTATTTTTTTAATCTTTTTGAATTTTTTTCTAATTATTACTGAAATTTTTAGACATTTTCTGAATTTAGGAATTTTATGAAAATTTTTGAATTTTTCTTATTTTTAATTTTTTATGAATTTTTCTCAAATTTTTAAATATTTTCTGAAATTTTTTGAATTCTTTAATGTTCTTTGAAAGTTTTTAAATTTTTAGAAAAGTTTTTGAATTTTTATCTTTTCTTTTTCATTTTTGTGAAAATTTTTGAACTTTTAGTTTTTTAATATATTTTTAATATTTGATATTATTATATTCGGAAAAATAGGTTCGAACCATAAACTCGATCGGGCCCATTGACCCAATCCAAAGACAGGTCCAACCTAGTCGAGTTAAGGAAGGAAAGAAATTCCTTAATGATTTTTCTATTTTTCTTTCTTTTTCTCCTTTGTCTTTTCCTTACTTTGACCTTTTCTCCTGCACTCTTTCAACCCAGCATTGTCTTCAACCTCTTGCCCCTCCTTCAATGAAACCACAGGTCCCTAGAAGCCAAAACATACCAACCTTGCTTCTTTGATAAACCAAAAACATTAACATTTAACGATTCAAAGCACCAAAAGAATCTAAGCTTTATTAAAATGTTTTAAACTTCTTGCAAACTACGTCAGTCTACCTCGCAACTACCATTCATGGCCACAAACACCAACTTTCAAATTCACTAGTCAAGAAATGGTTATCCTAAACATGTTGTCAGACAAAAACATTGAAACAAGAACATACGAAATGGAGGGTGGCAGCGGGGGCCTATTAAAACGCATTTAACAAGCTAAGAACCCAGAAACACACGGAGGACTAAGAACAGATGTGGGTACTTCGGTCAGCCATTTTGTCAAACACGCAGAGTGTGTTGGCTAAATGGAAGCTCCATATTTATTAGAGACATGAAGTCAGACCAAAATTAGCGAGGGAGGTTCGACTTCAGCACGGAAACAACTTATTATACTTAGTACGAACTAGAGAACAGCAAGCATTGGACACAAAGAAAGACCAAATATGGGCATCTAGCCTACGCACTTTATCAACCATATGGCATGCACTAAAGAAGCACGAGATTTTTGCCTCAATCAAGACTCAAAAACAAGCCTAGGTTCCTAACCAAACATGCCAGAACACATAGAAACATCCATGAAGGATCGGTGGATTGGAGCTCGCGCAAACTAGTCGGTCACAAGCTCTAGCTCGACACCTCTCAAACAGGGCACCTACAGTTCGAAAGGCCTACTTCGGACGGCCAGCAACAAGCGAGCCTTGGGTGGCGGCAATGCTCTCTCGATCTCACTCTCTCCTTCTGGCTCGCTCTCTGCTCTTCCCAGCTCTCTCTCTCTCTCTCTCTCTCTCTCTCTCTCTCAAAACCCAATTGAAAAAACCCCCTACAGAGCAAGCCCCTTCACTTTTAAGGGTGATCGGCAAGCACACATGGTTCTTCCACCACTAGCTTATTGGTTGAACTGATCTTGACTTGTGGATCACGCCGCCATTTGCCCCCTCATGATCCCATGTCTCCTCTAATTCGTACTCTACTTTTTCTTCCGTCTTTTGTAGAAGTATGGTTGGTGTGAGGGGGGAACATGACCTACGTGCGGGCCGAGCTGAAATAAAGGGAGATAGCCGACCCAAACACGTAAAGGAGAAAGGGAAAAGAGAAAGGTGGGCCAACCTACAAGTAAAGAAAGGAGAAAAGAAGAAAAAAGAAGAGGAGGATGAGAGGGAGGGCTAGGTGTCATGACCCGATCTCGCCGCCAAATCCCTCTCGTGAGGAAAGGAAATGGGGAAATGTCAGATTTAAGGGTACTTGACCACAAAAGTTCCATCACGATTCTCAACCATAGGGATGTTATGATCTCACCCTCCAGACGAACCTCTTATGGGTTCCTTTTACAAAGTCACAAGTTCTCCCAAATTCATACCCCACATGAGAGCGGTGTCACGCCCCGATCCTTGGGCACGCACCCATCCCTCACGCGGTCGATTAAATAGCGATGTCCCAGGACGCATTGCCGACCCATTCGATTTTTAAATACGCATGCGGAAGCATATAAATAATCCCTAGACAATAAAACAATGGGATATGAAAGTAGGACTAAAAATCTCAAACCTGAAAAACCATCACACTTATATACATATAGAACCACTGAGTCAATATATATACATATAGTACACTAACAGGTCAGGTTCTAATCAAAGCCAGTCCAACAACAAAGTCTGAAAACAGGGGTGGGGTTTCAATCCTCTTCTAGATCCTCCTCTAGGTCCTCCTTGACGATCTCTCCTCCTTCCTCACTCTAGCTGGAGTCTACGACTGAGTACACCGAAGAGTCAAAATCGCCCTTGAGCTTAGGATCTTTTGCATCCACCACTGATCCACCCTTAGGATATGCTGTCCCCTTCCCGAACACAAACTCCAAAATATACAAAGGTACATCAAATTCCGATACAAGGCCCACCCTTTGTCCATCATTGTAATGGTGATACCACGACCGGTATTTATGGGGCACCTTTTGGGGTTCACCCACATCAACCCAGATGGTGGATTTTACTAGTACATATTCCAATCCTTTGGGGGTGGTGGTGTATCGGAATGTGATAACCTATTTCTGCGATTTCCTCCGGTATACCAAAATGCTTGGAAGGGACTGGAGGTGCTGCCATCTATGGACCTGAAATGTTGTCCAACAACGGGGTGAGATGATGTCTCAGCGAGTTCTACCCCCTAAGACTCGATTATGAAGAAAATATGCCCTAAGGGCTGCCTAAGCACAACCAGGCATCAGAGAACTTACCTTAGCCTTAGTTCCTTCCTACAAGTCAGTTCAATTCATAAATACTAACAATCACATCATCCAATCAAATAGGTCGAACCATTGATCAATCGATTTAGTCGATTACATGTCATCAAGACCACTCCCCTGTCATCTCAATTATTCAATCTCAAATCTTACTCATGGCTCAACGAACAGAGTCTATAAAATTCTCAGCTATAATTCGCGGTCTCAAGGACACAACTTATCTTAGGTGGTAATCACGGCCCAATGGGCACAACTTTTAATAGGTGGTGTATCATGGCCCAATGGGCACAACCTTTATCAAGTGGCAAATCACGGCCTGATGGACACGACCTCTATTAGGTGGCAAATCACGGCTCGGAAGAACACTACCTTTATCAGGTGGCAAATCACGACCCAATTGGCATAACTGATTCCAAATTGGTGGCGAATCTTAGCTCAACTAGCACAGCCATACTTTGGCAGCTTTCTAGGTCCACTCACAACCTCTCATGGTTATTTCGCACTAAAATACCAATATTTCTCAATTTTGGGATATTTCCCACATTCACCAATCACACTCAATTTTCTCAATCTGGTACTCAAATAAATAAACAGATACCACCATAGCAATCGGCATGAAATTCCGGTCCACCACTATCCAGTCTAATTATCGAAAAATAAATAATTAATTAAATAATTATGGAAATTCATAAATAAATGCAATAACTGCAACTTAGGCCACGATAAAGCCTAATTGGAAGCCGAGACGATCCGAAAAATTCCTTAACCACTCTAGATAAATACTAGAGCTTGTATAGGCTCTAATTGCACTAAACTATCCACCTAACATGCATTGCCAATTAATTAAATTATTAATCTAGTCTAGTCTAACCACCTAATCCATTTTAGCCTAAACTAATCAATCGCTAAACATAATTAACCTACTAAGCTAGGATTAGTGAGTTAAACTCACTTGTTTCGCAATCTGGTCGGTTCAAATCAATGGGAACGCCACGGGAACAACTTTATGCAAAGCGGGCCTAGCTTTCGAGGCCGGGAACAACCTCAAAATGGGCCAAGACTCTTGCTGGAAACCCACTGATTTGCTCTCTGTTTTGGGCTGTAAAAAAAGAAAACAAAGGCTAGTTCAGTGAGGCAAGGGCAACGGTGGACCGGCGGAGGCAGCAGTGGCTTGGAGGGATAATTTTTCCTCACCAATTGACCCCACTTGCATCCAAAATGCGCGATCAAAAACGGTCCCTGACTTTTTCTATACAAAAAGGGCCTTAAGACGACTTTTTCCCAAAAAGTCTCGATTTGCAGAAAATCTTCGGAGGTTGAGTCAACATTCCTAAAATGATCTATGACATGACAAAACTTTCAATTTCTGAAATCGGATTCAAATTCACAGTTAATTTCACTTCAGCGCGTTTTTAGCGTGTCCTATGCTACCGAGTAGCTTTCAGAACTTTTTAGTGCAAATGACCCATGGTCGATTTTCTTCGAGCCACAATGAACCCCTTCGACCTATTGGCGAGTCTCGGTTGTCGTGAAAATCTCGAGGTTTCAGATACGGACACAGGGTACCAAAACAATAGAAAAATCAATCTAGTGTTGATCGATGATAATTTTGCAATTTAATGGGATCACCCACGTTTAACCATGCATCTCAATTGAATCGACCTATCTCTGATCTCTAATTACTTTCTAACTGTGCCATAATGATCTCGGCAGATAAACACGGTCGAGCAGCCGATTCCTGGTCGAATCCTTAAGTCTATTTGCCTTAAAATCCTTAATGACTTCCCTAGATAGTCTAGTTATCTCACGAGTGATCAGCTCTGAGAATAACACTATAGGCGCATCGATGAAATGCCCGATTTATTAAATTGAAAGAAGAATTGAAAACCTAGAATGTCACAAGCGGAGTGTCGCGACCCGTACCAGCATGGGTGACACACCTCGAGAGAGGAGGTCAGGTGTGAATATCAAATTTAAAGGTATCTAGCAAAATTTGGTCTCTATATGACTTAAATAAATATGGCAAGGTGTATACACGGTAATGTTTCATTTCAACATTAATTCCACATAACGGGCATGATTTCAGCCATCTCAAAATATGCAAAAATCCTATGAAAGTCTCACATACAGAACATGTAATGGGGAACATTTCTCGTTAAGAGTTCAAAACTTAAATGTAATCACATGAGTCATAGAAAAAATAGCAAAACAGAGGTACATATGCAAGCTATATATTGTTGCAACATCTTTTCACATTAACTCATGCAATTGACACACTGGACAACATTATTACTTAGCAAATCATGCATCAATTGAATACATATAGCATGTCTTTCATCTTTCATAAGGATTTAAGACCAAACAAGCTCATTTATGGATTCAATTTCACTAAACCACAATTCGGAATAGTGTAGAGCAAAATGTCCTATGTTTGGATCTAGGCGATTTCGACTTAGTTAAACATATTCAAAAATTTTGAAAAAAATTATAAAACATTCTCCACACAATTACAAGCAACTTTCATGAAGGAAAGTTTCTCCAAAAATTAATATAGAGATCAATACAAAAATGACAAAATCATTAATGAACAAAGAGCGGACCGACCTAAGCTTAGATTTGAGTGATTTTGACCTACCTAATCATGTCCAAATATTCCAAAAAATACATAACATATACCACACTATAAAAAACAACTTTCATTATGGAATATTCCTTTAAAAATCAACACAAAAAGTAGCACAAAAATATAAAAGATAGAAGGCGAAATAGGAATAGAATTGAAAACTAACCTAAACTACTACAAAATCGTTCATCTTTAAAGGTGTTTTTCGAAGGTCAAACGGTACTCAATTGGGGCATGCAACCTATCGATTTGAAGTTTGTGATGTGCATTATCAAAATCTTGAAGGACTTGAACCCAAATAAGTTCATTTCGAACCTCGTTTCAACCAAAACAATAGGTCAATTCAAGGATACGAAAATGCAAATTTAAGACCAAATTAAATCAATCATTCAAGTTCATCATTTAAGAATAATCAATTATAGCAAATTATCATCCAAATCCATTAATCCAACATCTAACATAGTATACTAACCTAAAATTAAACCCTAGCCTCGATCGGTTAATCCAGTCTCGCTTGAAGTGGTTCAAGATCGAGATTATTACCTTTTACGCGTTTATGTCAATTTTGATCGCAATTGATCGAATTAAGCTCATCAAAGATTGTGAGTAGATTGGTGTGGAATGTCTAGGGGTTGCATCGAGATCCAAAAGAGACCGGTCTTCAATCACTAATGAGAATAAAGGTAACCGAAGCCGTCCGGCGACCAAGGGACAAGACTCCAACCACAACCTAGTTGAAGACCTTGTCGGGAATTGGATAAGATAACATCCGACAGCCATGGAAACAACGCTAGCTGCTGGATCGATTCGCCAAGTAACTAATCTAAGTTGGACGGGTTTGAGGATATCGGGATAGACACAAATGTTGAAGGCCTTCCGATTACCAATCAACGGACCTTCGGTCCCCTGGATGTCGAGCACAAACCTGAGGACAAATCAGAATAGATCAGGGACCTTAGAGATGACCGTTAGATGCCAATCTCGAAGGATGAATCGGTCGGAACCAAAAATCGGTTCCAACGCTGGTCTTGCTCCTTATGGCTAAAGAGGGCGGATTAGAGGGAGCTGAGCACCGTCCGTCCTCATTGCAACTTCAATTAAGATGAGGAGGAGATGTAGATCACCATGGAGGCTAGCAGTAGCCTGCAATTCGCCGATATGAGGCTGGTCCAATAGATTCAAGTGAATATGCGAGTAAATAGGGGGAGAGAGAGAGATATAGAGAGAGAGAGAGAGAGAGAGACAGAGAGAGAGAGACAGAGAGAGGAGGAAGAAATGGGTGGGAAAAACAGAGGGAAAGAGATAGAATGATCTAAGGAGAGACAGTAGATTTTGTGCCAAATGAGCCCCTCTCAAAAATGGAGAGAAAATGAGCTTATATACTACCCCTAAACTATCCAATTCGTCCATCGGTTCAATTCGACAGTCAAAATTTTGATCCAACGTTTAAAATTTGATTTCGAAGGTTGGATCATGATCTTGAGGTGTTGGGTAATCTATCCAATGTGTTTGATTTGCGAAAACCCGAGCCAAAATTGAGAATTTCGTTAAAATATCCAATTATAGGTTAAATTGCAATTTGATGAATTCGATGATCAATCTGTAAAATTTAAGAAATTAAAGATGCAAAAGTGAAATTAACATCGAAAGGATCTTGGAACCAGTCGCCAATGGTCAAGAATTGGCGGAAAGGAGCTGAACCGACCATCCCCCCAATGGCCAATCAAACCGGTTAGACCGATTTGCTCCAATTTGACCAATTTTTGACCAATTCTTAATCGATTCGGCCCAGTTCTAACTATTTTTCCCAATTGGGACCCCTGTGGGTCCAAAATTTATGTAATTTGGACCTTAATTGAAAAAGAAATTTATCTTTTTTAAGAAGAAATTGCCAATTAAGATTCAATTAAACTAATCAAACCTTGTGAATGTGATCTAGAGATCTTTTATTGACATGATTGAATGATTATCGCGAAAGGCAACATGTCAAAATTATGAGTGCTTTGAATTGAGCCTAAAGGGCTAAAATGATCAAATTTGCGATTCAATAGGTAAAATTACAAATTAACTAACATTGAATTCGATTAATGTCACAATTGCTCTATTGAATGAACTACGCATGTATAAGATCACTTATCACATCAAATTGACATTGAATTGAAGCGTTCAAGCTTATGTCAAAAATGAATCTATGCCTAATATCAAAATTGGACCTAGAATTATGAAATTAAATCATAATAAGGGATGGGTCAATTCAAATTTTGTTGATTGAAACTTAATTGCTAGACTTTTTATGCTCGAGAAATAAAATTCTTCAAATTGATAAGTTCTAGTGTGAATTTCTCAACCAAAAATTAACTGCTCGACCGTGCTAATCTGCAATGGTCAATATGGCACCGTTAAAATGGACTAGAGACCGGAAATAAGTCGATTTGACAGAGGCATGTAATTAAAGTGTGGGCAATTCCACCTAATTGCAAAATGCACGTCGAACGGCACTAAGTGTGCGTTTCGTAACGATTCGTTCCCTCGGGAATAGATTCGACCGAGAAATGATTATTTTTTATTCTCGTTCCCGAGAACAATTTCTAAGCATTTTAAGTCGTTTGGTAACTATCCCAAATTTCTGATTCTAAAATAGAATTACGTTTGGTACCATGCTCATTGATTCTGTTCCATATTCAATTTTCTTTTAAGTTTTAAATATTTTTTCTTTTTTTCCTTTTTTCTTTTCTTTTTTTCCTTTCTCTCTCATGTTTTTCTTCTTCCGGTCGCCCGTCGCCAGTCCGGCGACCGGCCAAACGAGGGCCGGCGACCTAACCGGAGCGTCGCTGGCCCTCGTCGATTGAGCCTCACCGACAGCTAGGCAAGCCTCGCTCAGCCTCGCCGGTGGCTAGGCTGGCCTCGCGGGGCTGCACGAGGCTCACCTAGCCACCGGCGGGGCTCACCGGGGTTGGGCAAGGCTTGCCTAGCCACCGGTAAGGCTCGGCCTTGCTAGTCGCGAAGCTTGCCCAACTCCGGTGAGGCTCGGCCTCGCTAGTGGCCAGGTGGGCCTCACTGGGGCTAGGCGAGCCTCACCTAGCCCTTCGACGAGCTTGCAGGTGGCCAGGCGGGCCTCCAGCGAGCTCGCAGGTGGCCAGGCGGGCCTCCAGCGAGCTCGCCGGTGGCTGGGCTTACTTTCGGCGAGCTCGTCGAACCGATTGCTAGCGACCGGCGGCGGTGGATGGCAGCGATTGGCGGCGACCGGCGATAGACAGTAGCGAACGACAATCGCAGGATGGCGGTCGAGGAAGAAGAAGAAAAGAGAAGAAGAAGAGAAAATAGAAGAAGGAGAATTGGTTTTGATTATTAGATTTGTTCCTAGAACAAGAATCAACTTTTTTTTTTTATTCTTAATTCTATTCCAAATCTACTTCCGGAACAAAATGATAGAAATTTATTCTCGGGAATAAAAGTTTTACCAGACGCGATTTTGTTCCCAAATTGATTCCGAGAACAAAAAATCAGAATCGACGTTGTTTGAATGGTTATCAAACAATGCCTAAATTGATTTCTCTATCGTTTCGTACCCTATGTTCGTATTTGAAATCTTGAGATTTTCACGATAACTGAGAGTCGCCTATGAGTTGAAGATACACAAAGTGAATAAAAAATAATCGACCACTGGTCAAATGAACTAAAAATTTCTAAAAACTACCTGGTAGGTTAGGTCACGCTAAAACTGCGTCCGGTTTAAATTAACCACGAAATTGAACCCGATTTCAGAAATTGAAAGTTCTGTTGTGTTGCGATTTATTTTAGGAACGTCGACTTATCCTTCAAAGAATTTTCGGCGAGTCCAGATTTTTGGCGAAAATTCAAATTTGGGCGATTTTGGACCGGGAAACTTGGAGGGCCGTTTTTGTGTGAATTTTTGGTGTTCAAGATGGATCAATTGGTGAGGGAAATTGTAGAATTGAGTATGGACTTTCTCCATGGCATTTTGACTATTGAATTGAATTGAATTGGAGTTAAATTGAAGTGAAATTGAAGAGCAACACAAAATTCGTAGGCCATAAGAGGTTGTGCAACATTTCAGCATCATCCTTGGCTTCTTGGAGAAGATTGGTGAGGGAAAATGGGCTATGGATAAGGCTGAAGCTGGTGGGGGCAGCCACTTGATTGTTAGAGATATTTGTGCTGACTTGGGAGGCCTTTGTTCCCCTTTAACCTGTAGAACTTCTTCTTCTTCTTCTTCTTCTTTCTTGCCTCCCTTAGTCTCCATTGTTGCTGCAACACAAGCCAAAGAACCAAAGAAACCAGCCAACACGCCCTGCAAGCCAAGCCAACCCGCCCGAGACCACCTCACGCTGCCCGAGCTGCCACTGAACTGCCCAAGCCGTCGCACCCGTCCCATGCTCGTCGCTCGCACGCCAGTCCGGCGTCCCGAAGCCCTTGGCCACCATCGCAGCTCTGCTTGGAAGTCGCCGTCATTGCCCGAGCTGCTAGTAACTCCGCCCGCTCGCCTTGCCTGTTCCCGCGCTAGTCCGACCATTCCAGCCCCTCTCCTCTCTTCAATTCGACCCAAATCAGAATCGAAATTTCAGCTTCGGGTTGAGGCTTCGTGGGCTTTTTCGAGCCCTTTTCGGACCTCTTTTGGCATCACTCTAGGCTCGAGTCTCGCTCGCCTCCACGTCGTTGTCACCGTGAACTCATTGCTTGCAAATCCAGTGAGTTTACTTGCTAAACGTTGCTTATGGGGATAATTATGCTTAGGGGATGTTTAGTTTAGACTAAGATTGGATTAGGTGGTTAGATTAGAGTAATTAGTGGTTTAGTTAGTTAATTAGGCTAATTGGGTGGTTATATTAGTTTAGTTAGAGGTTAATTAGATTGTATGATTTATTTAGCTTAGTGCGTTATTTAGTTAGGTTCAATTAGGTGGTTAGATTAGTGTATTTAGCCTAATTATGCATTTATTTAATTATTTTTGTAATTTATATAATTATTTAATTATTTCCGTAAATCATACCGGGATAGCCTATCGTCGAATTTCGTCTTTGATTGTCATGGTGTAATTAGTTCGTGCAATTGATGGTTAGATTGTGCAATTGAGTGATGATTGTGATTTTTTATTTATTATTTCAAAATTGTGGATTTTTTGTATTTAATTAGAAAATATCAGGTGTCGGTTTTTTACACCAAAAATTTTTTTAGGTACTATATAAAATCGTGGGATTTTTAAAAAGAATGATATCACCTTTTATGGTTCAATCTTGTGGCACCCCTCGATGGCCCCCAACTGTTAGGGTCGCCACTTTGTTCGCTTACCTTTCACTTGACCTGATAATATAATACTCTGATACCAAGGAATTTCATTATAATTCATAAATCCTGGGGATTTACATCTTTTAGATCGGTCCTGCGCAATTTATATGGCGGAAGCACATCCATCAACTCCCTTCCCTATATTCAGGAAACGATGCACACCAACTAAACATTTATAGGTAAAAGCCGAACACTTTTATTTACTAAAACCAAATGGACATCATTCATCGGTACATCAAAATGCCGTAGTCTTCTATACTCGGCTATACTTCAAAAGATGACCGACATCTCCTCCAACAGTCGTATACTTAAAGTCCATCGTTCAGTGTCGGCGTCCAAAAGTTTCTTCCTTTGCTATCCTTCTTCTCGCGGTCATATCCAACCACTCGATCCATCTACCGGTGGCAGTGGCAGTAGAGGTATCTTATCTAGTCTGAAATGTTAGTCCCCATAAGGGGTGAGTACAACCACTCAACAGTAAAGATCCACCAAACTACACAATGCAACAAACAAGACAATCAAGATATCACGAGTAAAGCACATATTATCCATGCTATCAAGCATACATCACTATGCAGTCGTGCATATATCACCATACAGTCATGCATATCTCACCATGCCTTCGTGCATATATCCCCATGCAGTCATGCATATCTCACCATGCCATCGTGCATATATCACCATGATTCATATCATCCATGCTATCAAGCATATATCCCCATGAGATCCATTCAAGCCTTCATGATCGCATTCTCAATATCAAATAGCATCAATTTACTTTCATAAGTAGATAATACATCATGCCATATGCATACACCCATGCACATGATTCAATTCCCCGTTTTTATCTTTCACAAGGATCTCATCAGTTTTTCTTTCCAGGGATCAATATTTGCATCCCACAATTTATCGCTCGCATCCAACTTGGCATTGCGAGGAGCCTCCGGGCATGTATCGTAATACAACCGGGCATCTGGCACAAACCTCCGGGCATCTCGTACCCCAACTGGCATCACGAGGAATGCCCCCCGGCACACACCTCCAGGGATTCCGAAATTACGTACCACCATACAACCAGGCATTCCCCTTGGACATTACGTACTGCATACCACCGGGCATCTCGAAACTCCCGAGGACCTCCGGCTCACACCTTCGGGCATCCGGCACACACACTCCGGGCATCCCGACACTCCCGGGGCATCGTCGGCTCACACCTTCGACGGTCTCATTATTATCTCAATTTATGATCACATATATGTCTCATTTTCAACATGGCATTTGATGCAACAATATCAAAGGTCTCAACCAGCTTTTGATGTCATATGATATGCCCAACATCACCATATATACAGTACACGTAACACCCACGATAACACATTTCATAAAGAAATTCATTGGCTTTTTGAAAATAGAACCAATTTTCGGGTAGAACAGAATGCATCTCTTTAGTAAAAATCCTTGGGAAATTAGTAAAAAATCTCAATAAATTCTGAAAATTTGACATGATGTAAACAAGATCCAGAGGAAGATATTTCATGAAGAACACCACGTCAATAAATTTCCACATCAATCACATAGATCCACACATCACAGCAAAAGAATTTCCAACGCCACTTTTACATAGTTTCAGAAATAATTTCGATTAAACCCATAAATGAACTTAGAAAATTCTGAGATTTTAATATGTCATAGCTGAGATCTAGAGGTAAAAGTATCATGAAGAAATTGAAGTCTAATTCCTTCTGGATTAAAAGTGATAATTTTTATAACTCTCCCTAACTCTCGGTTCACTATCCAGATTCATCATTTTCAAAGAAAATAACTTTTCCCTGATCAATAATTGTCCTTTTATTCTCAAATTTTAGTATGTTACTCCTCAAGATGTTTTCTACAACTCTTATCAAAGAACATGAGATCAAATTCGGACTAGATAATTCCACAAAATCCACGGAATCACAACAGACCAACATAACAGTTTCCAGATCTAGCTTCTTCAAAGAAAAATTGTTTCGCCAACCTATACTTGTTCGTTTCCTCTAAAATTTTGACATGTTACTCTCCAGGAAGTCCTCTACAACTTTCATCAAAAAGTCGGAGTGAGATTCCAACTGGAACTTTGCATGCAGCTCACAAAATCACCAAAGGTCGACATAATAGTTTCCAGATCTAATTTCTTCAAGGAAAATCATTTCACCAACCAATACTTGTCCGTTTCATCTCAATTTTTAGTATGTTAATCTTCAAGAAGTCCTCTACAACTTTTATCAATAAGTCAAAGTCAGATTCCAACTATAGCATTGCATGCAACTCACGAAATCATCAAAGGTCGGACTGTTTTTCCAGAAACAGAACACTAGGTTAGAACATAACTCTTATAGCTTCGAAATTTCACCCTTCATCCACATCCGAAATTCACCATTAATCACACACAAACATAGCAAGCAAAGGGTAGATCAATGGACTCTACTTGCCTCTAATCCAAGCAAAACACAGCAAGCAAATGGCGGCTCGATGGCGGGACTCGGCAGCTCGACGGCGGTGACGAACCTCCTCCTTCTTCCTTTCCTTCTTTCTCTTGCACGCTCGCTCTCTCTCTCTCTCTCTCTCTCTCTCGATTTAATTCTCTCTCTCGGCAACCCCCTTCATGAATCTGCCCACTCTCTTTCCTTTCCCCTCAATGATTTGCAATCATTTGATTTTGCATGGCTAATGCCACTTGGCTCTAAGGGAAAAACACTTGGCAAGCTTCTCTTGCCACTTGGGGATTTACATGCAGGTTGATGGGCCTTCCTTTGGGGCCGGGCCTCTCCGTCCATCCCTCTCTTCCTTTGGCCAACGGCAGCCCCTCCTCCTTTGGGCTTCGCGGGCCAGGCCTAAATGGCCGAATGGTGGGGTCTTGCGGGCTAGTCTTGGGCTTAAAATTTTGGCCCACTTCCTCTTTTAATAATCTACTCTAAAGCCCCACTTATATAAATACCTAATTGAAATTTCTAAGGCCATAAAACTTGCAACATAAATCAATAAATTCCAACTTATAAAACACATGGCCAAGGATAAAATTTTCCTATCAAATAATTACCCATTGAAAAGCTTGGCCTTAATCTTATTGGAAATCATGGATCAAATGGCTACAATATAAATTGATGGTACTTCTATCACCTATTCATGGATCATAGCATATCTAGGGGTTGACATGAAATTCTAGGATGCCACAATTCTGCCCTCCTTAGAGAATTTCGTCCTCGAAATTAGACATTTCCTATGTCTCTTGAAACAAGTGAGGGTACCTTTTCCTCATCTCATTTTTACTCTCCCATGTAGCTTCCTCCACATCATGATGTCGCCATAATATCTTAACCAATGGAATTTTCTTGGTCCTAAGAATTTGCTCATTTCAATCAAGTACTTACACAGGCTCTTCAATGTACCTCACTTTCTCATCCACTTTGATGGCTTCATGATCGAGTATGTGATCAGGATCCGGCTGATACTTTCTCAGCATCGATACATGGAACACATCATGCAAATTTCCCAATTTAGGAGGCAGCGCCAAACGATAAACTACATCTCCTATCCTTTCAAGTATCTCAAAAGGTCCAACAAATCTAGGGCTCAACTTACCCTTCATTCCAAATCGAGATATTCCTTTCATAGGAGATACTTTAAGGAACACATGATCTCCCACATCAAACTCTAAAGGTCTCCTATGCTTATCTGCGTAGTCTTTCTGCCTACTCTTGGCTGTTCTAAGTCTTTTCCTTATTATCTCCACAGCCTCGGTAGTAACTTGTACCAACTCAGGTCCTGTCAAACTCGTTTCACCTACTTCATTCCAACAAACAGGAGTCTTGCACCTTCTTCCATATAATGATTCATATGGAGCCATGCCTATACTTTTCTGAAAATTATTGTTATAGGCAAACTCTATCAAGTGCAATTTTTCATCACAACTTCCCTTAAAATCAGTAATACAAGCTCTCAACATATCTTCCAAAGTTTGGATCACTCTTTCCGTTTGTCCATCCATCTGTGGATGAAAAGCAGTACTAAACTAGAGCTAGTCCCTAAGGCGGTTTGAAGACTTCGCCAAAGGTTTTGAAGTAAATCTTGATCAGACGTGATAGTTACAGGAACACCATGAAAGCGTACTATTTGGCTTACACGTATATTGGCAATTTTATCCATCGGATAATCTATGCGAACTGCTAGGAAATGGGCAGACTTAGTCAAGCAATCTACTATCACCCAGATAGAGTCGTGGCCACTTGATGTCCTTGGTAATCCTTGCACAAAATCCATCGTCACACGATCCATTTCCAGGTATATCTAACGGTCTCAATAGTCCTATGGTCCGCCTTCATTCCATTCCATTAGTGGTACTAGTGAAGGGTTCTATAATTTGATCCTTTGCATAATTTCAAGCTCTATCCTAAGTGCAACCAACAATCAAATTCAAATGTAAAGAATTCCACCTCTCAGCTCAATCGAACACATCATTTAGCCGAATTATCCCTATACCTTTGTCACCATCAATTCAAGCCTAGAACCATCAAAATCGACACCATTAACAACTCATCTGGTTCAGTCCAACAAAGACATTCACTACGCTTTCACTGCAACATAGATTCAAGCCTAAAATATAGTATCATTCATTCGGTTCAAATATCGATAGTCCACCAAGACTTATTCAATTCAAAGATCGACAATCCACCAAAATAAAACTTGTCTAGTTTCCATCGAGTATATCTCATGTCTCGTCCTAAAGGATCATCACTTGGACTAATCACTCATCAAATCCACAACTTGAACCTTCACCTTTTCACCTTGGAAAGACTATAACCACAATTGATCATATCCACTAATTCCACAAAACCTTCTCAAACTGAGATCATCACCAAAATTAAAAGTTGACCATCATCAATTAAACCTATTATTCCGACGTATAAACCACAAATAATTTCATGTCTCATATGACCACTTAAATTCATGACTTCCAAGATCAATCTATACATACTAAATGCCTCCATGTAACGCATCAAGACTTCCAATGAGATCCTCTAATAGGAAGTCACTACTTAGCTCAAATGATCATAACTTAATCCTCAAATTCATAACTCACTCTCCATAATTCACTTTTTAAGCCTTGTTTGCAGCACTATGCTTAGATGCTACGCATGTTCTTCAAGTCCTTTAGAATATATCAGGATATCATCAAATTAAGACAATCACAATTTGATCCAAATAAGGCTTAAATATCCTATGCATTAAATCCATGAATGCAGCTAAGGCATTCGTCAATCCAAATAGCATAACTGCTCCTTGTTCAGGTCCTCTGACCTTGGCGTCCACTCCCCGCCCTCATCAGACCGGGTCGTTATAAGTACACCAGCTTTTGCCTGGTTCGAACCCAAACTACACATCCACTGGAGGGTCTCGTTTCGATAAGGACTAACTTATAGAGATATTATCCGCTTTGGCCTATCCCATTCTTAGCCTCACGGTTTTATCCTTAGCGCATGAATAAGTACTATCTCAGGAGGTCATTCATCCTAGTCCATTGCTTACGGAGCTAGTCCATTCCTACGGTGATGTCAAAGTTATACATAACTATCACTACCAAGTCCATCTCCAGATCTTGTTCCCCTAGGGTTATCTCACACATCTCATATGCTAACGTAGATAACAACATATCTTTCAGTGATGTAGAAATACGAAGAGGCATATCTAAAGATTTGTTCCTATTTCTCACAATCATCCATATTTTTCGGACACAAATGAATGCGTGCCGCTCATATCAAATAATGCATATACCTTCTTATCCCTCTATCGAAATCATACCTGAGATTACATTTTCGGAAGCTTCTGCTTCCTCTTAGGTGACCGTATACACCCTTTCTTGTGCTGGTGGCCTCTGTGGATTCCTTGGTAGGTTTGGTCCACCAGTACTTTGTTGTACCTGTTGCACCAAGCCAACACTCAGCTGCGACCTCTCTTGTGGACAATCTTTCTTAAAGTGACCTCTCTGCCCACAGCCAAAATATTTCAATCGATCATTACAGGGTCCTCGTCCTTGTTGTCCACCATATCTCTGACAAATATTACTTTGGTAGGATACTCTCCCTAGAACCGGGCCACTCTTGACTTTTCCAGAATTCCCAAAATTATTCCTCTTCTTAGATTCCCAGGGCTGACCTTGATTAAGATAAGGTCTCTTACCCCTTCGAACATCATTAAAGGTCATCTGCCTCTTAGATTCTGATTGCTCTCTCACTAACTCTTGCTCCACCAATTATGCCCTCTCATAAATCTCATTATAATCCCTCATATTCAGAGGCACTAGTTGTTTTCTAATATCAGTCCTTAATCATTTCAAGAATCTCTTAGCCTTTTCCTCTCGATCCTCAACCAACCTAGGAGCATACCTAGACAATTCAGAAAATTTTGCCTCATCGGTCTCTCGTCGGCTCCCTTTGTTTCAACTGAACAAATTTAGTGATCTTCCTATCCTTGGCACAATCAGAGAAATGCTTCCTATTGAAAGCCCTAACAAACTCATCCCAGTTTATCTCAGTACCTGGTGGAAAGATTGTGTCTCTTGAAGCTCTCCACCAAAACTTTGCATTTCCCTCCAATTGGTACTCTGCCAAGGTTATCTTTTCAACATTGCTACAGTTCAACAACCGGAAAATCCGTTCCATTCCATCAATCCATTGTTCCGCCTCCTCAGGACTTCCCATTCCACTAAACTTAGGTGGTTTCAACTTCAGAAATTATTCCACCGGTTCTTGAGGGCGACGTTCCACTCCGGGTTGTTGCTGCGCTTGTCTTTCCATTAGATTTCCAATATTGGCCAATGCCTGCAGGATATCTTCCATTCGGGGTTCAGCCCTTGCAGCAGAGGCTTCAGCCCTTGATGGATGAGCACTTCCAACTCGCACCATGACTTTCCTATAGTTTTCCAAGCATTTGCCTCAAGAATAATTTGCAACTCGGTGTCACTAGTCAGATCATTAATTAAGGTTATTACTAAAGTCACATAAGTAACATAAAATGTTACTGACACACAAAAGCAACATCACACTAGTTACCAGGGATCTACGAGTGAATATCCATCACCTGTTGTTCAAAGTTAGTCAACCATTCCAGTTAGTATCCTATGGTGTGCATCATTCTATCCTCATTTCCATCTGAGGCACCTTATCACTCCAAATAGACCATAACTCTGATACCACTACGATGTGGCACCCCTCGACGGCCCCCGATCCATTAGGGTCGCAACCGTTCGCTTACCTTTCACTTGACCTGATAATATAATACTCTGATACCAAGGAATTTCATTATAATTCATAAATCCTAGGGGTTTACATCTTTTAGATCGGTCCCTGCGCAATTTATATGGCGGAAGCACATCCATCAACTCCCTTCCCTATATTCAGGAAACGATGCACACCAACTAAACATTTATAGGTAAAAGCCGAACACTTTTATTTACTAAAACCAAATGGACATCATTCATCGGTACATCAAAATGCCGTAGTCTTCTATACTCGGCTATACTTCAAAAGATGACCGACATCTCCTCCAACAGTCATATACTTAAAGTCCATCGTTCAGTGTCGGCGTCCAAAAGTTTCTTCCTTTACTATCCTCCTCCTCGCGGTCATATCCAACCACTCGATCCATCTACCGGTGGCAGTGGCAGCAGAGGTATCTTATCTAGTCTGAAATGTTAGTCCCCAAAAGAGGTGAGTACAACCACTCAGCAGTAAAGATCCACCAAACTACATAATGCAACAAGCAAGACAATCAAGATATCACGAGTAAAGCACATATCATCCATGCTATCAAGCATACATCACCATGCAATCGTGCATATATCACCATGCAGTCATGCATATCTCACCATGTTCGTGCATATATCCCCATGCAGTCATGCATATCTCACCATGCCATCGTGCATATATCACCATGATTCATATCATTCATGCTATCAAGCATACATCCCCATGAGATCCATTCAAGCCTTCATGATCGCATTCTCAATATCAAATAGCATCAATTTACTTTCATAAGCAAATCATGCATCATGCCATATGCATACACCCATGCACATGATTCAATTTCCCATTTTTATCTTTCACAAGGATCTCATCAGTTTTTCTTTCCAGGGATCAATGTTTACATCCCACAATTTATCGCTCGCATCCAACCTGGCATCGCAAGGAGCCTCCGGGCATGTATCATAATACAACCAGGCATCCGGCACAAACCTCCGGGCATCTTGTACCACAACTGGCATCACGAGGAATCCCCCTCGGCACACACCTCTAGGGCTTCCGGAATTATGTACTGTCATACAACCAAGCATTCCCCCTAAACATTACGTACTGCATACCACCGGGCATCTCGAAACTCTCGAGGACCTTCGGCTCACACTTTCGGGCATCCGGCACACACACTCCGAGCATCCCGACACTCCCGGGGCATCGTCGGCTCACACCTCCGACGGTCTCATTATTATCTCAATCTATGATCACATATATGTCTCATTTTCAACATGGCATTTGATACAATAATATCAAAGGTCTCAACTAGCTTTTGATGTCATATGATATGCCCAACGTCACCATATATGCAGTACACATAACACCCACGATATCACATTTCATAAAGAAATTCATTGGCTTTTTGAAAATAGAACCAATTTTCGGGTAGAACAGAATGCACCTCTTTAGTAAAAATCATTGGGAAATTTGTAAAAAATCTCAATAAATTCTGAAAATTTGACATGATGTAAACAAGATCCAGAGGAAGATATTTCATGCAGAACACTATGTCAATAAAGTTCCACATCAATCACATAGATCGACACATCACAGCAAAAGAATTTCCAACACCACTTTTGCACAGTTTCAGAAATAATTTCGATTAAACCCTAAAATGAACTCTGAAAATTCTGAGATTTTAATATGTCATATATGAGATCTAGGGGTAAAAGTCTCATGAAGAAATCAAAGTCTAATTCCTTCTGGATTAAAAGTTCTAATTTTTATAACTCTCCCTAACTCTCAGTTCACTGTCCAGATTCATCATTTTCAAAGAAAAACCATTTTCCCCAATCAATACTTGTCCTTTTATTCTCAAATTTTATTATATTACTCCTCAAGATTTTATATACAACTCTTATCAAGAACATGAGATCTAATTCGGACTGGATAATTCCATAAAATCCACGGAATCACAACAGATCAACATAACAGTTTCCAGATTTTGCTTCTTCAAAGAAAAATGGTTTCACCGAACTATACTTGTTCGTTTCCTCTCAAAATTTGACATGTTACTCTCCAAGACGTCCTCTACAACTTTCATCCAGAAGTCTGAGTGAGATTCCAACTGAAACTTTGCGTACAGCTCACGAAATCACCAAAGGTCGACATAACAGTTTCCAGATATAGTTTCTTCAAGGAAAATCATTTCACCAACCAATACTTGTCCGTTTCATCTCAATTTTTATTATGTTAATCTTTAAGAAGTCCTCTAAAACTTTTATCAAGAAGTAGAAGTCAGATTCCGACTAGAACATTGCATGCAACTCACGAAATCATCAAAGGTCGGACTGTTTTTCTAGAAACAGAACACTAGGCTAGAACACAACTCTTATAGCTTCGAAATTTCACCCTTCATCCACATCCGAAATTCACCATTCATCACACACAAACACAGCAAGCAAAGGGTAGATCAATGGAATCTACTTGCCTCTAATCCAAGCAAAACACAGCAAGCAAATGGCGGCTCGACGGCGGGACTCGGCAGCTCGACGGCGGCAACGAACCTCCTCCTTCTTCCTTTCCTTCTTTCTCTCGCACGCTCGCCCTCTCTCTCTCTCTCTCTCTCTCTCTCTCTCTCTCTCTCTCTCGATTTCACTCTCTCTCTCGGCAACCCCCTTCATCAATCCACCCACTCTCTTTCCTTTCCCATCAATGATTTGCAATCATTTGATTTTGCATGGCTAATGCCACTTGGCTCTAAGGGAAAAACACTTGGCAAGCTTCTCTTGCCACTTGGGGATTTACATGCAAGTTGATGGGCCTTCCTTTTGGGCTGGGTCTCTCCGTCCATCCCTCTCTTCCCTCGGCCGACGGCAGCCCCTCCTCCTTTGGGCTTTGCGGGCCAGGCCTAAATGGCCGAATGGTGGGGTCTTGCGGGCTAGTCTTGGGCTTAAAATTTTGGCTCACTTCCTCTTTTAATAATCTACTCTAAACCCCCACTTATATAAATACCTAATTGAAATTTCTAAGGCCATAAAACTTGCAACATAAATCAATAAATTCCAACTTATAAAACACATGGCCATGGATAAAGTTTTCCTATCAAATAATTACCCATTGAAAAGCTTGGCCTTAATCTTATTGGAAATCATGGATCAAATGGCTACAATATAAATTGATGGTACTTCCACCACCTATTCATGGATCATAGCATATCTAGGGGTTGACATGAAATTCTAGGATGCCACAAATCTGACTGTGTACCCACCCATGATTATTTTACTAAGTGTTTTTAATATGAAGAAAATAGACCAAGCACATTATTTTAATTGAGACATTTGAGTGCAATGCATGATGTCCTTAGCCGGGATTTGGTGTACATGTGATGGTTATGAGAACCCGTTACTCGATGAAGGTCAAGTGGACGATGCTCCTTCGGGAATACCCTTTGTCAATGGATGCCGATCGCAGTAGAGGCTGGACTGATGCTCCTTCAAGAATGCCGTCTTGAGGTAGATGTTGCCGTGCTCGATGGGGCAAGACGAAGCCTGGCTATGTCGAAAGACCGTCGAACGTCGAGTAGGCCGTGCTTGTGGGGCCATAATCAATTGGAATGCATGATTGAGTGAAATAATTGTGCCTGATTATGGAACAAAATCGTGTGGCACGGAATGGGACATTTCATAACGATTTGGCTTTATAATTGGGACCCCCGTGATTTTTTGAGATATAAGTCGAGGCATTCCAACTGTTGAGTGCCATTATTGCATATATCTATTATATGAACTGTACTGACATGCAGGAAGGAACTGAGGTGAGGTAAGTCTCTTTGGTTGTGTGGTTAGGCTACCTCTAGGTGTATTACCTTCTTAATCGGGGTTTAGGACGTGAACTCGCTCAGACATTGTCTCACCCCGTCGTGGTTTAACTTTTTACAGGTTCCTAGATGGAAGCTCGTCGGTTCGTTTTGGGTAGTCGCGAGGGTATAATGAATAGAGTACCGTCTTCCCTATCCCCGGGGGTCCCTAGACCCACGAGCTCATCGTGACCATGATCTTGGTCGATGAGAGCCTACCCCAGTTGGTACCTCATCAATTCAAGGCATGGTTTCTTCATGGGCCTAACGAGGAGCAAGAAGGTCCGAAGGATGGTTTTGATGGATCCACCGTTGAGGGTGAGGAGGTAGCTGACCCACTTGACATTGGCATCCCTGACGATGTCGTAGTGGATGCCGATGTCGTAGTGAACTTGGATCCCAAGTAAGCGGGTTCGGGGTAGGGTTAGCTCAGTATATCCTTTTTGGTTTTAGACCCTTGTGTATATGAACTCGATGTGTTTATAAAGTTGGCTTTTGTTATTTGATTGTCCTGCTTTTCTATCCCATGTTGGTTGTTGTCTGGGGATTATTCATTTCGCTTCCGCATGCGCATTTAAAATGAATGGGCTGGCGACGCGTCCTGGGAACGTCGCAATTTGATCAACCACCGAGGGATGCGCGCGCACTCGAGGTTCATGGTGTGACAGTTTAGGATTACCAAAAACTTGATTTTAAACCAGAAACAAGGGTATGATTTAGGATTACCAAAGATTGGAAACACAGGGTTTCGAGATTGCTCGAGATACAATCTTGCAAGCATATCTTGATAAACGATACCAATTGTCAAATCCCTTGGGAGAGGATTTTAACAAAATGAAATTTGATTAACCACCTAAGGGTTAAGTCAACTATGCCAAGTGGAATAGCCCAATCAAATGGATCTTTCACACTAGCTCTCAAAAAGGGTTTTTATTCCCAACCATTAATGTGGGAAAACTACTTAAATCTCACTAGAGAGATCTCACTCAACCTATATCTAAGGCTTTCAGAAACATTTACAGTGAATCCAATTCATTGATCAAAAGGTCTTTTAAAAGGATCTTAATAATGGCTTGGTCATGGGTTTATACAAAGGGTATGCACTTTGAGGTCAAGAAGCAAATATTCAAACAATATCCTCATCAGGTTTACAAGTCAAGAACCTCAAAGATAAAATAAGATAGGATTGCTTACACTCCTTCTAGCGGTAGCTCTCGTGCAAGATTCTTATTTCAACTTGAACCATCCCAGTCAGAAGAGACTTCGGACAAGGATTGTAATGTTGGTTCAGATGAGGCTTAAAAAGGCTTGAAAAATCTTCAGATATCAAGGGGTTTAAAGTGAGTGATTATCTTGACATCATTAGCATCACACAATTTTTCAGAAATCTGACTCTTGAAATTTAACTTATCTCGAGAGTCCTTTTGACTATTTGTCTTGAGACATGAGAGCTTTGCTCTCTTTTCTAATGACATTATTTGCAATACATATTTTGCAAAGCTTTTCTTTTCTTTTTTAAATGGTCTTTTGCATGACTATTGATTTTGCTTTTCTTTGCATTTTTGTTTTTCTTTGCTTTTTTCATGGGCGTTGATCTTATTTTTACCAGGCATACCGCTTTTTTCATACCCCTAGTTTTCGCTCTTTTTTGAGCATGTAGGACTCTCGAGAGGTATTTACATACATAACCAACATTCTCAATTTTGTTAGTAAATCACATGCCTTATCCCAATGTGGGGAGATAATCATCAGTTGGAGTTACGAAAGAATTGTATAGGACTCAAATTGGCTAAGAAAAGAATAATTGTATTTAGGTTAGTAAACGGAATGCTCTTCGTCACTTCGGAATGCCTCAAGCTTCGATAAGAAATCACTTGAAGCTAATACAAAAAGATTGATGCAAGTGAAAGCAATAAAATCTTTCTCGATCTTCTGCTCCATAATGTTCAACCAAGACCCCCTATTTTGCCCCAATGTGGGGTTGTTCTTAACAGGGTTATTTTGGAAATGCTCCCTATTTTGCTCAAAGTGGCTTGCAAGAGATATCAATAGTGTTTGGGATTAAAAAGAAAATGCATTTATCATCTCAAACCATGTATTTACTATGAATGAATCCTATGCCCCAAGACATGGTTCTTCTCACTCAATTCTCTCAAATATTGTATAAGGACGTGTTTGGCAAATGGTTACCTCTCATCATTTTAGGCACTATCACTTGGCATATTTAACAATCCTTTTTGGGTTTTTCAAAACACATTTTGGCTAAATTCCACTCCTTAGGGAATGAGAATGTATCAATTTTTTTTTGAAAGAACGTGTTCCTTTAACCCTACTAGGGTGACTTTTGGAAACAAGGTTAAATAAAATTTATGAACAAAATAGGTTTTACTTAGCACAGGGGTTCACTTCTAGAGTTTCAACTAACTCTTTCGACATTCTAAGGGATAGGGCTACTTCTAAGCTTTTAAGAAGATGGTCACTTTTTGGAGATTTTCCATTCCTGAGATCAATTTCCTGTGGATAAATAGAATCTTCTTCAGAGATCCTACAAAATGAACATGTGGATGCAATGCGTATGCATGAAATGCATGATGCAAATATCTTAAAATGGCTCAAATTCAATCCAAAAGTTGCATCAACATTTATAGGCCTTGGCAATTCTTGACCATCCATTTCTATAAGAATCAGTACTCCGCTAGGTAGCACTTTCGTTACAATTTATGGGCCTTCGAAGTTCGGAGTAAACTTCCTACAAGGATCTAGAATGATAGGTAGAACCTTTCTCAAGACGAGATCATTGATCTCAAAATGTCTTGGCCTGACCTTACGATTGAACGACTCGGCTACTCTCTTCTGATAGCTTTGTCTATGGTATAGGGCTTTTGCCCTCTTTTCATCAAACATATTGAGTTGTTCAAACCTTTGTTAAACCTATTCAACTTTAGAGAGCTTGACTTGAGAAAGTACTTTCAATGAAAGGATTTACAATCCCATGGGTATTACAGCCACCATCCTATAGAACAATGAGAATGATGTTGCCCCAGTTGAAGTGCGAATTGAAGCTCGGTAATCAAGCAAAGCATATAGCAATCGATCATGCCAATCACGATAATTTTCAGCCATTTTGGCTAAAATTTTCTTAATGTACTTATTTGTCGCTTCCACAGTTCAATTCATTTGTGGGCAGTAAGGAGAGGAATTTAAGTGGTGAATGTGGAATTCTCTAAGTAATTCATCTACTATTTTGTTGTTCAAGTTTGATCCATTGTTTGTAATGATCGCTTTAGGTACTCCATATCAAGCAATGATATCATGATGGATGAACCTCACAAGGCTTTTTACAGTGCGTGTGGGCATAAGAATTGACTTTAATCCATTTGGTGAAGTAATCAATAGCCATTAAGATAAAAATAGTATCCATTCGACGCTTTAGGATTAATTGGTTCGATGATGTTGATGCCCCACATTGAGAAAGGCCAGGACTCGGACATTTGATGCAATTCATTAGGAGGAGCGTTTTTGTCTTTATAGACTTGGCATTGGTGATAACGCCTCACATGTTGAATACAATCGGCTTCCATGGTCAACCAATAGTAACCAAGCCTGAAGATTTTTTTTTGCGAGGAGATGGCCGTTCAAATGAGGGCCGCACTCTCCTTCATGTATCTCTTTCATTAGTAGTTTGGCTTCTTGTGCGTCCGCACACTTCAGTAAAGCTAAATTGAAATAACTTTTATAAAGGGTTCCTCCACTAAAGAAGAATTTAAATGCTAACTTTACCAGGTATTTTCGATCATTGGTTTGACTTCCTTAGGGAAATTTATCTCCTCGAAGGTAATTCATGATGTCATAATACGAGGGTTGACTATCAAATTTTTCTTCAATCATCAGGCAATAAACAGGCTTCTTCAAGACGTCAATTTGCAAATGATCAATGTTCAAACCATCAATTAATTGCAACATTGATGAAAAGATTGCTAGGGCATTAGCAAATTGATTTTATGATCATGGTAGATAATCAAAAGATATTTCGTCAAATTCCTTGACTAGGTCTTCGAGATATTCATGGTAAGGAATTAACTTTATGTCTCAGGTATGTCATTCGCCTCCCATTTGAAGGATGATGAGTGTAGAATCACCATAAACTTGAAGCTTTCTAACTTCCATATCAATGGCCAACTACAAACCAAAGATACAAGCTTCATATTTAGAAATATTATTGGTATAAGGGAATACCAACTTTGCAGCTACTAGGTAACGTTGACCTTTTGGGGATATTAAAATTGCCCTAGTGCTGGAACCAGAAAAGTTAATAGCACCATCAAAATACATGGTTCATTTATCATGTGAGATCAGATAAATCATTTCATCAACTTCATCCCAGTAATAAAACTTTTCAAGATTTTCAACTAACATATTAGCTATGACTCTCCATTTGATGGACTTTTATGCCATGCTTTGAATTCCATTTAGCGAGCCTTCCAACCAATGCAGGCTTCTTCAAAAGATATTTAATCGGCTCATTCTTAGTCACTAGTAGGATATGGTGGTGAAATGTATATTACCTCAGTCGATGTAAGGACCAAATCAATGCTACATAGGTTTTTTCCACTTCGGGATTTCGGATCTCGAATGTGGTAAACTTCTTATTGAGGTAGTACATGGCATGTTCTATTCCATCATTTGGTCCTTTTTATGCCAATATGACTCCTAAAAACTCTTCATGAATGGTGAGATACAAGACTAGAGGCATGCCTTGGACAAACGGTACTAGTACAAGAGTTTGCGAAAGATATTGCTTAAGCTCTTCAAAGGATTTCTGACATTCTTCATCCCAGTTGACCTTTACATTCTTCTTTAACAGCTTAAAGAATGACTTAGCAGTTTCTGACAATTAGGAGATGAATCTCACAACATAATTCAATCTTCCCAATAGGTTTCGAATTTCCTTAACAGTAGAAAGAGGTTTTAGCTCGCATATGGCATTTACTTTAGAAGGATCAATCTCAATACCCTTGTTACTAACCATAAATCCAAGAAACTTCCCAGACTTTGTCCCCGCAAAATGCATATTTAGGACAAAGTCTAGGAAGTTGCGAGGTTAAGCCTTAGCTTAAACTTCCTCAATTGATTAAATAATTTTCTTAAGACTTCAACATGGTCTTCACCTTGTCTTGATTTTGCAACCATGTCATCGACATAGACTCCAATCTCCTTATGCATCATGTCATGGAATAGTGCCACCTTGGCTCTTTAACACGTTTCCCCTGCGTTCCTCAAGTCAAAAGACATAACTTTGTAGCAAACTATTCCCCATGGAGTGATGTAAGTTGTTTTAATCTTGTCTTCCTCTTTCATCTAGATTTAGTTATAACTAGAAAATCCATCCTTGAAGGAGAATAGTTCGAAACCAGCAGTACTATCAACTAAGACATCAATGTGTAGCAAAGGAAAATCATCATTAAGGCCTACCTTATTCAAGTCACGGTAATCAACGTAGACTCGGACCCATCCATCCTTCTTCATAACCAAGACTATTAGCAATCAAATCAGTATAATGGGTGACTTCAATAAAACCAATGTTTAGGAGCTTCATGACTTCTTCTTCGATCTTTTTAGACAACTTAGGTTTTGTTCTTATGAGCTTTTGCTTCTTGGACGGAATATTAGTATCGAGTAGTAATGCGTGTTCCATTATCCTGGGATTTAAACCGTGCATGTTAGTATACAACCAAGCAAAAATATCTTGGCATTCCTTCAAAAGTCCAATTAATTTATTAGCATCCGTTTGAGAGAAACTTGCCCCAATCTTGATTTCTTTGGGGTAATCTGAATCTCCAAAGTTCACTATGATTGGTTGCTCGATGGTAGAAGGTTTGGACTCTTCATGTCGAGCCATTCCCTTTCAATAACTTGAGGGTCATCCTCATTCTCTAAGTCAGAATAACCGAGTTCGCCAAAGTCTCTTCAATGCGAATCCGAGCCATGCAAATGACTATCATGATGTGAAATGTCATGCCTGAGATGCAATAAAAAATGGTTAGTATATAAATATAAATGAATGTAATGCATGCAAATGCCATGAAAAACTTGTTTTCAAATTTCAATTTTCGAAAAATTTATTAGGAACTCACCCTCATGTCTTCAAACATCCGTGTCCCATCAAAACATTTTGAAACTATAGATCTTACGGAGACCCAAGCCTCAAAGCATTATCATTGGTTTGGTTTGGGATACCTCACACATCTATTAACAAAATGTGAATTTTATTGATATGCAAAAACTGCATTACAACATATATCACCTGGATCATAGAGTTTGTGATCCAGATTATTACAAGTGTAAACAAATGGAATTCCCTCGCAGAAGAGAAATGAATGGAATACAACTAAAAGGAAAAGCAGAAAACAGAAACATCCCTTACATAGTGGGATCTGCAGGCTCTTCATACCAGCAGTGTCAACCAAACTATCCTTCGAACAGGTTGGCGAAGTGATGGACGATGGCTTCCTTTTCTTGCAAGAGCTTTGGTGGGCCAAGGAAGAAATCAAATCCTACTTAGGGAGATTTGATTCATTTAACCTATGACCAATCAGTTAAGAGCTGACCACTCTACCATTGAGCTACTAAGGAACAACAGGAGCTTCAATCTCATAGAGTTCAATTACCATTCTCAACTCATAACCAATATGAGCTTGAAGCTTCCTTCGTAATTCCTTAAACTTCTTCATAGTGGCTTCATTACATGCCTCATTTCATAGGGAACCTCAAAATGGCTGTCGCAACCTCATTTTTTTCGGCGCCCGATCAGAGGCGGGCGTCTTGCGGAAGCTAATGGTTTGGCTAGGTCTATTTTAGCTTGGACTCTCCCAAGTCCACCAATTCATGACTTAATGGTCCAAGTTTTTAACCTGCAAGTTAATTTTAAAACGGAGTCACCACTAATCAATTTGGGGTGGGTCGATTAGAAACCCAAGTGAAATACCGGGAGAAATACTCGCTCCTGCGCAACCAGAGAAATTAGGATCGGGGACTTGATTACACTAGTTAATCACTAATGCCCTTTCGGTACCTAATCTTGTTTAAACCCTAAAGTTTTTTGGATTTTTGAGGGATTTTCCATGCATTTGTGGAAGAAAAAACATTTTTTGGACCTTTTTTTTTTTGGAAAATAAAAGGGATTTTTGGATTTTTGGTTTTTTTGGAAAATATAAATCATTTTTGGCTTTTTTCTGACTTTTTTTGGCTTTTTTGGGAAAATATGGATATTTTTTATTTTTTTTGTTTTTTATTTTCTTTAATTAAAATATTATAATATAATTATAATATATTTAAAAAAAAGACCCGAGTCGGATCCCCGGGTTGGGTTCGACCCGATCGATGACCGAGACCTAGACGGGCCCGCGTTACGGGCCTGGCCCGAGACTTTTCTTTTTTTTAAAAAAAAAACTCCAGGCCCAAAACCAAAATAGGCCCATTTTTATAAAAACCTCAAGTCGAAGGCTACCCGGCCCACGCGCACAGGCCCGTCTCAGGCGGAAACCCTACCCGGTTCAAACCCACACCCAACCCGCTCTCTGACCCGGTTCACAGCCACGACCCGGCTCACGAAACCCTACCCAGAAACAAGGAAACCGAGTTGGACGGACCCCCCGAATCGACCCGGTTCCCGGCCTCCTCTCTCCTTCGCTTGCTCGCGGCGCTGGTGGGGGAGACCGAAACGTCACCAGACAGACGGCGATGGTGGCGGCAGACGACAGATTTGCAATGCGGTGGCAACCAGGAAGACAACAGCGGCCGACTACTCGACAAGGCACGGTGGGGGCAGCGACGCGGAGCCTCTTGGCCAAGACGGGACCCAGGCCGAGACTAGGGTTTCAAAAGAAAAGGGGCGAAACGATGGTGATGATGCGGAGGAACCCACCGTTACCTGTCTGCAGCAATGGCTTGACACGGCAGCGAACGGTGGTGGTGTGCGTTGGGATGGCAGCGGCTCTGTTCAAGACGACGGCTCTCTCTCCTCCAACTGGCCTCGCTCAACTCCCTTACGCTCAGATCTACCTCCTTTACTTCGGTTTCCCTCTCGCTCAGCCTCCACCCACTCGGATCTCTCCCCCTCAGGCTCGCCTGCTAGCAGATTTAGGTTCGTTTGCCGCTGGCCTCCCCCGATGTCTCTCGATGGGAGGTTGTTTAGCTTGCGACCCGATCTTTCACCCTCTTTGCTTGCTCTTCAATTTCCCCCCTGAAGTCTTTGAAGGGGAAGCTCTCAGAGTTCGCTGTGCCTCTCGACGGAGCTTGCGACCACCTATTTATAGGCGAGGGGGGTCCGGTCGACGGAAGGCCTCGATCGCCGGCCTTCGGCTTGCCGACCGGTTTTCCTTAGCTGAACCGGCGTCCCATCCGTGCTTATCCAGCGAAGCGTGCTCGGCATTGAAGGCAGCCATTAATGGCGCCTGAGATCTGTCATCTTCGGCCGACGTTGACCTACGCTCCTCGGCCATAGGTTGTCCTTCGCGCGTCGGTGTAGATGCGCATGAACTACGGAGGCGGAGAAGGAAGGAGCGAGGAAGAAGAAGAAGGAAGAAGAAGGAAGAAAGAGGCCGGGCCGGATCGGGAAAAAAGCGGGCCTGGGCCTGCGAAGGGGAGAGAAAAAGGAAGAGGGGATGCCAATTTTTGTTTTCTTTTGTTTTTACTATTTTTTGTTGTTTTTATTATTTATTATTTATTATCTGAAAAAGGAAAAATAAAAGAAATTAAGGCGTAATTAATAACCTAATCAAAATTTAGGTGTCAACAATGGCTCTATTTCATTATATTCCATCCATGTCACGGTTCAATTCATTCAATATCCCTTTGGTGTCCATTGACATAAGAGATGTTGAACCCAAGAGTTAAGAATAGCAAGTTCTTCATTACCCAAAATAGAATAACCACTTAGAATAATGAAAGAGGTTATATTTGTCGATAAGTGCAAAATCATGTGTTCTTAAGAAGAAACAGTTTGAGAAGGTTCAATTGTCCGAACTGAATTTCTAGATTTGCAAATTTCCGATATCAAATTCGTAAAAATAATCGAATTTTCTTTTCCTTGGAATAAGTGGGCCATCCTGGACTTGAACGAGAGACCTCGCCCGTGAAGTAAATCATCGAAACGAGATGATGCCTCTTTAAATTGTTAACGCTTCCATAAAAGCGAGACTAAGCAATAATAAAGTACCTCGTATTTTTCCCTCCGCCTTGGGTTGTCTTGCAATACCTTCTATAGCTTGTCCCACAACAGTACCTTAACCAACTCTAGGTCAAATAAAAGCAAGCCCAACAGCTAACCCGGCAGCAATAATGGAAGCGGCAGAAATCATTAGATTCATGATAAGTTCCTCACAAAAAAAAAAAAAAAAGTTGATGATACATTCATCCAATGAATTATGACTTAATTTATTCCATCACTAAGATTCATCCAGACGAAGTAACTAACAACTCCGAATTCAACTAATGGAATAATATTTCCATTAGTGAATCATCCGAAATCTTATGCTTGTACTCTTGCAAAAATGAACTATGAGGGTCATCTACCCCATCCAATCTTTATAATTAAATACCATTACTGTATAGGTAGATCTTGTTGTGAAAGACCTATTACTAGATAATTCATGGGTAGAGCCGAAGAATGTAAATTGTACAACTTGCTAATAGCATTGATTAAATGAAGTAAGGGACTCCGGTATATATAGAGGACCTCACCATATAAGACAACCATAGAAACGATGGAATCCACTATTTCATTATTTATTTCTATTTATTACTTTTTTTTGTTTTTTGATACCTAGTATCAATACTCATTGTCCTAGACGTGATTTATTCAAAAAAAGAAATTGGAACAATGGATAAGATCGGATAACCCAAGGCCATGGAACTTGGGTGTGGGTCTTTTGTTGAAATTAAAGAATTCACAATTCGAGATAATCTTGAATCAGATGCACAAAATCAAGCAAATCTTGGATCACTTCTCTCAAACCAAGAAAAAGATATTGGAGAAGATTATGCAAGCTCCGATATGAAAAATTGTAGAAAGAAAAAATAATATAAGAGCAACACGGAAGTAGAGCTTGATTTTTTTTCCTAAAAAGGAATTTATGTTTTCAATTGAGATGGGATGATTCTTTAAATCAAAGAATGATCAGCTAGTGAATTATAAAGAATTAATTAAAAATAAAAAGGTTTTTTTATGGAATATACATATCAATATTCATGGATTATCCCCTTCATTCCACTTCCAGTTCCTATGTTAATAGGAGTGGGACTTCTACTTTTTCCAATGGCAACAAAAAATCTTTGCCGTATGTGGGCTTTTCCTACTATTTTCTTGTTAAGTATAGTTATGATACTTTCGGTCTATCTATCTATTCAGCAAATAAATAGAAGTTTTATCTATCAATATGTATGGTCTTGGACCATTAATAATGATTTTTCTTTAGAGTTCAGTCACTTAATAGCTCCACTTACTTCTATTATGTTAATATTAATTACTACTGGTTCTTTTTTATAGTGATAATTATATGTCTTGTGATCAAGGATATTTGAGATTTTTTGCTTATATGAGTTTTTTCAATACTTCCAAGTTAGGATTAGTTATTAGTTCGAATTTGATACAAATTTATAGTTTTTGGCAATTTGTCAACAAACTCTATTTGTTTTTTTTTTTTTTTTTAATTTCATCTATAAGAGGAGATTGTATGAAAAATGTAACCGATTCTTTCATTTCCTTGGGTCACTGGCCATCGGCCGGGAGTTTCGGATTTAAGACCGATATTTAGCAACAAATCCAATAAATCTAAGTGTAGTCCTTGGTGTATTGATCCTTTTTGGAAAGGGAGTGTGGGAGAGTTGATTATTTCAAGAATTGGCTGGACTAAATCAGCTGCACTTTTTTCATTATAACTAGTAAAGAGTAAAAGATGCATGATCCCGTGAATTACTTCTAAATAAATTAATAAATAATATTTAAGAACCATAACATTTCGCGATTCATTGGTAAATGCACTTTGATTCTCGATTAACCAATAATGTGGGACCATTAATATGGTTAAAGCTAAATCGTTTGAAGTTTAAATGTAGCATGGTATTCTTTTTACTACTATGTTATTTTAATACAGAAGGGTTTCAAAATGAATAATTGAAATTTTTTCTTCGATAGAGAACACTCATGTCGATGAAATTATTTGAAACCTTTATTGGAAAAAGGGTCACACTTTTTTTTTTTTTATTTAGCCAATGATGAATCGATGGCCTATGTAATGTATAATGTATAAAGTAAGTAGAATTCTTTAGACTTTTAGAAAAGAAGAAAAGAAACAACTTTGCTGACAATTCCATATTTTTTGTTTGGTCAAAAGACTCCTCCAAAGATTCCTCCAAATATTATTTTGGTGTTGGATTAGTGATTCATTTTGATATCTTTTTGGAGGAATATCAATTATCAATAACAATAACTCAATCAAAATACAATTATCTCCAAGTCCAAGAAAAAAAAATCTTTGTTATACTTAATATCTTTAGTTTGATATGTACCTATCTTCATTCCACCATTTATTCAAGTAGTTTTTTCTTAGCCAAATTGCACGAGTTCTACGCTTTTTTGAATCCAATCATGGATTTTATGCTAGTAATGCCCCTTTTCTTTTTCCTGTTAGCCTTTGTTTAGCAAGCTATCGTAAGTTTTCAATGAGATATTTAATACTATCCTATTAAAAAAAATAAATTGAACGATGGATAAGATCGGATAACCTAAGGCTATGGAACTTGGGTGTGGGTCTTTTGTCAAAATTAAAGAATCTGCAATTCGAGATAATCTTGAATCAGATGCACAAAATCAAGCAAATCTTGGATCACTTCTCTCAAACCAAGAAAAAGATATTGGAGAAGATAATGCAAGCTCCGACATGAAAAAACGTAGAAAGAAAAAACAATATAAGAGCAACATGGAAGCAGAGCTTGATTTTTTCCTTAAAATGTATTTACATTTTCAATTGAGATGGGATGATTCTTTAAATCAAAGAATGATCAGCCGGTGAATTATAAAGAATTAATTAAAAATAAAAAGGTTTTTTTAATGGAATATACATATCAATATTGGAAAAAAGGTCACACTCTTTGTAGGAGGCGGCGGTAGCTCTTACCTTTAATTGCTTAATTGCTTGACTTTCTTATGCTCGGAAGGATAAACTTCTTTAAATTGATAAGTATTGGTGTGAATTTCTCAAAATCAATTTCGAATTTGCATTTATCTTAAGGAGATGAGTGAGAAATAATTGTCCGTTTACAAGTTATGAATGATCAATTTTGGTACCCTAATTAGGGCTCAAAATGGCAATTTGCATTTTGACTCGGTATATCACCAAATTGAATGCATGAGCAAATTTCAAATAGTTTCTAAACCAAATGTCAAAGAATGAACTATACCTAATTATAACTATATCGAAAGTAATTTGATTTTTGACCAATTTAAGAACCGAAACCGAAGAATTCGGAAAACAAGGTTCTTAATCAATTTTCGTAAAATTTTCAACACAAAAGTCAAATTGACATTAAAATAAATGTATTTGTACATATTTTATTTCTTTTTCAAATTTTTTTTGTTAAAGGTATGACCAAAAGCCAACCATTTAGTTGACTTTTCCTAAAATGTTGATTTTTTTGGTCAAATCTTTGAGTTTTTGAGAAATTGGTTTGACAAAAGTGAAGTTAAAGCTAAATGGCATCTTTTTGGGTAAAAAGTCAATTTTTGACCCGATGTTGACTTTTGATCAAAGAGTTGACTAAAAAGTCAACTCGAAAGTCAATTGTCTGACTTTTCGAATTTTTCTTTAAAATGATTTTGAAATTTCTTTAAAAGGGCAATGCAAAAGAAAGAAATGAGAAACGATATTTTTTTGCCGAGAAACGGGCTTAGTCTCAATCAAAAACCCAAATCTCGATTTTTAACTTTTTTTCGACGCGTCGACTAAAAATCAAGTGTCAATAGTGGGCAAGCCCAGCCCCTCACTCCGCCCCATCCAATCTTTCTTTTTCCTTTTTTTGTTTTGGAAAAATTTAAAAATTACCATTAGTGATGCAAATGTTTCTAATGTTAATATGCAATGCAATTTCTCTATACCTTTTAATGAAAACTTTTTTTTGCATTACTTTTTTTTTTTTTTAATGACTAACTCCTAATTTTCTACCTTACCAAAAAAAAAAAATTTCTAATTTTCTACGCAATTAAATCCTAAGTAAAAAGACTAAAAATTAGGTGTCAACACTCATGTGAATAACAATCAAGATTCTATTTGTCTTATTGACATTTGACCCCATAGAGCGAGATTGCTCTTAGTTTTGCTACCTTTCAGCAAAATTTCTTGTTGTGATAGGATGTTGAAGAGATTTGTCCTGTTTTTGGCGACGCTGTTAATATTTTTGTTTGGCTTTCGTTCTGTGGTAGCTTGTCCTTTTGATTACATCTGTTCAACATAATTTTCTGATTTGTGATCCTCTCATCCAGTTGATTTCACTTTTCTTGCTTTTCGTGGAATGAAGCCCAGAATTTTTTTTGTTACGTGTAACAATAATACCATGTAACCAATCAAATGTCTTTGGTCATTGCAATTTCGGACGTAGAATGGCAACAAATGCAATGAATCATGAAAGCGAGAACACTTTATTGGTTCGTTGACCATGTTATTACGCCTTTAAATGTCAACAAATACAATGTACGATGTACTTTCTCCGATGGACAATTACCTCCGCGGTGTTCATGGACTCTTTTTCTTTGTGTAGGATAGTGTTTGTTGACCACACAGAGGTGACTTCAATTTCAATTGATGCTTGAGTAATTCAAATGAACATCGTCATGACTAGGCAAAAGATTGCTTACCTAAAGCAACAGCACATCGGTGATGTCGTCGACCCAACCGACACTTTTGCTTTGCCTTTTTTCCCTCCTTTCGGATATGCAACTGCTGATACTATTGCGCGTACTCATAACTGAAGAATTTCTGGAGAAAGATCATTCGGTAACACAGCTATAAATGATTGAAGTTGCTTTTGAAAGTAAATTTGTCCTGTTACATTCACGTTGTAGCCATGTGCTTGGGTTCACGTTGTCAATTGCTCATATCATGCGGTAGCTTACTAGCTACTGTCATTCTATCTTTAGTGGACGGTAACTTTTGTGGAGGCTGCTTTCAAATCTTTGATCTATGATCTGCTCCCAAAATGCAGATTACACGTCAAATTTGTCAATGCCCTGTAGATGGGGCCATTAAGATAGCTGCATGATGTTCAGAATTCTGTTAGCATTTTTTAGTGGATTGTACATCCTTTTATCGTGATCATTGATATCCTTCACGCATGTATTTTCATGTCGATTTATCTCTTTATCTTGACCATAAAATCTTTCTCTAATTAACATAACGATTACACTCAAATGTAAATTACAAATTCTGTATTCTGTCATTTTATTTAGTCTTTTATTGTTAAGTAAAAAGCGTATATTCAATTATTTTGTTACTATCAAAATATAGCCTGCAGACTAAAATGCGACAAGATTTACATTAGATTATAAGTAAACCTGCCAAAAAAGAAAAAAAGAATCACTTGAATTGATATGTACGTAGAGAATTGTAGATCCACAAGTGACAGATTCACTTACAATTTAAGAGATTAACAATTGACCTAACAGATACTGAATTGAATTGAACCGCCTAATGCAAATTAACAGTCAACTAATTCTGCTAACTATTTCAGACACCCATATTTTTAGTTAAATGGACCACACCTTTCTCTTAGCCCTTCTTAATTGTCAGTTTCTTTGCCAACAGCCAGTGTCATGTGATTTTTGGACAATGTTTGTCTAGAAATTGACAAAAGACCTCTCTCTCTCTCTCTCTCTCTCTCTCTCTCTCTCTCTCTCTCTCGTGCATAACTCACGTTCATCTTTAGATTGATTGGGTTTTGTTGTCGATGATGAAGTTTTGCAATTTGATGGCTGTCGTTTGTTACTGGGCAATCCAATTAGTACCATCTTCGTAATGGGAATGAAATTCAAAGTAACTAGTTAAGATCGGGTGAAAGGGCGGTGGGGTGGGAGCAGGGCGAGGCATGATATTCCATTTATTGGTCGGCTACGCATTGCCCAACTAGTCAGATATGTTCTAGGAAGTTGGGATGTTCACTTTGCACATGGAGATTCCGAAACCGTACCTTTGGATCGGATTAGTAGCAATGGTGCTGGCTGTGTGAATCGAAGCTGTTTCTTGCAACATAGTACAGTGCTCTTTGTGGATTGATCGATGTTGATGCCCTGAAACTCTCCTTATTCAACTACGACATCGTATGCTGTCAAATGTGACGCGAGCGTTCACCAGATGCATGTTGAATATTCTCCCTCCTCCTTAAATGTCTCTCTCTTTTGTTGCATATGTCCATCTTAATATGTGGGATATCTGAGACATTGCTGGGATACGGAAGTACTTGGAATCGGTCAGTCTTTATATGCGGCTAAAGCCCCTCCTTACTAGCTGTCGGCAGCTGAAGCTTCGTGATTCACGTGAGGTACAAGCTTGGAGTCTGCCTAAAAAGATGTGAAATTGCAAATCCCTGTTGTTCCGAGCACGAATTACGTTGAACCATTAGTCAAGGCTTCGAAGGCAAAACCCATGGGGACATGACCAGCGAACACGGCTCATTTATTGAAGTGATTGATGTCCGAGACTTTTTAAGGTTTTTGGTGGGCTCAATGAATGACTCAATTGTCTTCAAGCAGCAACGCTCTAGAAAAGGGTGTTTCGCTCTTCTCATCCTTGAAAGGACGTGAAGAATAGGGAGGGCGAACGCCGACCGTAAGCTGAAAACCGAGGAAATCTCCGCATGTCCAAATTGAAGGTAATTCTCAACTACCTAGACAAAGTTCGGACAAATTCAAATACAATAAAATAAAGAAAAGGGTACACGAACATCGAGACAAACCATATCCTTTCGGTCTGATCCGTAGAAGCCCCAATCATTGTATGCATTTTAGCCCATACCTGGTCATCGCAGTATCTTAGAAGGCGGTCACATTAGATGATGAATATGGAGAAATCCGCACATAAGAAAGTAGAGTTTCGAGATTTAAATGTAGAAGTCGATAGGAATGAATATAAGATGGATAACGAGATTGATCGGTTATGCTCACTCAGTACAGCTAAGCTAGGGTTATCATCAATAATGGCTGCACCAAATGAAATGGCTACGCCATCCCATTTTCTCTGCAAATTCTATTTAAGAGAATTATATTTACTCACATAATATTTTTAATGAATAGAATTTTGAATTGTGTCACAAAAAGTAGATTGATAAGACAACTATCGAATAATGTTTACACTGAAATAGTCATGTTCATAAACTATTTAAACGTTTTCTTTCAAATTTACTTTAAAATTTTTGCCTTACTCATCTCACTTTCTCGATCTTGTCATAATTGTCACTCCATATTATTTGATGTTGACTTTATTGAATACCTCTTCACACAAGCAAACATGTCATAGATATAAGTCAAAGAGGAGCAATAAAACTTGACTATATAAAACTTGACTATCTCTTCTACAAGACTGATTGGTCACGCTTACTCATTATAGCTAAGCTAGGGTTATCATCAATAATGGCTGTGCCGAATGAAGTGGCTATGCCATCTCATTTTCTTTTCAGATTCTTTTTCAAGAGAATTACAATTTACTCACAAGATATTTTTAATGATGACAATTTAAATTGTATCACAAAAATCAGGTTGATAAAAAAAAAAAAACTATCGAATAATGTTTACATTGAAATAGTCATGTCCATAAACTATTCAAATGTTTTCTTTCAATTTACTTTAAATTTTTTGCCTTACTCCTTTCACTTTCTTGATCTTGCCATAATTAACGCTCCATATTATTTGATGTTGACTTTATTGAATATCTCTTCACACAAGCAAACATGTCATAGATATAAGTCAAGGAGGAGCAATAAAACTTGACTACCACTTCTACGCATTCCCCTTGTGGTGCAATGCTCAGTTTGAACCTTAGCTTTACAACATGAATGCTTGAGATTGATGAGTCAATCACTAGCTTCAATATCCCCAAAACTAGAAAATGCCCAAGACATAAGTTGGCTGGTGGTTCACTCACGACATGACTCAATTTCATAACTTCATAAAAGACAATGCAACCTCTTTATCATTAGGCTACCACACTTGTTGATCCTCTACATGTTATGTTTGAGTTAATTTTATCATATAGTTTTTAAGATTACGACCTTATATCATTTTTTTTTTAATTTCAAGTGTGATTCTTTTTGTCGATAAAGTATTATCTAATTATTTAAACTATCCCTGTAAATTACGTTAGTAGAACAATGCAAAGTCAACAGTGTGACAAATTAATTGATTATCGATAACAAAATGATAGGATTGCATACATTGAGAGATTTAGAAGAGATGCTTACCTTCCTTGGGTTTCCTTTTTTAGCTTTTTTATATTTTGTAATGATTTTTTTATGTATAGCTTTTGATAGTTTTTGACATATTATAGGCATGCCCAGATCGAGCTAGATTAGCTCAAGACCTACCGTGTCATATTAAGCTTTAAAACTAAGTAACCGTGCTCAAGCTCACCCAAAGGAGCTCTTTTGGCCTATTTGACCCGAGTGGTCCTAGGTGAATTCATAAGCTACCGAGCTCGCAATAAGATATGTTCTCTCCATACAGGCAATGTCAGTAACATGCCGACAAGGTAACAACTATTTATAGCATCTGATCAAATCAATAATATTATTAAATGTGGGTATTGATTAGACTATGGAATGAACCAATAAATATGAATGTCGAGAGATTTAATAGAACTGTGATACAAGCAACCTATACCTCCCAAAGCATATACATGTGTACTTTCCCAAATGGCTGCAAGCACAGTGATCTTCGTCAACGAGGGTTATCCTATTTTTTTTCTAGTCGGAATCAATTCTAATTAGTCAAATTAGAACTCCGACCACAATTGTCTTTTCAAAAAGTCTGCAGGATCGATTCAGATTTCAAAGTTGAGGGGGACCATAGACGCCAGCCCCCACAAGAGCAAGTACGGTCTTTGTTGAATGATTAGGTGCGAACGTTTACCACATTTGATTTCAAGCGTGAAAGTGATCCCATTGAATAGTATTTCCCAATCACTCTTGAGCATTTTCACCTGAGATAGTTCCTCGTACTATCTTAGGTTGACGACAACAAATTTTCCTAATTTCTCTTTCTACTTCAAGTCTCATTTGATTTGATTTGAAATCAAATTAGCTGACAAACAAGAGTGATATTAGAATATCTTGGAATTCAATTTTGCGGACATGAAAATTATGGTGGTATGATTCTCATTCCTTGAGTAACTCTGTTTTTAATGAAAGATCAAAACAAGGCATCAATTCACTTATGAGTCTTCGTCCCATATTTACATTTAAATTAGACCTATCAAAAATAATATTGAACGAACTTGAAGGATGATAATAAAATTGCCAAAAGGAAAATGCAAATCTTAGCCTAAAGTGCTTTAAGCGTTGAACATCACTTGTTGGATTTGTGTCATGACATGCTCTTGACCATAAAAGATGGGCCATCAAGAATAGCAAATTAGAGCATGATCCCCTTTTTTCCACAAGTTCAGGAACAATTCCAAAGATTCCTCATATCTTCTTTCCACTATCTTCCCCGGGGATTTTCAAAGGAAAACCTGCTATTTGGCCAAAGAATATGTTACTTATATTTGATATTACTTCCTCAAGTTAGTCATTTGAATTTTGTGCAAGGACTGTTAAAATGTCCATTGGGTGGCCACATTAGTGAAATAAACTAGATAGAATCCAACTTCTCTATTAATAATAATGGACAACCCAATATTTTAAACTGATAAATAGAAGAAGATCAAGTATATATAGAGAAAATCCCACAAATAAATAATGCGGATATTTTAACAATAAGAACAACATAAGTATTTCTGTTGTCCGAACAATAAAAAGAATGCACAAAAGCACGTCGTGACCATATGTTTCTTAATTCCCAAATGCAATTTTTAATGTTCGTATTGTTTTTCTTTTTCTATTTTCGAATGGTGATTTTTGGAAAGGAGTAGCATAAAATGGTAGAATATTCTTTGTACGAGGCACTGAGCGCTATTTGGGGTTGATGCAGACCCGGTTAACATGTCACAAATATCATCGACATGGCTGCCAATAAAATCATGATGGAGAAATACACCGAAAGTGGAATTTTTTTATTTTATTTTTTTCGGTCTGAGAAAGTGGAGGTTTGAATTTTAATCATCCGTGGCAAGAAAAACAGAGCAAGAAAGGAATCTTAGGAAGTATGGAATGTTTGCAGTAGTTAATCATGATAAACAGTACTTCTAATCTAGGGGTCCCCGCCTTGCTTGCTGCTTTGTGAGAAAATCATGGTGAATGGATTCAAGAGGAAAATGTAAGTGCATCTTTCTTTGTTCCTCTTTTTTTTTTTTTTTTTCCCCTTTTGCTTTGTTTCAGTAAATCTATTGGATGTATCTGGATTGATTTTTACAATTTTACCTTTTTTTACTTAATCTAAATCTTATGGTGCATGCATATTATAAGCAATTCCTCTTTTTGTTTTTATATCCCAAGCCCTATTATATTGAAACAAAGAAAGAGTCAGTAAGATATATTGAGCCAAATGAGAGTGTATTATTTCGATGAAACGTTTCATTCGATTATCACGCACTATATCACCCAATAATAATGGTTAGTCAAACAATATCTTGACCTTGGTGATGTTGGAGGCACCGAAAGCCATGTATTATGGAACGGTGAAAAGAAATTAAGGATAAAGTAAAAACTGAGGAAGTTCTCAAGTTTGAGTGCGTAGCGGCTTTCTTAAGAAGTTTAGAAAATGATGGATCTCAAATGGTTTGCTAGTCAATCAATGGAAGTCAAGTGGCCACAAGAAAGGTAAACTAAATGAAATAAAGTGCAGTCGGTTCTAATTCTGCCTTTAGTTTTCAGTTTAGAGAGAAATTCAAATGCTTCGGAAGTTTCCTTCTGGAAAATTGACTAACAATACATGTTATTCTTAATCTAGATGCAGAATTTCTTCCGTTCAAACCAAATTATACGTTACTTTAGTTTGATTTATTGTTTTCCTATAGCTGACTTGGAAGTAAACTAAAAGCGTATTGATCCAGAGCAAACTACCACCATCCACGATGCTTCAAGTATATCTTACTTTTCAGCACTAGATATGTTGAGATTGCATGGTATTCAGCTTGGAACCGCTAGCATGACCGCGATGGGTGACGCTTCGCTTAGCGGTAATGAAAAAAACTTTTGATGATTTGATTTAGTATTGTAACAACTAACAACCCTAGATGTGTTTAAGCAAAACTCTGTGATATAGTACAAACAGTTTCCTTCTTTTGAAGCTGCAATTGACATTGGTCAAGGATTCTATGCATAGAGGGACAAATCGATGCCTCAATTCGAGATTTGAAGAGATGCTTCTAGGCCGATTGAAGTAACTTAATTTTCAAGAAGAATGGCCGCTTGAGATCGTGTTCTCCTTCGATTCAAGAAAAGATTATATAGACTTATGTGATCATTAGAATCACCCCAACGTGAAACATTCTTAGGAGTGAATCTTCTTTTGTGGATCCAAGATAAAGCAAAATCTATCACTTTTGATATGTCATTAGCTTGACCTAATATGACAAACTGTGACAATAGTACATTCAGTTTACGCGGGTAAGTAATATCACTTATGCATTCTGATTCAATGGATCTAACCATGTATTTTTTTGTCGATACCAAAAAGTAGGATTTCTTATAAACTGGGTCTGTACGAACCAAAACAATTTTAGTAAACCCCCATGTGGATGCAGAAAAGCAACACATATGGTAGTTTCGCACATCACATGAGCTATTAAATTAATCTATAAGTATATTTTAATTAAAAAGCAATTATGCTGAAATAAATAAATAAATAAAAACTAAGAGGGAGCATACTTAAGAAGCTTGTTAATCAACCAAATAAGAAAAAATTTACTGTATTTAGGATAATACGTTCTCTCGAGTTATTTGTAATCATTGTTTTAAAAAACCATATATTCCTTATTAAATTATATCGAATAAGCTTCTGAGAGTATCAGTACCCGAGGCCAATACCTCCCTTTCGACAGCTACAATCGTTGTGGAAGAACCGAGGCGGTGAAGCGCCGGCCACTGCTTGTTTCTCTTGTCACTTCATGTCTAATCCTTGACCCAACCGCGTTGATGTTATCATGTGCAAGAGGACGCAATTGACACGTCGTCACTTCACTCGTCTTGGTCTCTCCCCTCCTGCATTCTTTCATTCAAAAACCCTAGATCATCTTAACACACACGCCTCCTGCTCGCGATCCCTATATATACGTAATTGACTTGCTAACTCAAATCCGCGCCCAACTAAAGCTTTACCTCATCGTAGTGTTCAACAACATAGAATCTTTATCTACCGATCCATCTCGAAACATTAGGACCCTAAACAACCAGATATGGAGAAGTACCCGACAGGTTTCAGGTTCTATCCAACTGAGGAAGAGCTCATTTCGTTCTATTTGCATAACCAACTTGGTGGCCTTAAGCAAGATGAGCTTCATCGTGTCATCCCTGTCCTCGACATTTTCAACACTGAGCCATGGAATCTCCCACGTAAGACACAGTCCGCGTGCATGCATGCGATTCTTTCACATCCCCTACATTGATTGAACTGTGCACTAAAAATGGGTTCTTGAAAACTACAAATGCCCATTACCAGTGACCTTTCTTTTCCCTACATTTTCTTTGGTGAATTTGTGTTGCAGAGCTTGCGGGAGAGCTGTGCAGAGAAGACAGAGAGCAGTGGTTCTTCTTCGCGCCCCTGCAGGAGAGGGAGGCGAGAGGAGGGCGGCCCAGCCGGAGCATGGCCATCGGCTACTGGAAAGCCACCGGGTCTCCCGGCTACGTCTACTCGTCGGACAACAAGGTGATCGGCGTGAAGAAGTCAATGATTTTCTACATGGGAAAATCTCCCACAGAAAGAAAGACCCACTGGAAATTGAACGAATACAGGGCCATTGAACTCTCGCCGACCAATCTCGATTCTACGAGCAGTAATATTTCCATTCCTGAGGTGATCGTATCAAGAAATTCGGACCTTTATTTCAACTTTTTCAAACATAGAAAGGATAAAATAACTTCGCATGCATGACATCTAGGTTATCTAATTTTGACTTTGAATAATCGTTCTTGCACTGGTTTTCTGTCATGTACTTTAGCGGTGCCGCGCAGTTGCAGACTAATAAATTTCCGTCTCTACTTTAGTTCTTACTTGGACTTTTACAGAAAAATGCAATAAATATTTTTTTTTTTTTCTGCGTGTTTGATTTTTCGGAAATAATGTACTTACAGCTAAGGCGTGAATTCGCACTGTGCCGAGTGTATGTGGTGTCCGGGAGGTCTCGAGCATTTGATCGTCGGCGACTGGAAGCAGTGGCTAGAGAGACAACAATCCAAGGTAGCGACAACACTGCTAGCAGCGAATGCGGGCACGAAGGTGGTGGATGTGCAGATGCATCATCATCAGAAGCAGTAGCGTTCAATGCAGGAAGTTCACATCAATGGGAGATTGCAAGTTTGGAAGACCCAATTTGGGATTGGGAGCAACTGGATTGGCTCTAATTTCATGAAAAGGTACTCTCATGATGGAGTTGTCATGGTATAGGTGCAACATATGTACATCTACACGTATTGAAGCCTTCATCATTATATGTATCCATGTATATTTATCGAAGACATTGTGCTTGATACCTAATTAAGAGGCAAGCCGAATGATATATGCAGCCTAAATGTGTGTAAGTGAATCATATGCATATCCTATCTATCGAATTTTCAATATAGAATTGATTGGGCCTAGGAAGACCTAACTTGATAGATTAGGCTCAAGAAGAAAATTGATTTGTCATTTTGGGCAGATCGGCAAACCTCTACGCCAAATTAGAAAAATAGACATATCCGAGTGAACTTTTCCAATTATTTGTCTTTTTACATTGATGATGGATGCGTCAAAGAGCTTGTGACTTGTGGTTTATAAGAAAATCATTTGATTTAATATTGGATGCCACAGTCAATCTTAGAACAAATCCTAGCAAATTAGGGCTAGTAACATGTTGGATTATACTGTCAAATTATAAGGAAAGAAATGGGATATCTGCAATTATATATGTAAAGTTCGTTACATTTGTGCTGGGAACTCCATATTTATAATTTTTTTTCATATATAAAAATTATTGCATTTACGTCAGCTATTCCATTCACATGAACAACAAATACTTATGAATTAGTAGGATGCACGTTTATATTAAAATTAGTAATGTACAAGTGAATTTATGCTTTCCATCTCACAATATTGCTGTATGGATCGTTTTTTAATCATGATTTTGTAAAAGAAATGATATAAAATCATAAATAACAAATAAAATTATAATATATATTGCTACATATATGTCTTTTTAAAGATATTTTATAGGGTATCTTGTATCTTCATGTAACGTAACCCTAAACAGGTAAACAATAAAGGATGGGGGACCTTGTGCATATGACCTTATTCCGTGGAAAAAATTTATACTCACCATTTCGAATTTTTAGAAAATGGAACCTAGTCCTTGGCTTTTACTACAGATCCTGGATCCACTCAGCCATGCCGATTCCGAAGGTTTTCCTACGAAAGCCCTAAATTAGGATGGTTCATATTGCATTATTTCCAGAAGTGTAATTAACTATTTTCAAAGATTTCTCTCGCTAATAACTTGCCTTAGGTGTCGCTTGAATAAATAAGAAGTATATAAGCGATGGAAATATTTCCGATACATAGACGGCGAAACTTTTTTAACAACCCATCACTATTACTATATCCAAATTTATGATTAAAAAAAAAAAGATAGCTTATGAAAGAAAAACATTTACACGACCTTTATACCTTAAATTAGTCCAACAGAGAATATGAAGCTACACCAATGCGTACATACAGTGCATATGGTTTACGCATTAACTTGCGCAATAATCTCCATGTAGAATTGTTACTTTATGTTCTGTCATGGTTTGAGATTTACTTACTGCAATAATTTATTGATTTTTAAACTATACGAATCTAATTTATACTAAATGAGTTCATTTTATGATGTCAATTAGTACATTAAAAATTGTAATATTTCCTTATTTATTTACTTAATAAGAGGGATACTTTTTAACTAAATCTATTCAATATTGAGATGATATAGGTTTATGGGCCATGAATGAGAACAATAATCGATTTTACTTATCAAATTACAAAAGGAATTGTACACTTCTCCCTTTCATGTCATCAATTGGAAACGCACGAAGAGCAACAAATAAATTCCACTTCTACTGCCAATAAGATAAACCCTCTAGTATCTCAATCGGGAAAAATTGAGCTGCTCATGTTCGTTGAGCGTTTAAGGTCATTACTGGAGCAAATGATGGAGCTTTTGATTTTCATTGTGGTGTAGTTTTGATTACTTGTGTGAGAAAAAAAGATGTGATTTTCAGTGAAGCCGAGAGGATTGCAAACTTTGTGCTTATTCGGAGTTGCTATGCTTTTTTTGTTTTTTGTTTTTGTTTTTGTTTTTTTTTTTGTTTTTTTTTTTTTGCTTAATCCGAATTTTTTATGAGTTCAAACGGCCAATTCGACTGTAATATGAAAATCTCCTCGGGATCACAACCATCTTTTTTTCCTAATTAATATGAAATTCATGGCCTAAAAGTTAATTACGATGAGAATAAAGAAATAAAGTCATTGGTGGATATTTTCCGCAAATGTACTTCATGGAAGAAAGGATCCTGGTGGGTTGTCTTTGAGTGGGGTGAGAGGTGAAGAGGATGATCGTTGAAGTGTATTGGTGCTTTAGAGGGCAAGGACTAGATGAGGGCATTGCAAGGCGTTGGTGGAGATTGCTCTAAAGTGACTGAAAGAAAGATTAGAAGCCATACCATTTGTGAAGGAAATAGAATGCCAGACCAAACAAGAGGCTGGATATCTATAGGGACCACCTTTCGGGATAGCGAAGTGCAAATCGGAGATATAGGAGTAGGTGTTCCTCATAACAAGAGAAAGGAATAGAGTATTGGATGATCAGCGTGCTCCAACATTTCTCTTACATTTCTTACAAGAAGAAAATGTGGGTACCCAATGGATTACCCTTCTAGTACTTCACCTGCATTTTGCTTTTCATGACCAGTGTGCTAGAATATTTCATATGTAGATGGATAATGATAAGATCCAAGCGATAGTAGCGGTGTGATTGTAGCAGTCATGAATGTTGTCACACTAGTTATGTTGGAAGAAAGTTGACGGAAGACGACTTACCTCTTTACGATGCGCAATGAACAATTTACTTTGGAACGATCGTTGAATTGTTGATGAATGACAAACAATATTACTTCACGTTGGTCTGAATGCAGTCACGAGGAAAATATCTAATTTCCACAGCGTAAATGCCAATTGTTTTCATAAAAGAGAAATGGAACACCTTCTTTCTTTTAATGGGAAAGGGAGAGAAAAGAAAACAATTTCTTTCTAAGCATACGTTCTGCCAACCATCCCAACGTTTATCTTCAAAATATTTTTATACGACTCCATCATACCCTTTCAAAGGGTGTCTTTTCCATCATAACTTATCAAGATGAAATGGTGCGTTTTAATCGCACCCCATTATGGACGTATTAATAAAATACTACATCTCCCACTCGGACATGATGGGATGGCACTCTATCAAGAATATGAGGCATTCAATATTCATCAACTTTAAAAAAACAATTCATACTAGCAAGAAAGTCATGCGACCAATGAGTACACTTGTATTTGGGAGCTCAAATTATGCACCTGTTAAGGATGACATAATGGCTATAACCCCAGAAAGAAATAAACAATCGATATCTCACAGTGCCCCAAACATATTTTGTTACATCAATTCAAGTATATCTATCCCTTAAAAGTTATACTCGACTATTCTTATAACACCATGTATTTACAATTATATCCAAAACCATAGAAGGTGATATAATTGGTCGACCAATAAATACATGTGATCGATGTAAAACAATAATAGTCTTCTTTCGCACTCATGTTTCTCTCCATTTCAAAACAACTGCTTTCCTAGACATGTTCCATAAAGCCATATCTATTCATGACCATTGATAACATGCTAAAGTAGCAATATTGATCTTTCACTTCGAGAACATAGTCAAAAGTAACATAAGGCACAAAATGAGGTAAATTATAAATTACCTTAAAGGCTCACACGATGAGTAAATATGGATAATTTCACTCACCTTCCATTGTCGATCGTACAATGCACATGTAGTATGAATTACATATTATAATGGACTTCTCTTTTTATAAGAGCGTATATCATTTATTAAATATATTCACTATACGGATCTTTGCCCATAATCACGTACTTTTCACGTACTCAAGTTTAGCTCGAAAGTGTTATATCAGTTCGCTTTCTATAGCATCCAATTAAGTACTTGCATCTGGCATATTTTAGGCATACATGATTGTGGGACTATCATGTTCGGTCTTATTATAAATAAATCACAGACCTCATCTTAACTCCAATCAATGTGACATATTATTTTATGTACTAAACTTGCTATTCAACATACGTGCTAACTATAGCACTTGAGGTGATTGCACGTGTGAGTGAGCCAATCATTATTTGTTGATATACTTTTCAATAATATATGTGTGTATGTGCTAATCTCATAATGGATTTATACTTATTGATAAAACATCAAGTCACTAATAAACAAATAAGTACAATACATATATCCACATATACATAAACCAATGATTCTTTACAATAACACATATCACATTCAACGTAATTCTAGTGACATCTTGTGGGTCAAGAATACGTCTCTAGGAACAGCCGTCGTAAATGAATCATCAACTATTCTATTAGTTAAAATGTATTATAGAATCACTTCTTTTTACACTATTATATCTCTGATGAAGTTGTTCTTTATGTCAATGTGTTTCGTCATTCCATGACATTTGGGATCTTTTACATAGGCAATGGTTACTTGACTATCGCAATGAACTATCACCGATCTTGGAACCTCAGTAACAGTGGCTAAATTTTTCAAGAAACGTTTTAGCCATATTGCTTCTTGCACTATGACAGAGCATGCAATAAATTCTACCTTTATAGTAGACAAGGTCGTGCATGTATGTTTCTTGCTATTCCAAAAAATTGCATCTCCATTGAGCAAAAACGCATATCCAGAACTTGATTTACGTTCATCTAGGTCTTCACCACAATCAGCATCTAAATAGTCTAATAGGCGTAAATCATTCCCTTGGTAACAAAGTCGATAGTCTATGATACATTTTATGTATCTCAAGATCCTCTTCACTGCTTTCCAGTGTGCTTGATCGGGATTTGATTGATATCGGCTCACTAATCCCACAGCATAACATATGTCAAGTTGAGTACACATCATAGCATATATCAAAATTTCGACCACACTAGTGTAAAGAACAGTTTCCATCACTTTATTTTCTTCTGGAGTCTTAGGACACATCTTAATACTTAGGTTTTCACCTTGCATGACAGGGGTATTAATGGGATTACAGTGCTGCATATTGAAACATTCAAGAATCTTCATTATATAAGATTCTTGTGATAAAGTAAGGAGTTTCCTTGATCGATCTCTTTCGATCTAAACTTCTCCCGTGTCATTCATTTCAAAATTGGAGGAAAATCATTATTTTATAGTGATAACCGAAACTTTGTCATTTCCACCCAATAGAATATCGTCCACATAAAGTGATAAAATTACAAATTTATCTTTGGACCGCTTGACATATACACAGTGATCTTCTTCGATTATCACAAATCCAAAAGTTGTTACAGTTCAATGAAAACAAAAATACCACTGTCTAGATAATTGCTTAAGGTCATATATTGAGCGAGAAAGCTTGCAAACTTTCTGCTTTTGACCTTTAGCTATAAAATCTATTAGCCGTTTCATATAGATTTCATCATCTAGTTCTCCATTGAGAAATGTCATATTTACATTCATTTGATGTAATTTAAGATCAAAATGTGCAACGATGGCTAGGATAAGGCGTATTGAGGCAAACCTTACAACTGATGAAAATATTTCCTCATAATATATACCCTTTTGTTGAGTATAATATTTCGCCACAAGATGGGCCTTATACTTTTTAATGAATACATCCGCTCTTCGATTAATCTTAAAAACCCATTTGTTTCCAATGGCCTTGCGATTGGGTGATAGATCAAACAAGTCTCAGACGTGATTTGCTCTCATTGACTCCATTTCATTTTCCAAAATATTTATCCATTCTTCCTTATCAAAGGATAAGAGAGTTTCTTAAACAGTCTTAGGCTCAGCATCGTCTTTCTGAGCAATCATAAATCCTTCCTCTTCAATCTCAAAACGACGACGATGAATACTTTTATGATTACTTTTATGTAACTAAATTTTTCTTGAATTCAATTCATCAAGCGATGCAACACTCTTACTAGGTTTTGTATATTGAGGTAAATTTTCATTTTCCTCTACAATATTAGTGGGTATGTTATTAAGATCTTCCATCTCATATAATTGGAAATCCTTATTAATCTCTCATCTATTAGGAAAATCGTTCTCCAAGAAGTGACATCTCCTGATTCTATTTCGATCATACTTTCATCATCTTATTCACCTATGAACACGTACCATTTGGAGTGTTCAGAATATCTTATAAAGATACATTTCTTCCCTCTATGACCTAATTTGCCATATTTATGAGAAAAATTATGAGCATTAGTTGCACATCCCCATGGATATAGAATACTTAAGTTTGGTTTCCTACCAGTCCATAATTCATAAAGGGTGGAAGTGAATAATTTTAAGGGAACTTAGTTAAATACATAGACAACAGTCTATAATGCATCTCCCCAATAGGAGATAGGTAAATTTGTTTGCGCCATCATAGACCTAACCATTTCCGATAGAGTTGTATTCCTTTTCTCGTAATCCCATTTTGTTGTGGAGTACCAGGAATAGTTAATTGTCATACAATTCCCTTTTCATTACAAATAGTCTTGAATTGCTTAGATAGATACTCACATCCGCAATTAGTTCTCAATATCTTTATTATTTTGTTCAACTGATTCTCTACCATCGCTGTATATCGCCTAAAGCAGTTCAATGCTTCTGACTTATGTGAGATCAAAAAGACATAACTGAAACATGCGAAGTCATTCATGAAAGTGATTAAATATGAGGCTCTATACCTCGCCCTCATGTTCAAATGACCACAAATATCAGTATGTATGAGTTGCAATGGAAATTCGGCTCTAATTCCTTTATCAAATGGTTTTCTAGTTGTTTTTCCCTCTAAACAATGTTCATACATGTAGATTAACATTAATGAGTGACCCTAAAAAGTATTTTCTAGCTAATCTTTGCATTCTTTATAACCCAATGTAACTTAATCTAGCATGCCAAGTACTTGCATCAATCTCAATATTACTAGAAGATGCACTTAAACAACTATCGATATTAACATTGTACTGATCATAGTCAATGTCTAACACCATAAAACCATTCAACACATGACCTGAACCATAATAAACTGTTTCAAACAAAATGTCAACACAATCACTATGAAAATTTAATACATAATTTAGGCTAAGAAGAACAATTACGGAGACCGAGTTTCATCGAATATCTAGGGTATAGAGGACATCATGTAGGAATAGGCTTCAACCACTGCGTAAAATTAATTTACATATGCCGATACTCTTCACTTCAACTCTTGAGTTATTCCCAACATATATCCATCTTCTTCTAGGCTGTATCCGACGATACTCTACAAATGCTTCTTGGTCTCTAGTTACGTGGTCTGTTGTTCCTGAGTTTACAGTATACATTGGAAGATATTCAGCAAGCATTACGGTACTAGAAACAAAAGTATTACTTAAAGTAATTGTGTAATAAGGTACCTCTTTCGACTCAGTGCATTCACGAGCAAAATCACCCATTTGGCCACAATTATAGAACTTCATCTTAGCCTTGTCTTTCTTTTCACCATACTTTTTGTGTCGGAAGGTCTTAACCCTCTTAGTTGCCTGATTAGTCTTCTTCCCTTTGTTGTTGAAGCCCGAAGTTTTGTACGAACTCGATTATGAAACATAAGCATGGGTAGAGGATCTCGCAACCTCTAGATGTTCATCCTCTAATTCCAAATGACACGCTATATTATCAAAAGTGACAATATTTTCATTATGCATTATATTGATCTTCATATGTTTCCAATTGTCAGAAATAGACCTTATAACAACCTTAACTTGTTGTTTATCAATAAGAGAGTGATCTGCCGACTTCAGCTCATGAATCATGTTTTACATCTCTTGAAGATATTACCTCACTGTTACATTTGGGTGCTTTCGGTATGTATCAAACTTGGTAGTTAGTTTTCTCAACTTAGTCACAAATGTACCCCCAAACTTATCTTTCAAGAGAACCCACATTACTTGAGCCTTAGCATAACCTTCAAACTCATACATGAGATCATCTTACATACAACTCAGTAACGTGATGCAAGCAATGATATTTTTTTTCTTCCAAGCTTGATAAGTTTCTAGATTTCTCCTGTTGAGCTAAAGTTCCATGCTCAAGTTCATTCATGATGTGGTTGAGGGTTTCCAAAACCTCTTGCTACTCAAGAATGTACTGAACTTTTCAGTGCCAAATATCATAATTGTCACCGTTCAGCTTTTCACCCTTATTGAGATCAGGTACAATAGTTTTGAATGCCGAAACCATAATCAATTGCTATAATACATTAACATAATAAATGTAGATTCAATACTTGCACATTTTTTTAGAGTAATATAGATATTTTTAATTTACAGCAAAGATAAACTAAATTAATGATAATTCAACAAAAGACACAAAAATGAAAGTTCATTATGTTCCTAATAAGCTCCTATGTACTACTGTTCTATTATTATTAATTAGTTTAATTTGTGCAAATTTTAAGTTCTAGGTGAGAACTCCTTGAATTCTACCAACCTACCGACTCCCACTAGAAAACTAATAATTATATGACTTCATGTAATTTCTACATTTTTTTTTCTATTAACACAAAAGCATAGCATGATGTGAACAACTTACAAAAAACGATCATGCAACAACTACAATCAAAACCGTAATTCAACATGTTAAAAAAAAAAAAAAAAATCAAGGATTTCCAACCATTGTTCGAATTTTCTTAGAAATAGAAAATTGCAAATATATTAAACTATATACATGCTATCATCAAACCAAGCTCTACACCACATATTTGACACTATTTTCATGTAGGCTAGTTACTGTATTTCCAAAATCCCGAGAAAAAAATGCTAAAAATGAATAAACAATGCATTTGTATCCCAAAAATACGTGTACTTAGGGTTCCCTACACATTTTTATACTTGTAAAAAACTCAAAAATATAAAATAATTATACCACAGTGTAGAAAATATCCATACAAACCAAATGCGCCGACCACACTTTAATCAGAGTCCTCAAGCACCCACACGCGCTGCCTGAGTGTGCGGTGCGTGTGGTGCACGCGTTAGTGAGTCAGAAGGCTCCCGGCGATCCGACCGATTTAACCGCCGAACAGGTTGATTGGTCAACAGGTCGGGTTGGGTCTCGAGTCGGGTTGCCAGCTAATCAACTGTTGCTACAAGTGATGTCATCGATGACATCATCTAGCGGTTACAAACTGTTGGATGATGTCATTAGTGACATTAGCACACGTCGGTTCGCCGACGCGTGCGTGACGCTCATGCACTGGCATTTCCAATGCATTGGGCGCATCCAGCGTCCTTCGGCGGCACTCAACCCATCATTAGACTCGTCTCGACGAATACTTTCACCCTGTATATTTGGAAATTTCTTTTGGCCTAAAAAATATTCTAAAAAAGGGCCAAAACCGTACATGTGTACGTGGCCCCAAACTTGTTCTTTGCTTCAGTTTGTTTTCGACGATTCAGATTGCAATTCCAAGCAATAAACATCCAAATAGTGTAGATTTCATTCTCTTGATCTTGATATCAAATGGTAAACAAGAAAATTCATTGAAAAAAAAAAAGTAGAAAATTCATTGAAAAAATCACAACCGAGGCTCTTATACCAATGTTGGAAGAAAGTCGGTGGAAGATGACTTACCTCTTTATGATGTGCAATGAACAATTTACCCCGGAACAATTTTTGAATTACATATGAATGACAAACAATATTACTTCACGTTGGTTTGAATGCAGTCATGAGGAAAACATCCAATTTCCACAGCGTAAATGCCAATTGTTTTCATAAAGGAGAAATGTAACGCCGTCTTTCTTTTGATGGAAATGAGAGAGAAAAGAAAACAATTTCTTTCTAAGCATACGTTCTATCAACCATCCCAATGGTTATCTTCAAAAGATTTTTATACGACTCCCTCATATCCTTTCAAAGGGTGTCTTTTCATCATAACTTATCAAGACGAAATGATGTCTTCTAATCGCACCCCATCATAAACGTATTAATAAAATACTACAAGTTATGAATGATTATAATGATTTTGAGAACTATATACTAAGAGAGTCTCGTGTGAATTGAGATCAAGAGAGAGTTTTATATGAATTGAATCCTATATGGTGGAGATACTCATTGCATAAACCAAATATGGATGACAACAAGTGTTTTTTAAGAACTCTGTAAAACACTCAGTGCAAGGAAAATGTTGCATTCTACGATATTCATTTTTATTAGGGAGCAACTTCAAGTATTTTGCCATATCAATGGATATGATGTGACGTTTATAGTTATAGATATTTCAAAATTGTCTTGCAAGCAATTTTAAAATTATACAAACAAGTTTTGTAAGAGCCAAGAGATTCTACTCCTCCAAAGATAAGTGAAAATTGAAGGTTTTATCCAAAGATTAAGGTATGAAATTTGGAACGAAAATCTACGTATTTTGATTGAAAAGTTTCAACAATTCCTCTTAAAATTCAAAGAAAATTAGGGAACAACACAAAGTATTAGTTGCTGTCACATTTGCTTGAGATTTTCTTATGTATTAGCTAGTTGGGAGGGCACTGCCCAGGATTTATGCATTTGATTTGATACATTTTCAAAGCCAAATGGATTGATCATTCCTAGAGATTAGAAAATGGAGTTCCACACAATGTTTGAATTGATTTTAGTATGTTAGCAATAAACTTAAATTATGACTTGTACGGAAATATTATCTTGTCGATGCTCATTATGGAATCCCGGTACAGGGCCCACCCTTTGTCCATCATTATAATAGCGATATTGTGACTAGTATTTATGGGGCACCTTTTGGGGTTCACCCACATCAATCCAGACGACGGATTTTACCAGTACATATTCCAATCCTTCGGAGTGGTGGTGTATCAGAATGTGATAACTTATTTCTATGATTTCCTCTGGTATACCAAAATGCTCGGGAGGGACTAGAGGTGCTGCCATTTGTGGACCTGAAATGTTGTCCAACAACAGGGTGAGATGATGTCTCGGCAAGTTCTACCCCCTAAGACCCGATTAGGAAGAAAATATGCCCTAAGGGCTGCCTAAGCACAACCAGGCATCAGAGAACTTACCTTGGCCTTAGTTCCTTTCTGCAAGTCAGTTCAATTCATAAATACTAATAATCACATCATCCAATCAAACAAATCGAACCATCAATCAATTGACTTAGTCAATTACATGTCATCAAGACCACTCCCTAGTCATCTCAATTATTCATCCTCCAATCTTACTCATGGCTCAACGAGCAGAGTCTATAAAATTCTCAGCTATAATTCACGGTCTCAATGACACAACCTATCTTAGGTGGTAATCACGGTCCAATGGGCACAACTTTTAATAGGTGGCGGATCACAGCCCAATGGGCACAACTTCTATCAAGTGACAAATCACGGCCAGATGAGCACGACATCTATCAAGTGGCAAATCACGGCTCGAAAGGGCGTTACCTCTATCAGGTGGCAAATCACGGCCCGATTGAGCACAACCGATTCCAAATTCGGTGGCGAATCTCGGCTTAAATGGCACAGCTATACTTTGGCGGCTTTCTAGGTCCACTCACAACATCTCATAGTTATTTCCCACTCAAATACCAACATTTCTCAATTTTGGGATATTTCCCCACATTCACCAATCACACTCAATTTTCTCAATCCGGTACTCAAATAAATAAATAGGAGTTTGGGACACCTGGAGTGCCAAAACTTAGCACAGAGGGACACTTAGGTGCTGCATGACAACGTTTCTGTTCCTCCAAATTTCTGTTCTTTGGTTCCCTGGAACAAAAAAAGAACAGAAACCTGTTTGGTAACGCCAAGTTGTTTTTCTATTCCCGGAATAGAAAGTTAGCCCGGAATAGATTTGGAGCAGAAACGAGCAACAAAAAAATTTGCTTCTTGTCCGGAACAATTTCTAGAAATAAGCTGATTTTCTTTTTTAATTTTCTTTTATTTCCTTTTCTTGCCACGACCACCGTCAACCGCTTGGAGCCACCGCCCACCGCGCCGCCGCCCGTCGGTCGCCCGCCCCGCCCGCCGCGGTCGCCCGCCCGCGCCGCCGCCGCCGTCCGCCCGTCCGCCGCCGCGCCCGGCCGCGCCCGCCGCCCTTCGCGCCGCCGCCGCCCGCCACCGTCGCTGCCGCGGTTGCCATCGCCATCGCCGCCGCCCGGTCGCGGCCACCGCCATACACGATCGCGGCCACCGACCGTCACCGCGCCGGTCGCGCCGGAAGCCCATCGACCGCCCCCTCCATGCGGCCGCCGAAATCACCCGCCGGTCGCCGCGCCCGCCGCCACCACCGTCGCCGCCGCCGCCCGCCGCGACCGCCCGGCCACCAACCGTCCACCGCCGGTTGCCGCCCGGAAGCCATCGACCGCTGACGGCCGCCGGCTGCCGGCCCGCCACCACCGTTAGCCGCCCACCGGTCGCGGCCGCCGACCGCCAGCCCCTCGCCGCCGCCTGACGCGGCCGCGGCCGGCTGACCGTCACCGCCGGTTGTCAGCCGGAAGCCCATCGACCGCCGACGACCGCCGGCGGCGTTAGCGGTCGTGCGGCGGGCTGGCGGGCAGCGGCGCATCCCTGGGCGGCCGGCGGCGATCCGTCGGCAAGAATAAAAAAAATAAATACAAAAAAGAAATTGTTGCGTTACCAAACACATTTCTATTCTTTTTCTATTCCAAGAGTATAAATTTTGTGTCGTTACCAAACGTGTTCTTTTACTCAGAAATTGTTCCCCGGAGTAGAAATAGAAAAGAACCATTTCTGAAAAAAAACTCTTCCCGGGAAGAGAAGCGTTATCATGCGCAGCCTTAAGTGCCAAAACTTTGGAAATGTACACTTAAGTGTTAGTTTCGGAGTAAAGTGGAACACTTAAGTGCCACTCCGGCCAAAATCTGGCCAAATTGCTAACGTGACAATTTTCCGGTGAGTAGGCTGCCAAACGGTGTCGTTTTGCTCGCTAACATGGCGAGAAAATGCAAAAACAACGTCGTTTGGTGTCGATGTGTAAATAATTAATATAAAAATTAATTAAATTAAATTTAAACTTAATTTTATTTAAAATATTCAAAAAATAAAAAACCTAAAATTAAGAAACCTAAAAATAAAAAATCTAAAATTAAAAAAATTAAAAAAGAAGGGGAGGTGCCAAGGGGACGGCTGAGGGTTAAGCCCTCGCCGCCGCCGGGAAGGGCCGGCGACGGAGGGGTGAGGGTCGGTCGGGGTCGCCGGTCCCCGGCCAACCGATGGCGAGGGCCGCGAGCCATCACTGGATTGTGGCAAAGGCCGCGACCCTCACCCCAGATCTAGGCGAGGGCTCGTGGGCCCTCGTCGCCTCGCCGCCGTCGTCAGGAAGGGTCGGCGACGGTGGGGGCAGCATCAGTCGGGGTCGCCGGGCCTTGGCCAGAGGCCGGCGACGCAGGCCGATCGGCAGCGAGGGCCCGCGAGCCCTCGCTGCCTCCCCATTGTCGCCAGGAAGGGCCAGCAACGGTGGGGGGGAGCATCAGCTGGGGTCGCCGAGCCCTGGCTCGGAGCCGACGACGCCGGCCGACCGGTAACGAGGGCCGCGACCCTCTCCCCAGATCTGGGCGAGGGCTCGCAGCCCTCGCCATCGGTCGACCGAGGGCCAGCGACCCCAGCCGACCCTCCCCCCTCTGTTGTCGGCCCTTCCCGGCAGCGGCGGTGAGGGCTCAGCCCTCAGCCCTCAGTCGCCCCCTTCGGCTCCCCCTCCCCTTTTTTTGTTTTTTTTTAATTTTAGGTTTTTTTAGGTTTTTTATTTTTTTTAGGTTTTTAAATTTGAAGTTTTTTATTTTTAGAATATTTTAAATAAAATTAAGTTTAAATTTAATTTAATTAGTTTTTATATTAATTATTTACACATCAGACACAAAACGACGTCGTTTTTGCATTTTCTCGCCACGTCAGCGAGCTAAACGATGTCGTTTTGCACCCAACTCGCCGGAAAATTGCCATGTCAGCAATTTGGCCGGATTTTGACCAGAGTGGCACTTAAGTGTTCAATTTTACTCCGAAACTAGCACTTAAGTGTACTTTTTCGAAGTTTTGGCACTTAAGGGGGTACATGACAACCCAAAATTTCTGTTTAAATAGTTTTTGTTTCGAGACTGTTTTCCGGAAGAGAAATCCGTTTGATAAACCTATTCAGTTTTTCTATTTTGGAATAGATTTCTATTCCGAAATAGGTTTGGAAGAAAATCGAAACTAAAATTTTCTACTTCGATTTTCGGAAGAGAAATCGAAATAATTTCTCTCACTAAACCCTAATTTCGGTAAGTCCTCCCTCATCTCCTCTACGTCTCGCCTCCTCCTCCTCCTCCGCCTCTCTTCATTTTATTAAAAGTAAAAATAAATCAAAATAAATATATTCATTTTATTCATTTAAAAATAAAAATAAATTATTTTTATTTATCATTTTATTTTTAGTTTATTAAAAATAAATTTATTAAATTTATTAAAAATAATTTATTTATGATAAATAAATATAAATTTATTTTTATTTGCCTTGAGTGTTTTGCCAAATAATTTTTTTATTTTTTATTTTTATTCATTTTAAAATAAATTATTCGTAAAATAAAATAAAATAGAATAAATAAAATAAATTTATTTTTAAGGATATTTTTATTTTATTTTTTATGATTTATTTTATTTTATTTCTTATTTTATTCATTATTTTTTTTGTTACTAAATCATTTTTATTTTTATTTTTTATATTAAAGGTCGGTCATTGTCGCCGTCCGTCAGAAAGGAAGAAGTTTTTGTGTCGTTATCAAACGAATTTCTATTTTAGAGTAGAAATTTTATGTCGTTATCAAACGGTTATTTTTGCTTAGAAACTCTTACAGAAATAGAAATAGAAAAATCTATTTCGTTCCGAAACTATTTTAAACAGGAATGGTCGTCATGCGTGCCCTAAGTGTCCCTCCATGCCAAGTTTTTGGCACTTGGGCTGTTCTTCCGCCAAATAAATAAATAGCACCATAGCAATCAGCATGAAATTCCGATCACCGGTTATCCCGGTCCAATTTTCGGAAAATAATTAATTAATTAATTAATTACGAAAATTAATAAATAAATGCAATAACTACAACTTAGGCTGATAAAGCCTAATTAAAGCCGAGATAGTCCCGGAAAATTCCTGAACCACTCTAGATAAATACTAGAGCTTGTTTAGGCTCTAATTGCACTAAACTATCCACCTAACATGCATTGACAATTAATTAAATTACTAATCTAGTCTACTCTAACCACCTAATCCTTCTTAGCCTAAACTAATCAACCCCTAAATGTAATTAACCTACTAAGCCAGGATTAGTGAGTTAAAATCACTTGTTTCGCGATCCGGTCAGTTCAAATCGATGGGAATGCCGCGGGGAACACCTTTCTCCAAAGCAGGCGTAGCTTTCGAGGCTGAGAACAACCTCAAAATGGGCCAAGACTCTTGCTGGAAACCCATTGATTTGCTCTCCATTTTGGGCTACAAAAGAAGAAAACAAAGTCTAGTTTGGTGAGGCAAGGGCAGATGTGGACCGACAGAGACAACAGCGGCTTGGAGGGGTGATTTCGGGCTTCAATGGCGGTCCGAGGTAGCTCACGACTGCCTGAGTTACTCAGGACAGCTCATGGGATGTCGGAACAGGCGAGAGGGAGGCGGAGAAACGCCGTTAGACGCGACTAAGGCGCGACAAGCAGTGGTGGTGTCGCGGGTGATGGACGGTGACGATGAACGGTCCAGCAGCAAGGGCTGGCTTCGGTAGCTCTTCTTTAGCTGTTGTGGTGTTTGAAAATGGCAAGGATGAGGGGAAATGGATGTGGCCGACCAGCTTGAGGGAGAAAGGAAAGGATAAGGGGACAAAGGGGGGCCACCAAGCCTTATTTTCTCTCCAATGGTCCCCTTGACCAATCCTCAGCCATAGCTGGCTTCCATGGACCTCAATCAGCCACCAAGGCTCACTTCACAACCTTTGAAATGGTCCAAAAGTCCTAGGCAAGGGGGAGCTACGAATTCCTGGATTTTTCCCTCAATTGGACACCAATTCCCTCTTAATTCAACACAATCCGGCCTCTATAAAATCAATCAACACCTCATTCGATCAAAAATGGTCCTTGACTTTTTCTATACAAAAACGGCTCTAAGACGACTTTTTCCCAAAAAGTCTCGATTTACAGAAAAAGCTTCGGAGGCTGAGTCGACATTCATAAAATGATCTGTGACTTGATAAAACTTTCCATTTCTGAAATCGGATTCAAATTCACGGTTAATTTCACTCCGGCGCGTTTTTAGTGTGACTTAGGCTACCGGGTAGCTTTCAGAATTTTTTAGTGCAAATGACCCATGGTCAATTTTCTTCGAGCCACAATGAACCCCTTTGACCCATTGGCTACTCTCAGTTGTCGTGAAAATCTTGAGATTTCAAATACGGATACAGGGTACTAAAACGATAGAAAAATTAATCTAGTGCTGATCGATGAGAATTTTGCAATTTAGTGGGATCACCCACGTTTAACCACGCATCTCAGTCAAACCGACTTATCTCTGATCTCTAATCGCTTTTTAACTATGCCGTAATGATCTCAACAGATGGGCATGGTTGAGCAGCTGATTCATAGTCGAATCCTCAAGTTTATTTGCCTTAAAATCCTTCATGACTTCCCTAGATAGTCTAGTTATCTTACGAGTGATCAGCTCTGAGAATAGCACTATAGGCGCATCGATGAAATGCCCGATTTATTAAATTGAAAGCAGAATCGAAAACCTAGGATGTCACAAGCGGAGTGTCAAGACCCATACTCGCACGAGCGACACACCTCGAGAGAGGAGGTCAAGTGTGAATATCGAATTTAAAGGCATCTAGCAAAATTTGGTCTCTAGATGACTTAAATAAATATGGCAATGTGTATACACGGTAATGTTTCATTTCAGCATTAATTCCATAAAACGGGCATGATTTCAGCCATCTCAAAATATGCAAAAATCCTATGAAAAGTCTCTCTTACGGAACATGTAATGGGGAACATTTCTCGTTAAGAGTTCAAAACTTAAATGTAATCACATGAGTCATAGAAAAAATAGCAAAACAGAGGTACATATCCAAGCTATTTATTGCTGCAACATCTTTTCACATTAACTCGTGCAATTGACACACTAGACAACATTAATACTTTGCAAATCATGCATCAATTGAATACATATAGCATGTCTTTCATCTTTCATAAGAATTTAAGACCAAACAAACTCATTTATGGATTCAATTTCACTAAACCACAATTCGGAATAGTGTAGAGCAAAATGTCCTATGTTTGGATCTAGGCGATTTCGACCTAGTTAAACATATTCAAAAATTTTGAAAAAATTATAAAACATTCTCCGGCACAATTACAAGCAACTTTCATGAAGGAAAGTTTCTCCAAAAATTAATATAGAGATCAATACAAAAATGACAATGTCATTAATGAACATAGAGCAAACTGATCTAAGCTTAGATTTGAGTGATTTTGACCTAGCTAATCATGTCCAAATATTCCGAAAAAAATACATAACATATACCACACCATAACAAACAACTTTCATGATGGAATATTCCTTCAAAAATCAACACAAAAAGTAGCACAAAAATATAAAAGACAAAAGGTGGAACAGGAACAGAATTGAAAACTAACATAAACTACTGCAGAATCGCTCATCTTTAAAGGTGTTTTTCGAAGGTCAAATGGTACTCGATTGGGGCATGCAACCTATCGATTTGAAGTTTGTGATGTGTCTTATCAAAATCTTGAAAGACTTAAACCTAAATAAGTTCATTTCGAACCTCGTATCAACCAAAACAATAGGTCAATTCAAGGATACGAAAATGCAGATTTAAGACCAAATTAAATCAATCATTCAAGTTCATCATTTAAGAATAATCAATTATAGCAAATTATCATCCAAATCTATTAATCCAACATCTAACATAGTATACTAACCTAAAATTGAATCCTAGCCCCGATCGGTTAATCCAGTCTCGCTTCACGGGGTTCGAGATCGAGATTATTACCTTTTACTCGTTTATGTCGATTTTGATCGCAATCGATTGAATTAAGCTCATCAAAGATTGTGAGTAGATCAGTGTGGAATGTCTAGGGGTTGCATCGAGATCCAAAATAGACCAGTCTTCAATCGCCGATGAGAATAAAGGTAACCGAAGCCGTCCGACGACCAAGGGACAAGACTCCAACCACAGCCTAGTTGAAGACCTCGTCAAGAATTGGATAAGATAACATCCGACAGCCGTGGAAACAACCCTAGCCGCCAGATCAATTTGCCAAGTAACTGATCCAAGTTGGACAGGTTTGAGGATGTCGGGATAGACACGAATGCTGAAGGCCTTCCGATTACCAATCAACGGACCTTCGGTCACTTGGATGTCAAGCACAAACCTAAGGACAAATCAGAATAGGCTAGGGACCTCGGAGATGACTGCTAGGTGCCAATCTCGAAGGATGAATCGGTCGGAACCAAAAATAGGTTTCGACGCCAATCTTGCTCTTTATGGCTAAGGAGGGCGGATCAGAGGGAGCTGAGCACCATCCGTCCTCATTGCAACTCCAATTAAGATGAGGAGGAGATGTAGATTACCACGGGGGCTAGCAGTAGCCTACAATCCGCCGATATGAGGCCGGTCCAGTAGATTCAAGTGAATCGGCAAGTAAATTAGGAGAGAGAGAGAGAGAGAGAGAGAGAGAGAGAGAGGAGGAAGAAATGGACGGGAAAAATAGAGGGAAAGAGATAGAATGGTCTAAGGAGAGGGAGTAGATTTTTTGCCAAATGAGCCCCTCTCAAAAATGGAGAGAAAATGAGCTTATATACTATCCCCAAACTATCCAATTCGTCTGTCGGTTCAATCCGACGGTCAAAATTTCGATCCAACAATTAAAATTTGATGTCAAAGGTTGGATCATGATCTTGAGGTGTTGGGTAATCTATCCAATGGGTTTGATTTGCAAAAACCCAAGCCAAAATTGAGAATTTCGTTAAAATATCCAATTATTGGTTAAATTGCAATTTGATGAAATTCGAGGATCAATCCGTAAATTTTAAGAAATTAAAGGTGCAAAAGTGAAATTAACATCGAAAGGATCTTGGAACTAGTCGCCAAAGGTCAAGAACTAGCAGGAAAGGAGATAAATCGGCCATCCCCGCCGATGGCCAATCAAACCGATTAGACCGATTTGCTCCAATTTGACCAAATTTTGACCAATTCTTAATCGATTTGGCCCAATTCTAACTATTTTTCTCAATTGGGACCCCTGTGGGTCCAAAATTTATGTAATTTGGTCCTTAATTGAAAAAGAAATTTATCTTTTTTTTAAGAAGAATTTGCCAATTAAGATTCAATTAAACTAATCAAACCTTGTGAATATGATCTAAAGATCTTTTATTGACATGATTGAATGATTATCACGAAAGGCAACAGATCAAAATTATGAGTGCTTTGAATTGAGCCTAAAGGGCTAAAATGATCAAATTTGCAATTCAATAGGTTAAATTGCAAATTAACTAAAATTGAATTCAATTAATGTCACAATTGCTCTATCGAATGAACTACCCATGTATAAGATCACTTATCACATCAAATTGACATTGAATTGAAGCGTTGAAGCTTATGTCAAAAATGAATCTATGCCTAATATCAAAATTGGACATAGAATTATGAAATTAAATCATAATCGGGAATGGGTCAATTCAAATTTTGTTGATTGAAACTTAATTGCTAGACTTTTTATGCTCGAGAAATAAAATTCTTCAAATTGGTAAGTTCTAGTGCGAATTTCTCAAAATCGATTTCGAATTTGGACTTATCTTAAGGAGATGGGTGAGAAACAATCATTCGTTCACAAATAATAAACAATCGTCTATTCACAAAATTGAATGCACAAGTGGATTTCAAATAGTCCTTAAACCAAATGTCGAAGAAAGAACTACACCTAATTATGACTATATCAAAAGTAATTTGATTTTTGATCTATTTAAGACCTGAAACCAAAAAATTCAAAAAATAAGGTTCTTAATTGATTTTCGTAAAATTTTCGACAAAAAATTCAAATTGATATTAAAAGAAATGTATTTCAACATATTTAGATTTTTTTCAATTTTTTTGTCAAATCTTTGACCAAAAGTTAACCATTTAGTTGACTTTTTCAAAAGGGTAATTTTTTTTTTTTGTCAAATCTATGAGTTTTTGAGAAATTGGTTTGACAAAAGTAAAATTAAAACTAAATGGCATATTTTTAGGTAAAAAAGAAGTCAATTTTTGACCCGAACCTCAAAAGTCAACCATTTGACTTTTCGGGATTTTCTTAAAAATGATTTTGAAATTGCTTAAAAATGACAATGCAAAAGAAAGAAATCAAAAATGACATTTTTTGGTTGAGAAACGGGCTTAGTCGCGATCAAAAACTCATCTAGATTTTTAACCTTTTTTAACACGTTGACTAAAAATTAGGTGTCAACAGTTATCTTTCCTTGAGTCGGAGTTCGAAGAGGTTCCACTCAAAGACCAAATTGATACCTGCAATTTTTAATCAACTCCATTTTGAGAAACGAAAAAATAACAAAGAAAATAACATTTGGTTAGGGACATATCTAGATACTTACCTTTGCTCCCTGAGGTATTTAGACTCATCTTAGAGATTCTTCTCTCCGTCTCTCTCATGAAGCGGAATGAAGGAAATAAATTCATTAAGGAAAAAAAAAAGGGGATGGTTTAAGGATGACCATTAACCTAAAAACAGGGTTTAAGAATCACCTAAAACCTATAGACAAGGTTATGAGAATAACCTAGAACCTAAAGACAAAGTTTAAGGATAACCTAGAACTTAAAAGATAAAGTTTAAGGATAACCTAGTGCCTAAAAAATAAGGTTTAAGGATAACTTAGAACCTAAAAAGCAAGGTTTAATAATAACCTAGAACCTAAAGACAAGGTTTATTAGGATAAACTAAAACCTAAAGACACGGTTTAAGATTGACCAAGAACCTAAGGGACGAGATTTAAGGTTGACTAGGAACCCAAGGAACGAGGTTTAAGGTTGACCAGGAACCAAAAACAAGAAGTATGATTTGAGATTACCAAAACCAAAAACAAATGTATAGTTTAGGATAACCAAAAACCAAAAACAAAGGTATAGTTTATGTGACATCCTGATTTTCAACCCTGTTTTCGATGAAATGAAATGGGTTTTTCATCGACGTGCCTATAGTCTTTTTCTCTAAGCTGATCACTCACAAAATAACTAATCTATCTGGTAAAGTCGTTAAGGAATCTAAACGCGACAGACTTGAAAATTCAACTAGAAATCGACTGCTTAACCGTGCTAATCTGCAAAGGTCAATACGGCACCGTTAAAATAGACTAGAGACCGGAGATAGGTCGATTTGACAGAGGCATGTAATTAAAGTGTGGGTGATTCCACCTAATTGCAAAATTCACGTCGAATGGCACTAAATCGATTTCTTTATCGTTTCTATACCCTATACTCGTATTTGAAACCTCGAGATTTTCATGACAATCGATAGTTGCTTATGAGTCAAAGATGCACAAAGTGAATAAAAAATAATTAACCATGGGTCAAATGCGCTAAAAATTCATAAAAACTACCCGGTATGTTAGGTCACGCTAAAATCGCGTCCAGTTGAAATTAACCACGAAATTGAACCCGATTTCAGAAATTAAAAATTCTATCATGTCGCGATTTATTTTAGGAATGTCAACTCATCCTTCAAAGAATTTTTAGCAAGTCCAGAATTTTGGCAAAAATTCAAATTTGGGCAATTTTGGACCGGGAAACTTGGAAGGCCATTTTTGTGTGAATTTTTGGCATTCAAGATGGATCAATTGGTGAGGGAAATTGTAGAATTGAGTATGAACTTCCTCCATGGCATTTTGGCTATTGAATTGAATTGAATTAGAGTGAAATTGAAGTGAAATTGAAGAGAAGCACACAAAATTCGTAGGCCATAAGGGGCTGCAACATTTTAGCAGCATCCTTGACTTCTTGGAGAAGATTGGTGAGGGAAAATGGGCTATGGATGAGGCTGAAGCTGGTGGGGGCAGCCACTTGAGTGTTAGAGATATTTGTGTTGACTTGGGAGGCCTTTGTTCCCTTTTAACCAGCAGAACTTCTTCTTCTTCTACCTTCTTGCCTCCCTTAGTCTCCACTGTTGCTGCAACACAAGCCAAAGAACCAAAGAAACCAGCTAGCACCCCCTGCAAGTCGAGCCAACTCGCCCGAGACCGCCTCACACTGCCCGAGCTGCCACTGAACCGCCCGAACCATCGCACCCGTCCCGCGCCTGTTGCTCGCACGCTAGTCCAATGTCCCGAAGCCCTTGGCCACCGTCACAACTCCACTTGGAAGTCGCCATCGCCGCCCAAGCCACCAGTAACTCCGCTTGCTCACCTTGCCCGTTCCCGCACTAGTCCGACCATTCCAGCCCCTCTCCTCTCTTCAATTCGGCCCAAATCAGAATCAAAGTTTCAACTTCGGGTTGAGGCTTCATGGGCTTTTTCGAGCCCCATTCGAACCTCTTTTGGTGTCACTCTAGGTTCGAGTCTCGCTCGCCTCCACATCGCCGTCACCTTGAACTCATCAGCTTGCAAATCCGGTGAGTTTACTTGCTAAACCTTGCTTATGGGGTTAATTATGCTTAGGGGATGTTTAGTTTAGACTAAGATTGGATTAGGTGGTTAGATTAGTTTCGTTGGGGGTTAATTAGATTGTATGATTTATTTAGCTTAGTACATTATTTAGTTAGGTCCAATTAGGTGGTTAGATTAGTGTATTTAGCTTAATTAGGTATTTATTTAATTATTTTTATAATTTAGTTAATTATTTAATTATTTCCGTAAATTATACCGAGATAGCCGGCCGTCAGAATTTCGTGCTGATTGTTGTGGTATAATTAGTTTGTGCAATTGATGGTTAGATTGTGCAATTGAGTGATGATTGTGATTTATTATTTATTATTTCAAAATTGTGGATTTTTGGTATTTAATTAGAAAATACCGGGTGTCGGTTTTTTACGCCAATAATATTTTTAGGTACTATATAAAATCGTGAGATTTTTAAAAGGAATGATATCACTTTTTATGGTTCAATCTAACGTGTACGCACAAACAATTATTTTACCGAGTGTTTTTAATACGAAGAAAATAGGCCAAGCATAGTATTTTAATTGAGACATTTGAGTGCAATGTACAATGTCCTTGGTTGGGATTGGGTGTACGTGTGATGGTTATGAGAACCCATCACTCGATGAAGGTTAGGTGGATGATGCTCCTTCGGGAATCCCCCTTGTTAACGGATGCCGGTCGCAGTAGAGGCTGGACCGATGTTCTTTCGGGAATGCCGTCTCGAGGTAGTCGTTACTGTGCTCGATGGGGCGAGACGACGCCCGGCTATGTCGGAAGACCACCGAACGTGGAGTAGGCCGTGCCCGTGGGGCCGTAATCAATTAGAATGCATGATTGAGTGAAATAATTGCACCTGATTTTGGGACAAAATCATGTGGCACGGAATGGGACGTTTCATAGCGATATAATCAGGACCCCCGTGATTTTTGAGATATAAGTCGAGGCGTTCCAATTGTTAAGTGCCATTACTGCATATATCTGTTATATGAACTGTACTGATGTGCAGGAAGGAACTGAGGCGAGGTAAATCTCATTGGTTGTGTGGTTAGGCTGCCTCTAGGTGCATTACCTTCTTAGTCAAGGTTTAGAACGTGAACTCGCTGAGACATTGTCTCACCCCGTCGTGGTTTAACTTTTTTATAGGTTCTTAGATGAAAGCTCGTCTGATTCGTTTTGGGCAGTCGCGAGGGTATAGCGAATAGAGTACTGTCTTCCCTATCCTCAGGAGTCCCTAGACCCATGAGCTCATCGTGACCACGATCTTGGTCGATGAGGGCCTACCCCAATTGGTACCTCATCAATTCAAGGCATGATTTCTTCATGGGCCTAACGGGGAGCAGGAAGGTCCCAAGGATGGTTTCGACGGACCCGCCATTGAGGGTGAGGAGGTAGCTGACCCACTTGACATTGACATCCCTGACGATGTCGTAGTGAACCTAGATCCCAAGTAAGAGGGTCCAGGGTACGGTTAGCTCAGTAGATCCTTTTTGGTTTTAGACCCTTGTGTATATGAACTCGATGTGTTTATAAAGTTGGCTTTTGTTATTTGATTGTCCTACTTTTCTATCACATGTTGGTTGTTGTTTGGGGATTGTTCGTTTTGCTTCTGCATGCGCATTTAAAATGAATGGGTCGGCGATGCGTCTTGGGAATGTCGCAATTTTATCAACCACCGAGGGATGCGCGCGCACTCAAGATTCATGGTGTGACAGTTTAGGATTACTAAAAACTTGATTTTAAACCGGAAACAAGGGTATGATTTAGGATTACCAAAGATTGGAAACACGGGGTTTCGAGATTGCTCGAGAGCCAATCTTGCAAGCATATCTTGATAAACGATACCAATTGTCATATCCCTTTGGAGAGGATTTTAACAAAATGAAATTTGATTAACCACCTAAGGGTTAAGTCAAATATGCCAAATGGAATAGCCTAATCAAAAGGATCTTTCACACTAGCTCTCAAAAAGGGTTTTTATTCCCAACCATTATTGTGGGAAAACTACTTAAATCTCACTAGAGAGATCTCACTCAACCTATGTCTAAGGCTTTTAGAAACATTTATAGTGAATACAATTCATTGATCAAAAGGTCTTTTAAAAGGACCGTAATAATGGCTTGGTCATGGGTTTATACATAGGGTATGCACTATGAGGTCAAGAAACAAATATTCAAACAATATCCTCATCAGGTTTACAAGTCAAGAACCTCGAAGATAAAATAAGATAGGATTGCTTACACTCCTTCTAGCGGTAGCTCCCGTGTGAGATTCTTATTTCAACTTGAACCATCCCAATCAGAAGAGACTTTGGATAGGGATTGTAATGTTGGTTCAGATGAGGCTTAAAAAGGCTTGAAAAATCTTCAGATATCAAAGGGTTTAAAGTGAGTGATTATCTTGACATCATTAGGATCACACAACTTTTTAGAACTCCGACTCTTGAAATTTAACTTATCTCGAGAGTCCTTTTGACTATTTGTCTTGAGACATGAGAGCTTTGTGCTCTTTTCTAATGACATTACTTGCAATACATATTTTGCAAAGCTTTTCTTTTGTTTTTTAAATGGTCTTTTGCATGACTATTGATTTTGCTTTTCTTTGCATTTTTGTTTTTCTTTGCATTTTTCTTGGGCATTGATATTATTTTTACTAGGCAAACTGCTTTTTCATACCCCCTAGTTTTCGCTCTCTTTTGAGCATCTAGGACTCTCGAGTGGTATTTACAAACATAACCAACATTCTCAATTTTGTTAGTAAATCACATGCCTTATCCCAATGTGGGGAGATAATCATCACTTGGAGTTACGAAAGAATTGTATAGGACTCAAATTGGCTAAGAAAAGAATAACTGTAGTTAGAGTAGTGAACAGAATGCTCTTCGTCACTTCGGAATGCCTCAAGCTTCGATAAGAAATCACTTGAAGCTAATACAAAAAGATTGATGCAAGTGAAAGCAATAAAATCTTTCTCGATCTTTTGCTCCATAATGTTCAACCAAGACCCCCTATTTTGCCCCAATGTGGGGTTATTCTTAACGGGGTTATTTTGGAAATGCTCCCTATTTGGCTCAAAGTGGCTTGCAAGATATATCAATAGTGTTTGGGATTAAAAAGAAAATGCATTTATCATCTCAAACAATGTATTTACTATGAATAAATCCTATGCCCCAAGACATGGTTCTTCTCACTCAATTCTCTCAAATAGTGAATATGGACGTGTTTGGCAAAGGGTTACCTCTCATCATTTTAGGCACTATCACTTGGCATATTTAATAATCATTCCACTCCTTAGGGAATGAGAATGTATCAATTTTTTTTTGAAAGAACATGTTCCTTTGACCCTACTAGGGTAACTTTTGGAAACAAGGTTGAATAAAATTTATGAACAAAACAGGTTTTGCTCAGCACAGGGGTTCACTTCTAGAGTTTCGACCAACTCTTTCGGCATTCTAAGGGATAGGGCTACTTCTAAGCTTTTAAGAAGATGGTCACTTTTTGGAGATTTTCCATTCCTGAGATCAATTTCCTGTGGATAAATAGAATCTTCTTCAGAGATCTTGCAAAATGAACATGTGGATGCGATGTGTATGCATGAAATGCATGATGCAAATATCTTAAAGTGGCTCGGATTCAATCCAAAATTTGCATCAGCATTTACAAGCCTTGGCAATTCTTGACCATCCATTTCTGTAAGAATCAGTACTCTGCCAGGTAGCACTTTTGTCACGATATATGGGTCTTCGTAGTTCGGAGTAAACTTCCTACAAGGATCTAGAATGATAGGTAGAACCTTTCTCAAGACAAGATCGTTGATCTCAAAATGTCTTGGCCTGACCTTACGATTGAACGACTTGGCTACTCTCTTCTGATAGCTTTGTCTATGGTATAGGGCTTTTGCCCTCTTTTCATCAATCATATTGAGTTGTTCAAACCTTTGTTGAACCTATTCAACTTCAGAGAGCTTGACTTGAGAAAGTACTTTCAGTGAAAGGATTTACAATCCCATGGGTAGCACAGCCACCATCTTATAGAACAATGAGAATGATGTTGCCCCAGTTGAAGTGCGAATTGAAGCTCGGTAATTATGCAAAGCATATAGCAATCGATCATGCCAATCACGATAATTTTCAGCCATTTTGGCTAAAATTTTCTTAATGTTCTTATTTGTCGCTTCCACCGTTCAATTCATTTATGGGCGGTGAGGAGAAGAATTTAAGTGGCGAATGTGGAATCCTCTAAGTAATTCATCCACTATTTTGTTGTTCAAGTTTGATCCATTGTTTGTAATGATCGCTTTAGGTACTCCATATCGAGCAATGATATCATGATGGATGAACCTTACAAGGCTTTTTACAATGCGTGGGCATAAGAATTGACTTCAATCCATTTGGTGAAGTAATCAATAGCCATTAAGATAAAACAGTATCCATTCGACGCTTTAGGATTAATTGGTCCGATGATGTCGATGGCCCACATCGAGAAAGGCTAGGCCTCGGACATTTGATGCAATTCATTAGGAGGAGCGTTTTTGTCTCCATAGACTTGGCATTGGTGATAGCGCCTCACATGTTGAATACAATCGACTTCCATGGTCAACCAATAGTAACCAAGCCTAATGATTTTTCTTGCTAGGAGATGGCCATTCATATGAGGGCCGCACTCTCCTTCATGTATCTCTTTCATCAGTAGTTTGGCTTCTTGTGCGACCACACACTTCAGTAAAACTAAATCGAAAGAAATTTTATAAAGGGTTCCTCCACTAAAGAAGAATTTAAATGCTAACTTTATCAGGTATTTTCGATCATTGGTTTGACTTCCTTGGGGAAATTTATCTCCTCGAAGGTAATTCATGATGTCATAATACCAGGGTTGACTATCAAATTTTTCTTCAATCATCGGCAATAAACAGGCTTCTTCAAGACATCAATTTGCAAATGATCAATGTTCAAACCATCGATTAATTGCAACATTGATGAAAAGATTGCTAGGCATCATCAAATTGATTTTATGATCTTGGTAGATAATTAAAAGATATTTCGTCAAATTCCTTGACCGGGTCTTCGAGATATTCATGGTAAGGAATTAACTTTACGTCTCGGGTATGTCATTCGCCTCCCGTCTGAAGGATGATGAGTGTAGAATCACCATAAACTTGAAGCTTTCTAACTTTCATATCAATGGCCAGCTACAAACCAAAGATACAAGCTTCATATTCAAAAATAAGCTTCACATTCAAAAATATTATTGGTATAAGGGAATACAAACATTGCAGCTACTAGGTAATGTTGACCTTTTGGGGATATTAAAATTGCCCTAGTGCTTGGACCGAAAAGGTAATAGCACCATCAAAATACATGGTTCATTTATCATGCGAGATCGATAAATCATTTCATCAACTTCATCCCAGTAATAAGACTTTTCAAGATTTTCAACTAACATATTAGCTATGACTCGCCATTTGATGGACTTTTATGCCATGCTTTGAATTCCATTTAGCGAGCCTTCCAACCAATGCATGCTTCTTCAAAAGATATTTAATCGAGTCATTCTCAGTCACTAGTAGGATATGGCGGTGAAAAGTATATTACCTCAGTCGATGTAAGACCCAAATCAATGCTACACAGGTTTTTTCCACTTTGGGATATCAGATCTCGAATGTAGTAACTTCTTATTGAGGTAGTACATGGCACGTTCTATTCCATCATTTGGTCCTTTTTGTGCCAATATGACTCCTAAAAACTCTTCATGAATGGTGAGATACAAGACTAGAGGCACGCCTTGGACAAACGGTACTAGTACAGGAGATTGCGAAAGATATTGCTTAAGCTCTTTAAAGGATTTTTGACATTCTTCATCCCAGTTGACCTTTGCATTCTTCTTTAACAGCTTAAAGAATGGCTTAGCAGTTTCTGACAATTAGGAGATGAATCTCGCAACATAATTCAATCTTCCCAATAGGTTTCGAATTTCCTTAACAGTAGAAAGAGGTTTTAGCTCGCATATGGCATTTACTTTAGAAGGATCAATCTTAATACCCTTGTTACTAACCATAAATCCAAGAAACTTCCCAGACTTTGCCCTAAATATGCAGTTTGCGGGGTTAAGCCTTAGCTTAAACTTCCTCAATCGATTAAATAATTTTCTTAAGACTTCAACATGGTCTTCACCTTGTCTTGATTTTGCAACCATGTCATCGACATACACTCCAATCTCCATATGCATCATGTCATGGAATAGTGCCACCTTGGCTCTTTAACATGTTTCCCCTCCGTTCTTCAAGTCGAAAGACATAACTTTGTAGCAAAATATTCCCCATGGAGTGATGTAAGATGTTTTAATCTTGTCTTCCTCTTTCATCTAGATTTAGTTATAACCATAAAATCCATCCTTGATGGAGAATAGTTCGAAACCAAAAAAACTATCAACTAAGACATCAATGTGTAGCAAAAGAAAATCATCCTTAAGGCCTACCTTATTCAAGTCACGGTAATCAACGCAGACTCGGACCCATCCATCCTTCTTCATAACCGAGACTATATTAGCAATTCAATAAGTATAATGGGTGACTTCAATAAAACCAATGTTTGAGAGCTTCATGACTTCTTCTTTGATCTTTTTAGACAACTTAGGTTTTGTTCTTCTAAGCTTTTGCTTCTTGGATGGAATATTAGTATCGAGTAGTAATGTGTGTTCCATTATCTTGGGATTTAAACCTCGCATGTCAGTATACGACCAAGCAAAAATATCTTGGCATTCCTTCAAAAGTCCAATTAATTTATCAACATCCGTTTGAGAGAAACTTGCCCCAATCTTGATTTCTTTGGGGTTATCAGAATCTCCAAAGTTCACTGTGATTGGTTGCTCGATGGTAGGAGGTTTGGACTCTTCATGTCTGAGCCATTCCCTTTCAATAACTCGAGGGTCATCCTCATTCTCTAAGTCAGAATAATCGAGTTCGCCAAAGTCTCTTCAATGCGAATCCAAGCCATGCAAATGACTATCATGATGTGAAATGTCATGCCTGAGATGCAATAAAAAATGGTTAGTATATAAATATAAATGAATGTAGTGCAAGCAAATGCCATGAAAAACTTGTTTTCGAATTTCGATTTTCGAAAAATTTATTAGGAACTCACCCTCATGTCTTCAAACATCCGTGTTCCATCAAAACATTTTGAAACTATAGATCGTACAGAGACCCAAGCCTCAAAGCATTATCATTGGTCTAGTTTGGGATACCTCACACATCTATTAACAAAATGTGAATTTTATTGATATGCAAAAACTGCATTACAATGTATATCACCTGGATCATAGAGTTTGTGATCCAGATTATTACAAGTGTAAACAAATGGAATTCCCTCGCAAAAGAGAAATGAATGGAATACAACTAAAATGAAATGCAGAAACTAGAAACATCCCTTACACAGCGGGATTTGCAAGCTCTTCATCTTCACCAATGGTGTCAACCAAACTATCTTTGAACAGGTTGGTGAAGTGATGGACAATGGCTTCCTCTTCTTGCAAGAGCTTTGGTGGGCCAGGGAAGAAATCGAATCCTACTTTGGGAGATTTGATTCATTTAACCTACAACCAGTCAGTTAACAGCTGACCGCTCTACCATTGAGCTACTAAGGAACAACAGGAGATTCAATCTCATAGAGTTCAATTACCGTTCTCAACTTGTGGCACTCCTCGACACGGCCCCCGATACGCTAGGGTTGCCACAGCCTGCTCACCTATCACTTGTCCTAATAACATTCCACTCTGATACCATTTCAATTACAGCAGGTCCATACAACTTGGGGGTCTACATATATATATATATATATATATATATATATATATATATATATATATATATATATATATATTTATCGGTCCCAGCGCAGTTCATATAACGGAAGCATACTTATCATCTCCCTAACTCGTACACAAACTAAATTATACAATGCAATACACACCAACTACAACCTTTCATATATATGCATTTTAAGGCCAAATCACTTTTATTTACATAGTAAGATGGATTTCACAAATCGATACAACAAAAGGGCCAAGACTTTAAGTAAGCTCGGCTAAACCCAAAAAGAAACCCGACTATACATCAAACATGAACATCTATTCATCAGCTAGTGTTGGCCATCCTAAAAAGTGTCAACCTTCACCAGTCACATGCTCCTATCACACCCATCCTGGTGCATCGGCCGGTGGCGGCGGTAGCATCCCCATCATCCTCCCATCTTGACAGACATGGACAGACAAAAACTCTTGTACAACGAGGCCATCAGGTAAGCCCACATCATACATGACCAAAACACGGACGCGGATAAACACCAAACCACAAACACCGACGCAGGGGTGCTCCGAGCACTCGACTTCCACATCAGACGGTAATCCATAAAACGTACCACGCGTGACGGGTGATATAGGTATCTCTCAATCTGAAATGTTAGTCCCCAAAGGGGTGAGTACAACCACTCAGCAGTAAAGATCCACCAAACTACACAATGCAACAAGTAAGACAATCAAGATATCACGAGTAAAGCACATAGCATTCATACTATCAAGCATGCATCACCATGTAGTCGTGCATATATCACCATGCAGTCATGCATATCTCACCATGCCATCGTGCATGTATCACCGTGATTCATATTATCCAAGCTATCAAGCATACATCACCATGCGGTCGTGCATATAACACCATGCAGTCATGCATATCTCACCATGCCATCGTGCATGTATCACCATGAGATCCATTCAAGCCATCATGATCGCATTTTCAATATCAAATAGTATCAATTTACTTTCATAAGCAGATCATGTATCATGCCATATGCATACACCCATACACATGATTCAATTTTAATTATTTTCTTTCACAAGGATCTCATCATTTTTCATCCAGGGACCAATGTTTGCATCCCACAATTTATCGCTCGCATCCAACCTGGCATCATGAGGGCCTCCGGCACACACCTTCGGGCATCCGGCACACACCTCCAGGCATCCCATACCCCAACTGGCATCACAAGGAATCCCCCCTGCACACACCTCCAAAGCTTACGGCACACACCTCCGGGCATCCCGACACTCCCGGGGCATCCGGCACACACACTCCAGGAATCCGGCACCCACACTCCGGGCATCCCAACACTCCCGGGGCGTCGTCGTCTCACACCTCCGAAGTATCATCATTTTCATAATTTATACTCACATATGTATCTCAATTTCAACATGGCATTTGATGCAACAATATCAAAGGTCTCAACCAGCTTTTGATGTCATATAACATGCCATATGTCACCACATATGCAGCATAATCAACCACTCGAGACATTATATCACATGGAGCAAATTCATTTATTTTTGAAAATGCAGCAAATTTCGGAATAAAAATAGATTGCACTCCTTTGGTCATAATTCTTGAAAAATTAGTAAACAGCCTTAATAAATTCTAAAAACTCAACATGTTATATACAAGATCTAGAGAAAATATTTCGTGAAGAACACCATATCAAAAGAACATCATACAATTCAGTACAGTCCACGCATCACAGTCTTTATAATTTCGGGATATTGCCATATGCAGTTTCATTCACAAATTCGGTAAAAAATCCTAAATCAGCTCCAAAAAAATTCTGAAATTTTTATATGTTATAGAAAAAGTCCAGAAGTAAATATTTCATGAAGAACTCGAAATCTAGTTCATCATAAATTAAAAACTATAACAACCATAACCGTCGATAATCCTCAGCACCGAATTCCAGTTCTAACCGTTTCGGATAAAGATTGTTTCACCAACTTAAACTCATCCATTTCCTCTAAAATTTTAGTATGTTACTCCTTAGCATGTCATATTCAACTTTATTCAGAACACGAGATCAAATTTCAACCGGAGAATTTTATAAAATTCACAGAATCACACTAGGTTAGCATTACGATTTCCAGATCTAACTTCTTCAAAGAAAAATAGTTTCACCGGTCTATAATTGTTCATTTCTTTTGAAAGTTTGTTATGTTACTCTCCAAAAAGTCCTATACAATTTTCATCAAGAAGTCGAAGCCAAATTCCCACTAGAACATCGCATGCAACTCACGAAATCATCAAAGGTCGGACTGTTTTTCCAGAAACAGAACATTAGGCTAGAACACAACTCTTATAGCTTCAAGATTTCACACTTCATCCACATCCGAAATTTACCATTCAACACACACATACCACAACAAGCAAAGGGTAGATTAATGGACTCTAATTGCCTCTAATCTGAGCACAACACAGCAAGCAAAGACGGTGGGGCAAGGCGGGACTTGGCGGCTCGACGGCGGCGACAAACGGCGGCGAACGGCCTCCCTCTTCCCCTTCTTCTCTTGTACGCTCGCTCTCCCTCTCTCGATTTCACTCTCTCTCTCTCTCTCGGTAACCCTCTCTCTCAATCCGCCCACTCTCCCTCTCTTTCTTTCCCCTTCATCATTTGCAATCATTGGATTTTGCATGGCTAATGCCACTTGGCTCTAAGGGAAAAACACTTGGCATTTTTCCCATGCACATGATGGGCTAGAAGATAGGCCGGGCCTCCTCCCCTTGGTCGATGGCAGCTCCTTTCCTTTGGGCTTCACGGGCCAGGCCAAAAGGGCCGAATGGTGGGGCTAGTCTTGGGCCTAAAAATTCAACCCACTCTTCTCTAATTTTTCCCCTTTAATCATCACCTAATTACCCATTCATATAAATACCTAATTACACTTATTCACTTGACCATAAAACTTGCAACATAAATTAATAAATTCTAGCCTATAAATCACCTAGCCAAGAATAGAATTGTCTTTCCTATCAAATAATTATCCATTGAAAGCTTGGCCATAAATCTTATTGCAAATCATGGATCAAATGGCTACAATACAACTTGGTGGTACTTCCATCACCTATTCATGGATCAAAGCACATCTAAAGATTGACATGAAATTCTAGGATGCCACACAACTCATAACTAATATGAGCTCGAAGTTTCCTTCGTAACTCCCGAAACTTCTTCGTAGTGGCTTCGTTACATGCCTCATTTCATAGGGAACCTCAAAGTGGCTCTATTTCATTATATTTCATCCATATCACAATTCAATTCATTGAATATCCCTTTGGTGTCCATTGACATAAGAGATGTTGAACCCAAGAGTTAAGAATAGCAAGTTCTTCATTACCCGAGAATAGAATAACCACTTAAAATAATGAAAGATGTTATATTTGTCGATAAGTGCAAAATCATGTGTTCTTAAGAAGAAACAGTTTGAGAAAGTTCAATTGTCCGAAATGAATTTCTAGATTTGCAAATTTCCACTATCAAATTCGTAAAAATAATCAAATTTTCTTTTCCTTGGCATAAGTGGGCCATCCTGGACTTGAATGAGAGACCTTGCCCGTGAAGTAAATCATCGAAACAAGATGATGCCTCTTTAAATTGTTAACGCTTCCATAAAAGCCAGACTAAGCAATAAAGTACCTCGTATTTTTCCCTCCGCCTTGGGTTGTCTTGCAATATCTTCTACAGCTTGGCCCACAACAATACCTTAACCAACTTTAGGTCAAATAAAAGCAAGCCACGACAGCTAACCCAACAGCAATAATGGAAGCAGCAAAAATCATTGGATTCATGATAAGTTCTTCACAAAAAAAAAAAAAAGTTAATGATACATTCATCCAATGAATTATGACTTAATTTATTCCATCACTAAGATTCATCTAGACGAAGTAACTAACAACTTCGAATTCAACTAATGGAATAATATTTCCATTATTGAATCATCCAAAATCTTATGCATGTACTCTTGCAAAAACGAACTAAGAGGGTCAGCTACCCCATCCAATCTTTATAATTAAATACCATTACTGTATAGGTAGATCTTGTTGTGAAAGACCTATTACTAGATAATTCTCCGGTAGAGCTGAAGAATGTAAACGAACTAAGAGGGTCAGCTACCCCATCCGATCTTTATCGTAAGGAGATGAGTGAGAAATAATCGTCTGTTTACAAGTTATGAAGGATCAATTTTGGTCCCCTAATTAGGTTCAAAACGGCAATTTGCATTTTGACTTGGTATATCACCAAATTGAATGCATGAGCGGATTTCAAATAGTTTCTAAACCAAATGTTGAAGAATGAACTATACCTAATTAAAACTATATCGAAAGTAATTTGATTTTTGACCAATTTAAGACCCGAAACCGAAAAATTCAGAAAACAAGGTTCTTAATCAATTTTCGTAAAATTTTCAACACAAAAGTCAAATTGACATTAAAATAAATGTATTTGTACATTTTTTATTTCTTTTTTCAAATTTTTTTTTTTGTCAAAGGAATGACCAAAAGTCAACCATTTAGTTGACTTTTCCTAAAATGTTGATTTTTTTGGTCAAATCTTTGAGTTTTTGAGAAATTGGTTTGACAAAAGTGAAGTTAAAGCTAAATGGCATCTTTTTGGGTCAAAAGTCAATTTCTGACCCGATGTTGACTTTTGATCAAAGAGTTGACTACAAAGTCAACTCGAAAGTCAATTGTTTGACTTTTCAAATTTTTCTTTAAAATGATTTTGAAATTTCTTAAAAAGGGCAATTCAAAAGAAAGAAATAAGAAACGATATTTTTTTGCCAAGAAACAGGCTTAGTCTCAATCAAAAACCCAAATCTCAATTTTTAACTTATTCGACGCGTCGACTAAAAATCAAGTGTCAATAGCGGGCAAGCCTAGCTCCTCACTCCGCCCCATCCGATCTTTCTTTTTCCTTTTTTTTTTTCTTTTTTTTGGAAAAATTTAAAAATTACGATTAGTGATGCAAACATTCCTAATGTTAATATGCAATGCAATTTCTCTATACCTTTTATTGAAAACTTTTTTTGCGTTACTTCTTTTTTTTTTTAATGACTAACTCCTAATTTTCTACCTAACCAAAAAAAAAAAAAGAACTTCTAATTTTCTACGCAATTAAATCCTAAGTAAAAAGACTAATTAGGTGTCAACACTCATGTGAATAACAATCAAGATTCTATTTGTCTTATCGACATTTGACCCCATAGAGCAAGATTGCTCTTAGTTTTGCTACCTTTCAACACAATTTCTTGCTGTGATAGGATGTTGAAGAGATTTGTCCTGTTTTTGGCGACGGTGTTAATATTTTTGTTTGGCTTTCGTTCTGTGGTAGCTTGTCCTTTTGATTACATCTGTTCAACATAATTTTCTGATTTGTGATGCTCTCATCCAGTTGATTTCACTTTTCTTGCTTTTCGTGGAATGAAGCCCAGAATTTTTTTTGTTACGTGTAACAATAATACCATGTAACCAATCAAATGTCTTTGGTCATTGCAATTTCGGACGTAGAATGGCAACAAATGCAATGAATCATGAAAGCGAGAACACTTTATTGGTTGGTTGACCATGTTATTACGCCTTTAAATGTCAACAAATACAATGTACGATGTACTTTCGCCGATGGACAATTACCTCCGCGGTGTTCATGGACTCTTTTTCTTTGTGTAGGATAGTGTTTGTTGACCACACAGGGGTTTTAATTTCAAGTGATGCTTGAGTAATACGAATGAACATCGTCATGACTGGGCAGGAGATAGGTTGCCTAAAGCAACAGCACATCGGTGATGTCGTCGCCCCAACCGACACTTTTGCTTTGCCTTTTTTTCCCTCCTTTCGGATATGCAACTGCTAATACTATTGCGCGTACTCATAACTGAAGCATTTCTGGAGAAAGATCATTCGGTAACACGGCTATAAATGTTTGAAGTTGCTTTTGTAGGTAAATTTGTCCTGTTACATTCACGTTGTAGCCATGTGCTTGGGTTCACGTTGTTAATTGCTTATGTCATGTGGTAGCTTACTAGTTACTGTCATTCTATCTTTAGTGGACGGTAACTTTTGTGGAGGCTGCTTTCAAATCTGTGATCTATGATCTGCTCCCAAAATACAGATTACACGTCAAATTTGTCAATGCCCTGTCGATGGGGCCATTAAGATAGCTGCATGATGTTCAGAATTCCGTTGCATTTTTTAGTGGATTGTACATCCTTTTATTGTGATCATTGACATCCTTTACGCGTGCATTTTCATGTCGATTCATCTCTTTATCTTGACCATAAAGTCTCTCTCTAATTAACATAATGATCACACTCAAATGCAAATTACAAATTTCTGTCATTTTATTTAGTCTTTTATTGTAAAGTACAAAGCATCTATTCAATTATTTTGTTAATATCAAAATATAACCTGCAGACTAAAACGCGACAAGATTTACATTAGATTATAGGTAAACCTACCAAAAAGAATCACTTGAATTGATATGTACGTAAAGAATCGTAGATCCACAAGCGACAGATTCACTTGTGATTCAGGAGATTAACAATTAACCTAACAAATACTTAATTGAATTGAACCGCATAATGCAAATTAACAGTCAACTAATTCCGATGACTATTTCAGACACCCATATTTTTAGTTAAATGGACCACACCTTTCTCTTAGCCCTTCTCAATTGTCAGTTGCTTTGCCAACAGCCAGTGTCATGTCATTTTTGGACAATGTTTGTCGAACTAGAAATTGACAAAAGACCCTCTCTCTCTCTCTCTCTCTCTCTCTCTCTCTCTCTCTCTCTCTCAATTCACGTTTAACTTTAGATTGATTGGGTTTTGTTGTCAATGATGAAGTTTTGCAATTTGATGGTTGGTGTTTGTTACTGGGGAATCCGCTGTTGTTTGTTACTGGGGAATCCGCTTAGTACCATCTTCGTAATGGGAATGAAATTCAAAGTAACTAGTTAAGATAGGGTGGAAGGGCGGTGGAGTGGGAGCAGGGCGAGGCATGATATTCCATTTATTGGTCGGGTATGCATTGCCCAACTAGTCAGATGCATGTTCTAGGAAGTTGGGATGTTCACTTTGCACATGGAGATTCCGAAACCGCACCTTTGGATCGGATTAGCAGTAATGGTGCTGGCTGTGTGAATCGAAGCTGTTTCTCGCAACACAGTACAGTGCTCTTTGTGGATTGATCGATATTGATGCCCTGAAACTCTCCTTATTCAACTACGACATCGTATGCTGTCAAATGTGACGCGAGCGTTCACCAGATGCATGTTGAATATTCTCCCTCCTCCTTAAATGTCTTTCTCTTTTGTGGAATATGTCCATCTTAATATGTGGGATATCTGAGACATTGCTGGGATGCGGAAGCATTTGTAATCGGTCAGTCTTTATATGCGGCTAAAGCCCCTCCTTACTAGCTGTCCGAATACTAGCTGTCTGCAACTGAAGCTTCGTGATTCACATGACGTACAAGCTTGGAGCCTGCCTAAAACGATGTCAAATTGCAAATCCCTGTTGTTCCGAACGCGAATTAGGTTGAACCATTAGTCAAGGCTTTGAAGGCAAAACCCATGGGGACAAGACCAGCGAACACGGCTCATTTATTGAAGCGATTGATGTCCGAGACTGTCTAGGGTTTTTGGTGGGCTCAATGAATGACTCTCAATTTCTTCAAGCAGCAACGCTCTAGAAAAGGGTGTTTCGCTCTTCTCATCCTTGAAAGGACGTGAAGAATAGGGAGGGCGAACGCCGACCGTAAGCTGAAAACCGAGGAAATCTCCGCGTCTCCGAATTGAAGGTAATTCTCAACTACCTAGACAAAGTTCGGATAAATTCAAATACAATAAAATAAGAAAAAGGGTACACGAACATCGAGACAAACCATATCTTTTCGGACTGATCCGTAGAAGCCCCAAGCATTGCATGCATTTTAGCCCATACCGGGTCGTCGTAGTATCTTACAAGGCGGTCACATTAGATGATGAATATGGAGAAATCCGCACATAAGAAAGTAGAGTTTCGAGATTTAAATGTAGAAGTAGATACGAATGCATATAAGATGGATAACGAGATTGATCGGTTACGCTCACTTAGTACAGCTAAGCTAGGATTATCATCAGTAATGGCTGCACCAAATGAAGTGGCTACGCCATCTCATTTTCTTTGCAAATTCTATTCAAGAGAATTATAATTTACTCACATAATATTTTTAATGAATAAAATTTTGAATTGTGTCACAAAAAGTAGATTGATAAGACAACTATCGAATAATGTTTACATTGAAATAGTTATGTTCATAAACGATTCAAACATTTTCTTTCAAATTTACTTTAAAATTTTTGCCTTACTCATCTCACTTTCTCGATCTTGTCATAATTGTCACTCCATATTATTTGATGTTGACTTTATTGAATACCTCTTCACACAAGCAAACGTGTCGTAGATATAAGTCAAGGAGGAGCAATAAAACTCGACTACCACTTCTACACATTCCCCTTGTGGTGCAATGTTTAGTTTGAACCTTAGAAAATGCCCAAGACATAAGTTGGTTGGTTGTTCACTCATGACATGACTCAATTTTGTAACTTCATAAAAGACAATGCAACTTCTTTTTCGCTAGGTTACCACACTCATTGATCCTCTACATGTTATGTTTAAGTTAATTTTATCATATAGTTTTTTAGATTACCACCTTATGTCATGCCCCGATCCTCGATCACATGCCCATCCTTTATCTTTGGTTGATTTTCAAATGCGATACCCTAAGACTATGTATCACCGACCCTTTCATTTTCAATAGCACATGTGGAAGCAGTTATAAATCCCTAGACAATAAAGCAATAGGATAGAAAAGCAGGGCTATAACTTTCATGCTGAAATTCACAACCACATTTTTATACAAGTACCTCATAGTATATAATACAATACTATTCGCATGGGTCTGATCTAACACTTATCCACATAAAAACTAGGTCTGACAAGACAGGATGGGATCTCAATCCTCATCCGGGTCATACTCGGGATCATCCTGATCCTCCTCTGATTCTTCTTCACTAAGTTCATTTCCTTCAAGCTCTTTATCTTTTTCTGGCTCATCGTCCTCTTCTGGTTCCTCCTCCTCAAGCTCATCTACGGGCCTGAAATGGTTATAAAATAATCATTGAGACCATGTCTCAGCAAGTTCTACCCCCTAAGACTCGATTAGTAAACCAATATGCTAACCGGGCTGCCTATATATGCACGGGTCAAAGGACTTACTTTGGCCTCAGATTCCACTTGCATATTAGCACAGTTCGAATAGGAACCCAAATCAATCAAGTCACTACAACAGATCAAATCATTGATCAATCGACCTAGTCAATTTCATGTCAATCGGACCATTCATCAGTCATTTCAATTCAATCAATCAATTCACGACATCAGATCAAAGCAATGATTAATCGACCTAGTCAATTACATGTCATCTCAACCCTTTCTTAGTCAACTCATCTCATTTACTCAAGTTCACTGCTTAATTACGACTCAGCGAGCACAGCCTACACAGTCATCTCGAATACTCAATCCCAACGCTGAATTACGGCTCAACAAGCACGGCCTACTAAAACTTTGGCGGTAATGCTGAATTACGACTCGGTGGGCACAACTTACAAATTCTTCGGTGATTAATGTTGAATTACGGCTCAGTGTGCACAACCAATTCTAAATTCGGTGGTAGATTACGGTCCAGTGGACACAACCATACTTTGGTGGAAATGCTAAATTACGGCTCAGCGAGCACAACCAATTCCAAATTCGGTGGTTTCCACGCCCTATTCCACACTGTTACACACCCATCATACATCATTTCATCTTTCAATAGTTTGCTCAATGCTCACACGATTAATTACTCTTGACCAAGGACTGTGTGCTTCCCACTTAGAATCTTCAATCAAAATAATAATTGGCCTATTTCCCTCGTATTAACGATACCCAATACTCGATCATTTCTCAATCAAATAATCAAAAACAACCATTTATGAACATATCCTAAAAATTCACATTTAAATCAATTCGGCACGATTCAAAGCTCAATTAAATAAATAAACTGCACCACGACAATCAACATGAAATTTGAGTCGAAATTTATCCCAAAGATAATTTCCGAAAAATAGATAAATAATTAAATTAATTTCGAAAATTAATAATTAAATACTAAAAATCCATTTTAGGCCTGTAATGCGTAATTGAAGCTCGATAAGGGTCGGGAAAAATCCCGAGATGCATTCAATAAATATTAGGAGCTCTCTTCTTGCTAATGACTATGTCTAACCACCTAACATGCATCATTAAGTCACTAATTTAATTGTTCTAAACTAATCTAACCACCTAATTGCACTTAATTAAATCTAACAAACCCTTAAGCATCATTAGCAAACTAATAAAGTATTGGTGAGCAAAACTCACTTGGTTAAAAGTGGAGACTGGGTCACCGCGATGACGGCGCGACGGCGATGCAACGACGGCTGAAATCTGAATTTTCGGCGACGTTGATGAACACCCGGACCGGGCCTGAAGCAGGCTGACTTCGAGGGCTCGGGCCTCAAAATTGCGGGCTTATGATCTTGTTGGGCTTCGCTAGACTGGGCCGAAATCCAATGGGCTGAAACAAGACTGAACTGGGCTTGCAAAATGGGCTGCTGGAGTTGATGGGCCAAAGACTTGGGCTGCTGGAATTTTTCTTGGGCTTCAAATGGCCCAACTGCTGGGCCGAATGCTGCTGGAAATTGAAGATGGGCTGCGGCTTGAAGAAGATGCGTGGCCTGGAATTTCTGGACCGAAGACAGGCCGGAATTGCTGCTGTGAAGATGGGCCCAGCTGGACAGAAACGAGCGGTTGCGGGCGCTGACCGAACAAGACACGAGCTGGAGAAGACCATGCGGACGTCGTTGCTGCTGATGGAGCTGACCGATCGTGCGGCAGGGATTCGGTGGAGCAGAATCGTTGGTGGAACCGTGACGGGCAGTGAAGCCACACGGCAGCAGGGTCAACAAATTGAAGGTTGCGGTGGAGTTGACTGAAATTTTGATGGTGTTTCGGTGGGGCAGCAGCGGGATGGAACGGCTGAGTCGGTAGGATTTACGGGGTCAACAAGATGGGGAGCTGCTTCGTTCGGTGCTGCCAGCGTAAGGGAGAAGCGCGGGTCAACGGAGGGCTTCTGCTGGTTCGTTTGCTGACTGAGGGCGACGACGCTGAGGACGTGTGGCGCTGCAGCTTCGTGGCTTCGGTTGTTGAAGAAGATGGGGGCTTGGACGCGTGGGGCAAAAAAGGATGGAGATTCGGTTTGTGGGCTTCTTCGGCTGAGAGAGAGAGAGAGAGTGAGTGGAAGAGAGAGATAGGCTAGAGAAAGGAAACGTGGATGAAGGCTTCAATGGTCGGCTGTTGAGAAGAAAACGTACGCCCGAAGATGGAGGGGAAACAGCTAGCATGCTCGGCGTGAGGAGGAACCCACCGGTGGGGCCACAAAGTCAAGAATTTATCCAAACAAATTAATGCTTGGTCCCCCTATAATCCACATGAATATCCTAATGTCCCCCATTACTTTCTTCCCCTTTTATTTCCATAAATAGCTCAAATTGATGCCCAAAATTCCAGCCCCAAGCCTGAATCCGAATTCATCAATTTTGGACCTAAATTTCTTCTCCAATCTCTCAATTTGATATCCAATTTCGATGAAGAAAAGTCCCGAACAATTTTCTATAATCCCCAACACTCACAAGCTCAGCTTGGAAATCCCAATTTCCATCGATTTGGCCTATCCGAATTTCCGTCAATTTTTTGCGACGTCCGATTGATTTTCCGAAAAAATCTCGGAATTTCTAAAAAATCTTCCGAGACTGAATTGACGTTCTTAGAATTTATTGTGATAAGATAGAATCTTCAATTTTCGAAATCGGACTCGAATTCACAGTTAATTTCCATTCGACGCGTTTTTAGCGTGACCTAGACTAGGGTAACTTTCAAAAAAATTTAGTGCAAATGACCCGTGGTCAATTTTCTTCGAACCACAATGAACCCACTCGACACATTGGCGACTCTCGATTGTCGTGAAAATCTCGAGAATTCAAATACGGACACAAGGTACCAAAATAATAAGAAAATCATTCTAGTGCCGATTGAAGAGAATTTTCCAATTTAGTTGTGTCACTCACGATTAGCCACATATCTCAGTCGAACCAACCTATATTTGATCTCAAATCGATTTATATCTGTGCCGTAATGATCTCAACAGATGAGCACGGTCGAGAAGCCGATTCCTAATCAAATTCTCAAGTCTATTTGTCTTAAAATCCTTAATGGTTTTCCCTAGATAGTCTAGTTATCTCGAGAGTGATCAGCTCTAAGAACAGTCTTATAGGCGCGTTAATAATACATCCAATTTATTCAATAGAAAATAGGGTTGAAAATGGGATGTCACACCTTATATCATTTTATATTAATTTCAAGTGTGATCTTTTCGTCCATAAAGTATTATCTAATTATTCAAACTATCCCCGTAAATTACGTTGTAGAACAATGCAAAGTCAACAATGTGACAAATTAATTGATTATCGATAATAAAAGGATAGGATTGCGCACATTGATAGAGTTAGAAGAGATGCTTACCTTCCTTGGGTTTCCTTTTTTAGCATTTTTATATTTTGTAATGAATTTTTTTATGTATAGCTTAGTTTTTGACATATTATAGGCATGCCTAGATCGAGCTAGATTAGCTCAAGACCTACCATGTCATATTAAGCTTTAAAACTAAGTAACCGTGCTCAAGCTCACCCAAAGGAGCTCTTTTGGCCTATTTGACCCGAGTGGTCCTAGGTGAATTCATAAGCTACCAAGCTCGCAATAAGATATGTTCTCTCCATATAGGCAATGTCAGTAACATGCCGACAAGGTAACAACTATTTATAGCATCTGATCAAATCAATAATATGATTAAAACGAAGGAAATTTAAATGTGGGTATTGATTAGACTATGGAATGAACCAATAAATATGAATGTCGAGAGATTTAATCGAATGGTGATACAAGTAACCTATAAGGCTATACCTCCCAAAGCATATACATGTGTACTTTCCCAAATGGCTGCAAGCACAGTGGTCTTCGTCAACAAGGGTAATCCTATTTTTTTTTCTAGTCGGAACCAATTCTAATTAGTCAAATTAGAACTCTGACCACAATTGTCTTTTCAAAAGGTCTGCAGGATCGATTCAGATTTCAAAGTTGAGGGGACCACAGACGCCACCCCCCACTAAAGCCAAGTACGGTCTTTGTTGAATAATTAGGTGCGAACGTTTACCAAATTTGACTTAGAGCGTGTAAGTGATCCCATTGAATAGTATTTCCCAATCACTCTTGAGCATTTTCACCTTAGATAGTTCCTCGTACTATCTCAGGTTGACGACGACAAATTTTCCTAATTTCTCTTTCTACTTCAAGTCTCGTTTGATTCGATTTGAAATCAAATTAGTTGACAAACAAGAGTGATAATAGAATATCTCGGAATTCAATTTTGCGGACATGAAAATTATGGTGGTATGATTCTCGTTCCTTGAGTAACTCTGTTTTTAATGAAAGATCAAAACAAGGCATCAATTCACTTAAGAGTCTTCGTCCCATATTTGCATCTAAATTAGATCTATCAAAAATAATGTTGAACGAACTTGAAGGATGATAATAAAATTGCCAAAAGAAAAATGCAAATCTTAGCCTAAAGTGCTTTAAGTGTTGAACATCACTTGTTGGATTTGTGTCATGACATGCTCTTCACCATAAAAGATGGGCCATCAAGAATAGAAAATTAGAGCATGATCCCCTTTTTTCTCCAAGTTCAAGAACAATTCAAAAGATTCCTCATATCTTCTTTCCACTGTCTTCCCCGGGGATTTTAAAAGGAAATCCTGATATTTGACCAAAGAATATGTTACTTATATTGATTTTCCTCAAGCTAGTCATTTGAATTTTGTGCAAGGACTGTTAAAATGTCCATTGGGTGGCCACATTAGTGAAATAAACTAGATAGAATTCGACTTCTCTATTATATAATAATGGCCAACCCAATATTTTAAACCGATAGATAGAAAAAGATCAAGTACATATAGAGAAAACCCCATAAATAAATAATGCAGATATTTTAATAATAAGAACAACATAAACATTTCTGTTGTCCGAACAAGAAAAAGAATGCACGAGTGTATGTCGTGACCATATATTTCTTCATTCCCAAATGCAATTTTTAATGTTCGTATTGTTTTTCTTTTTCCATTATCGAATGGTGATTTTTGGAGATGAGTAGCATGAAATGGTAGAATATTCTTTGTACGAGGCACTGAGCGCTATTTGGGGTTGATGTAGACCCGGTTAACATGTCACAAATATCATCGACATGCCTGCCAATAAAATCATGATGGAGACATACACCGAAAGTGGAACTTTTTTTTTTCGGTCTGAGAAAGTGGAGGTTTGAATTTTAATCATCCGTGGCAAGAAAAACAGAGCAAGAAAGGAATCTTAGGAAGTATGGAATGTTTGCAGTAGTTAATCATGATAAACAGTACTTCTAATCTAGGGGTCCCCGCCTTGCTTGCTGCTTTGTGAGAAAATCATGGTGAATGGATTCAAGAGGAAAATGTAAGTGCATCTTTCTTTGTTCCTCTTTTTTTTTTTTTTGCCCCTTTTGCTTTGTTTCAGTAAATCTATTGGATGTTTCTGGATTGATTTTTACAATTTTACCTTTTTTTACTTAATCTAAATCTTATGGTGCATGCATATTATAAGCAATTCCTCTTTTTGTTTTTATATCCCAAGCCCTATTATATTGAAACAAAGAAAGAGTCAGTAAGATATATTGAGCCAAATGAGAGTGTATTATTTAGATGAAACGTTTCATTCGATTATCACGCACTATATCACCCAATAATAATGGTTAGTCAAACAATTTCTTGACCTTGGTGATGTTGGAGGCACCGAAAGCCATGTATTATGGAACGGTGAAAAGAAATGAAGGATAAAGTAAAAACTGAGGAAGTTCTCAAGTTTGAGTGCGTAGTGGCTTTCTTAAGAAGTTTAGAAAATGATGGATCTCAAATGGTTTGTTAGTCAATTAATGGAAGTCAAGTGGCCACAAGAAAGGTAAACTAAATGAAATAAAGTGCAGTCGGTTCTAATTCTGCCTTTAGTTTTCAGTTTAGAGAGAAATTCAAATGCTTCGGAAGTTTCCTTCTGGAAAATTGACTAACTATACATGTTATTCTTAATCTAGATGCAGAATTTCCTCCGTTCAAACCAAATTATACGTTACTTTAATTTGATTTATTGTTTTCCTTTAGCTGACTTGGAAGTAAACTAAAAGGGTATTGATCCAGAGCAAACTACCACCATCCACGATGCTTCAAGTAAATCTTACTTTTCAGCACTAGATATGTTGAGATTGCATGGTATTCAGCTTGGAACCGCTAGCATGACAGCGATGGGTGACGCTTCGCTTAGCGGTAATGAAAAAAACTTTTGATGATTTGATTTAGTATTGTAACAACTAACAACCCTAGATGTGTTTAAGCAAAACTCTGTGATATAGTACAAACAGTTTCCTTCTTTTGAAGCTGCAATTGACATTGGTCAAGGATTCTATGCATAGTGGGACAAATCGATGCCTCAATTCGAGATTTGAAGAGATGCTTCTAGGCCGATTGAAGTAACTTAATTTTCAGAAATATGGCCGCTTGAGATCATGTTCTCCTTCGATTCAACAAAAGATTATATAGACTTATGTGTTCATTGGAATCACCCCAACGTGAAACATTCTTAGGAGTGAATCTTCTTTTGTGGATCCAAGACAAAGCAAAATCTATCACTTTTGATATGTCATTAGCTTGACCTAATATGACAAACTGTGACAATAGTACATTCAGTTTACGTGGGTAAGTAATATCACTTATGCATTCTGATTCAATGGATCTAACCATGTATCTTTTTGTCGATACCAAAAAAGTAGGATTTCTTATAAGTCTGTACGATAGTAAACCCCCATGTGGACGCAGAAAAGCAAAACATATGGTAGTTTCGCACATCACATGAGCTATTAAATCAATCTATAAGTATATTTTAATTAAAAAGCAATTATGCTGAAATAAATAAATAAATAAAAACTAAGAGGGAGCATACTTAAGAAGCTTGTTAATCAACCAAATAAGAAAAAATTTACTGTATTTAATATAATACGTTCTCTCGAGTTATTTGTAATCACTGTTTTGAAAAACCAAATATTCCTTAATAAATTATATCGAGTAAGTATTCTGAGAGTATCAGTACCCGAGGCCAATACCTCCCTTTTGACAGCTACAATCGTTGTGGAAGAACCGAGGCGGTGAAGCGCCGGCCACTGCTCGTTTCTCTTGTCACTTCATGTCTAATCCTTGACACAAACGCGTTGATGTTATCATGTGCAAGAGGACGCAATTGACACGTCGTCACTTCACTCGTCTTGGTCTCTCCCCTCCTGCATTCTTTCATTCAAAAACCCTAGATCATCTTAACACACTCGCCTCCTGCTCGCGATCCCTATACATACGTAATTGACTTGCTAACTCAAATCCGCGCCCAGCTAAAGCTTTACCTCATCGTAGTGTTCAACAACATAGAATCTTTATCTACTGATCCATCTCGAAACATTAGGACCCAAAACAAACAGATATGGAGAAGTACCCGACAGGTTTCAGGTTCTATCCAACTGAGGAAGAGCTCATTTCGTTCTATTTGCATAACCAACTTGGTGGCCTTAAGCAAGATGAGCTTCATCGTGTCATCCCTGTCCTCGACATTTTCAACACTGAGCCATGGAATCTCCCACGTAAGACACAGTCCGCGTGCATGCATGCGATTCTTTCACATCCCCTACATTGATTGAACTGTGCACTAAAAATGGGTTCTTGAAAACTACAAATGCCCATTACCAATTGTTGGGAATATCGGATTCCCAAAAATCGGATTCGACACTAAATCGAACCCCTAAAACGAATGCGGAAGATAAGCCTGGGAAATACATGTATCACCGATCTTAAAGCACACCACGGAATTGAGCGTATCTTGTTAACCACAGATTAAACACCAATGCCAATAAGAGGAATAGAAAACCGATCCCGTTCGATCCGATGACATTGATTGGCCTTGAAGGGAAGATGGATTCGCCTTTTGCGTTTGTTTTCTTTTTGGAGGGTGAGAGGGAGAGGAACGTACGTTATGCCAACGGTTGTCTTCGTCTTTCTCTTTCATCCCTTATATACGTTCCCTCAAAAATAGAAACGTACCCCTTCATCCATGGGCCCTAATATTGTGGGCCGGGATTTCAGGCCCAACATGAGCGGACGGGCCTTAAGCCCATCACATAAAACCATCATCTCCCACTCGCACATGGTGGGTCGAACAGGATTCTCTTTACCTCTCTTCAACATTCATACCGGTGAATAATCCGTGCGACCAGCATACTTTGAGAGCTCGTTGCCATACATCTGTTAGGAATATATAGCAGCTCATAATGGGCATCACACTCTGAGTAGATTTAGTATGCAGTACCCTAGATTGATCGATCACATTTATATCTCTCTTGATCTCTTTTAAATAATGATATATATATTGTATTCATAATTATGATTATCCCAAAGACAGTCATAATTGGTTAACCGGTGAATACAAAACTACAATGTAATTCTCCAAAATCGATCTTCATATTTCCTTCAAACTCTCAATTTCAGTTCAATTTGCTTTTCTAGAAATGTCCCATTAGATCGAATCAACTCATGACTATTGGCAACATCCTAAGATAGCAAACATTAAATAGAAATCTTGAGAATAAGTAAGAGTCATGAGGGGACTAAAAAATTGAGGATCTATTTTCCTCAAGAGTCTCACACGGCATAAAAGTTGAGATCAAACTTTTTGCCACTCTTATTGGTCGTCTCATGCATACGTAGTATGAAATACGTATTACGATATTAACTCCTTTCCCATGGAGCGTATGTCTACACCTTTCAATACCGTACAGATGATAGTTCAGACATACCCAATGTCTAACTTGAGTTCACGTATCTACTCATTCACAAAATTCATCAAAACTCACATTTGGCATCATAGACAGATAAAGTAAAATATGTGGGGTATTTTACTTTCGGACATAGTAAGTATTATGTCCTCATCTTAACACCCAGTTAAGGCGACATACGTATTTTAGGCTTGAGCTCTCGATTATCACCTAGATAATAAGCTTAAAAATAGTCTCATCTCTATTTATCACACAATAAATAGAGGCGATTACCCGTGTGAGTAGGCTAATCTTATATCTGTCCGACATACTTTCTCAACTTAAAATAATGCACTGAGCATTAAGATACATAAAGATCAAACAAAGATTCATAGGCATTAATGATGAAAACACAAATTCATCAAATGTGAACACTTAAGGAAATTACAATATTCAGTACATCAGCCTCTACGCAATCCTAGAGAGTTCATATGGCCACATAACACTTCTCTAGGTATTGGCTTTGTTATAGGATCTGCTACCATTCTATGCGTAGTATGTACTCTAAGTTCACATCCTTTCGCGCAACCATATCTTTGACAAAGTTATACTTGGTATCTATATGTCTGGTCTTGCCATGATATTTTGGATCTTTAGTGTACGCTATAGCTGCTTGGCTATCACAGTTAACCAATAATGGATTTGCAGCTCTTCCAATAACACCTAAATGATCCAAAAAATCTCTTAAGCCAAACACCTTCTTATACCGCTGCGATAATGCCACGAACTCAGTTTCCATCGTGGACAAGGCTATACACTTTTGTTTCTTCTTTTGCTCCAACATATGGTGCCATTATTCGGTAAGAAAACAAAGCTAGAGGTAGATTTTCTTTCATCTAAATCTCCTTCCCAATCAGCATCAGAATAGCCTTAGAGTCGCAGATCCTTTCCTTAATAACTCAGCGTATAATCAGCAATCCCCTTTAGATACCTCAGTATTCTTTTAACGGCCTTCCAATGTGCTTGACCTGGGTTGGATTGGTATCTATTCACCATTACAACTGCAAAACATATGTCAGGTCTTGTACACATCATAGCGTACATAAAGTTTCCAACAGCACTAGCATAAGGAACATGTTTCATTTGTTCCTTCTCTTATGGAGTCCTTGGACACTGTCTATAGCTCAATCCTTCACCTTGTGCAATAGGAGTGTCTATGGGTTTACAATCTTGCATATGAAATCGTTCAAGAACCTTATTTATATATGTTTCTTGCGAAAGATATAACGATCTCTTCAAACGATCTCTCGAAATTTTAACTCCAAGAATGTATGCAGCCTTACCCATATCCTTCATCTCAAAGTTGAAAGACAACCAACTCTTGACAGTATTAACAAGCTCCATATTGCTTCCGGCAATTAGTATATCATCAACATATAATGATATGATCACAAATTGATTTTTGGATCCTTTTGATATATACACAATGATCTTCATCAATCATTGTAAAATCATATGCCATTATGGTATTATGAAAACGTATATACCATTGTCTTGACGATCGCTTAAGTCCATATATCGACCTCAAAAGTCGACATACCTTTTCTTCTTGGTCTTTCACTATGAAACCAGCAGGTTGTTCCATATATATTTCTTCCTCTAATTTTCCATTGAGGAAAGCAGTCTTTACATCCATTTGATATAACTCAAGATCCATACTAGCCACTATTGCCAGAATAATGCGAATCGAGGTAAATCTGACTACAGAAGAAAATGTATCTTCATAATCAATTCCTTCATGTTGATCATACCCCTTCGCCACAAGGCGAGCCTTATGCCTTTCTATCGAGCCATCAGCTTTTACTTTATTTTGAGAACCCACTTGTTCCCAATAGCTTTGTGTCTTTTTGGAAGATCAACCAGTTCTCAAACATGGTTTGACTTCATTGACTCCTTTTCTTCTTCCATTGCATGAATCTATTTTTCCTTACTAGGGCAATTTAGAGCCTCATTAATATTTCTTAGCTCATCCTCATCTTGCGGAGCAATCATAAAAGTTTCCCTTTCAATGTCAAAACGTCGACGGGGAATACTTTGGCGACTTGTTCGTCGTATGGGAGATTGTACACTTAGCACATCATTTCCTATTATGCTCCCACTAGAATTAGATAATGATGACTTCGTCTCATCATGTGGTTGCAATTGAGAATGAGTTGAATTCAATTCATCACTTCTCATATTACTTCCACTTGGACGAACTCCACTAATATCATTATCTCAATCCAAGGTTTCAAATAGGGAGTAATCCTCACCTATTTCGCCCTTCTTAGGAAATTCATCCTCTAAGAATGTGACATCCCATGATTTAAATTCAGTTATACTTCCACTTTCCTGCTCACCTATGAACACATACCCTTTCGAGTGTTCGGAGTATCTCATTAAAATACTCATCTTTCCTTTGGGACCCAATTTTCCAAACTTGTGAGAGGACTCATGAGTATAGGCAGCACAACCCCATGGCTTAAGAAAACTTAAGTCCGGTTTTCTACCTGTCCATAACTCATATGGAGTGGAAGTTACTGATTTGAAAGGCACCCGGTTAAGTATATAGGCAGCAGTTAAAAACGCATCACTCCAAAAAAGTGATAGGTAAGTTAGCATGCGCCATCATGAACCTAACCATTTCCAGTAGGGTTCTGTTTCTTCTTTCCGCAACACCATTTTGTTGAGGAGTATATGGAATAGACAACTGTCTTTCTATTCCTTTTTCATCACATAATTTTCTGAACTCATCAGATAAATATTCTCGACCTCGATCGGATTTAATACTTTTATTTTCTTGTCTAATTGATTTTCTACCAAGTTCATAAACCTTTTGAAACAACTCAAAGCTTCAGATTTATGAGAAATCAAATAGACATATCCGAATCGAGTATTATCATCTATAAAAGTGATGAAATAAACAGCCCCATGCCTTCCTCTCACATTCATTGAACCACAGACGTCAGAATGGATTAAATGCAGAGGAAATTCAGCTCTTTTACCTTTTTCAAATGGTTTGCTTGTCGTTTTCCCTACTAGGCAATGCTCACATATGGGCAAATCGACTTTTTCAATATTGCCCAACAAGCCCTCTTTGGCTAATTTATTCATATGTTGTTGGCCAATATGACCAAGTCCAGCATGCCACATAATCACATTATTATCATATTAAGTAGAAGACGTGAAATAAGGGAATAACAAATATTGACATCACCACAGTCAACATCTAGTACAATAAAACCATCCAGAAAGTGACCACAACCATAGTAGTTTGTATCCAAATACAAATCTACACCTCTATTATGGAAGTTCATATTAAAACCAAGCTTAACCAACATCAAAACAGACACTAAATTTCGACGAATCTCCGGAGCATATAGAACATCATGTGAGAATAAGGTGCGTCCACCACGCACATTCAATTGGCAAGTGCCAATCCCTTTAACTCTCAGCTCTGGAGTTATTTCCTACATAGATCCACTTAGTTCCAGTTGGTATCGTCGGAATTCCACGAAGGATTCTCTATCCTTCGCTACATGGTCTGTTTCTCTTGAATCTACAGTCCACAAAGGATTGGATTCAGCCAATAATACAGAACTTGACACATAAGCAAAGTTCTCAAATGTACAAGAGGTGTTTACCTTTTTCGACTCACAACAATTGCGAGCATAGTGACCCTTCTTGTCACAATTGTAACACCTCACCCTTGACATTTTCTTCACTTGAGGACGTTTTCCTCTCTTGTGTTGGTTAACTCTTGATTTCTTGCAATAAGGACTTGATCCTTTGCATTCCCACATATTAAACGAATCAATACGCTTGCACTTAGAGCTCAAAGCCCTTTCTGAGCTAGAACCAGCATTGTAAATATCTATTTTCGGCTCAAAAGCCGTTAGGCAGTCCTCTGCCAGCTCAAGGCAGCGCACTGCACCCTTAAGATCTTCCATAATATGGTCAAGAACTTCTAGTGCTTCTTGCTTTTCCAGCATATATTGAATCTTCATATTCAATATTTCACAATTGTTGCCGTTCATATCAGCAATTACGTTCTTAGTTGCTGAAACCATCAATCTGAACACATCAGACATATATGCACGAATAATTAATGCCTATCATTTATGCATCCACTTTGCACAGACCCATCATATTAATGAATAATTTCAAGTAAGGTTTCAGAATCAAAAGGTCACTATGTTTCCAATTATCCTCCAAAAATCCTAACTCAAAATTATTATTAATATAATTATCTTATGCAAAATAAATTCTATGAAGTTACAAAAACTTTCATGAACTACCCACAGCAGTCAATAATAACAGAAAGCAAATAATATCTAACATTTAATAGAATAACAATACTTTCACATAATACAACTATCCATTACACTAAGTAATATATACAAAGAAATATCAACATAGAAAAAGATATTCACACCCAAAAACATCTCAAACTAATCTAAGAAATAAATAGGGAATGTTCCTTCTAATCTGTTAGTCAAAATATCTGAGAAATTTGAAGGCACATTTGCCAACCATGGAAAAACTTTTGAAGAGCTTTCATGTCGCCTCCAAGGCGCATTCACTCTGCGCCATGTGGCGCTCAATCTAAGGGTTAAAGTTTTGGTTAATTCAATCCTATAGTACTCTCTTACAAAAGCTTCCAATAGCCTCCTATAACCCGGGACCACGTTGACCTCCCATAGCCGATCTAATACTGCTTGCCATTCAGGTGGAAGTGTATTCATCAAAGCCGGCACCTTCTCAAAATCCGGCATAAGATAACCATTCCAGATGATTTCCTGTATCATCGAATTGACCCTGACCACATGTGATACTAAATCACCGTCATGCCACCGATAATCAGCTAACTCTGTCATCAGTCTTTTAAATCTTGCACTTCCCTCGTCCGTTCTCGGGATTGCAGGTATCCGTGCATAACGCATCATAGTTCCTGCAACAAATGCAGAACCAAAAAATGGATCACTTATAATCCATAATTTACATAAGGGAAAATACATAATTTTCCATGATTCATACAACAAATGCAGAATAAAAAAATGGATTACTTATAACCCACACAGATATAATTGAAAAAAAAACAGATTCTTTTTCCTTTTTTTTTTTTCGGGTCAACGGTCAACGGTCGTCGGTCAACGGTCAACAGGCCAACGGTCAACGGGTAAATGGGTCGGGTCGACAGGCGCGCGGGTCGGGCCAGTCGGACGAACCGACCGGCACGTGCCGCACGCATGCGCGGGCTGACGTCACGTAGACGTCAGCCGGCACGTGCCGCGCGCGTGCGCGGGCTGACGTCACGCAGACGTCATCCGGCACGTGCGCGGCATGCGCAGGCTTCCATGCGGGTCGGGTCGGGTCGGTTCGCCGTCGGGTCGGGTCGCGCGGCCGGTGACCGGCCGGCCAACGGTCGTCGGCGATGACGTCATCGATGACGTCATCCCGGCGGTTACCGTGACGTCACGGTGACGTCAGCACGCGTCGGTTCACCGACCGGCGCGTGCCGGTTCGCCGGTCGCCGGCGCGCACGTGCCGGTTCGCCGACCGGCGCGTGTGTCGCACGCGCTGGCCGAGCCAACGCTTCAGGCGCGTGGCTCCCACGCGCAGCGGCTTCTGTCCGCGCGTGTGGGCGCATCCGGCGTCGCCCGGCGGCGCACGACATGTCGACGGACTCGTCTCGACGAGCTCTTTCACCCAATTCCTTCAGAAATCGATTTCGACTTACGGAAACTCGAAAAAATGGATAAATAGTGCTCGGGTGTCGGGATTTCTCGCACCAATCCACGTCGGCCGATTATTTTCGCGAAAAATCAATCAAAAAACATCAAAGGGGTCGGGAAAACATGAACTAGGGCTCTGATACCAATGTTGGGAATATCGGATTCCCAAAAATCGTATTCGACACTAAATCGAACCCCTAAAACGAATGCGGAAGATAAGCCCGAGAAATACATGTATCACCGATCTTAAATCACACCACGGAATTGAGCGTACCTTGTTAGCCACAGATTAAACACCAATGCCAATAAGAGGAATAGAAAACCGATCCCGTTCGATCCAATGACATTGATTAGCCTTGAAGGGAAGATGGATTCGCCTTTTGCGTTTGTTTTCTTTTTGGAGGGAGAGAGGGAGAGGAACGTACGTTATGCCAATGGTTGTCTTCGTCTTTCTCTTTCATCCCTTATATTCGTTCCCTCAAAAATAGAAACGTACCCCTTCATCCATGGGCCCTAATATTGTGGGCCGGGATTTCAGGCCCAACATGGGCGGACGGGCCTTAAGCCCATCACATAAAACCATCACCAGTGAACTTTCTTTTCCCTACATTTTCTTTGGTGAATTTGTGTTGCAGAGCTTGCGGAAGAGCTGTGAAGAGAAGACAGAGAGCAGTGGTTCTTCTTCGCGCCCCTGCAGGAGAGGGAGGCGAGAGGAGGGTGGCCCAGCCGGAGCATGGCCACCGGCTACTGGAAAGCCACTGGGTCTCCCTGCTACGTCTACTCGTCGGACAACAAAGTGATCGGCGTGAAGAAGTCAATGATTTTCTACATGGGAAAAACTCCCACAGGAAGAAAGACTCACTGGAAATTGAACGAGTACAGGGCCATTGAACTCTCGCCAACCAATCTCGATTCTACGAGCAGTAATGTTTCCATCCCTAAGGTGATCGTACCAAGAAATTCGGACCTTTATTTCAACTTTTTCAAACATAGAAAGGATAAAATAACTTCGCGTGCATGACACCTAGGTTATCTAATTTCGACTTTGAATAATCTTTCTTGTACTGGTTTTCTGTCATGTACTTTATCGGTGCCGTGCGGTTGCAGACTATCAAATTTCCGTCTTTACTTTAGTTCTTACTTGGACTTTCACAGAAAAATGCAATAAACATTTTTCACTGTGTTTGATTTTCTGGAAATAATGTACTTACAGCTAAGGCGTGAATTCGCATTGTGCCGAGTGCATGTGGTGTCCGGGAGGTCTCGAGCATTTGATCGTTGGCGACTGGAAGCGGTGTCTAGAGAGACAACAATCCAAGGTAGCGACAACACTGCTAGCAGCGAAGGCGGGCACGAAGGTGGTGGATGTGCAGATGCATCATCATCAGAAGCAGTAGCGGCCAATGCAGGAAGTTCACATCAATGGGAGATGGCAAGTTTGGAAGACCCAATTTGGGATTGGGAGCAACTGGATTGGCTCTAATGTCATGAAGAGGTACTCTCATGATGGAGTTGTCATGGTATAGGTGCAACATATGTACTTCTACATGTATTGAAGCCCTTGTTCATTATATGTATCCATGTATATTTATCGAAGACATTGTGCTTGATACCTAATTAAGAGGCAAGCCGAATGATATATGCAGCCTAAATGTGTGTAAGTGAATCATATGCATATCCTATCTATCGAATTTTCAATATAGAATTGATTGGGCCTAGGAAGACCTAACTTGATAGATTAGGCTCAAGAAGAAAATTGATTTGTCATTTTGGGCAGATCGGCAAACCTCTACGCCAAATTAGAAAAATAGACATATCCGAGTGAACTTTTCCAATTATCTGTCTCTTTACATTGATGATGGATGCGTCAAAGAGCTTGTGACTTGTGGTTTATAAGAAAATCATTTGATTTAATATTGGATGCCACAGTCAATCTTAGAACAAATCCTAGCAAATTAGGGCTAGTAACATGTTGGATTATACTGTCAAATTATAAGGAAAAAAATGGGATATCTGCAATTATATATGTAAAGTTCGTTGCTGGGAACTCCATATTTATAATTTTTTTCATAAGTAAAAATTATTGCATTTCCATCAGCTATTCCATTTACATGAACAACAAATAATTATGAATTAGTAGGATGCACGTTTATATTAAAATTAGTAAAGTACTAGTGAATTTATGCTTTCCATCTCACAATATTGCTGTATGGATCGTTTTTTAATCATGATTTTGTGAAAGAAATGATATAAAATCATAAATAACAAATAAAATTATAATGTCTATTGCTACATATATGTCTTTTTAAAGATATTTTATAGGGTATCTTGTATCTTCATGTAACGTAACCCTAAATAGGTAAACAATAAAGGATGGGGACCTTGTGCATATGACCTTATTCCGTGGAAAAATTTTATACTCTCCATTTCGAATTTTTAGAAAATGGAACCTAGTCCTTGACTTTTACTAAAGATCCTGGATCCACTCAGCCATGCCGAGTACGAAGGTTTTCCTACAAAAGCCCTAAATTAGGATGGTTCATATTGCATTATTTCCAGAAGTGTAATTAACTATTTTCAAAGATTTCTCTCGCTAATAACTTGCCTTAGGTGTCGCTTGAATAAATAAGAAGTACATAAGCGATGGAAATATTTCCGATACATAGACGGCGAAACTTTTTTAACAACCCATCACTATTACTATATCCAAATTTATGATAAAAAAAAGATAGCTTATGAAAGAAAAACATTTACACGACCTTTATACCTTAAATTAGTCCAACAGAGAATATGAAGCTACACCAATGCATACATACAGTGCATATGGTTTACGCATTAACTTGCGCAATAATCTCCATGTAGAATTGTAACTTTATGTTCTTTCATTTTATGATGTCAATTAGTACATTAAAAATTGTAATATTTCCTTATTTATTTACTTAATTAGAGGGATACTTTTTAACTAAATCTATTCAATATTGAGATGATATAGGTTTATGGGCCATGAATGAGAACAATAATCGATTTTACTTATCAAATTACAAAAGGAATTGTACACTTCTCCCTTTCATGTCATGAATTGGGAACGCGCTAAGAGCAACAAATAAATTCCACTTCTACTGCTAATAAGAAAAACCCTCTAGTATCTCAATCGGGCAAACTTGAGCTGCTCATGTTTGTTGGGCGTTTAAGGTCATTACTGGAGCAAATGATGGAGTTTTTATTTTCATTGTGGTGTAGTTTTGATTACGTGTGTGAGAAAAAAAAAATATTTGATTTTCAGTGAAGCGGAGAGGATTGCAAGCTTTGTGCTTATTCGGAGTTGCTATGCCTTTTTTTTTTTTTTTTTTGCTTAATCCGAATTTTTTATGAGTTCAAACGGCCAATTCGACTGTAATATGAAAATCTCCTCGGGATCACAACCATCTTTTTTCCTAATTAATATGAAATTCATGGCCTAAAAGTTAATTATGATAAGAACAAAGAAATAAAAGTCATTGGTGGATATTGTCCGCAAATGTACTTCATGGAAGAAAGGATCCTGGTGGGTTGTCTTTGAGTGGAGTGAGAGGTGAAGAGGATGATCGTTGAAGTGTATTGGTGCTTTAGAGGGCAAGGACTAGATGGGGGTATTGCAAGGCGTTGGTGGAGATTGCTCTAAAGTGACTGAAAGAAAGATTAGAAGCCATACCATTTGGGAAGGAAATAGAATGCCAGACCAAACAAGAGGCTGGATATCTATAGGGACCACCTTTCGGGATAGCGAAGTGCAAATCGGAGATATAGGAGTAGGTGTTCCTCATAACAAGAGAAATGAATAGAGTATTGGATGATCAGAGTACTCCAACATTTCTCTTACATTTCTTACAAGAAGAAAATGTGGGTACCCAATGGATTACCCTTCTAGTACTTCACCTGCATTTTGCATTGCATGATCAGTGCGCTAGAATATTTCATATGTAGATGGATAATGATAAGATCCAAGTGATAGTAGTGGGTGTGATTGCAGCAGTCATGAATGTTGTCACACTAGTTATGTTGGAAGAAAGTCGGCGGAAGACGATTTACCTCTTTGCAATGCGCAATGAACAATTTAACCTGGAAGAATCGTTGAATTGTGGATGAATAACAAACAATATTACTTAGTTGGTCCGAATGCAGTCACGAGGAAAACATATAATTTCCACAGCATAAATGCTAATTGTTTTCGTAAAAGAGAAATGGAACGCCTTCTTTCTTTTGATAGAAATGGGAGAGAAAAGAAAACAATTTCTTTCTAAGCATACATTCTGCCAACCATTCCAACGGTTATGTTCAAAAGATTTTTATACGACTCCATCATACCCTTTCAAAGGGTGTCTTTCCATCATAACTTATCAAGACGAAACGGTGCATTATAATCGCACCCCATTATGGACGTATAAAATACTACATCTCCCACTTAGACATGATGGGCTTGATAGCACTCTATCAAGAATACAAGGCATTCAACATTTATTAACTTTAAAAAAATAATTCATACCGGCAAGAAAGCCGTGCGACCAGTGAGCACACCTGCGCACTTGGGAGCTCAAATTATGCACCTATTAGGGATGACATAATGGCTACAATCCCAAAAAGAAATAAACAATCGATGTCTCACGGTGTCCCAGACATATTTTATTATATCAATTCAAGTATACATATCCCTTAAAAGTTATATTTGACTATTCTCATAACACTATATATTTACAATTATATCCAAAACCACAGAAGGTGATATAATTGGTCTATCGTAAATACATGTGATCGATGTAAAATAACAATAGTTTTCTTTCACACTCATGTCTCTCTCTAATTCAAAACAACTGCTTTCCTAGACACATTTTATAAAACCATATCTATTCATGATCGTCGATAACATGCTAAAATAGCAACATTGATCTTTCACTTCGAGAACATAGTCAAAAATAACATAGGACACAAAATGAAGTAAATTATAAATTACCTCAAAGGCTCACAAGATGAGTAAATAGGGATAACTTCACTCACCTTCCCTTGTCGGTCGTACAATGCACATGTAGTATGAATTACATGTTATAGTAGACTTCTCTTTCTATAAGAGTGTATGTCATTTATTAAATATATTCAATATATGGATCGTTGCCTAAACATAGTCACATGCTTTTCACGTACTCAAGTTTAGCTCGAGTGTTATATCAGCTCGCTTTCTATAGCGCCCAATTAAATATTCGCATCTGGCATCTTTCAAGTATAAATGATTGTGTGACTATCATGTTCGGTCTTATTATAAGCAAATCACAGATCTCATCTTGATTCCAATCAAGGCAACATATTATTTTATTTTTACATAATGTCTCATCTCAATGTGCTGACTATAACACTTGAGGTGATTGCACATGTGAGTGAGCCAATCATTGCCTGTTGACATACTTTTCAATAATATATGTGTGTATGTGCTAGTCTCATAATAGATTCGTACTTATTGATAAAACATCAAGTCACTAACAAAAAAAAAATACAATATATATATCCACATATATATAAATCAATGATCCTCTATAATAACACATATCACATTCTATGTAATCTCGTGACATCCTATGGGTCAAGAATACATCTCTAGGAACAACCGTCGTAAATGAATTAGCAACCATTCTATTAGGTAGAATGTATTGTAGGATCACTTTTTTCTGCACTATTATATCTCTAATGAAATTGTTCTTTATGTCAATGTGTTTCGTCATTCCATAATACTTGGGATCTTTAACATAGGCAATGGATGCTTGACTATCGCAATGAACTATTACCGATTTTGGAACCTCAGTGACAGTGGTTAAATTTTTCAAGGAACGTTTTAGCCGTATTGCTTCTTGTACTACAGCAATGCATGCAATAAATTATGTCTCCATCGTAGATAAGGCCGTGCATGTCTATTTATTACTATTCCAAAAAATTGCACATCTATTGAGCAAAAACGCATATCCAAAAGTCGATTTACGTTCATCTAGATCTCCACCCCAATCAACATCTAAATAGCCTAATAAGCATAAATCATTCCCTTTGTAACAAAGTCAATAGTCAATGATGCCTTTTAAGTATCTCAGGATCTTCTTCACTACTTTCTAGTGTGCTTGATCAGGATTTGATTGATATCAGCTCACCAATCCCACGTCATAACATATGTCGAGTCGAGTACATATCATAGCATATATCAAACTTCTAACCGCACTAGTGTAAGGAACAATTTACATCACTTTATTTTCTTTTGGAGTCTTAGGACACATCTTAGTACTTAGGCTTTCACCTTGCATGACAAGGGTATCAATGTGATTACAGTGTTGTATATTGAAACATTAAAGAATCTTCATTATATAATACTCTTGTGATAAAGTAAGGAGTTTCCTTGATCGATTTCTTTCGATCTTAACTCCTCCCATGTCTTTCATTTCAAAATTGGAGGACAATCATTCTATTATAGTGATAACCGAAATTTTGTCATTTCCAGCCAATAGAATATCATCCATATAAAGTGATAAAATCACAAATTTATCTTCGGACTGCTTGACATATACACAGTGATCTTCTTCGATCATCGCAAATCCAAAAGTCGTTATGGCTCGATGAAAATGAAGATACCACTATCTAGATGATTGCTGAAGGCCATATATTGAGCGATGAAGCTTGCAAACTTTATACTCTTGACCTTTAGCTATGAAATCTATTAACTGCTTCATATAGATTTTCTCATTTAGTTCTCCATTGAGAAATATAGTCTTTACATCCATTTGATGTAATTCAAGGTCCAAATGTGCAACGATGATTAGGATAATGCGTATTGAGGCAAACCTTACAAATGGTGAAAATGTTTCCTCATAATCTACACCATTTTGTTAAGTATAACATTTTGCCACAAGACGAGCCTTATGCTTTTCAATGGATCCATCCGCCCTTCGCTTAATCTTAAAAACCCATTTGTTTCTAATGGCCTTGCAATTGGGTGGTAGATCAACCAAATCTCAGACGTAATTTGCCCTCATTGACTCCATTTAATCTTCCAAAGCTTTTCTCCATTCTTCTTTATTAGAGGATGAGAAAGCCTCTTGAACAGTCTTAGGCTCAGCATCGTCTTTCTGAGCAATCATAAATGCTTCCCTTTCAATCTCAAAACGATGACGATAAATACTTTTACTATTACTTTTACATAACTGAATTTCTCTTGAATTCAATTCATCAGCGATGTAACACTCCCACTAAGTCTTGTATATTGAAGTAAATATTCATTTTCCCCTACAATATTAGTGGGTATGTTATTAGGATCTTCCATCTCATATAATTGGAAGTCCTTATTAATCTCTCATCTACTAGGAAAATCGTTCTCAAAGAAATGACATCTCGTGATTCCGTTTCGATCATACTTCCATCAACTTATTCACCTATGAACACATAGTATTTGGAGTGTTCAGAATATCTTATAAATATACATTTCTTCCCTCTATGACCTAATTTGACATATTTATGGGAAGAATCATGAACATAAGTTGCGCATCCCCATGGATGTAGAATACTTAAGTCTGATTTCCTATCAGTCCATAATTCATAAGCGGTCAAAGTGACTAATTTTGAGGGCACTCAGTTAAGTACATAGGTAGCAGTCAATAATGCATCTCCCCAATAGAAGATAGGTAAATTTGCTTTCGTTATCATAAACTTAACCATTTCCGATAGAGTTGTATTCCTTTTATCAGCAATCCCAATTTGTTGTGGAGTACCAGAAATAGTCAATTGTCGTACAATTCCCTTTTCATTACAAAGAGCCTTGAATTGCTTATATAGATACTCACGTCCGCGATCAGTTCTTAATACCTTCATTATTTTGTTCAACTGATTCTCTACCATCGCTATATATCATCTAAAATAGTCAAATGCTTCCGACTTATGAGAGATCATAAAGATATAACCGAAACGCGTGAAGTCATCTATGAAAGTGATTAAATATGAAGCTCTATGCCTCGTCCTCACGTTCAAAGGACTACAAATGTCAGTATGTATGAGTTGCAATGGAAATTCGGCTCTAATTCCTTTATCGAATGGTTTTCTAGTTATTTTTCTCACTAGACAATGTTTACATATAGGTAGATTAACATTAATGAGTGACCCTAAAAGGCATTCTTTAGCTAATATTTGCATTCTTTGTAACCCAATATGACTTAATCTATGATGCCAAGTACTTGCATCGATCTAAATATTACTAGAAGATACAATTAAACAACCATAGACATTAAATACATGACCTAAACTATAATAGTCAATGTCTAACACCATAAAACCATTCAATACATGACCTAAACTATAATAAACTGTTCCAAACAAAATGTCAACACAATCACCATGAAAATTTAATACATAACCTAGGCTAAAAAGAACAACTACAGAGACCAAGTTTTATCGAATATTTGGGGCATAGAGGATATCATGTAGAAATAGGCTTTAACCACCATGTAAAATGAATTTACATGTGCCGATACCCTTCACTTTAATTCTTGAGTTATTCCTAACATATATCCATTTTCTTCTAGGTTGTATCCGGCAATACTTCACAAATGCTTCTTGGTCTTTAGCTACGTGATCTGTTGCTTCTGAGTCTACAGTCCACATTGGATGAGATTCAGCATGCATTACAGTACTAGAAACAAAAGCATTACTTAAAGTAATTGAGTAATAAGGTATCTCTTTCGACTTAGTGCATTCACGAGCAAAGTGACCTATGTTGCCACAATTGTAGCACTTCATCTTGGTCTTGTCCTTCTTCCTACCATGCTTTTTGCGTCGGAAGGTCTTAGCTCTCCTAGGTGCTTGATCAATCTTCTTCCATTTGTTGTTGAAGCTCGAAGTTTTGCGCGAACTTGATTCAACAACATAAGCATGGGTAGAGGATCTCGCAGCCTCTAGATGCTCATCCTCTAATTCCAAATGATGCGTTATATTATCAAAAGTGACAATATTTTCATTATGTGTCATATTAATCTTCATATTTTCCCAATTGTTAGGAAGAGACCTTATAACAACCTGAACTTGTTGTTTATAAGTAAGGAAGTGACTTGTCGAGTTTAACTCACGAATCATGTTTGACATCTCCCGAAAATACTGTCTCATTGTTACATTTAGGCGCTTTTAGTATGTATCAAAATTGATGATGAGTTTTCTTAACTTAGTGGCAAATGTACCCCCAAACTTATCTTTCAAGAGAACCCACATTACTTGAGCTTTATCATAACTTTCAAACTCACACATGAGATCATCTTGCATACAACTTAGTAATGTGATGCGAGCAATGCTATTTTTCTTCTTCCAAGCTTGATAAGCTTCTAGATCTCTCCGGTGTTGAGCTGGAGTTCCATGCTCAAGTTCATCCATGGTGTGGTTGAGGGTTTCCAAAATCTATTTCTCCTCATGGATGTACTGAACCTTTCGGTGCCAAATATCATAATTGTCACCGTTCAGCTTCTCACCTTTATTGAGGTCAGCTACAATAGTTTTGGATATCGAAGCCATAATCAATTGCTATAATACATTAATATAATAAACGCAGAATTAATACTAGCATATTTTTTTAGAGTAACACATATTTAATTTACAACAAAGACAAACTAAATTAATGATAATTCAACAAAAGACACAAAAATAAAAGTTCACTATGTTCCCAATCAGCTCCTATGTACGATTGTTCTATTATCATTAATTAGTTTAATTTGTGCAAATTTTAAGTTCTAGGTGAGAACTCCTTCGAATTCTACCAACTTACGAACTCCCACTAGAAAAAAAAAATAATTATATGACCTCATGTAATTTTTACATTTTTTTTTCCATTAACACAAAAGCATAGCATGACGTGAACAACATACAAAAAACTATCATGCAACAACTACAATCAAAACCGCAATTCAACATGTAATAAAAAATCAAGGATTTCCAACCATTATTCGAATTTTCTTGAAACTAGAAAATTGCAAGTATATTAAACTATATATATGCTATCATCGAACCAAGCTCTACACAACATATTTGACACTATTTTCATGTAGGCTAGCTACCATATTTTCAAAATCACAAGAAAAAAAAAAAAAAGCATGCTAAAAATGAATAAACAATACATTTGTATCCCAAAAATACGCGTACTTAGGGTTTCCTACACATTTTTATAACTGTAAAAAACTAAAAAATATAAAATAATTATACCACAGTGTAGAAAATATCCATATGAACCTAACGCCGCCGACCACGCTCTAATCGGAGCCCTCAAGCACCCACACATGCCGCATGAGTGTGCAATGCATGTGGTGCACATGCTAGTGAGCCAGAAGGCTCCTAGCGGTCGGATCAATTTGACCGTCGGACAGGTTGATTGGTCAACGGGTTGGGTTAGGTCTCGGGTCGGGTCGCCGGCCGGCAACCGGTCGGCCAACTACAGCCAGCAATGACGTCATTGATGAGGTCATCGGGTGGTTACCGACCGTTGGATGATGTCATCAGTGACGTCAGCACGTGTCGGTTTGCCGACGCGTGCGTGACGCTCAGGCACTAGCATTCCCAATGCGTTAGGCAAGTCCAGCGTCCTCCGGCGGCGCTCAACCCACCGTTGGACTCGTCTCAACGAGTACTTTCACCTTATATATTTGAAAATTTATTTTGGCCTAAAAAATGTTCCGAAAAATGGCCAAAACCGTACAAGTATACGCGGCTCCAAACTTGTTCTTTGCTTCAGTTCGTTTTCAACAATTCATATTGCAATTCCAAGCAATAAACATCCAAACAATGTAGATTTCATTCTCTTGATCTCGATATCAAATGGTAAACAAGAAAATTCGATGAAAACAAGGTAGAAATCACAACCGAGCCTCTTATACCTATGTTGGAAGAAAGTCGGTGGAAAACGACTTACCTCTTTACGATGCGCAATAAACAATTTACCCCAGAACAATTGTTGAATTGTGGATGAATGACAAACAATATTACTTCACGTTGGTCTAAATGCAGTCACGAGGAAAACATCCAATTTCCAAAGCGTAAATGCCAATTGTTTTCGTAAAGGAAAAATGTAATGCATTCTTTCTTTTGATGGAAAGGAGAGAGAAGAAAATAATTTCTTTCTAAGCATACGTTCTGCCAACTATCCCAATGGTTATCTTCAAAAGATTTTTATACGACTCCCTCATACCCTTTCAAAGGGTGTCTTTCCATCATAACTTATCAATACGAAACGGTGTGTTCTAATTGCACCCCATTATAAACGTATTAATAAAATACAACAAGTTATGAATGATTATAATGATTTTGAGAACTATATACTAAGAGAGTCTCGTGTGAATCGATATCAAGAGAGAGAGTTTTATATGAATTGAATCCTGTATGGTGGAGATACTCATTGCATAAACCAAATATGGGTGACACCAAATGTTTTTTAAGAACTCTGTAAAACACTCAGTGCAAGGAAAATGTTGCATTCTACGGTATTTATTTTTATTAGGGAGCAACTTCAAGCATTTTGCCATATCAATGGATATGATGTGACGTTTAGAGTTATAGATATTTCAAAATTGTCTTGCAAGCAATTTCAAAATTATACAAACAAGTGGTGAAAGAGCCAAGAGATTCTACTCCTCCAAAGATAAGTGAAAATTGAAGGTTTTATCCAAATATTAAGGTATGAAATTTGGAACGAAAATCTACGTATTTTGATTGAAAAGTTTCATCATTTCCTCTTAAAATTCAAAGAAAATTAGGGAATGACACAAAGTATTAGTTGCTGTCACATTTGCTTGAGATTTTCTTATGTATTAGCTAGTTGGAAGGGCACTGTCCATGATTTATGCATTTGATTTGATGCATTTTCAAAGCCGAATGGATTGATCATTCCTAGAGATTAGAAAATGGAGTTCCACACAATGTTTGAATTGAGTTTAGTATGTTAGCGATAAACTTAAATTATGACTTGTACGGAAATATTATCTTGTCAATGCTCATTATGGAATCTAAAGTGGGATCATCTCTCCATATCATGGTATTAGATACTATTCGGAGTTTAGTGAATACCTACCTGAAAATGAGAAGGAATTATTCAATTTACGCCGCTCATTTTTGTTGACACCTAAACTTTAACTACTCACTTAATGACAAATTACAAAGATAATTATGGACTAACCTTTAGCCCCTAAACCAAAAATATTATAATTGCAAATCACATAGTTTTTAGTAGCATGTTTTATTAATGCATGAGTTCAAAAAATAGCAATAAAATTCAATCGGTGAGGGATGGTTCTGAATTTAATATGATGGACCGAGCCCATAGGAGTATAGAATTTTGGCCAAGCCCATGGACATGAAGAAATTGAAAACACATGGGTAAGAGGAGATCGGCAAAATATTGGAGAAAATATTGGCTACACCTTTGAGGCCAACTTAGCAAAAAACAAGTCCATTGATTTTGCGACACATGTCATACACGGCCCCACAAGTCAGTCTCTATCTCCCTCCCTCACCCTCTCTTCCTCTTCACGTCTTCTCTCTCTCTATTTCCTCCGCCTAACCCCTTTTCTCTTCTTTTTTGTTTTATTTTTATTTTTATTTTCTTCCTCCTTTCACTCCAACGTGGACGACCATAGACGTAATGACCAACCTCCTCGCCGCCGTCTTAGTCTACCACCTCATCACCATCTCAGTCCTCCATCTTCAAGCTTGAGCTTGGCCGGCGAATTGGAGCCTCGGATTTAGGATCTATGGTCGAGTGAGCCCTAGATTTGTGATTTAGAGCTCAGCTTGACCTCAAATCTAGGTTGGTTCAAGGTCAACTAGGGTTGGTTTAGGCAATAGCAAGGTGGAGGCAATGGCATGGTTCATTGTCATGCATAGCACCTCGACCTCCCGGTCAACGTAGGTGCAAATGCAAAGGACACGGGAGGAGTTGAACAGGAGGCAATGGCGCTAGAGGTCAAACAAAAAGCGTGCAAAGATGGAGGCATAAATGGAGGCAACGTGCCGAAAGCAATGGCGATGTGTCTAAGGTTAGGCTCAAGGTCAAGCCCGGAGAAGGGAAAAGGGATTAGGTGGAGGAGAGAAAAAAAGAGGAAGATATGAAGAGAGAGAAGAGAGGGTGAGAGACGGAGAAGTGGAGATAGAAACTGACTTGTGGGGTCATGTGCGATACATGTTGCAAACTGTTTTTTGCTAAGTTGGCCTCAAAGATGTAGCTAATATTTTCTCAGAATATTGAGCCGAGCCCATAATAGTGTCCAAGAAACATACACGTAATACATAATAGGGGTGAGCGGTTCCCGATTCCGGTTCGGTTCTGTTTGGAACCTAAAACCTACCCTCGAATACAGATTCCTTATTTTTTGGAACCTGGAACCTACTCGTCAAAACCAAGAACCTAAAACTTACCCGTCGAACCAAGAACCGGAACCTACTCGTTAAAACCAAGAACCACGAAACCTACCTATCACAAGTTCTGAGTCGGTTCCAAGTTCCAACAGGTTCTTTCTTCTTCTTTTTTTCATTTCAGATTTGATCTATAATGAAGAAGGAAAGAGACAAATTAAAGCTTCTATATCAGCTCAAGCCAAGATAAGAAAAAGGATGGCAACTTAGCAATTTTTGTTGTGACAAACACAAGAAAATCACTAATGCAAGCAACAAACTTCGACCAAGCATGAGTGGTTTCTATTTTAATTTGTTCTACTTGTTGAGCTCTCATAGTAATGTACCTTCTGTTGCCGATACTTGATACGTATAGCACTTAGTGGGCATTCTTTTGCATTCGATTGCAGGTATTGCAATGCAGATACTATAGTCCTCAGGTCAGATGCCTTATAAGATGTGTAGAATTCCAAAATTGGATTCTGCAAAAAGTAAAAGGTAAGTTAATATCCAGTTAATCAAATTGTAAGCTTGTGGCGATGAAAGAAATGCAAGATAGAGAACAAACCCAGGGTGGCGTGAGTCATCCAGCATCCATCTAGTAAGAAATATGGCTGATGCAGCAACTAAAGAAGGAAGAAAACTTAGGAACTCATACTTGACCAATGTCAGCTCCGCAAGGTAATTTGCCAAGTACTCAAATTCAAGACTATGGCTCTGGAGATTTTACAAGCAGTTGATGAACAAATGGTTAAATTTCTTAAGATCAAGGAACATGGTATTTTCCTAAGCTTAGGCTATCATGGAGTAGATCAATGACCCTTACTGCATACATTGCCTATGCTGCTCAAATAAATCTCCTGAGAAATGAATCTTTTAGAATGCAAATAAATCCAATGAAAGTAAAGCAAATGAGAGTTCAGTAAGTTGTAGAACCTAAGGAAAGCTTTCGTAGTGGGCGCAAATATTCACAAGCCAAAATAATTCGATAGTTGGCCCTCCATTTTTAATACCTGCCAATACACAGTAGTGCGAATCTTTTGCATTCGAATAGACAACTAAATTCATAGTTTTCTAGAGAAAACATTGTCTAATGTATAATTTAGTGATTCCTTATGGTTAATGTGTTTAATAATAATAACTACGGTTGCATAATAATGAAGGTTGAGCAACTGTCCGTGTTGCTCATCTTAGTTAGGCAAAGGAGCAAGCTTAAGCAAGCAAGGACTTTGGCTGCTCCATAGGTCTCTATCACTTGAGCAAAAATGCGGAGGAAAAGCTATTTTGAAAAGAGCAATGAATCATTCGTTCCTGTTAATGATGACAAATGCAAGCTTACACCTAGAACTATACAAAAACAAGCCATCATTGATTTGCAGCTCAATGCGGATATTATGGAGACAGTAGATATAATGATGATTAGAATGTTCTCATGTTTAGTATATTGCCAGCTAAAACAGCAGTAAGGAAGAAATGACCAAGTTCCTTCCATTTTCCTAGCAAAAAAAAAAAAAAAGCAACAAGCTGAAACCTTTGACTTTGAGTAGATCATGCTATTGATGTACCTGAATATGTGAGGGGCGCAGAAAATGAGACCAAGTTCCTTCCATTTTCCCAAAAAAAAAAAAAAAAAAAAAAAAAAAAAAAGCAACAAGCTGAAACCTTTAACTTTGAGTAGGTCATGCTATTGATATACCTAAATATGTGAGGGGCGCAGAAAATGCTGCTTCCTCAAAGATTCAATCGTATAGTCACTACAACCCAAATCTTTGAAGGACTTTTATTTATGGAAGTCACTATTGGAAGAAACTTTCCTATGCAAACTTAGATCTTTTCAGTCAGATCTAAAGTCATCCATGGACACCCCTTGTCCAATCCCGAGGGGACGAGCGGCGTCCAATGGCGGTGTCGGCAGCAAGCGGCTGAGCGGCGAGGCGAGCGAGGGGTGACAGCATTTAGCGGCGGTGTCAAGGGAGGTCCGACGATGGCGAGCATGCGGTGACGACGGCGCGATGGTGACGAAGACACGAGTCTCACGACACCAACGGTGCGGCGAAGACGGCGGCAGTTGCAGCTCAACCCATAACCAAGGGGGAAAGAGCTCGGTTCGGGCGGAGGTGGTGGCGGTTTGGAGCAACAACGGCCCAAACGGCCGTTAAGAACGGCCGTTAAGAAGAAGAAGAAGAAGAAGAAGAAAAGAAAAAAATTGGGGGTTTCAGCCGAGAGAGGGGAAAGAGAAGAAAGAGAGAGAGAGAGAAGAAAAGAAAAAAGTTGGGGGGGCACGAAGTGATGTGAGGAGGAAAAATGGGAAAAAATAGAGAGAGAGAGAGAGAGAGAGAGAGAGAGAGAGAAGAAGGGAAGGAGGGAAGAATCGGTAGAAAGGAGGGAATCACGTGGGGGGAAGAGAGGAGAAAGAGGAGAGAGAGGGTTTAGGGTTTTTTTTTTTTTTTAACCCTAACCGATTCTAGTTCCAGTTCTAGTTCCAAAAAAAAGGGAAACCGGAACCGGAACCGGTCTCTTTAGAACCGGGAACTGAACCGGACCCTCCGGTGCGGTTCTCCTTTTTCCAGTTTTACCCGGGGACTGCCCTCACCCCTAATACACAAGGCTCAAGAGGGAAGGGGATGAAAATATATTATGTTCTTTCCTTTGAAAAGCCCTAGATGTCCCCAATATAAAGGACCCATCACACATGCATTTGCGGAGGCTTCTCTTTCAACAGCCATAATTGACAAATGATCGAGAAAGAGAGAAAAGAGAGAATTGGAGAAAATTATTAAAAAAAATCATAAATCTATTATAATTATACTAATTCAATTTTAAATTATTTTTTTTAATTTATTCCATCTAGCTAAATTTGATTGGCCGGCACTAACGTAGCATGATTGGTGCTTATGGGATACAACCGATGCTAACGTAAACAAATTTTAATAATATTGAAATATTTTTTTCATATTTTTAATTATTTTTATTTTTCCATTTTTCTTTTCTTTCTCTTTGTTATTTTCCTCTTCCTTCTTCCTCTAGCCAATAGCCAAACCAAGACAACTTGCCAAAGGAAGAAGGAAGAGAAAAAAAGGAAAAAAAAAGATAAAAAGTAAAAATTTAAAAATTCGAAATAATATATTAAGATATTTTTTAAAAAGTCTACATCAACACCAGCCATAGCATGTTAGCACTAGCAGGTCAAAGTTGGTCACATGGACTGAATTGACACAAATTCAAAAGGTTTATGATTCAATTAATTAAAAAAAATTACGATTGGATTAATACAATTGCAATAGATTTATGACTTTTTTTTATAATTCTCCCACCAATTCCCTAATCTTGAGCCAATTTCTTTTTCTTTTTCTAGTGAATCATCTTGGCGTCCACCCTACTGCGTTCGGTCTCCCTCTCCCTTTGTGATGCCCTCAGCCCTTTTGGCAAGACAATTACGAGGGAAAACCCTTCACCATTCTCCCGCGGACGCGTGTCATTGCCCACCTCATTCTCTCTGTGTTGCTCATTGTCCCTCTGTTACAAGACTTAAAATAGAGTTTTACTATGATGTGCTTATGTTACTTGGACCTTTAGTAGAGATATAGACAACCGTTTAATTATTGACCAAATCTTGAATCTGAGATTGGAAAAACCTAACTTTCTATGTTATATTTTGGAGAAAATACATAAAAGTTTAGATAAGAGAGCTTAATGTAGTTCAATTTGTCCAAACTCTTAGACAACAAATTAAAAGATATGACAATTATTAAGCACGACTACATGATGTTGAGGGAATAAAAAAAGAATTCTAATGAAAAGGTGTTACAGTCATGTAGACCCAAACATAAGCATTCTATCGCATTAAGAATTGTGTTAATTGTAGTTCTAACAAATAAAGTATCACAACTTTTCAACGAAACCATCCATTTGACCATTCTCTAAAAAGTAAACTCCCAATGAATTTTCAACCAAGATACCATATTTTTTTTTTCAAAGTTCAAATAATAAGCTTTCTGTAGAAGTAAAAATTGAGTCAATTCAACGTTGGATTAAAAAAAGAAATTGTACATCAATTATCGCTAATTTGTTTTTTTTTTTTTTTTTTTTTTTTTTTTAAAGAGAGAGAGAGAGAGAGAGAGAGAGAGAGAGAGAGAGAGAGAGAGAGATAAGTGCACCAAAAGTCTCATGAGAATGTCTTGGGTGCTACAAAAAGTTTTAAAAATTGATTATTAATAAGATAAATTTGAAAAATGACCACCTGCAGCTCTTAATTTGGTTGCACAAACAGCATTGTTTAAGATAATACACAATATCTTCCATTTTGTGGTGTCATTCTTGCCTTCTTCTTTTTTTCAGCACTCTTTATCCAAGAGCCTACTTGACCGATCATTCTTTCATCATTTTTTGTCATATATAAATGACATGAAAATGCAACTTCAAAAGATGAACCCTGGAAGATCACCTTGGATACTCCAAGCTTTATCTCTGTCATGCAACATGCTTGAAACAAAGCTTTACATAAGGAAATCTACTCTACAAATGTTGCTCGGACCTCTAGCAGAGATATAGACAACACTTCATTAGTGACCAAACTTAGAGCTTATATTGTAAAAAGCAAAGCTTCTAGATTATAATTTGGAGAAAGTAGAGAAAAGTTTAGATAGAAGGAAGATTTGGAGCTTAACCTACTCTCATTTGTCCAAATTCCACGACCGATCAAAGATATAACAGATATAACAATTATTAACAATGACTATATGACTAGAGGGTATCAAAATGAATTTTACTTCAATAGGGTGGTACGTTCACGTAGACCCTTATATGAGCTTACCGTCACTTCAAGAACCATGTTGATTGTAGTTATAATGAAGAAAACGTCATAGGTTTTCACTAGGACCGTCTGTTTGACCTAATTCTTGAAAAACTGAAATCCCAATGAATTTTAACAAAGGTACAGCATTTTTTTCAAAGTTTTGCTAATAATCATTCCGTAGATGTAAAAATTGAGTCAATTGGGTACTGGATGAAGAAATTATGTACGATCAAATCTGGGTCATTTTTTGTTGAAAATTTTTTTAAAAGAAAAATTATTTTTTTTAAAAGAAAAGTGATAAATGCACTTTTTATGAGGATGGACTAGTTATAAATGCTCGAAGCTTTTATCTCTATCTTGCAACCTGAAGAGATCAGCTTGGGTTACTCAAGCCTCTAATGGAGATATAGAAAACATTTCAATTATTGATCAAACATTTCAGTAGCGTAGCTTGGAAAAAGCTAAGCTTCTAGGTTATAATTGAGAATAGTTCATATAGGAGGAATTAGGAGGTGCAGACACCTCGAGTGCGAAAACTTGGCACAAGTGGACACATAAGTGTCAAAACTTTCAAAATATACATTAAGTGTCAAAATAGAGAAGAGAGGAACACTTGAGTGCCAACAACGAGAATTTTCGACCAAACAACTAAGATGACATTTTTTGGCAAAAATTTTAAATGATGTGATATTTCTTTTTAAAAAAAAATGATCTACGTGGCATTGATGTGGCTAGATAAGCCCCAAAATGGCATCGTTTTGGTCCAAAATTGATTTTTAATATAAATATTATTTAACTTAATTAAAAAAAAAAAGAGAGGAAAATCAGCAAGGGTCTCCATGGCCCTTGCTGCCACCACCTCACCATTGCCGAAAAGGGCCGACAACGGTTGGGCGAGGGTCGGTCGAGGCCATTGAGTCTTGACCGGTGGCCGAGGCCGACGACCCTAGCCAACTACAACCAAGGGCATTGGGGTGAGGGTCACAGCCCTCCCTAAATCGGGGGAGAGTCATCGGTCCTCAGCCATCTAGGGAGGCGCGGAAACCCTCACTAATTTCTCTTCTTCTTTTTTTTGAAATTTAGTCTTTTTAATTTTAATTTAATTAATATTTATATTGAAAATCAAAATTTGAAGACAAAACGACATCATTTTGGGACATTCCGGCAAGCCACATAGACATTTTTATTAATAAAATAATATCATGTCGAATTTTCAGCAAGTCTAGTCAAAGTTGGCACTTAAGTATCTAGTTTTCAAAAAAGTGACATTTAAGTGTATCTTTTGAAAGTTTTGAATATAATTCTTCTGAGGAATTTCAAGCTTAATGTAGTTCACTTTGTCCATTTTCAACAACCAAATCAAAAGATATATATCACCATGAGGGCATCAAAATGAATTTTAATCCAATAAGATGGTATATTCGTGTAAACCCAAACCAAAGCTTATCGTTACCTCAAGATTTACGTCGATTGTAGTTCAAACGATTAAAATATCACAACTTTTCACCATGACTATCCGTTAGACCTAATTCTCCAAAAAGTGATCTCCCAAGGAATTTTCAATTAAGGCCTTGTTTTCTAATGGAATATGTGACATTGTTAGAAAATATTTTCTAGAAATTCATTTCCTAGAAAAATGATAATATTTTTCGGTGTTTGACTGAAAAATTAGAAAATAATTATCACCGTTTCATATGGAAAATCTAATTTGATTTTCCTTAAAAAATTACTAAAAAATTGGAATTATTTTTTCCCTCCTCTTTTATTTTATTTCTTTTTCATTTTTTCATTTTTTAATTATTATTATTATTATTATTATTTTAAAATCTTTCCTTGTTCCACTGCCTCCTCTCTCCACGACATGGCGTCCTCATCCTCAAGATCGACTGCTCCGTCTTCAATGAATCCGCCAGCAACCGCAAGCAGACCTTCTAGCGCCTCTGCCTCGCTCCCTGCAGCATACCACCCCCCCCCCTCTTCCCACCAAAAGCCACCGCTCACAAGCCACTCAACAAGGACAACTCCCTCTTCATCTCGCTCCTCCAACAGCTCTTCACGAAGGATGCCCCCTCAATTGATCCGGCCGCCAAGGCCGGTCCCCTCTTGTGGCACCACGATGATGACCTAATTCATGTTCGGATCGAATATGACAAATGCCTCATTAATTGTTCGCAAATGAAACGGACGGCGGAGTCTTATAACTTTTGCGAAAATGAATGACTTAAGTCTTATAACTTACAAAAAGGTACACTTAAGTGCCAAAATCGAAGCAAAATGGCTCACTTGAGTGTCAATCCGATCAAATTGCATATGTGGCATTTTTCCAAGCGAAAGCGAGCGCAAAACGATGCCGTTTTGCACGTTGACGTGGTCAAATAATGCAAAAACGGCGTCGTTTTGAGCTGATGTGGTAAAAAATAATATAAAAATTAATTTAATTTAATTTTAATTTTAATTTAGTTAAAATATTTAAAAATAATAATTTTAAAATTAAAAAAAAAAAAAATGGGGGCTCGGCCCTCGGCCACCGCTTGCCTCCCCGCCGTCGCCGAGAAGAGCCGGCGATGGAGGGGGAAGGGTCGGCTGGGGTCACCGGGCCCTGGCCAGGGACCGGCAACCCCGGCCGATCAACGGCAAGGGCTCGCGAGCCCTCGCCCAGATCCGGCGAGGGTCGGCGGCCCTTGCCCCGGATCCCGGGGGAAGGAGGAGGAAGGGAAGCAACCGCCGGGCCGAGGAGGAGGAAGAAGAAAAGAGGGGGGGGAAGGAGGAGGAGGGGCGGCGGCCGACGGCGAGGGCTGGGGCCGCGAGCCCTAGCCGAGGGCGACCCTCCCCCACCTTCCGGTGACGACGGGGAGGAAGCGGCGGCGAGGCTCAACCCTCGGGCGCCGAGTTGCCTTCCTCCTCCTCCGGTTCCCCTTTTTTTTAAAAAAAAAAGAAATATAAATTATATTATTATTTTATTTTAAACTTAATTTAATTTAATTAATTTTTATATTATACTAAAATTCAAATTATGCCAAAATGATGTTGTTTTGGCCGATTTAAGGGTTCTATTTTGGCCAACACTTGAAACGACGTCGTTTTGGGTGAATTAGAGCGACTCAGCTCTCCGGCAAGCCACCTTGGCGAGAAATATTAATATTTAAATGCCACTTATGATTTCCGATTGGTTTCGCCGGAGGTGGCACTCAGGTATCCCACTTTTCTTCAAATGTGGCACTTAAGTGTACCTTTCATAAGTTATGGCACTTAAGTGTCCATTTGGGCAAAGTTATAGCACTTGTAGTGTACTTTTCTCGTTCCCAAACTATGGTGTAGAGTGTGCCGATTGAGGTCATGGACCTTGATGAAGCAGAAGTGAGGCCGGCGAGCTTCGAGTTTGCCAAAGGTCAGGGAGGTCAAGCTCGCTGCAGCTTGCTAGGGCTCGAGCTCGCGACCTCCTTCTTGAGCTCGCCGCTACTTGTAGTGACTTGCCAACCTCTAGCGAGGCCTCCAGCTAGCTCATCTGGTGAGGCTCGAGCTTGCCAGATTAGGCAAGCTCGAACCTTGCCCAAGACTGATAAGGCTTGACTCACTAGAATTTGGCGAGCTCAAGCCTCGCCGGTTCTTAGGTGAGCTTGTCCCTCACCTATGGTCAGTCGCTAGCCATCACCGTGGCCAGCTGTTGCCAAGGAAGAAAGAAAGAGAGAAAGGAAAAAAAATTAAAAATAAAAATTTTGATTTAAAAATAATAATATTGAAACAAGTGGACAAAGAATTGATCTAGGTGAAAGAATTGAACTGGATGAAAGAGTGAGGAGGAAAAGAAGAAATCACTTTCTCCACTTTTAAAGGCATATTCTTTCCATTGACGGAAAATATTTTCCTTCACTTTTTTATTTTTGTGAACCAAATGCCAGAAAACATTTTCATGAAAGTTAATTTTCATTAAACAAATTGAGCCTAAGATACTGTGTTTTTCAAAGTTCAACTAATTAGCTTTCCATAAATGTAAAAATTGAGTCAATTGGACATGGGGAGGAAAATTTATATATGATCAAAGTGTTTGTCATTTTTTTGTCAAAACTATTTTAAAAAAAGGGAATTAGTTTTTTTAAAATAAAATGTGGTAAGTGTACCAATTTTTTTGCAAAAAGTAGAATAAATTTCTTTTTAAGAAACAGGCGGGAGATCCGTCCTGGGGTGGGAGACCCCGCAATGTCACCTCCTATTCCCTCATCCTCGGGAAGAAAAAACTAGAGGTTGGAATTTGGGGACTTTACGGTGGTGCAGGTAAGACACCACGCCAAGGCTTTAGCTCCGGCTACCGTCGGATAGTCGATATAGTAGCCACCCGCGCTTGGGGTGAGTAAAAGTAGATGCAATGCCTACTGCAGGCCTAATTTTTTTACAAAAAGTATAATAAAGTCATTTAACTTTCAAAAAGTGCAATGCAATTCGAAACTTGTTAAATTAGTACAATCAAGTGCCATAATTAATTTCATCTAATTTGGCTAATGAATTATGCTGACATGACTTTTTTCTATTGCTTCCTTAAGACACATGGCATTGAGGTGGTGCTCGTTAAGCACCCAGAATAAGTTTGGAAAAAAAAAAAAAAAGGAAGAGGTATTTATATAAAAATCAAAGTACAAAAGAAGAAAAGGTAGGAATTAAAAAGTATAACTAAAAAAAAAAAGGCGAGACCTTGCCGATTGTCGGCTTGCTCTTCAGGTTCTCCAGCGGCTCAATTGCACAGGGTGGGCGCGATTTGGAATGTCACTTGCATGGAGAAAGCTTGACGAAGCTCCAGTTGCCATAGTGCTCGATGAAGCATGAGCAGTCATGGTCACGAGTTCCAAATCTCCTTTGCTCCACAGGCTCGATAAAAGCTTGAGCAGCTATATTTGGTGATCGATTTCGATCATTAACCGAGTACCGAATTTGATAATCGATATTGTCATTATTTTTATTTGTATTTACCAAGTTTTAGTTTGAAGCTACCAATTTTCAATTTGCATATAGGAAAATTAGGGAAAAAAATCCATGTTTGTCGTTGTCGATTTTCTGAGCTCCCCACAGGATCACCTAAAATACGCGAATGAATTGCCAATATGTTGGGTGGGAGTGTCGACGGTCTAATCTAATGTGTGAGACGTGGAATTTGCGCCTGAACTGCATTTGATTAATGATGATACTTCATGTTGAAAGATATGATTGAAGATTTCCGTGGATTATAATTGATAGGATTTGTGATTATTTTAGGATTAGAAAGATTAGGAAAATATTTATTTACCTTTTTATTGAGTCACCTCTTGTAATATGTACGCTCTTGTATACAGATTATACAATTGAATGAGATCAATGCATTTTCCTCTCTGAATAGTTTCCATATTTTCTTCTTCAATTACATTCGTGACATGGTATCAGAGCGATTATGATCCTGGCATAGCTTCCGCATCCCTTTTCCGAATTGCCTCCGTTCTTCTCTGTCTTGTTGTTGCGACACCCAATCTGCAAAACAAAACAGCCTTCGGTCGGAATTCATTCTTGAGTCTCCGTCTTCGCTTTGCCAAGGAAAATTCAACCTGCAGAGCAGAATTTTTTTTAGGAGAAATCTTTCACTATGAACAAACCACAAAACCTGAACTCACCCTCTGACGACCAGTCTGCAGGAGAGGCAATGCCACAAGCCTCGCAGATCCAAGATTCTTCGGCAATAGTTACTATATCCGAGCAACAGGCCCAAAGTCAAGCCCAACACACGCAGTGGACACTTGTTCTGGCTTAGTTTAATATGGGGCAGACCTTTTCGAGCCATCCTTACCAATGGGTACCATATCCATGATACTATGGGCCAGGCCCAAATACATCATTGCCGGGCTATCAAAGTAGCGTGGAGACTGATGGAGGCCCACCAACCAACAACAGGGCAAGCCCAACCATCAGCCCACAGCAGACAGGCGAGTCAAGCGAACTAGGCAAGGGAACGAATCCCTACCCGGGTCCGGGATTTTTCAAAGCGGGTTATGGAACCGAATCTAGCAATTCGAGTTTGGGAGCAAATCCCTACCTGAATCCGCCGCCCGGTTTCCTCCCATACCAAATCTTTGCTGCCAGTGGCCGGTCGAAGCCCGGCAACCCCTTTTACACAACAAATGTCGACAGACCAGAACTGAAGCTTGTTGCTTAGCAGTTAACCGGACCGGACAATTACTCAAGCTGGTCGCGGGAGTTACGGCGCACACTGGTAACGAAAGACAAGGAGGGTTTTATTGACGGAACAATTCCGGTTCCGACCGACGTGCGAATGGCACGACTTTGGAACAAAAGCAATCAACTGGTCAGAACATGGATCGAAAATTGCATCGCTCCAAAAGTTGCGGCTGGACTTCCCCCCAACGGAGGATTCAAAAAGAATGTGGGAGAACATTAAGTAAATGTATGGAAAATTGGATCAAGTCAAAAAAATTTCCTTAACACAGCAGATCTCGAAACTAAAACAGGGAAACATGACTGTTGCAGCAGTTTATAATAAACTTTCGGGTCTGTGGAATGATTTGGAAGCAGTTGAAAAGAAGTTCCATTGGCTGGAGCCCATTCTACAGCAGTAAAAAAAACATGCGGGACAAGGAGAAGGCAACGGGTTTTCTCCTCATTTTGAACGAAACTTACCTCTCGTTTCGCTCACAAATCTTGACCATGGAGCCCATGCCGAGCCTTGGCCACATCTACCAACTTGCAATCCAAGAGGAAAGCCAACAGAAGGCAGCAAACTACGGGAAAAGTGGCGAAGGAATGGCTCTGGTGGCGAAGTTTTTTTCTTGCCGGCCGTAGAAAGCCACAGGCGGGAGAGAGCATCGAGGGGTGCGTCTAGGGTTTGTCGAAGAAGACCCTAGAAGATACAAAAAGCTGGTGGACGACCACGATTTTGTCGAATGATCGAATGGCCCGCGATTGTTTTTTGGAGCAGCTGGATCCGACAGTCCATGTAGCAGCGGTACCCCTGAATCCGACGGTCCACGTGGGCTGAATCTCTATGGATCAAACGGTTCACACGGCCATTTTTTTACTAGATCTGATGGCCCATAAGGGGCAACGACAGCCCATGCTTTCCAGCCCATGAACAGGCCTTCTTCAGCTACGAAAAACAACAATCAAAAAGGAAAGGGTAAATTATATTGTGAATATTGTAAGCGTCCACACCATACAATTGAAAATTACTAGAAATTACATGGTAAACCTGGTGAAAAATAAAAGGGGAAATTTTCAACCGTCTTTCAGGTGTCAGGACAACCAGCAGACAAGTCAATTACTCATAGGGAATATTAGGAGCTGACGGAAGCCTTAAAGAAATTGGATGCTTCTGATAAAACTGGGAGCTTCACAGGTATTTCTTATTGTTTAATGAGCTCAAATTCGAAGGATGCATGGATAATCAATTCGGGTGCTAGTGATCACATTGTCCGTAACAAAAGTTTCTTTTCCAACATTGAGAAGTTATCTATTCCTATATCAGTATAACTCCCAAATGGAAACACCATAGATGTTGCAATGACTGGAACTGTGAATCTTAGCTCTCTCATCACACTTCGAAATGTGCTTTATGTTCCTGATTTCCATTTCAACCTCATATCAATCTCTCGAGCTTGTGAAGAAAATTCCTGTCATGTCTCTTTTGACTCTGATAAATGTTTCTTTCAGGCTCTTTCGACTGGCCAATTGATGGGCTTGGGTAGAATCTATCAAGGGCTTTATTTTTTGATCAACTTTCCCAACACTTTTAAATTATCTCCTGTTGAAATCAATAAATCATTGTGTAACACTGCTACCAATGACAAGAATTTTCTTCATCATCAAAGATTGGGTCACACTGCTTCATTCCCTTATCCTCAGTGTCCCATCTGCCCTTTGGCAAAACAGACTCGTGTTCCCTTCCAAAACAATAGTTCTTGAGTAGACGGTATTTTTTCTTTAATTCATGCTGATGTTTGGGGACCATACCACACTTTGCACCATGATGGATTACGATTTTTCCTCACAATCGTAGATGATTTTTCACGTAGGTGTTCCTCATGCAATCCAAAAATCAAGTCCTTTCTCATCTGAAGATTTTTCTTTCCTTATCCAAAAATCAATTTGGGAAGTCAATTCAACGCATTCGCACTGATAACGGAAGATAATTCTTTAATGGTGAATGTGCTTCTTTCTTTTCCTCGAATGGAATTTTGCATGAGAGTTCCTGCACTTATACCCCACAGCAAAATGGAGTTGTTGAGCGAAAGCACCGTCAACTCTTAGAAGTAGCACGTGCTCTTAAATTTCAAGCATCTATTCTTGAAAACTTTTGGGGAGATTATGTGGTCACTGCAGCATATCTAATAAATCGTATGCCATCACGCATCCTAGAAGGGAAAACTCCATTTGAGATATTATATGGGAGGAAACCAAACCTGAGTCATCTCAAAGTGTTTGGTTGTCTCTGTTATGTGACTACAATAGGGCCCCGTGATAAAATGGGCCCTCGTGCTCGCTAGTGCATATTCATGGTATATCCCAACCTAAGAAAAGGATATCGGGTTTATGAACAGTCCATCGGAGAATTTTTTGTCAATAGGGATGTTGTTTTTCATGAAGATATTTTTCCCTTCAAAGATGCCACCTCTACGTCTATAGATGAATGAAAACTAATCATCGATTCTTGTTAGAAGAGGATCTATCTTTTGGAAAATCATATATTGTTGTTTCTCCTCCAAGACATTAGGGAATGGATTCAGCGTCACCTTCAACGTCCAATGAGTTTTCTACTGGACATTCAATTGAAGATCATCCTATCGAAAAGGAGTCTCAGATGACAGCTTCCATAGAACCCACAACTATTGAAGAATCATCTTTGGAGGTGCAGAATGAGCCACCACAACGATCTGGTCGTGTTACTTGCCCGCCAGCCTGGATGAAGGATTATGTGTGTTCTTCCTCGAAAACGTCAAGTACTCGTTATCCTATTTCTGCATATATTTCATTTGATCAGCTGTAGTCAGAACATCTATGTTGCATTAGCCGTATCTCTGAGGAACGAGAGCCTACTAGTTATAATGAGGCAATACATGATCCACGTTGGCAAAAAGCCATGGAGGCAAAACTACAGGCTCTAATTGATAATCATACTTGGGATATCATTCCATTACCTCCTCATCGTAAACCCATTGGATGGAAATGGGTATACAAGATTAAGTGCAGAGCAAATGTTCTATAGAAATATATAAGGCTCAATTGGTGGCCAAGGGTTTCACACAGCGAGAAGGTTTTGACTATCACGAAACCTTCTCTCTGGTGGCCAAGGATGTCATGGTTCGTTCCTTATTATCTGTTGCTGCTCTTCGGGACTGGTCACTGCACCAAATGGATGTCCACAATGCCTTTCTTCATGGTGATTTTGGATGAAAAAATTTACATGGATCTTCCACAAGGATTACGGAGACAAGGGGAGTCTAAGGTATGTCATTTCCGCAAATCCCTTTATGGACTGAAGCAAGCCTCTCGACAATGGTGCGCCAAATTTACTTAATGCACTTACGGCTACCAAATTCAAATAGTCCAAGCATGATTATGCTCTATTCACTTGGATAAAAGGTATGTCATCTATCTACTTGATGATCTATGTTGATGACATACTTATCATGGGAAATGATGATTTTGCTGTAAAGAAGCTTAAGGAGTATCTGCTTTCCTCTTTTCACATCAAAGATTTAAGGTCACCTAAATATTTTCTTGGGATAGAGATAGCTCGTTCAGATCAAGGAATCTCTCTTAGCCAACAAAAATTCGTGATGGAGATTATATCAGAAGCAGGATATCAGGATGCAAACCAGCCATTATTCCCATTGAACAAAATGCCAAATTGACCATTGTTGATTATGATGCTGGGATATCACCTTCTGATAATCCATTATTGAAAGATCCGACAAGCTATCAGAGACTTGTTGGAAAACTTATCTATCTCACCATGACTAGGCCAAACATTTGCTATGCAGTATAGACTCTTAGTTAGTTCATGCACAGTCCAAAGCAGTCCCATATGAATGCAGCTTTGAAGGTAGTAAAATACCTGAAGAAATGTCCAGGTCTAGGGATACTCCTCTCTTAAAAGAGCAATATGGAGATGACAGCCTATTGCGATGCGGATTATGCTACATGTCCTATGAGTAGGAGATCTATCACTGGCTTTTGTATCAAATTTGGGGAGTCATTACTTTCATGGAAGACAAAGAAGTAGTCTACTGTGTCCTTATCCTCAACAGAAGCCGAATATCGATCTATGGCTAAGACTGTTTGTGAGGTAGTATGGCTACGAGACTTACTTCTAGATCTTGGGATACAAGTTAAGGGTCCAATGTTACTCTTTTGCGACAATGATTCAGCCCTCAAGCTTGCAGCTAATCCCATATTACATGAGAGGACAAAACATATAGAAGTTAATTGCCATTTCACTCGAGAGAAGATCCAAGAAGGTGTCATTGAGACAAGAGGGATCAGAACCACGGAGCAGCCCGCAAATATATTCACTAAATCACTTTGTCAAAGACAGCATATATATCTTCTAAACAAGCTAGGCGTCTTGGACATATACAAGCCACCAACTTGAGGGGGAGTGTTGGAAGATATGATTGAAGATATGATTGAAGATTTCTGTGGATTGTAATTGATAGGATTTGTGATTATTTTAGGATTAGAAAGATTAGGAAAATATTTATTTACTTTTTTATTGAGTCTCCTCTCATAATATATACACTCTTGTATACAGATTATAAAATTAAATGAGATCAATACATTTTCCTCTCCGAATAGTTTCCCACATTTTCTTCTTCAATTACATTCGTGACACTTCATGAGGTAGCCATGGTCCTTCAATGTCCACACCTCAACATTGCCGATGCCAACATAAGTACGACCCACGCACAAGTGACGTCCATGTAACCCTAGCTCTTGTCCTCCGTGCTTAGGGACCAAATTTGGTAGGGGTAGTTCCTTAAACTTCTCCGTCTTGGTCTCGAAAAAGACAATGCGGTTGCCCGGCGACACTAGACATGTTGCCATCCAATGCAGGATTCCTTGGAGCACAGTTGCCCGTTCGGTCCCAACCGAGAGTAAAAGGGAAATGACCACTGTTCATGCGCTTCCACATGAAAGGATGTCCAATTCCAAGTACTCACCGGTGTGCTGGGCTGCAAACATGAGCCGCCCTCATGGCTTTGTAGTCGTCCAAACTTGAATCAAAACCGAGCCCTGATAAAAAAAAATGTGTCGTGACCCAGATTTATCTTAAATTCACTAATCTTCTTGAACTTGCTGATTGATGAAGTCAGCCAAAAAACCTACTATGAACAGCAAACTGTTAAATGAGTCGCAGACCCGAGAGGTCCAACACTGGATTTCCGCATTATTGGTGTATCCGAGCTTTGGCTTTTCAGGGTTCGCGAAATTGTGGTCCAAAAGAGCAAGATGCACAATGGGAAAGAGGATCCCGGTGCAATCCAACTTCTCCATACCTCCAATTATGCTCGTCACTACCGCCCGGTCAAAGTGGGATTTCGCGAACTCAGGACTCAATCTCAAGGACATCCACTGCTAGCACACGGACATGAATCGAACAAGAGACACGATGGGCAATCGTACTAGGATCTCCTCCGGAATCCCATGGAATGTGAGGTGATTCGGATTTCTTCATAGTAAAATTCTCATTCCTAATCGATGAACTCCATAGTCCATCGTGATCTAGCTGATAATTTTTGAACCGACTTGATCAAGTTTCATCATGTATTAAGTTTAATTCTTACTAAGCAAAGGTAAATTATTTGTTGAGTCCAATTCAATCCCAAGCCCGAACTTAATACAACTTGGGCCGAACCAACAATCCCAATTCAGGCCCAAGTAGCGATGATTCTTTAGGAGATTTTAGTACCGCTTTCTTCTTTTGGTATCTTCAAATTAATGATTTCTATCGTAACAGAAAGAGCTCGTAATCTTTATCTACTGATTATATACATTACACTTTTAACGTTGACCGTTATATGAGAGTGCAAGAAGTCTATCGATGAAATGACTGACCACAAAAATACCACAGTAGCATTATGAATCTAATAGAATTTGGTGAAAAAACCCAAACCCCAGCCATTTATATGTGATGATGAGTCTAACCGAACTTGTATTGTGCACATAACTCACACCCAATTTAGTTCTTGACTTCTAAGCAAACTATATTTTAACATTTAACTTTATAGAAATACAACAAACATAAAGAAAATGTCTTTTCCTAAATTGAGGACTCATTAAAAGTCTTATCTCATGATTATGTCCTTCAATTAAATTTCAACTATTCAATTTTGAAAAATTCATATAAAAAAAAATGTATTGAAATATGTCTAGCACTAAGCATGGCAACAGACTCCAAATCTGGAAGTTTTAGTATGCATTGAGATACTCTAAATTTAGGATTCAAAGACACAACAATAAGTAATATATAATTAGAGATCAACTATTATTCAAACCAACACATGAAGATTATTCATGTGACTCATTATATATAAATGTTATGCTACTTATGCAACACTATATATAATTGGAGTGTGCAAAAAAGAATTTTTAAGATACTAAGATTCATCTAGTAAGTAAATTTACTGAATGATGTCAAATTTCGAGTATTTAATTTAAGCTAGAATGTTCACCCAACAAAAATCTGTGACATCACTTAGGAAGCAAACTTTGTAGACGAGTCTAAGTATGATCACCATCATTCAAATTATTTTGATTATCCATACATAAATGGAAATTATGCAAGTTATATATTCCTCTAGCATGTTGCATATATTTTTATCAATAAGACTAACTACTATGTAATTTTGGTTATTCTAATATTTCATCTATTACTTAAGCATTGACAAAAACAAATCCAAAAAATCACTTACATCTCATCTCATCTCAAATCAAATTGACCCAACCTAATCCAACTTCAAAATTTTCGAGTTCGGATTAGGTTGGCCTCGTCCTTTGTACTAGTTGAAAAAAAGTGCATTCGATGCCCTATTTTTCAGGGTAGGTTTGGCGGGTTATTGGGTGTGGATTTGTCTATGCCCGATTGAAAATTTATAGACTTAAAAATGAAAAACAAAAAAATCAATGCACATGAGATGAACATACCCCAAAGCGGGAACGACATCTGAGAAAGTGACCGAGTCCAATCGACAAAAATTGTCCGTAAGGCGTCGGTGGCCAAATTCTTCTCACAAAGCACCGCACTCCTATCAAGGATAAAAGACATCCTCTCCACCCCTCCTTCTGTGGTTTAGAATCGAGGCGGTTTTAGATAGGGCTTGTATGGTCGGATTTGCTTGTTTGCCCATATATATAGGTCATGTTTGGTTCAGCATTCTCAAAGAGCTTTCAGCTCCGAAAACCCATTGGGAAAAAATTTAAGTGTTTAATTCAGCTTTTGGAAGTGTCATTGGTCAAATGCTGGCATTTGAAATGCTTAAAGCCCAAAGGCAGGTTAATTGTTTTGGCCTTTCAACATTCGGAAATCGAAGTCACCTCTACTATTCATCCGTTGACTTTTTTTTTTTTTTTTTTTAAACTGATCATCTTCTCCACACTCCAACCGCCGTTGATCAGCGATGAAGTTTCATCGGATTTTATTTTTATATTTAAAAAAATAATAAAAACTCTTTGCAAATGTTGGGTTCATCTTTTTTTTTTTTTTTTTGTCATTTTTATCTTTTGATAATCAATAGCCCAACTTTTTATCAATACACTAGAATAGTCATTAATTAATGAAGATGATTAATACTACAATAATTAAAAAAACTATTCAAAGTTGAAAACAAACCTAAAAGAACCCTAAGCCAAAAGTTAAGCTTTGCATCTAATCTATAATCAAATTCTTTTAATATAATTTTTAAATAAATTTACTAATATATATCTTTTACATTACTCTCAACATGAAAATGTAAAATGTTATATAGTCATTGTTTCTTTTTTGCAATTTTAAAAATACTAAAACTAAAAAACTTAATTTGGTTATACTAAAGGGCTTTTCAAATATATGTTTACCAAACAATCTTTGCGTTTTTATAGACTTTTCAGTTATAGTTTTAAACGATAAAGATTTGAAAAACCTTTTTATCTCAAAGGTATTTGCATTCTTCCAATGACGTTTTTCCAAGTTTCCAAACCAAACGGACCCATATATATATATATATATATATATATATATATATATATATATATATATATATATATATATTTATATATCTTTTTTCCCAATATTAATTAAGGATGAAGAACGTTTGAACAGAAAAAAGAAAAATAGATCATGTTATTTTCTCCACAATAAATCGGCTTTCTTCTTTTGTAGCTCCTGGTAAAAATCCTTTTTTCGAATTTCCCAACATGAGGTAAAAAAGCGAGCTTGATGAATGAACATGGGAAATTTGCAGTTTGGGAAGCAGGCCTGTTTGGTTACGATCTCTGGACTGCAACTTTTTGCTTCCTCGACAAAATTTTAAATAAAAAATATCTAGAAAATTATATGTGAATTTATATGTTGACATTTCTATATTGTGAAAATTTTAGATATTTCGGATCAAGAGAAAATGAAAATGCATCTGACACAATATTTATATTAAGAAAAAAAAACTTAAAATTCATTAGAACACGTGGGACCAATTTCTAATCAACAATTGCAAGCACATGAAATGTGATTGTTGATAACCGAGAGAGATTAGAGATTGAATTTTGCCGATTATGTTACCAAGAATGGTCTATAAAACAGAATTACAAAATGACGTGGCACCTTTTTATTGGGCATAGAATATACATCACATGTTTAGAAGGTAAAGAGGAGGAAATACATAACCTATAACATAATAGGGGCACTAAAAAGGATATTTAGAGTAACTAGTTATGTCTATTTACCAACCATAGTACCTTCATTTTCTCTTTTTGACTGTACCTTCATTTAAAATTCCTGTGAAATTTCATGAGTAAACCAAAACTGCCTTTAATTTTTCAAAGAATTTGTACGGCATGAGTTTAAGGTTTTATTTGTTTCGTATGAAATGAATGATTTGAATTTTTTTATAAATAATTCTTTGTATCGATTACAAGAATAAATGAATGAAAAATGTTTAAGTATAAAATATTATCAATGATGGAAACATTTACTATTGCTAAGTATTTTAAGCGATATAAATGATTATTTTTAAAAAATTTCAAGAATAATTTATTTTTCTTGAAATAAATAGAGTCCAAATCTTATAGAAAAAATTTTAATTGAATTCTGAAGCTTTTCATTAATGCAATCAATCCTAACAAAGATTGCCACTTAGCTAGCAATAATCAGTACTACTACTCATTGTAATATATTGATTGTACTTATTGAAATTAAATAATCAGGATTCGCTAGGCCACCCTTCCGACGTGGAAGAGGGGTGAGTGCTCAAATCTCCACCTACCAAGAGGGATGGGGTGGGGACGCGTAAGTTTGAGAGTGGGTTTGATTTCCACGCGCACTTGAAGGCATAGCGAAAAGTGCGAGAGTAAGTGTAGAATAGGCGTAAGTAGGATTTTGACAAAAAAAAATACTTATTGAAATTAAATGAATATTTAATGGAACCTATTGAAAGAAATTCTCAAAAGTGGTACTATTGACCCAATTTATACTCAATCAGCATCCCATCCTATATCCCTTTTATGTATACATGCATCAGCATTCGTAACAGACAATTACAAGATGGATTTGACATAAAATCTTCATGTTATGTAAGAATTTTAATGAAGGGTTATTGCATTTGGATTTTCTGTGAAATGATTTATTTTTTGGAGTAAATAACATTATTGGTTTGGGACTTTTTATTAGACAAAAAGCAATTCGGGATAAATATTTCGTACGATATCAATTTGAGATATTTATCGGCATCAATCCTTTTTTATTTTATTTTATAACTTCGTGTTATCTTTTGATTGGGGCTCCAATGCATTTTTGGTTAATAGTAGAGGTGGACTAGTTAAGCAGATAAAATTTACAAAAATAGCTGCTGGGGTCCACAAATCCATCACTCTTATCTATGTGTGGCCTGAAAGAGGTCACACGCCAACCAACCCAAAAGACACACATACACCAACAAATCACCCCAAAACTATAATCCTCCCTCTCATTTCTTTTCATTTTTTACTCAATTTTTTTTTTTTCTGCATTTTTTCCCTTTCAAACGGCTCCCTTCAACCACCAATTTGCTCAATCTAAGTCAGCCATAACCAAAAACAGGAAACGCACGCACTTCTCTCATCAACCACCGAGAAGAGCAAGCATGGCCATGGCAATGGCGCTCCGACGCCTCTCCTCCTCCATCGAGAAGCCCTTCCGTCCTCTCATCAATGGCGGTGGCTCCGTCTGCTACATGGTCACCATTCCGTTCCCTTCTCCTCCCTCCCTTCCTTCTCTTCCTCTTCTTCTTCTTCTTCTCCTTCGGCTTAAGTAAGCATCCACCGGTTCTGATTTTTGTTCTCCCGCTTGGTTCTTGCAGGCGTCTTTGCCGAATGAAGCCGTCTATGAGAAGGAGAAAAATGGCGTCACTGTAAGCGTCCTCACGTTCATGGAGTCCTCCATTCAACTTGCTTATGTTTTGACGATATGGGTGTGAGCTGTTCGCAGCGGTCGCCGTATAAGTCGTCACTTGTTTGGCTTTGAAATGATTCTACTTTTGTTCCTTTGAATTCATGTACGTCCCTCATGCACGGTATGTGTTTGCAGTGGCCGAAGCAGCTTAACGCTCCGCTCGAGGCCGTTGATCCTGAGGTTGCTGACATCATTGAGCTCGAGAAAGCCAGGCAATGGAAGGTATCACCCGGCTCTCTGTTTTTTGCCCTCACAAAGCTTCTCATATTGCTGTGTTGGTACTCATCCGTTCACTGGCCAGTGAACTTTATTTCCAATTAGTTTCACTGTTAGGTCAATAGCATTTTCAAGAGTTCTGTGTGAATAGCTGCTACTTTGCTCGTTATTTGACTGGTGCAAGCAAAATCATGCAACAAATTGCAGGGTCCATCTACCCTTTTTCTTTTACTGGAGGAGGAACGATTCTTGAGTTTCTCATTCTATGCGTAATGGAGAATGAAAATGATTGTGGATATAGCTCCATTTTGTCATGAAGATTAAATCTTTCTCTGTCATCAATCATATCTGATTTCCAATGATCGCTTACTAATGGTTATGTCGGGGTTTTTGTGCTTACCAAGGGGCTGGAGCTAATTCCATCAGAGAACGTCACTTCTGTCTCGGTGATGCAAGCTGTTGGATCGGTAATGACAAACAAATATAGTGAAGGATATCCCGGTGCGAGATATTACGGAGGAAATGAGTATGTTTGAGCACTTTCACAATATGCATATCTTGTAAAAGAACTTTGTACTTATTTGCCGCTGTGGTTTCTGCTCACTCAATTCCATCGTACTGGTATTTATTCTTAACCTAGTAAAATTTGATTGGTGGTGAAACTGGCAGTCCGTTTGTTCAGGTATATTGATATGGCTGAATCCTTATGCCAGAAGCGTGCTTTGGAAGCATTCCGGTTGGATCCCACACTGCTACTGCAGTAACTTCTGCGTTCTCTTTGCTTGTTCTTCTGCCATTCTCATTATCATTTGTTTCCTTACATCTGGAAGTTCAATGTTTATATGTCAGACTCAACCTTTTTCACCTTTGAATTTCTAATCATATTCATGTCTTGGTAGTTGGGGCCAGTTACCACTCAGTACACAATATTACGGTACATATAATTGATGTGATAATGTTGTTGAACGCATTTTGTTCAGAACCTTGTATTTAATTCTCCACTCAAATATGACAAGCAAAGGGAAATCAGTTTAGTTAACGGATCGGTTAGGAACTAATTTCCATTCACCAATTTGTAAAATTATTTGATATGCTTGCCAGAATCTGTGTATTACCAGCAGATTTCTAAGTATCCTTTTGTATTGCAGTCAATGTGCGGTCTCTATCTGGGTCTCCTGCCAATTTCCAAGTTTATACTGCACTTCTAAAACCTCACAACAGGATTATGGCACTCGATCTTCCTCATGGCGGACATCTTTCTCATGGCTATCAGGTGCTTCATGTTGCAATCAAGAGCTTTTTTACATTTTTGTGAATCTGTTTGTCAGAAGAGCTTTTTACTTTATCCATAAAAGTTGCTTCTTCTTCACTAGAGATGGCGTACATCATAATTCTCTACTAGAAACTCCTCCTGTAGCGAGGTGAAATTGAGTGGAATCATACCCACAGCAATTACTGATATAATGCAATTGTGTCCAACTATTGTGCTTCAGAGAGTCTTATTTCAGGCTGTTTCAGTGGTCAGATTTTCTTGCTTTAAAGGATCTCTGCCTCTTGGTCAATCCAAGTAGTAAATTGTGCAGCATCAATCACAGGGGCAAGTATCGGTGCCTATTCTTTTCATAGAAGAGGTTTCATTGCTTAGCTCAAAATTCAACTGAATTGGAATGAGAGAGTCGGATTTTTTCAGCAGAGAATTACTGTAATTGCACAGTCCTTTATATTTGTTAGGGAGAGGTGATCAAATCATCTTTGGTCAGAGGCTATAAAAAATAAGCAATTCCTTTGGTTATCTATTTTTCTCTGCTGATGTGAACGCTCGATTCTTCTATTCTTGAAGCATTTAACGTTCCATCTGATTTGGCAATCTTGTAATGGGATATTTTCTGACCATTTCAGAAATTCTTTTGATTTCTCATTTAATATATGGAAACATCCATTGATCAATGGATCCGTGTTCTTGAAGCTTGTTCATTCATGTTCTCCATGTTTTTGGATATATTAGTAGATAATAAAAAATTAGTTAACAATCTTAAAGTCAAATGCTTTAATCCGTACAGAAGAAGATGAGAGATGCATATCCAGCTGATAAATGCAGTATCTAGTTTAATCTGGGCTATTATATTATCACATACCCTGGGAAATCAATACACAACTTATGACAAGGCACCTTACATTCTTAATTGATGGAAGTTATTGATCTTGATATGGAGATTCTAATAACTTTTTCTGTTCTTTTGCAGACTGATACTAAAACATATCTGCAGCATCCATATTTTTCGAGACAATGACATATAGATTGAATGAGAGCACGGGCGACATTGATTACGACCAGGTAGGTCTTGTTGAAACTCTCTAGGATTCTAGTCATGAGGAGGAGAGATCTTAATCCGTCATGGAAAATCATCGCTTTATGCAATTAACACAGCAGAAACATCTATAGTCTTCAGTGTAATATGAAAGGGAACAATGTAGCTGGTTGTGTTTACAATGGGTGTTTAAACTGTGATTCTTTGGAACTAATTCTGGCTGAAATTTAAAATTCTTACCTGTAGCCAGCATGTTATCAAGGAATATCCAGAGTGGCTTAGAGTATATTGTAGTATGAATCGTAAATGCTCTGTAATCTCTTGTGGTTTCACTTTGTCTCTCACTTCAACATTGCAGTTGGAAAAAAGTGCCCCACTCTTCAGGCCAAAACTAATTGTGGCTGGTGCCAGTGCTTATGCACGTCTCTATGATTATGCTCGTAGTCGTAAGGTAAACTCAAAAGGTTTTTTCTTTTAGCAATTAAGTTCAGTTACTGTTCAAAGTTGGGAACGAACCTTACCTTGTAATCTGGAAATCCAATCTAAGGTTCCCGATGTATGCAACAGGTATGTGACAAGCAAAAGGCTATCCTGTTAGCAGATATGGCACTTATCAGTGGCTTAGTTGCTGCTGGTGTGGTTCCATCACCCTTTTAATATGCTGATGCTATTACTACCACAACTCACAAGTCACTTCGTGGTCCACGTGGAGCCATGATCTTCTTCAGGAAGGGTGTAAAAGAGATCAACAAGCAAGGGAAAGAGGTTTGTAGACACTTCAGATTATTCGTTTTCCTCAGCCATTTGGTCTACCTTTCAAATCCTACTTTCGCTCTCCCCTTTGCCACAAAGGTGAAGACAGATGAGACTCTCTTCTCATGTAAAGCAACGGACTAAATCTTGATTTATGGACAGGTGTTGTATGACTTTGAAGACAAAATCAATCAGGCCGTCTTTCCTGTTCTTCAAGGAGGACCACACAACCCCACTATAGCTGGTTTGGCTGTTGCACTGAAGCAGGTGTGCTTTTCTGACCAGATCTCTGCTGTGAGGGGATTACATTGCATGAGTAACATCAATTGCAGTTTGTTTTCTGTGAGAGTGCAACTCATGTTGATCTCGGTAGTCATTGAAATTGTTGGGATATAATACGCGGAAACGATAGGATCTTGCAAATTACGTCAACGCGAAATCGTAGGAGAATTAAACGAGAAAATCGGGACAGAAATTTACGTAGTTCGGTCGGAGTATCGAGTGCCTACGTCCAGAGCCCGTGAAGCAAATAATCCACTAAAAATCGGAAAATCGAGTTCAATCATTTCAATCGTTCGAGTGTTTCGCTTGCTACAGATTTAACCCCAAACCCTAAGTGTATAAATAACAACTCGGTGGGAATAAACTCACAGCACAAAATTACCGTGTGACAAAACTCTACGTATAACGCACGCGGCTTCAAGGAATTGCGGCTTCGGAATCCTCGCGGATCGTGAATGTGCGCTTCGTAGGTTTTCGTAAAGCTGCAACGGCGACCGGACGAACCTGGAGACACCGGTTTTATACATCCCTGTGTGGGCCCAAGGTCAAATTGTTGACCTTGGGCCCCCCACTCTTTCTTGAGTCTTCACGTGCAGGACTTCACTTACTCCTTTCTCTTGTAGGCTTGGCTAAATGAAGAAAGCCCATGGCGTGGGCCCCACCGAGAATTCAATCTTCAAGAGCAAAGGACTTCACGCCAAGAAAAGAAACCTCTTCGTGCAGGGACTTCTGTCGGCAAAAAGAATTCGTATACCGTGTGCCCATTTATTTATTTTATATTTTCTTCTTTTCTAGTGAAAACTTGAGTCATAATTTAACAATTCTCTACCTTGACTCGATGTTTGAAGCCAAGTCATAGTGCTTATCACCTATGCTGCTCTCCCAACGCCCTGATGGGCGCTCACTCTCCACAGACGCCAATAGAGCTCAAGCAGAGCTTGAGCTTCGTCACAGGAACAGACTTAGTCATCATGTCTGCTGGGTTATATACCAGGTGGTTCGTAATTGTTGAATCATGTCTCGAGTTTTTCGCTGGAAAAGAGGAAATATAAAATAAAATAAATTGAAGGAAAATTTCTTCTTGCGGAAGCTTGCGGAATCAAAAGGCGTGGAGATGGAGTCCCTGTACGAAGAGGTCTCTCTCTTTTGGCGTGAGGAACAAGTCCACGCATGAAGCTCTTAGCCGAAATCCTTTATGGATAGAGTCTTTTGCTTCGCCGAATCAAAAGAGGAAAGGTGGGGCCCAAGGTCAAAGTTTTGACCTTGGGCACACACGTAAACATATATATATAAACAGAATTCTTTTGCAGGTGAAAGGGGAAGCCGTCAAAGCCTATGCGAAGGAAACCCTACGTAGCCGCGCGTACGTGACCTCTGAAGCCGCAAGTCGCGTGAAGCGTCGAAGAGACTCGTGAAGTCGTACGTAGTGCGTTTCGTCGCACGGTAATTTGTGCCGTGAGTTTATTCCCAATTGAGTTGTTATTTATACACTTAGGGTTTGGGGTTAAATCAGGTGCGGGAAACACTTGGCGATTGGCGATTGTAAACTCGATTCTCCGATTTTAGTGGATTATTTGCTGCTGGCTCTCCCCGTGGACAGGTCGATACTGGACCGAACCACATAAATTTCGGTGTCCGATTTTTCGTTTATTTTCTAGTGATTTCGCGTTGACGTAATTTGCAAGGCCTGTCGTTTCGCGTATTATATCCCAACAGAAATGATGCGATCACAGCTAGAAAAATATGTCTCATCTTGCCTCTAGCTGACTTAACTAGATATTTCATCTGTCAGTGTCTAGGTCCGGTTTGGTTAAGTAATGCTTTGCAGTCTTGGTCCCCCATTGCTATAGTTCTATTCATTTATTTTTCTTCTTTGTTGCAAAGTAGATGGTTCTGGAGAAGCTCACGTTTATCTTGTGATTGGCTTATATTAAGAGACATGATGTAATTTGACTCATCTTGAAGTACATCTAACTCTGAAAATTCGAAGGCTAAGCTTGCTAAAAGATCCAAAAAGCTGTAGAACAGCATTGTCTATGGTATACAATTTGATAGATTTGTTTATTCTTTTTCAGACCATTGATTCATATCCTCCTCGAGATCTCAAAATGAGGCCCCTCTCCAAAAAATGGAGGGAAAATGAGCTTATATACTACCCCCAAACTAACACACTTCCCAGAAGCACGAAAAGCCGCCGCTCTTCAACTGAAAAGAGCAATAGGGTTTCTTCTACCTTGCTTAATCTTCATGCATTTAGTAATGTCAACACGGTACTCTTTGGAATGACAAGCTCCTCTCTACCATCTGGGTAGTTCTTCCATCTTCAAGGTAAGATTTGCTTCCTCCCATTGTCGAATGATGATTACCCCTCTACTGACTTAGTAGCTTTCCCCATTTTCACGACTGAGTAGTTTTCCCCAAAATAAAAAACCTAAAATACCCAATCGAAACCCAGATGGCTCATTCCAAAAACCCCGCTACCCACCCACAACAAAACCTTAATGCCCATCCTCTTCTGATCGGTTGTGCTTGTCCATCACACTCCACCAGATTCATTTTCCATTTCACCCGACATACACGATACCCTTAGTGAGCTCCCTTCAATCGGTCTATTATAATGATGGTTCCAAAGCGCATACGCCACCCTCCTGCTGGTTCCAAAGTGTAAACGCCAGCTATTGCGACAAACCTGAGATTCTCATCTTGGTGAAAAAGAAATGGCAAGTCAGCTCGAGGAAGAAAGGCGTGTAGCTGCCCTGTGCAGAAGTCTCGGTGAGTTATGGTTTGAGGTTGATGTAGTGGATATAAGAAGTGTTGTCTCGGAAGAAAAAATGATAGAATGCCGCAAAACAGTGTTCGGGAAGTTGTATTCTAGGCCGAATGTGAATTTTACAGCCTTTGTGAATACGATGAAAAGAGTTTGGAGGGTAGAAAATGTTACTGTGTACTGTTTGCAACCAGGTTACTTCTCTTTTGCTTTCCGGTCGAATCGAAAAACAGAAGGTATTAGATCTTTGGACCGTGGTGCTTCTCTAGTAATTTACTTATACTACAACAATGTGACCCGATACTCCTAAGATGTGCTATGAATTCACTTACGTGCTTTCGGGTTAATCTCTACGGCCTTCCATTTGGGAGGGTTACTAATGAAATCATCGGGGACATAGCTTCTAAAATAGGGAAGTACTAGAAGTGAAGATAAAAGCAAAAGGCAACAGTCATTACAAGATTGGAAAGGCGAAGGTGAAGCTGAATCTAGAAAATCCACTAAAAACAGGAGTCATTGTTAATGCGGGAGAGGAAGAAATTATGGGTAGAGTTTAAATATGAGCGACTCCCACATTATTGCTACTCATGTGGTAAAATTGGACATTATGCCACCTTTTGTAAAGAAATACCTTATGAGAAATCGGGGCTGGCAAAGAAGACTTACTGGGAAGATTTGGAAATTGGCTCGAGTGGATGTAAATGAACTTAGCCCTTATGGCAAGATTTTCTATGGAAAACATGAGACAATCCTAGAAAATACGAGATAGTGCTAGAAACTCCTATTTAATCGCTTAGGCAAATGACAAAGCAGCCAAATTAGAATTTGAACACCGGTTGGGAATAGCTGCATGCAAACCAACCCACCCAAAAGGAGAACAGCATGTCCACAGAGCATTCAACACTACAAATTTTGGGAGAGAAAAGCCCACAAAAGAGAGGGAGCTGTTGCATTGATGAAGAATTAGCTATAGTACTTTATGAGGAGCAAAAGAAGGAAGCGGAAGTCGATATGCTAGAGATCTCAGCAAAAGGAAAAGGGCTGATGAGGAATAAATCCAAAGGCACCAAACAGCCCACAGTCAAAAAAGGCAAGCGGTTCTGTCCATATGGTGCGCAAAGCTCAAAAACAGCAGATATAGACAATATACAACTGGTAGATACCCCAATCAATGTGGTGGAGAAGTCCTGTCAGTGGGCTCTGGTGGCTAGCCCTAATAAGCCACCAAACAGACCATGAAACTACTGAGTTGGAATTATTAGGGGTTGGGCACACCCCGACAATTCAGCCTTGCGAGTCCTTGTGACTCGGGGAACGGCCCAGTATTATATTTTTAATGGAGACAAAAAATCAGGAGCAGAAAGTGCATCGAATAAGGAGGAGGTTGAAATTTCAGAATAGTTTCTTGGTGAATCCGAAGGAATCGCGGGGGGTTTGGCCATTTTCTGGGATGATTAGGTAGTACTATCAATTGACTCATTCTCAAACCAACATATAAATGCACAATGCCAACTCAAAGAAAACAGACAGCTAATGCAAGTGACCTTTATACACACTCCAAATGACTTCCAAGAAAGAGTGCAGCTATGGGAGGCTATTCATAGAGAAAGCAGAAATTATCATCTACCTTGGCCTTTGCATGGGGGATTTCAACGAAATATTGTATCAATGGGAAAAAGTGGGCAGAAAACGAGCTGAAAATTACCAGTTAACAACCTTCAGGGAGTTCCTCAGCCAATGCGCCTTAATGGATTTTTAATCCAAGGGATGTGCATTCACCTGGATAAATAATCAGGAAGGAGATCAATTAGTGGAAGAGCGACTAGACAGGGGATTATGCAATCTTGATTGGCGAATAGCTTATCCTAATGCTGAATGCATAGCACTACCAGCAATAGGGTTTGATCACAACCCTATTATATTATCTTTATACTCGCAGAAAGAACGAAAGGGGAGGAGTTTTCGATATGAAGCATTCTGGTCGATGATGAGGAATGTGTGCGTTAGTAAAGCAAGTATGGGCTGAAAATGATCAACAAAGGTATAATATAGTGGAAAAGCTAACGATGTTGGCTCAACAGTTGGCAAAGTGGAGTAAAAATAGATTTCATAATGCAAAGAAGAGAATTGAGGAGCTTAAAAGTGAATTGCAAAGGCTAACCAATGGACATGCAATGTTTACAGAAAGGGAGGAAGCAAAGCGGATAAAGCAGGAAATTGAAAAGCTCTGGTTGCAGGAGGAAATGTATTGGGGCATGCACTCAAGAATTAACTGGTTGAAATGTGGAGACAGAAATACCAAGTTTTTCCATGCAACTACTATCCAGAGAAGAAATAGAAATAAAATTACTTTGCTGAAAAACACAGCAGGTGAATGGGTGAAAGAGGAGCAGCCATTGAAGGACATGACGGAAGCTTTCTTCAAAAATCTTTACTTGTCAGCGGGGGCTCGCCATTTTCAACCTATCATTCAACAAATACCAACCACAGTTGATGATATGATGAATCGGAGGCTAGTAAAATCTGTGACAATGGGGGAAATTACTGAAGCCATGCAACAATTAGGAGCTAATAAAGCCCCTGGCCCAGATGGGCTTAATGGGCTTTCAACACAATTTCTTGTTATGATAGGATGTTGAAGAGATTTGTCCTGTTTTTGGCGACGGTGTTAATACTTTTGTTTGGCTTTCGTTCTGTGGTAGCTTGTCCTTTTGATTACATCGGTTCAACATAATTTTCTGATTTGTGATGCTCACATCCAGTTGATTTCACTTTTCTTGCTTTTCGTGGAATGAAGCCCGGAATTCTTTTTGTTACGTGTAACAATAATACCATGTAACCAATCAAATGTCTTTGGTCATTGCAATTTCGGACGTAGAATGGCAACAAATGCAATGAATCATGAAAGCGAGAACACTTTATTGGTTGGTTGACCATGTTATTGCGCCTTTAAAGGTCAACAAATACAATGTACGATGTACTTTCTCCGATGGACAATTACCTCTGCGGCATTCATGGACTCTTTTTCTTTGTGTAGGATAATGTTTGTTGACCACACAGAGCTGACTTTAATTTCAAGTGATGCTTGAGTAATACAAATGAACATCGTCATGACTGGGCAGGAGATAGCTTACCTAAAGCAACAGCACATCGGTGAGTCGTCGCCCCAACCGACAGTTTTGCTTTGCCTTTTTATCCCTTCTTTTGGATATGCAACTGCTGATACCATTGCGCGTACTCATAACTGAAGCATTTCTGATTGAAGTTGCTTTTGTAGGTAAATTTGGGTGCGTTTGAAAACCACTTTTGAGGAAAGTCTTTAGGAAAATGCAAATACCTTTGAGTTAAAGGTGTTTTCCAAAATGCAACCGTGTTTGGTAAATTGTACTTTGAAAGCTCTTTGTAAAGTATTTTGAGCAAAATAGCGTTTGGGGAATTACACTTACAAAGGATCTTTGTGGTAAAAAAAAAATTATCAAAAGAAAAATTTTAAAAAATTGACCAAAGGGCAATGGCCGCTGGCAACCTCCGGCGACCTCCCAAGAACCTCCGGCGAGGCCGGATCGAGGGTAGCGAGGTCGCGCGACGCCGTCGCGACCTCCGGCCGACCTCGACGACGCCGGATCTCGGGGGCAGCGAGGTCGCGGGAGGACCTCGCCGCCCGGATCCGGGTTGCGGCGGGGTCGCACGACTCGCCACCCTCGGGCCCGGGGCGCGAGGTCGCGGAGGTCACGCGACGCCGCCACGACCCAGATCCCGAGGCCGCGAGGTCGCGCGACCCAGATTGGGGGCGGCAAGGTCCTCCCGCGACCCTGTCGCCCCAGATCTGGGTCGCGGTGACCCAGACCTTGCCGTGGGTCGCGGCGGTCGCTCCACTGCCCGGCATCGGTCGTCTGGGCGACGGTCGCCAGTGACCACTCGCGGAAGAAGAAGCTTGCGGAAGAAGAAGACCACCTGTCGCCCCAGATCTGGGTTGCGACGACCTAGCCCTCGGTCGCGCCACCCCCCGACAATCGTCGGCGTCCCTCTAGCAGTCGCCGGCCGCTCGCAATCAGCTAGAACCGAACCCCCTGGAGAAGATGAACAGTTGCAACACAAGGGCAAGAACCGGAAAAACAAAAAATTCGTGAGGACAATTTCGGAAAAAAAAAATTATGAACAGTGCCGTGTGGGCATGCGTAAAAAAAAGCCGAAAGCCCAGCAGGTCCCCCGCCTTGGGCTTTCGGCTTCACAATGCTGGCAATTAGGGAATGCGGGCTCAAAATTTTTTGCCAAACGGGCTGGCATTTGGCTAAGTATCTTCAGGCTTCAAATGGGCTTTGGGAAGTGGTTCCCAAACGCACCTTTTGTCCTTTTACATTCACGTTGTAGCCATGTGCTAGGGTTCACGTTGTTAATTGTTCATATCATGTGGTAGCTTACTAGTTACTGTCATTCTATCTTTAGTGGACGGTAACTTTTGAAGAGGCTGCTTTCAAATCTTTGATCTATGATCTGCTCCCAAAATGCAGATTACACGTCAAATTTGTCAATGCCCTGTCGATGGGGCCATTAAGATAGCTGCATGATGTTCAGAATTCCGTTGCATTTTTTAGTGGATTGTACATCCTTTTATCGTGATCATTGATATCCTTTACGCGTGCATTTTCATGTTGATTCATCTCTTTATCTCGACCATAAAGTCTCTCTCTAATTAACATAATGATTACACTCAAATGCAAATTACAAATTTGTCATTTTATTTAGTCTTTTATTGTAAAGTACAAAGCGTATATTCAATTATTTTGTTAATATCAAAATATAACCTGCAAACTAAAACGCGACAAGATTTACATTAGATTATAGGTACACCTACCAAAAAAAAAAAAAAAAAAAGAATCACTTGAATTGATATGTACGTAGAGAATCGTAGATCCACAAGCGACAAATTCACTTGCGATTCAGGAGATTAACAATTGACCTAACAAATACTGAATTGAATTTAACAGCATAATGCAAATTAACAGTCAACTAATTCGGATGACTATTTCAGACACCCATATTTTTAGTTAAATGGACCACACCTTTCTCTTAGCCCTTCTCAATTGTCGGTTTCTTTGCCAACAGCCAGTGTCATGTCATTTTTGGACAATGTTTGTCGAACTAGAAATAATCGTAGATCCACAAGCGACAAATTCACTTGCAATTCAGGAGATTAACAATTGACCTAACAAATACTGAATTGACTTTAACAGCATAACGCAAATTAACAGTCAACTAATTCGGATGACTACAATTTGATGGCTGTTGTTTGTTAGCGGGGAATCCGCTGTTGTTTGTTACTGGGCAATCCACTTGGTACCATCTTCGTAATGGGAATGAAATTCAAAGTAACTAGTTAAGATAGGGTGGAAGGGCGGTGGAATGGGAGCAGGGCGAGGCATGATATTCCATTTATTGGTCGGGTACGCATTACCCAACTAGTCAGATGCACGTTCTAGGAAGTTGGGATGTTCACTTTGCACATGGAGATTCCGAAACCGTACCTTTGGATCGGATTAGTAGTAATGGTGCTGGCTGTGGGAATCGAAGCTGTTTCTTGCAACACAGTACAGTGCTCTTTGTGGATTGATCGATGTTGATGCCCTGAAACTCTTCTTATTCAACTACGACATCTTATGCTGTCAAATGTGACGCGAGCGTTCACCAGATGCATGTTGAATATTCTCCCTCCTCCTTAAACGTCTCTCTCTTTTGTTGCATATATCCATCTTAATCTGTGGGATATCTGAGACATTGCTGGGATACGGAAGCATTTGGAATCGGTCAGTCTTTATATGCGGCTAAAGCCCCTCCTTACTAGCTGTCGGCAACTGAAGCTTCGTGATTCACATGACGTACAAGCTTGGAGTCTGCCTAAAACGATGTAAAATTGCAAATCCCTGTTGTTCCGAACGCGTATTACGTTGAACCATTAGTCAAGGCTTTGAAGGCAAAACCCATGGGGACAGGACCAGCGAACACGGCTCATTTATTGAAGTGATTGATGTCCGAGACTTTTTAGGGTTTTTGGCGGGCTCAATGAATGACTCTCAATTGTCTTCAACCAGCAATGCTCCTGAAAAGGGTGTTTCGCTGTTTTCATCCTTGGAAGGACGTGAAGAATAGGAAGGGCGAACGCCGACCGTAAGCTGAAAACCGAGGAAATCTTCGCGTGTCCGAATTGAAGGTAATTCTCAACTACCTAGACAAAGTTCGGACAAATTCAAATAATATAAAATGAAGAAAAGGTACACGAACATCGACACAACCCATATCTTTTCGGTCAGATCCATAGAAGCCCCAACCATTGTATGCATTTGAGCCCATATCTCGTCACTATATAACATCGATACGGACACGCGACATGCGACACGATATAATATACACTCCAACACATTATTTTTTAAAAATAGAGAATTGACACATTCGACACATTATATATTAAATATAATTTTCTATATAAATACATAAATAATAATAAAAAAGAGCATAAAATTAATTTACACTAAAAATATTAATTCAACATTTATTTATATCATTCATTATTTTAATTTGTTATAATAATACATAAAATTTAAAGGGAAAAAAACATTGTTTAAAGAAAAATACTGAAATGGTATTTTTAAATTTTATTTATTTACCATATATAGCATTTTTTATTACTTCTTTCATAGTAAAAAACTTTTAAAAAAACTAAAATAATTCCAAAAAAAAAAACTAAAAATAAATAAGTGAAAAGAGGTAGGGTTGTGTCTAGGCACGCTGTTGCCACCACCACTGCCCCCGTCAGCGACGTGCCCAACCACCGTTGGAGGGGGCCGACGACCTCACCTGCCCTAGGTGGCAGAGGGAGGGCGACCCTCGCCAGCCTAAGTGAGGCCCGAGCGAGGCTCACCTAGAACACATTGGCTAGGGGCGACAAGGATGGCCAGATTTGGGCGACGCCGACCCTCGCTTGTGGCCGGCCGAGCCTCCCTAGCCCCAAGCAAGGCCTCACCGGCCCCAGGCGAGGGTCGGCGACCTTCACTAGGTCCGAGCAAGGGCACGACGTCGCCTAGATCCGGGCAAGCCTCACCCGAGCCTCGGCCCGAGGCATCGTGTGCCCGACGAGGGCCCCCCTTGTCACCTATGGGTGGCAAGGTCGTGACCTCCTCCAACGGTGGCAACGGTAGCGACGCCTAGCCACTATCCCTCCCTCTTTTTTTTTTTCTTTTTTTTTTTTTTTTTTTTGTATATTTATATTTTGCAAGTATTGAAAATTTTTAAAATTGATCCGTGCATGTCGAATTGCGTGTCAAAATTCCAGACTCGCGTGTCAAAGTGTGTTGGAAAGAGTTGACCACGTGTAGGATTTTCCGATACTCATTGGCCACGTGTTAGAGCACCCTGTCGGGACATGTCAGAACATGTCAAATACGTGTTGGAGTGTCGGACACAATACAAAGACTCCCAAAGAGTGTCGATGCTACACAGAGCCTAGTCATCATAGTATCTTACAAGGTAGTCGCATTAGACAATGAATATGGAGAAATCGGCACATAAGAAAGTAGAGTTCCGAGATTTAAATGTGGAAGTCGATAGTGATACATATAAGATGGATAACAGATTGATCGGTTACGCTCACTCAATACAGCTAAGCTAGGGTTATCATCAATAATGGCTGCACCAAATGAAGTGGCTATGCCATCTCATTTTCTTTGCAAATTCTATTCAAGAGAATTATAATTTACTCGCATAATATTTTTAATGAATAAAATTTTGAATTGTCTCACAAAAATTAGATTGATAAGACAACCATCGAATAATGTTTACACTGGAATAGTCATGTTCATAAACTATTCAAATGTTTTCTTTCAAATTTACTTTAAAAAATTTTCCTTACTCATCTCACTTTCTCGATCTTGTCATAATTGTCACTCCATATTATTTGATGTTGACTTTATTGAGTACCTCTTCACACAAGCAAACATGTCATAAATACAAGTCAAAGAGGAGCAATAAAACTCGCCTATCTCTTCTACAAGACTGATTGGTTACGCTTACTCATTACAGCTAAGCTAGGGTTATCATCAATAATGGCTGCGCCGGATGAAGTGGCTGCGCCGGATGAAGTGGCTATGCCATCTCATTTTCTTTTCAGATTCTTTTTTAAGAGAATTACAATTTACTCACAGGATATTTTTAATGATGACAATTTAAATTGTGTCACAAAAATCAGGTTGATAAAAAAAAAGAGCTATCAAATAATGTTTACATTGAAATAGTCATGTTCATAACTTTTCAAATGTTTTCTTTCAATTTACTTTAAAATTTTTGTCTTACTCCTTTCACTTTCTCGATCTTGCCCTAATTATTGCTCCATATTATTTGATGTTGACTTTATTGAATATCTCTTCACACAAGAAAACATGTCATAGAGGAGGAGCAATAAAACTCGACTACCACTTCTACGCATTCCCCTTGTGGTGCAATGTTCAGTTTAAACCTTAGCTATACAACATGAATGCTTGAGATTGATGAGTCAATCACTAGCTCCAATATCCCCAGAACTAGAAAATGCCCAACACATAAGTTGGCTGGTGGTTCACTCACGACATAACTCGATTTTGTAACTTCATAAAAGACAATGCAACTTTTTTATCACTAGGCTACCACACTCGTTGATCCTCTACATGTTATGTCTGAGTTAATTTTATCATATAGTTTTTAAGATTACCACCTTATATCATTTTATATTAATTTCAAGTGTGATTCTTTTCGTCTATAAAGTATTATCTAATTATTCAAATTATCCCCGTAAATTATGTTAGTAGAACAATGCAAAGTCAACAATGTGACAAATTAATTGATTATCGATAGCAAAAGGATAGGATTGCACACATTGAGAGAGTTAGAAGAGATGCTTACCTTCCTTGGGTTTCCTTTTTTAGCTTTTTTATATTTTGTAATGAATTTTTTATGTATAGCTTTTGATAGTTTTTGACATATTATAGGCATGCCCAAATCGAGCTAGATCTCACCCAAAGGAGCTCTTTTGGCCTATTTGACCCGAGTGGTCCTAGGTGAATTCATAAGCTACCAAGCTCGCAATAAGATGTGTTCTCTCCATACAAGCAGTGTCAGTAACCTGCCGACAAGGTGACAACTATTTCAAGCATCGATCAAATCAATAATATGATTAAAATTGGGGTCTGTCTTTAGTCTCCTCAAGTTATAGGCATCGGTCCTAAGGTGCCATCGGGCACTGGCGGGCCTTCTGACCCTGCAAGGGGACTCGGGCGGATTTCTCAGTTACCAAAAAGAAAAAATGATTAAAATGAAGGAAATTAAAATGTGGGTATTGCTTAGATTATGGAATGAACCAATAAATATGAATGTCGAGAGATATAATAGAACTGTGATACAAGTAACCTATACCTCCCACAGCATATACATGTGTACTTTCCCAAATGGCTGCAAGCACAGTGGTCTTCGTCAACGAGGGTTATCCTATTTTTTTCTAGTCGGAACCAATTCCAATTAGTCAAATTAGAACTCCGACCACAATTGTCTTTTCAAAAGGTCTTCAGGATCGATTCAGATTTCAAAGTTGAGGGGGACCACAGACGCCACCCCCACTAAAGCCAAGTATGGTCTTTGTTGAATGATTAGGTGCGAACGTTTACCACATTTGATTTCGAGCGTGTAAGTGATCCCATTGAATAGTATTAATCACTCTTGAGCATTTTCACCTGAGTTAGTTACTCGTACTATCTCAAGTTGACGACGACAACTTTTCCTAATTTCTCTTTCTACTTCAAGTCTCGTTTGATTTGATTTGAAATCAAATTAGCTGACAAACAAGAGTGATAATAGAATATCTTGGAATTCAATTTTGCAGACATGAAAATTATGGTGGTATGATTCTCGTTCCTTGAGTAACTCTGTTTTTAATGAAAGGTCAAAACAAGGCGTAAATTCACTTAAGAGTCTTCGTCCCATTTTTGCATTTAAATTAGATCTATCAAAAATAATATTGAACGAACTTGAAGGATGATAATGAAATTGCCAAAAGGAAAATGCAAATCTTAGCCTAAAGTACTTTAAGTGTTGAACATCACTTGTTGGATTTGTGTCATGACATGCTCTTCACCATAAAAGATGGGCCATCAAGAATAGCAAATTAGAGCATGATCCCCTTTTTTCTCCAAGTTCAAGAACAAATCTAAAGATTCCTCATTTCTTCTTTCCACTGTCTTCCCCGGGGATTTTCAAAGGAAATCCTGATATTTGACCAAAGAATATGTTACTTATATTTGATTACTTCCTCAAGTTAGTCATTTGAATTTTGTGCAAGGACTGTTAAAATGTCCGTTGGGTGGCCACATTAGTGAAATAAACTAGATAGAATCCGACTTTTCTATTATATAATAATGGCCAGCTCAATATTTTAAACTGATAGATAGAAGAAAATCAAGTACATATAGAGAAAATCCCATAAATAACTAATGCGGATATTTTAACAACAAGAACTACATAAGCATTTTTGTTGTCTGAACAAGAAAAAGAATGCACGAGTGTCCGTCATGACCATATATCTCTTAATTCCCAATTGCAATTATTAATGTTCGTATTGTTTTTCCTTTTCTATTATCGAATGGTGATTTTTGGAGATGAGTAGCATGAAATGGTTGAATATTCTTGCTTACCAAAAAAAATGGTAGAATATTCTTTGTACGAGACACTGAGCGCTATTTGGGGTTGATGTAGACCCGGTTAACATGTCACAAATATCATCGACATGCCTGCCAATAAAATCGTGATGAAGACATACACCGAAAGTGGAAATTTTTTTTTCTTTTTTTTCGGTCTAAGAAAGTGGAAGTTTGAATTTTAATCATCCGTGGCAAGAAAAACAGAGCAATAAAGGAATCATAGAAAGTATGGAATGTTTGCAGTAGTTAATCATGATAAACAGTAATTCTAATCTGGGGGTCCCCGCCTTGCTTGCTGCTTGGTGAGAAAATCATGGTGTATGGATCCAAGAGAAAAATGTAAGTGCATCTTTCTTTGTTCCTTTTTTTTCCCTTTTGCTTTTTTCACAGTTTTAGTAAATCTATTGGATGTATCTGGATTGATTTTTACAATTTTACCTTTTTTGACTTAATCTAAATCTTATGGCGCATGCATATTATAAGCAATTCCTCTTTTTTCCTTTATATCTCAAGCCCTATTATATTGAAACAAAAAAAGAGTAAGTAAGATTTATTGAGACAAATGAGAGTGTTTTATTTAGATGGAACATTTCATTCGATTATCATGCACTATGTCACCCAATAATAATGGTTAGTCAAACAATTTCTTGACCTTGGTGATGTTGGAGGCACCGAAAGCTATGTATTATGGAATGGTGAAAAGAAATGAAGGATAAAGTAAAAACTGAGGAAGTTCTCAAGTTTGAGTGCGTAGCGGCTTTCTTAAGAAGTTTAGAAAATGATGGATCTCAAATGGTTTGCTAGTCAATCAATGGAAGTCAAATGGCCACAAGAAAGGTAAACTAAATGAAATAAATGCTGTCGGTTCTAATTCTGCCTTTAGTTTTCAGTTTAGAGAGAAATTCACATGCTTCAGTTCCGGTGGGATGGGCAAGAAACATTTCGGAAGTTTCCTTCTGGAAAATTGACTAACAATACATGTTAATCTTAATCTAGATGCGGAATTTCCTCCGTTCAAACCAAATTATACGTTACTTTAGTTTGATTTATTGTTTTCCTTTAGCTGACTTGGAAGTAAACTAAAAGCGTATTGATCTAGAGCAAACTACCACCATCCACGATGCTTCAAGTAAATCTTACTTTTCAGCACTAGATATGTTGAGATTGCATGGTATTCAGCTTGGAACCGCTAGCATGACAGCGATGGGTGACGCTTCGCTTAGTGGTAATGAAAAAAACTTTTTGACGATTTGATTTAGTATTGTAACAACTAACAACCCTAGATGTGTTTAAGCAAAACTCGGTGATGTAGTACAAACAGTTTCCTTCTTTTGAAGCTACAATTGACATTGGTCAAGGATTCTATGCATAGAGGGACTAATCGATATCTCAATTCGAGATTTGAAGAGATGCTTCTAGGCCGATTGAAGTAACTTAATTTTCAAGAAGAATGGCTGCTTGAGATCATGTTCTCCTTCAATTCAAAAAAGATTATATAGACTTATGTGATCATTATAATCACCCCAACGTGAAACATTCTTAGGTGTGAATCTTCTTTTGTGGATCCAAGATAAAACAAAAATCTATCACTTTTGATATGTCACTAGCTTGACCTAGTATGACAAATTGTGACAATAGTACATCTAGTTCACATGGGTAAGTCACATCACTTATGCATTTCGATTCAATGGATCTAACCATGTATCTTTTTGTTGATGCCAAAAAGTAGGGTTTTTTATGAATTGGGTTCGTAAGAACCGAGACAATTTTAGTAAACCTCCATGTGGACACAGAAAAGCAAAACAAATGGTAGTGTCGCACATCACATGAGCTATTAAATCAATCTAAAAGTATATTTTAATTAAAAAGCAATTGTGCTAAAATAAATAAATAAAAATTAAGAGAAAGCATATTTTTTTTTTTTTGGTCCTACTCTATTCATATTCTAACACTCACTCAAACTTTTGTCCGTATGCTTATTACTGGGCGTGAAATAAACCCACTTTTGAAACTTAATCGTCCCCACCCCAACCCCTTCGGAAGGCGGGGATTCGAACCCCCAACCTCCCCCTTCCATGTTGGAAATGTGGCCATTGGGGCAAACCCCAGTGGTTAGAGAGAGCATACTTAAGAAGCTTGTTAATCAACCAAATAAGAAAAAAATTACTGTATTTAATATAATACGTTCTCTCAAGTTATTTGTAATCATCATTTTGAAAAACCAAATATTCCTTATTAAATTATATCGAATAAGTATTCTGAGAGTATCAGTACCCGAGGCCAATGCCTCCCCTTTGACAGCTACAATCGTTGTGAAGCGCCGGCCACTTCTCGTTTCTCTTGTCACTTCATTTCTAATCCTTGACACAAACGCGTTGATGTTATCATGTGCAAGTGGACGCAATTGACACGTCGTCACTTCACTCGTTTTGGTCTCCTCCCTCCTGCATTCTTTCCTTCAGAAACCCTAGATCATCTCAACACACTCTTCTCCTGCTCGCGATCCCTATATATACGTACTTGAATTGCTAACTCAAATCAGCGCCCAACTAAAGCTTTACCTCATCGTAGTGTTCAACAACACAGAATCTTTATCTACCGATCCATCTCGAATCCTTAGGACCCAAAACAACCAGATATGGAGAAGTACCCGACAGGTTTCAGGTTCTATCCAACTGAGGAGGAGCTCATTTCGTTCTATTTGCATAACCAACTTGGTGGCCTTAAGCAAGATGAGCTTCATCGTGTCATCCCTGTCCTCGACATTTTCGACACTGAGCCATGGAATCTCCCACGTAAGACACAGTCCGCGCGCATGCATGCGATTCTTTCACATCCCCTACATTGATTGAACTGTGCACTAAAAATGGGTTCTTGAAAATTACAAATGCCCATTACCAGTGAACTTTCTTTTCCTACATTTTCTTTGATGAATTTGTGTTGCAGAGCTTGCGGGAGAGCTGTGCAGAGAAGACAGAGAGCAGTGGTTCTTCTTCGCGCCCCTGCAGGAGAGGGAGGCGAGAGGAGGGCGGCCCAGCCGGAGCATGGCCACCGGCTACTGGAAAGCCACCGGGTCTCCCGGCTACGTCTACTCGTCGGACAACAAGGTGATCGGCGTGAAGAAGTCAATGATTTTCTACATGGGAAAACCTCCCACAGGAAGAAAGACCCACTGGAAATTGAACGAGTACAGGGCCATTGAACTCTCGCCGACCAATCTCGATTCTACGAGCAGTAATATTTCCATTCCTAAGGTGATCGTATCAAGATATTCGGACCTTTATTTCAACTTTTTCAAACATAGAAAGGATAAAATAACTTCGCGTGCGTGACACCTAGGTTATCTAATTTTGATTTTGAATAATCTTTCTTGTACTGGTTTTCTGTTATGTACTTTATCGGTGCCGTGCAGTTGCAGAATATTAAATTTCCGTCTCTACTCTAGTTCTTACTTGGACTTTCACAGAAAAACGCAATAAACATTTTTCTCTGTGTTTGATTTTCTGGAAATAATGTACTTACAGCTAAGGCGTGAATTCGCATTGTGCCGAGTGTATGTGGTGTCCGGGAGGTCTCGAGCATTTGATCGTCGGCGACTGGAAGCGGTGGCTAGAGAGACAACAATCCAAGGTAGCGACAACACTGCTAGCAGCGAAGGCGGGCACGAAGGTGGTGGATGTGCAGATGCATCATCATCAGAAGCAGTAGCGGCCAATGCAGGAAGTTCACATCAATGGGAGATGGCAAGTTTGGAAGACCCAATTTGGGATTGGGAGCAACTGGATTGGCTCTAATTTCATGAAGACGTACTCTCATGATGGAGTTGTCATGGTATAGGTGCAACATATGTACTTCTACATGTATTGAAGCCCTTCATCATTATATGTATCCATGTATATTTATCAAAGACATTGTGATTGATATCTAATTAAGAGGCAAGCCGAATGATATATGCAGCCTAAATGTGTGTAAGTGAATCATATGCATATCCTATCTATCCAATTTTCAATATATAATTGATTGGGCCTAGGAAGACCTAACTTGATAGATTAGGCTCAAGAAGAAAATTGATTTGTGAATTTGGGCAGATCGGCAAACCTCTACGCCAAATTAGAAAAATAGACATATCCGAGAGAACTTTTCCATTTATCTGTCTTTTTACATTGATGATGGATGCGTCAAAGAGCTTGTGACTTGTTGTTTATAAGAAAATCATTTGATTCAATATTGGATGCCACAGTCAATCTTAGCACAAATCCTAGCAAATTAGGGCTAGTAACATGTTGGATTATACTGTCAAATTATAAGGAAAAAAATGGGATATCTGCAATTATATATGTAAAGTTTGTTACATTTGTGCCGGAAACTCCATATTTATAATTTTTTTTTCATAAATAAAAATTATTGTATTTCCGTCGCCTATTCCATTTACATGAACAACAAATAATTATAAATTAGTAGGATGCACGTTTATATTATAATTAGTAAAGTACAAGTGAATTTATGCTTTACATCTCACAATATTGCTGTATGGATCGTTTTTTTAATCATAATTTTGTGAAAGAAATGATATAAAATCATAAATAACAAATAAAATTATAATTTCTGTTGCTACATATATGTCTTTTTAAAGACATTTTATAGCGCATCTTGTATCTTTATGTAACGTAACCCTAAATAGGTAAACAATAAAGGATGGGGACCTTGTGCATATGACCTTATTCCGTGGAAAAAAATGTATACTCACCATTTCGAATTTTTAGAAACTAGAACCTAGTCCTTGACTTTTACTACAGATCCTGGATCCACTCAGCCATGTCGATTCCGAAGGTTTTCCTACAAAAACCCTATATTAGGATGGTTCATATTGCATTATTTCCAGAAGTGTAAGTAACTATTTTCAAAGATTTCTCTCGCTAATAACTTGCCTTAGGTGTCGCTCGAATAAATAAGAAGTATATAAGCGATGGAAAAATTTCCGATACACAGACGGCGAAACTTTTTAACAACCCATCACTATTACTATATCCAAATTTTTATGATAAAAAAAGATAGCTTATGAAAGAAAAACATTTACACGACCTTTATACCTTAAATTAGTCCAACAGAGAATATGAAGCTACACCAATGCATACATACAGTGCATATGGTTTACGCATTAACTTGCGCAATAGTCTACATGTAGAATTCTAACTTTATGTTCTGTCATGGTTTGAGATTTACTTATTGCAATAATTTATTGATTTTTAAACTATAAGAATCTAATGTATACTAAATGAGTTCATTTTATGATGTCAATTAGTACATTAGAAATTGTAAAATTTCCTTATTTAGTTACTTAATTAGAGGAATACTTTTTAACAAAATCTATTCAATATTGAGATGATATAGGTTCATGGGCCATGAATGAGAACAATAATTGATTTTACTTATCAAATTACAAAAGGAATTGCGCACCTCTCCCTTTCACGTCATCAATTGGAAACTCACGAAGAGTAACAAATAAATTCCACTTCTACTGGTAATAAGATAAGACCTCTAGTATCGCAATCGGGAAAAATTGAGCTGTTCATGTTTGTTGGGCGTTTTAGGTCCTTACTGGAGCAAATGATGGAGCTTTTGATTTTCATTGTGGCGTAGTTTTGATTACTTGTGTGAGAGAAGGAGATGTGATTTTCAGTGAAGCCGAGAGGATTGCAAGCTTTGTGCTTATTCGGAGTTGCTACGTTGTTTTCTTTTTTTGCTTAATCCGAATTTTTGATGAGTTTAAATGAGAAATTCGACTATAACATGAAAATCTCATCGGAATCTATTGACGCCTAAATTTGGCAAAGTATTTAAGATAAAAATTGCATAGAAAATTAGAGACCAATTTGACCCTAACAAAAATTATTTTCATATCACCTAGTCTTAATTTTTATTTTTATCCATTAAGTTTTATTTCCTATTCTATTTTCCATCCTAAATATTATCATAATTATTTTGAAGAAAGATCCACAATAATTAGTCTTTTTTACCCTATTTTTGGATAAATCAATTATATTTATAAAAAAAAAAAATAGCCCACAGAGGCTGCGTTTTCACGCCCAGCCCCTTCTTCTTCTTTTTCACCCATGCGAACCGAGGGCCCATTCACACCTATTCTTTTCCAAGGGGGAGGCTAGTTGGCACGCCAAGATCAGCAGCCGAGGCCTCCGTCGACCGGGCCCTCGACCTACAAATAGGGCTTCCGACGGAGGCCAAAACATACACACACAGACAGATTGGAGGAGCGAGCTCGGAGGACTCCTCCTGAGAGAAATTTAGGGAGCCTTGAGAGTGAGCAAGTCCGAGAGGGAAGGAAGAGAGAGGCAGATCTACCGGAGGTCGATGAGAAAGAGAGAGCCTGAGATCCGAGAGAGACCTGTGTGAGCGAGCGAGATTTGAGGGTGGAGGAGGAAGAAATTGGGGCCGAGAGAGAGAGAGAGATATTCAAGGAGAGAAGCCTCCCGAGCGAGACCGCCGTGCCAAGAGGGGACACCGCCGGCCAAACCTTTCTTCTTCCCCTTCATGTCTTGCTCGGCTTTTCTTTTCTTTGTTTGGGGTGTCCCTTTGCCGCTGTCGTTGTGGCTCATTCGGTCAGGGACGTCGGAGGCAAGGACGCCTGCTGTGTAGTTATGGCTCCTCGGCCAAGGACCAAGCCCATAGTTTGGGCTTGCCAGGGCGACCCCAAGTGCCAATGTCACCGTCTCAACTAGCCAGGTCGAGAGAGAGAGAGAGAGAGAGAGAGAGAGAGCAGTGGGATCGAGCCCTGCCGCCGCGTGTGATGCTTGCCCGACGCCACTGCCATTCAGCCACTAACGACGCCGCCCTTGACCATAGGCGTCGCCCCCTATCCGCCGTCGTCCCTGCCATTGCTCGCCCCCATTGGTGTCGCACCTCAAAACCCTAGCCACGGCGCCCTACATCTTGGCCTGAACTGGCTGAGCAACTTGCTACTCGCCGTCGCCCTCGCCCCTCGCGTCTCAGGTCAGGCACGCTCTCAGCCGCAACCGAGAGTCAGATCGGCAACTGAAAATCGGGTTGGGCGCGTGGGTCTCAGTCGGGTAGAGTTCTAGCCGATTCGCGCCAGACACACGTGGGCTTTGTAAAGTTGTGGCCCTATTTTTATTTTGAAAAAGAAATTTATGGGCTTGGAATGTTTTTAAAGAAAAGAGAGGAATCTTCCGTTGGGCTCGCACTTCAGGCCCATCTAGGCCAATGGCTGACGAGCTAGGTCGGTCCCAACCCGGGAATCCAACCCGGGTTGTTTTTTATAATAATAATATATTATATTAATAATAAAAATAAAATATCATAAAAATAAAAATAAAAATAAAGAAATTTTATTCTCCAAAAATCAGAAAAAATCCAAAAATATTTTTTATTTTCCAAAAGTAGAAAAAGCCCCAAAAAATATAGTTTTTGATGAGTTTTCTCCATAAATGCATGGAAAACCCTTGAAAAACCTTTAAAAAAAAAAAATGCTTTTAAGTTCTTGGAAGAAAATATTTACCTATCCAATTGCACCCATAGGATGCATGGACTTCTACTTCCTTAATCTGGCTAGGAATTGAATTCTAGAATTCATGATTGGTATAAAATCCGCATAAATGCTTTACTTAATGTTTAAACAAGATTAGGTACCAGAGGGAATTAGTGATTAACTAATGTAAGTAAGTCCCCGATCTTAATTTCTTTGATTTTATAGAAGTAAAGTACTTCTCCTGATATTCACATTGATTTCTAATCAACTTACCCCAAATCAATTTCGTAATGACTTCTATTTAAAATTGACTTGCAGATCAAAAACACAAGCCATAAATCATGAATTGATGGGCTTGGAAGAGCCGAGCTAAGCCTAATAGACTTAGCAAACCATTAGCCTCCGCACGGGCCTATGCATAAGGGCGTTGGGGAAAAGGGAGGTCGCAACAGCTTGATGACTCCACTAAGGATTGCTTTTGTGGACTTAGGCTTTTTTGTCTTGTTTAAATGTTAGCAATCAATTTTAATTTCATCAAAATAAAACGTTTTGTGATTATAAATTGCTGTACATGTTTTAATATTTTAGCACTACACGTGGCACACATAATCCGACCATCGAACCTGAGCCACCACAGGACATTTTAGGATGATGTTAAGAAAGATACAGCCTTGAATGAGAGATTACGATGCAGAGATTGCCTTTCTTTTCCCCAAATTTCTTTAGGTAGAGCTGAGATTAAAAGGATACAATGCCAACACGAGACTGCAACAGGTAGACACCCTCTTAATCTCACAAAACCTTCTCAATTAGACATTGAGCCACACGTATCATGTGTAGGTCTATGTACTTGCCATTTTCTTTAAAAGTAAAGTGATTTATTTATCATTTTTTAACTCAGTCTATTTACTTTATTGGCCCATGGCAATTTAGGTCAATTTTTCAAGTCCCAATTTATATGCAATGGGAAAAGACTATATTCAGTTTATTCCCACTCCCAAAGTGGAGCTCTTTAGATGGTGGGGTTAATTGGACCAACTCGCCCAAAAGCGCGTAAAAGCCAAAATGGGTCATCTCTTGTCATTGTTCCAAATCCATGTTCATCCCGAAATCTTACATGCAATAGAAAATTTTTGGTGCCCTAAGACATCCACTTTTGTGTTCGGTAGGTTCGAACTAACCCAAACTCTAAGAGAACATAGCACCACCATCGGAATGCCCCTCGATAGTAAGCTTGTGAGGCCACCAACATATTTTGACCCACTGTGTAGGTTAGCATGACTTTTAAAAATTGAAATTCATGTTGTAAGGGAAATTCTTGAAGCCAACCATAATACCTGCCCACTTTCATTTTTGACTAACTGTTTTGAAAATCAACTGATGATCCAAAAAAGCGAGATTTTGCTCCTCGCTTTTTTTAGGTTCATCATTTTTCCCCATCAAAGGATGCCATGAGACCCTCGATGGCATGAGTGGTTGATCAGGTCTTGAGGAGGCCAAATTATGTCAACGTAATTTTAACTTAAACATTCTTATCCCTTGATCATTTTAAAGAAAACATAGAAAAAATCTTATGGGCCTCCCCGGAAATTTTACAAGTCCAATTCTTTTCACACTTAAAAGAATTTGGATGTCACATGCAATTGCTTGAAATAAATTATTTCGAAAACCCACTATAGAGATTTGTGGATCTAAGACCATGCATCCTAAACCAAATCTACTTTAATTGGATAAATTCCCTAAGGGACCCCGCTCTTGAGGCATTCCTATGGTGTGCTAGTTGGTTCCACGAAAAGAGAGCCCACTTTGCCTATAAACGTTGCAATCCAATCCCATTACTTGGCGTCACTAGTGCCACTCTCTATTACCCATATAGGGTGGCACGTCAGTACGAAGCCCTTCAGGAGATCCTGTCGCCTTTCAAGACGAAGATCTGTCCAATCCTTTTCAGCCATAAAAGTCGTGATTACGTATTCGAGATTCACATTATCGAGAATACATAAAGCAAATGCCATCTCAAAAGGATCGTGTTGCCTTAAGGGCTCAAGGGACAGGAAAAGGCCAATTACGCCTCTAAATCCTACATCCACAACCACCGGATCCCGACAAGATGATGACCGTTGATCCCTAACCTAGCTAGCAAAATTAGTCTATAGGAGCAAATTGAGCATTTACGAAGGGGCTTGGGAATAAGCTAGGTACATATCTCAGAGCCAGTCTACGAAGCAAACAACTTCACAAGACTAAGGCTCCCCGTCGCATATAAAATAGTGGTCACGTGCCCGCAGCGTCAATGTTTAGAAAGTTTCATCTTGTTCCTAGTCCTATTGTTTAAGGAATTTTGTTCAATGTATAGTATTTCGTTGTCATTCCAAGTTTAGATGTTAAAGATATATTGTCTACGAAATCCTCTTTTGATAAATAAAATTACCTGGACCATTGCCATGGGTCAATCTTCATTTATTCTTGTGCTTATTCATCTGTTTTGCGACACCATTTGATTACGAATCACCAACTACTAGTCACTCGCACATGCCCACAAGCAATAATGGCCGATCAAAATGATGTGCAAAATCGCCTCGCTAATATTGAAGATGGCATGGGACAAATGTCCATTGTCTTTCGACAACTCTCGAGACAAATGGAGTCTGCTCAGACCAAGCCTAATCACGTGGCCGCTTTATCACAGGAAAACACACTCATGACACCTGTGAACTTGCTAAAGGATGACCAACAAGACAAACACTTTACTAGGATCATGAAAAAGCTGAGCCAACTATAAGATCAAGACCCCATTAATCCATCTAGTTATGCCACTGTTAAAATTCCATAAGAGCTCAAAGTGCTTGAGTGCGAGATGTATGCCAATGCCTCTTATCTAGAGGTCTATTTGCAAGCCTACTTGGTATGAAAGATAATTCAATCATAGGGATGAAATTTGATTGTCCCCATCCTACGGTTGTACATTGTAAGGAAGTTTAGTCTCCTTAAGACTTAGGAAGAATTGACTAATGCTTTCCCCAAAGAATATAATATTGACATCGACATCAACATTACCTCTCCTTAAGTAGTTTTGCTAGACAAGAAAGTTATCCTAAGATTGAAATAACCTTTGATGTTTCCCCCTAAAATTGGTGGTTAAAGGGAGGGAGATTCTATGACCCCAAAAAAAGGTGAGAGAGATCCTACTTTGGAATTTACAATACAATAGTAATGAAGTTATGCTTTTCATTGTCATGTGACGGGACTACTAATGTTTCTATCAATTAATGATGTATTTTACTATACTTTAATAACCATCAACCAATTCCCTTTTCATATTTTTCCCTTTGTTTTGGAACTACTATTACAAATGTGTTTACCTCATATAATCAAACACTACCTACATATCATCAGAAAATTCTTGAGATCATTGCACGATTATGGTTCTGATGATTTTAATACATCTTCATATGACCCTTAACTAAGATTACGGCTACATGTAATCAAACACTACTGCATATCATCATAAAATTCTTGAGATTACTGCATGATTATGGTTTTTATGATTTTAATACATTTTTGTATGACCTTAACTATAATTATGGGTACATGTCGAGTCTACGGCCCCTCCACGGCCCTCGTTGCTGCCGCCCCACTGTCACTAGAAAGGGCTGATGACAATGGAGCTGCCGGCCCTCAGCTAGTGAATGGCAACCCTAGTAGACCACAAATGAGTGCCTGCACGCCCTCGCCCAATTCTAAGGTGAGAGTTGCCAACCCTTTAGAGATCTAGGGGAGGGCCACGACCTTCATGGCTTTGTAGGCATTAAACCTCAAATCAAAACTGATCTCCGATAAGACGTACCTGTCATGATCCAAGTTTGTCCCAAACCCATGAATCTTCTTGAACTTCTTAATAGATGCGTTCCAAAGTATGGCCCGAGATATCCCTGTGAGCAGCAAACCATTACACAAGCCGTAGAGCCAAGGGGTCCAACACCGGATCTCCGCATCATCAGTGTAACCAAGCTTTGGCTCTTCAGGGTTAGCAAAATTGTGGTCCAAAAGAGCAGAGAGATGCGCAACGGGGAAGAGGATCCCAGTGCAATCCGACCTCTACATGCCTCCAATTATGCTCGTCACTGCCACCCGATCCACCAGATTTCGCGCGGTCGTAGTTTGATTTTGTGAGGTCAAGCCTCCGTATCAAGGACATCCACCGCTTGCACACGGACTTGAATTGGACAAGAGAATCAACATGCAGTCGTACTAGGATCTCATCCAGAATCTCCCATAGAATGTGAGGTACTTCGATTTCTTCATGGTAGAATTCTCAATCTAATTGATGAATTCCATAGTCCATCGTGATCTGGCTGATATAGCTGAATCGACTTGATCAAGTTTCATCCTATATTAAGTCTAATTCTTGCTTTAGTAAAGGTGAAGTATTTGTTGAGTCCAATTCAATCCCAAGTAGGAAAACCCAAGCTCAAACGACTTGGGCTGAACCAGCAATCCCAATTCAGGCCCAAGCAAAGATGATTCCTGATGAGATTTTAGAACCGCTTTCTTCTTTTGGTATCTTCAAATTAATAATTTCTATCATTAACAGAAATAGCTCATAATTTGCACTTTTAATGTTGACCGTTGTATGAGAATGCAAGAAGTCTATGAATGAAATGACTTATCACTCATCATTAATCAGGTAGGATTTGAGCCAATATTGGCTGAAATAACCCAAACCACAACTGTTTGAATGTGCTGGCGAGTCTAATTAAACTTGCACTGTGCACATAACTCACACCCGGTTCGGTTCTTGACCACTAAGTCAACTCTGTTGCAGCATATAACTTTACAAATAGATATATACAATAAACACAATTACAATGTGTTTTCCTATATGGAGGACTCATTAAGTCTTATTTCATGATTGTGTCCTTCAATTAAATTTCAACAATTCGATTTTGAAAAATCCAAAAAATATCTATTGAAATACGTCTAGCAGTAAGTAAGCATGGCAACAAACTCCGATGCTGGAAGTTCTCGTACAGATTGAGATACTCTACATTTATAATAATAATAAAAAAAGACAATATTGACTAATATATCATTAGAGATCGACCGTTTCTTATGCCAACACATGAAGATTATTCACTTGACTCGCTATATGTAAATGTTATGCTACTTATGCAATACTATATGTATTTGGAGTGTGTAAAAAGAAGATTTTTGAAGATACTAAGATTCGTCTAATAATTTAATTTACTAAATGATGTCAAATTAGCTAGAATGTCTATTGTACCCAACAAAAATTGACATCACTTAGCAAGTATGAATATCATTCAAATTATTTTGATTATCCATGCAATAAAGAGCAAGTTATATATTCCTCTAGGATGTTACAGATATTTTTGTCAGCAAGACTAACTACTGTGTAATTTTGGTTATTGTAATGTTTCATCTATGATTCAAGCATTAACAAAAGGAAAAAACGTTACTTACTTCTCAGAGCTCAAATCAAATTGACCTGACCCAACAAGAAAATTTTCGAGTTTGGATCAGGTTGATCTCGTCTTTTTACAAGTCGAAAAAAAGTCCATTCAACATACCCTACGTTTTCAGGGTAGCTTTTGGCGAGTCATCGGGTTCGGATTCATCTTTGCCAGATCGAAAAATTAAAGATTTCAGGATGAACATACCAAAACGGGAGCGACATCTGAGAAAGTGACCGAGTCCAATCGACACGAATTGTCCCAAGGCTTCGGTGGCCAGATTCGTCTCACAAAGCGCCGCACTCCTATCAAGACATATCCTTTCCACCCCTCCTTTTGTGGTGTAGAATCGAGGCAGTTTTAGATAGAGCTTGTATGGTCCGATTTGCTTGTTTGCCCATATTTTCTTTTTTCTTTTTTTCCCCAATATTAATTAAGGATGAAGAAATTTTGAACAGATAAAAGAAGAATAGATCATGTTAATTTCTCCACACTATTTCGGTTTTCTCTATTTGTAGCTCCTAGTAAAAAAAAAAAAAAAAAAAACTAATATCCGAAGACAAGCTTATTAAAAGAACATGGGAAATTTCCCATGTTTGGGAAGCAGGCCTGTTTGGTTGCGATCTCTGGTTGCAACCTTTTGCTTCCTCGACAAAGTTTTAAATGAAAAAAATATGTACAAACTTATATGTGTACTTATATATTGGCATTTATATCTTGTGAAATTTTTAGATGTTTTGGATCAAGGGAAAAAAATATCCGTCACAAAACTTAGATTAACAAAAGAAAAAAAAACTAAAAATACATCCAAACACGTCGGACCAATTTCTAATCAATAATTGCACCCTTTGAAGTGTCATTGTTGATAATTGAGAGAGATTAGAGAGTGAATATTGCCAGTTAAGCTGTAAAGAATGATCTATAAAAATTGGAAAAAATATTGACAAAATGACGTGGCACCTTTTTATTGGGCATAGAATATAGGTCACATGTTTAGAAGATAAAGAGGAGGAAATAGATAACATATAACATAACAGGGGCACTAAAAATGATACTTAGAATAACTATATATGTCTAGTTACCAACCATAGTACCCTTCATCTAAAATTCCTGAATGAAATTTCTTGAGCAAACAAAAACTGACTTTAATTTTTCAGGGAATTCTTTAATTTCCAGGGAATTCGCTCTTGAAGAGCTTCGGGCTTTGTTTGATTTATATAAAATAAATGATTTGTAAAATATTTTTCTAAAAATGATTATACAGTATCGATCACAAAAAATAAATTAACAAAAATATTTTCACATTTAAGAAAATATTTAGATATAAGTTGTTATTGATATAAATTAATCATTTAAAAAAAATAATTTTCAAATTATTAATTGTTCTCAAAACAAGCCTAAATCTTATAGACAAAATTTAATCAAATTCAAAAGCTTTTCATTGATGCAATCCATCCAGTGAAGGCAATAATTGTACTACTCACCGTAATATCTTGAATGTACCTTTTGAATATAAATTAATATTTAACGGAACCTATTGAAAGGTTTAATGGATTCTGAATGTAAAACTAGGATCTCTAGAGTAATAATTTTAAGGTCATTATAATTAAAAATCTCAAATAGTTACCTCATGATACATTCTCCAGACTAACTTTTTTTGGTAAAGTTCTCCAGACTAACTTTGACCTCACAAAAAATCTTAAAAGCGGTACCCTTAACCCAAATCTACATTCCATTAGCATCCCGTTCTATATCCTTTTATGTATACATATTAGTACACGTGATAAACAAGGGCAAGATGAATTTGACGTGGAGAACGTCAGTTTCAACGTGGAAAATCTACATATGTTTATACATAAGCATTTTTACGAAGAATTACAACATTAGGATTTTTTGTGAAATGATTTTTTTTTTGGTGTGAATAATAATATCAATTTGGACATTTTTTAGGAAAAAAAGTAATTCAGGATAAATATTTCATACAATATCAATTTGAGGTTTTTCACTGCATTAATCTCTTTTTTTTTCATTCCGTGTTATCTTTTGATTGGTGTTCCAATCCAATTTCAGTTAATAGTAGAGGTGGACTAGTTAAGCAGATAAAATTTACAAAAATAACTGGTGGGGTCCACAAATCCATCACTTAACGCTACTCTTAGCTATGTGTGGCCTGAAAGAGATCACACACCAGCCAACCCAAAAGACACATACACCAACAAAATCACTCCAAAACTAAAATCCTCCCTCTCATTTCTTTTCATTTTTTACTCATTTTTCTTTTCTGCTTTTTTTTTTTCTCCTTTCAAACGGCTCCCTTCAACCACCAATTTGCTCAATCTAAGTCAGCCATAACCATAAACAGGAAACGCACGCACTTCTCTCGTCAACCACACCAAGAAGAGCAAGGATGGCCATGGCAATGGCGCTCCGACGCCTCTCCTCCTCCATCGAGAAGCCCCTCCGTCCTCTCATCAATGGCGGTGGCTCCGTCTGCTACATGGTCCCCCATTCCCTTCCCTTCTCCTCCTTCCCTTCCTTCTCTTCCCCTTCTTCTTCTTCTCCTTCGGCTTAAGTAAGCATCGACCGGTTCTGATTCTTGTTCTCCCGCTCGGTTCTTGCAGGCGTCTTTGCCGAACGAAGCCGTCTACGAGAAGGAGAAAAATGGCGTCACTGTAAGCGTCCTCACGTTCATAGAGTCCTCCATCCAACTTGCTTATGTTTTGACGATATGGGTGTGAGCTGTTCGCAGCGGTTGCCGTATAAGTCGTCGCTCGTTTGGCTTTGAAATGATTCTACTTTTGTTCCTTTGAATTCATGTATGTCCCTCATGCACGGTATGTGTTTGCAGTGGCCGAAGCAGCTTAACGCTCCGCTCGAGGCCGTCGATCCTGAGGTTGCTGACATCATTGAGCTCGAGAAAGCCAGGCAATGGAAGGTATCACCCGGCTCTCTGTTTTTTGCCCTCACAAAGCTTCTCATATTGCTGTGTTGGTACTCATCCGTTCACTGGCGAGTGAACTTTATTTCCAATTAGTTTCACTGTTAGGCCAATAGCATTTTCAAGAGTTCTGTGTTAATAGCAGCTACTTTGCTCGTTATTTGACTGGTGCAAGCAAAATCATGCAACAAATTGCAGGGTCCATCTACCCTTTTTCTTTTACTGGAGGAGGAACGATTCTTGAGTTTCTCATTCTATGCGTAATGGAGAATGAAAATGATTGTGGATATAGCTCCATTTTGTCATGAAGATTGTCATCAATCATATCTGATTTCTGATGATCGCTTACTAATGGTTATGTCGGGGTTTTTGTGCTTACCAAGGGGCTGGAGCTAATTCCATCAGAGAATTTCACTTCTGTCTCGGTGATGCAAGCTGTTGGATCGGTAATGACAAACAAATATAGTGAAGGATATCCCGGTGCGAGATATTACGGAGGAAATGAGTATGTTTGAGCACTTTCACAATATGCATATCTTGTAAAAGAACTTTGTACTTATTTGCCGCTGTGGTTTCTGCTCACTCAATTCCGTCGTCCTGGTATTTATTCTTAACCTGGTAAAATTTGATTGGTGGTGAAACTGGCAGTCTGTTTGTTCAGGTATATTGATATGGCCGAATCCTTATGCCAGAAGCGTGCTTTGGAAGCATTCCGGTTGGATCCCGCCAAGTGGGGAGGTAGCTTATATGATACTTTCACTGCTACTGCAGTAACTTCTGCGTTCTCTTTGCTTGTTCTTCTGCCATTCTCATTCTCATTTGTTTCCTTACATCTGGAAGTTCAATGTTTATATGTCAGACTCAACCTTTTTCACCTTTGAATTTCTAATCATATTCATGTCTTGGTAGTAGGGGCCAGTTACCACTCAGTACACAGTATATGATAATGTTGTCGAATGCATTTGGTTCAGAACTTTGTATTTAATTCTCCACTCAAATATGACAAGCAAAGGGAAATCAGTTTAGTTAATGGTTCAGTTAGGAACTAATTTCCATTCACCAATTTGCAAAATTATTTGATATGCTTGCCAGAATCTGCGTATTACCTGCAGATTTCTAAGTATCCTTTTGTATTGCAGTCAATGTGCAGTCTCTATCTGGGTCTCCTGCCAATTTCCAAGTATATACTGCACTTCTAAAACCTCACGACAGGATTATGGCACTCGATCTTCCTCATGGCGGACATCTTTCTCATGGCTATCAGGTGCTTCATGTTGCAATCAAGAGCTTTTTACTTTTTTGTGAATCTGTTTGTCAGAAGAGCTTTTTACTTTATCCATAAAAGTTGCTTCTTCTTCCCTAGAGATGGCATACATCATAATTCTCTACTAGAAACTCCTCCTGTAGCAAGGTGAAGAAATTGAGTGGAATCGTATCCACAGCAATTACTGATATAATGCAGTAGTGTCCAACTGGTGTGCATCAGAGAGTCTTATTTCAGGCTGTTTCAGTGGTCAGATTTTCTTGCTTTAAAGGATCTCTGCCTCTTGATCAATCCAAGTAGTAAATTGTGCAGCATCAATCACAGGGGCAAGTATTGATGCCTATTCTTTTCATAGAAGAGGTTTCATTGCTTAGCTCAAAATTCAACTGAATTGGAATGAGAGAGTCAGATTTTTTCAGCAGAGAATTACTGTAATTGCAGAGTCCTTCATATTTGTTAGGGAGAGGTGATCAAATCATCTTTGGTCAGAGGCTATAAAAAATAAGCAATTCCTTTGGTTATCTATTTTTCTCTGCTGATGTGAACGCTCGATTCTTCTATTCACGAAGCATTTGACATTCCATCTGATTTGGCGATCTTGTAATGGGATATTTTCTGAACATTTCAGAAATTCTTTTGATTTCTCATTTAATTTATAGAAACATCCATTGATCATTGGGTCCATGTTCTTGAAGCTTGTTCATTCATGCTCCCCATGTTTTTGGATATATTAGTAGATGATAAAAAATAAGTTAACAATCTCAATGTCAAATGCTTTAATTCCGTACAGAAGAAGATGAGAGATGCATATCCAGCTGATAAATGCAGTATCTAGTTTAATCTGGGCTATTATACTATCACCTACCCTGGGAAATCATTATACAACTTATGACAATGCACCTTACATTCTTAATTGATGGAAGTTGTTGATCTTGATATGGAGATTCTAATACCTTTGTCTGTTCTTTTGCAGACTGATACTAAAAAAATATCTGCAGTGTCCATATTTTTCGAGACTATGCCATATAGATTGAATGAGAGCACGGGCTACATTGATTACGACCAGGTAGGTCTTGTTGAAACTCTCTAGGATTCTAGTCATGAGGAGGAGAGATCTTAATCCATCATGGAAAATCATCGCTCTAACATGGCAGAAACATCTATAGTCTTCAGTGTAATATGAAAGGGAAGAATGTAGTGGGTTGTGTTTACAATGGGTGTTTAAAACTGTGATTCTTTGGAACTAATTCTAGCTGAAATTTAATATTCTTACCTGTAGCCAGAATGTTATTAGGAATATCCGGAGTGGCTTAAAGTATATTGTAGTATGAATCATCAATGCTCTGTAATCTCTTGATGGTTTCACTTTGTTTCTCACTTCAACATTGCAGATGGAAAAAAGTGCCACACTCTTCAGGCCAAAACTAATTGTGGCTGGTGCCAGTGCTTATGCACGTCTCTATGATTATGCTCGTATTCGTAAGGTAACCTCAAAAGGCCTTTTCTTTTAGCAATTAAGTTCAGTTACTGTTCAAAGATGGGAATGACCTTACCTTGTAATCTGGAAATCCAATGTAAGGTTCCTGATGTATGCAACAGGTATGTGACAAGCAAAAGGCTATCCTGTTAGCAGATATGGCACATATCAGTGGCTTAGTTGCTGCTGGTGTGGTTCCATCACCCTTTGAATATGCCGATGTTGTTACGACCACAACTCACAAGTCACTTCGTGGTCCACGTGGAGCCATGATCTTCTTCAGGAAGGGTGTAAAAGAGATCAACAAGCAAGGGAAAGAGGTTTGTAGACCCTTCAGACTATTCGTTTTCCTCAGCCATTTTGTCTACCTTTCAAATCCTACTTTTGCTCTCCCCTTTGCCACAAAGGTGAAGACAGATGAGACTCTCTTCTCATGTAAAGCAGTGTACTAAATCTTGATTTATGGGCAGGTGTTGTATGACTTTGAAGACAAAATCAATCAGGCCGTCTTTCCTGGTCTTCAAGGAGGACCACACAACCACACTATAACTGGTTTGGCTGTTGCATTGAAGCAGGTGCACTTTTCTGACCTGATCTCTGCTGTGAGGGGATTACCTTGCCCAAGTAACATCAATTGCAGTTTGTTTTCTGTGAGAGTACAACTCATGTTGATCTCGGTAGTCATTGAAATGATCTGATCACAGCTAGAAAACTATGTCTCATCTTGGAATCCCTTCAGCTATGGGCAGGAATCCTTGCTTCTAGCTGACTTAACTAGATATTTTATTGGTCAGTGTCTAGCTCCTGTTTGGTTAAGTAACACTTTCCAGTCTTGGCCCTCCATTGCTATAGTTCTATTAATTTATTTTTCTTCTTTGTTGCAAAGTAGATGGTTCTAGAGAAGCTCAAGTTTATCTTGTGATTGGCTTTGCTTGATATATTAAGAGACATGATGTAATTTGACTCACCTTGAAGTTCATTTAACTCTTAAAATTCGAAGGCTAAGCTTGCTAAAAGATCCAAAAAGCTGTAGAACAGCATCATCTATGGTAAACAATTTGATAGATTTGTATATGCTTTTTCAGACCGTTGATTCATATCCTCCTTGAGATCTCAAAAGTATAATGACCTTTTGTAATTGTAGGCTACAACTCCAGAATACAGAGCCTATCAAGAGCAGGTTCTCAGTAACTGTGCAAAGTTTGCACAGGTATCCCTTAATGCCCTTTGACTTGATCAATGGCTTTGAGCAAATGGTCGTTATTGACCTTTTAGTGTTACTTATGTCTATTATCATTCAATCAGAGGAGATAGTTTTCTTCTGCATCTTGGCCACTTCTTTGTTATAATCTTCCACTAATTACTTCATGTGCAGACACTCACTGAAAAGGGCTACGAACTTGTTTCTGGGGGAACTGAAAATCATCTGGTTTTAGTGAATTTGAAGAATAAGGTAATGCAGGAACTTCACATTCTCTCCTTTCTATGAACCTGCTATTGATATGGCTTGAAGAACTTACACAAACATTCTAGTTCATCTAAGAGAGGAACTTCTTTCGTACGACCCATTACCCATCAAAAAAGGAATTAATTTGTCACCTTTTTTCTTTCTTATCTCTGCAGGGAATTGATGGCTCCAGAGTTGAGAAGGTGATGGAATCTGTTCATATTGCTGCCAACAAAAACACTGTTCCGGGAGATGTATCTGCCATGGTTCCTGGTGGCATTAGACTGGGTAGAGGCTTCTTATGGACTAATTGTGCTTTTAGGTGTAGGGTCTATATGTTGGTTACTTATGAACTTCATCTAACTCAGGTACCCCTGCTCTTACTTCAAGAGGATTTATCGAAGAGGACTTCGTGAAAGTAGCTGAGTTCTTTGATGCTGCTGTGGGTTTGGCATTGAAAATCAAGGCCGAAACCAAAGGTTAATGGTTCTACCAAATTCATTTTTCTCTCTGCTAACTATACTTGGTTCAAACCACCTCTTGCAATCAAGCATGCTTAATGCTTTTTCTCTACTGCTTGCTCTTTTTGGTTCAAGCCTTTTTCCTTTAACTTATTCCATTGTCATTGTTGAATGCTGTAAAATTTTGTCTAACAGGAACAAAGTTGAAGGACTTCCTGTCCACAATGCAGTCTTCGCCTCACTTCCAATCAGGGATTGCTAAACTTCGCCATGATGTTGAGGAGTATGCAAAGCAATTCCCTACAATTGGGTTCGAAAAGGCAACAATGAAGTACAAGAACTGAAGGAGAGAAATCATGTGTTGTAAGTATGGTCCTAAATTGATTATGAGGAAGAACTGCTGCTACTGAATGGAATTTCAATGTCAAGAAAGTCTGTATCATGATCTCCCTATCTAAAACTGAAAAGGATCCTGTAAAGATGGAAATTCGAAACTCTCTCTCTCTCTCTCTCTCGTTGCATGCGATGCATACTATTTATTGCACTGCGAAGACATGATAGCTGAGAGACTCAAGTTATATACCTGCATTTCCTTGGGCTTTGACTGGACAGAGATGTTTATTCTTTCTGTTATGGTGATGAGTTGCGTATGATCAGTTGATGAAGCATTACAATTGAAAGAATTCCCAGAAACAGCCCAGTCTAGTGACATAGTCCATCTTCTGCAGTTAAATGATTATCATGCAAGGGCAGTAGTTCATCTGTTGCAATTTCAGCCTTGATTTCGTATGTGATGTAACACATTCCTCTTCAATCACGCAGCTGTTTTGAGCATATAGCATGTCTTAATGGTCTCAGTGGTAATGTGAATTTGTGAAGCACTCTGGTTTTACTAATCAGAACAGATGTTCCACTTCATATCTCGATTGGCAATTGATTTGGAAACTTTTAGCCTAGTTGCATATTGATATCAGTGGAAAAACCGGTACCTTTTTGACACAATAAGCACATTCAATGATTGTGAACTTCACTTTCTATTGCACTCTTGCCATAGTTCCTTGCCCATATTATCAGCAGTGAAAACAGCAGACTGATATACATGCATTAGAATCAGAACTAGACCCCTTCTTTGACCAAACATGAGTAGACTCCCAAATATGGGTAAGCAAGCAACATACTGAGTTAATTCGAAAAGAAGCCAAGATGCTCAGTTCGAGCTACAAATACATCATAGAACAGCACAATTAGAATAACAGTAGAGGACTCATAGCAACAGATTTATTTGACCACAGTTACTGCAACAACTCGATTCAATAAGAGCGGAAAGTGGTCATTGGGCCCAGTGGTTCAGCCAAGGAGTAGCTCCTCTTAGCTTTCTAGGATGGTGAAGGGGGCAAGAATGAACCAAATTACACAACGAATTTTATATGAGTTAATTTAAGAATATCGCAGTTACAAACTACAACATGTGCTGCTTTTGCTTTTTATTTTGTTCCATCCCCTTTAATAATGGACAAGCAATGAGATGCTAAGTAGTTATCAGAAGAGAGTGGCCACAACAGCTGATTTACGCAAGTGAACCAGTTAGCAACTTAGCATGCCCTGGGCTTCCATGCTAATGCAGGACCACGTCCATCATTACCCTTCCTAACCATTTAAAATATTTATGGAGTAATCAATTTTTTGTCCTCCAACCTTAAGATATTTTCCTTTTTTCTTATACTACATTCGTTTACTTTGAAAAATATGGCGTTTTCGAGAAATTGTTTTTTAGGAAGTCTTTTTTTCAGAAAAATAATAATTTTTTCTTGAAATTTAAAAATGAACTAGAAAATATTTTCCACCATTCATAAGGAAAATATTTTCTTGCATATACTCACTTTCAATAATTTAATTTATTTTATTTTTTTAAAATCAAAATTTCAATATTTTCCTTTCTTCTTCTTCTTCCTTGACCTTTTCTTTTTTCTTTTCTTTCTTCTTTCTTCTTCTTCTTCTTCCTTGGGCTTAGCCGATCGCCAACTATGGTGACTATTGGCGACCAACCATTGGCGAGCTCCGGCCTTGCCCTAGACTAGCGACGCTCAAGCTCACCAAAATCTAGTGAGGTCATGCCTTGTCGACTTATGGCAAGCCCCAAGCTTGCCAACCTTGAGTGAGCTCAGCTTTTGCCAAATCAAGCGAGGCAGAGCCTCACCACATGCTAGTAAGGCTCAACCTTGTCGAAATCTAGCCAGCTCAAGCATCGCTAGCCTAGGGTGAGGCCGGAGCTTTCCAATGGTCGGTTGATGGTCATCATCGTATTCAATGACCGGCCAAGGCCAAGGAAGAAGAAGAATAAAAAAAGAAAAAGAAAATTAAAAACTCGATCTTAAAAAATAAAAACATAAGAATAAAAGAAAAATGTGTTTGGTGAAAGAAACTGAGGTGGAAGAAATTATTAAAAGTGGAAAACATTTTTTTTTCTAATTTTGAAGATATTTTTTTCAATAGCAAAAAATGCTTTCCTTTTTTTTTTTTTTTTGGTAAAGGGTAAGAATAAAAATGCTTTCCTTGATTAGTTCAGTTTTTGCAAAATGAATACTGGAAATCTAGAAAACGTTTTATTGGAAGTTACTTTCCATGATATGAATGGAGCCTTAATTTTCTTTCTTGTTCTCAAAATTTATTTAGCTCTAACAAATGGGTTATTTTATCGTATTTTAACAAGTTTTTTTTTTCTCTTATTAATGATAGTTGCCTTTTCCTATTATCCATATATTGGTTGATTTAGTTTTATCCTTTTTCTTTAATTTTTTTTCCAAAATTTATTGCTTTGTTCGCTTTCTATTATTTTATTGCAGTTAGGGTGAAAAAAATTCAAAAGTAAAATGAAAATCCACTTTTTTGCCTTTAATAAATCATGTACATTGCACATTTTAACAACAAAAAAAAAAAAAAAAAAAAAAGGAAAGGAAAGGTCGGTAGTTGTTAGGGGATTTCGTGTATCAATTGGCATTTCGGGGCTAAACCCCTACCACCTCAAAAAAATAGAGGATTTTCCTTAACCATTCCTACACTTTTAAGATAAAATAAATCAAACCCGGACTAGGCAAGGTTTGTGAACCGGGGCCTAAAAGAGAAAATCGTTTGTTTAGGTCTGCCCATTTTGACTTTCGAATTGATTGGGCCAAAATGTCCCAGAGAGTAATCTGTCGAGCCCAACATGCACGAGAATTTAGAGTGTGGAAGGAGTGATTAAATCTTTTTCATACCTAATATAAGCAGGCTGACTTATATAAATTTTATATGACATTTGGTAATGTCTCGGATATATTTGATAAAAGTACGCTAAGTATCATGCGACGAACGATTGGTGGGTGCAACTACCTCAGCTTTCATTTACGGACTTTACTCTTGGACCAATGCGGTACATCGATGGGGAATGAAAAGGAAAGTTCAATAAAATTTCTTGACCGATTGGATTTTTATTTTATTTTATTTTATTTTATTTATCTATTTAAATAATTTTTTTTTTTTTTTCAAATGAAGACAAGGGGAAGGAAGAGGACAATTTTCAAATTAACCCTCTAGCCGTTGGTGGGTATGGCCGGTCCACATGTGGTTGTACCAAATTCACATGCGAGCCTGCAAATATTCCCCCTTCACTGCCATATTGTCTCCACTAAATAAAGCTTCCTTTGTTTTTAGCTTTCCAAGATCTATACGATTAACAATTTTAAACCAATATATCATAACATATCATAAATTAATTTTCATTTCACAAAAAATCGTCAACTAGCATTTCATGACACGTTTATCCCAATACTATCCTCAGCTATTTGGCATTCAAATTTTCATCTCAAAATTAATTTTAGAGTCCTTGATGATATTAATTTATATTTCTTTTCAATCCATCCCATTTCATTTGGTTTTCCTTTCCATATGCTTATCTCCTCCTATTCTATCTTTTCTTCTATGAAAATAGTCATTCAAAGCTTTCTATACATTTTTTTTTGCTGTTGAGATTAGGTTATCCATGCATGAAGCTCCACCAAATTGCTGGCAACGGTTCAATCCATGTTGTTTAATGTTTACTCATTAGATCATCTTAATATATGTTCTTGCACAGAGCGTGAACAACCAAGTAAGATGAGATGGTGCAATTGCTTGTTAGCAACATTCTCGTTAGGATGAACAACTTCATTGATTTTAAGTATAAAATTTCAGGTGAATACCATTCAAAATTCCAAATTAATAATTCCGGACATATTTGCTGCGACTAATTTTCGTCTCATAAAAGCAATCTCAAACTAGTATATCATGACACATCTTCCCTAGATTAATTTTTAATCGCAAAATATCTCAAACCTTGACACAAATTTACCCTCCACATCAAATCCCAAGCTATTAATGGAAGGTAAATTTGGGTTGGGAGTACCGGTTTAGAATTTTTCTTCAAATGGAAATTTGTTTTAGGTAAGTGTATTACAAGATACAAGTTTGAAAGTTTTGGGGAGTTGAAAATTATTTTAGAGAATTATGTCATGGAATACCATGTTAATATTTTTATGAATATCAACTTAAATTTTGCTTACTTTAGAGAAACTATTTAGGCATTTCCTTTTTTTTTTTATTATAAATGTTCAAGAATTTCTCATCGCTTTGAATTTGATGTATCTTTATTTTGCAGTTTAGCCCTGATTAAAAGCATATGTTTTAACCCAAAGACTCACCCTTTCGTGCGGTTTCGGTCCTCTTGGATAGAACCTTCAATATGATGTTTTTATATTGCATGTGATTGAGTGAGCCGTATAACAACAAAAATTCGTATCTAACATGCGCAGTCCACGCTGACAGTTGTCGTCAAGAACAAGAATCACGTCACCCAAGTTTGATGTAAATGAGGGGTCACGATATACATTAGCACACGAATAATAAAAAGTTTAATGGCTATAATATCGAATTTAACTATAAAAGGTCCGATTATAAGAAGTTCATATTCGAGGGATCGCAATATCATTTTCACACACTTATATAATCAAATCCTAATAGGCACCTGTGCAATTGACACCTTATTTTGAAGAGACTTTTATGTACTTTCATAACATACACTCGCGTCAAGTCTGATAGCTATGAATAAAAAGAAAATGAGTGATTACATTAGGGGGGGCTGAAAATGGAAAGTTATTAGAAATTTTAAGAGATAGCGATGCAAATAATCTTTGGACTTTGTTTAGATGTGTAATATGATCCATGAGTTTTAAATTTATTTAATGCGATCTTTGAACTTTAAGCTAATGCGTAATGTCGTTTCTAATCTTTTAATTTGTTCAATAAGGTCATTGAACTTTTAGTAAATGTTCAATTTAATTTATGAATTTGTATGAAAATGTTCAATATTGTTTTTTCATAAATTCAACATCATGAACAAAATTGAATATATTCATACATTTTATGGACTAAATTGAATACTATCAAAAGTTTATGAGCTACATTGAATAAATTAAAAGTTGAGACGACATTAAACACTAAGCTAATTTAGGGACGCATTGAATAAAAATTTAAAGTTTATGGATATTGCACATGGGGCTAAAGTTTAAAGATATTTTGTGTCATTTACCCAAATTTTAGTTTTATCCTTTATACGATTTTATTATTTAGTGTGTTGGCAATTTGGGAAAACCACTAAAATGTGAGACAAAACTAGTTTTTTTGGCTTGGTTATAAAAAGGGTTTCCTTAATGGATGGAACTTAATCTTTGTGAAGAATTATTCTATCCCGGTCTATGTTGGGGCCCACTAAATTAAAAAGCAAACGTAAAAGGCAGAGAAAACTGAAGAGAGCAGGGGAGTTCCCCCCATGATTGATGTCATACAATTATTAACAGGGACAGCCCGCGCCCATAGCATCTGCTCCCTCTCATTGTTCATCATCTTGTCCTCCACACCTGGTGAGAGAAAAACCGAAACCCCGAGAATTCCGGGTCTGAAGTTTCAAATGGAGAGAGTTTCGTCGTCGCTGCCGTCGTCGCCACTGTCGCGCTTTGCTCGGTGCATGTCGCCGTCTTGCTTTCCTCTCCGAGACGAGGCGGAGTACCATCGCCTGTCGAGCCGCGACAGCAGAGGCCGGAGGTCAAGATGGAGATGGCGGCATCTTCTCAAGAGGATAGTCACCGACGGCATGTGCATCTACAGGTCGAAGCCGGTGTCGTTCCACTACGATGCCATTAGCTACTCCCAGAATTTCGACGAAGGACGGTGGCGATGCGAGTATGGATCTGCTAGCAGGTTTGAACGAGTCAGCTAGGGTTGTCGATAATGTGAGCAGTTTTGTGTTTATAAAGTGAAGTGAATACTTAATGTTCTGAAACTCAATGGATGAAGAAGATCTTGTCTTGGCACTTCCTGCTTTTATGCAATTTCAATAAACCGTTTGAACCCTCTATATTTGCGGCTTCGAGTATTGAACATCAATTCTGCTTAGAGTTCTATTGCTATAACAATCCCTGGTAAATTGGTCAGAGTGACATTTATGGATAATGTGGTTTCGGTAATTAATTTCGATTGACTTGGCTAAAGAAGATGAAGTCTGTCTGCAATATGAAGGAAATTGATCGGAGGGACTGAAGTAGGATTCATAATCTCGATGGGGAGATAGATAGCGCATATGCGGTAAGTGTAGCAGAAAGCTGTCTGATAAACGAAAAGTAACAAAAGGATACTATTATCCGCATCGTGTTTGAGCCTTGCCCTGGCCCTTCCCCTGCTTGGAGAGAGAGGAAGGTGAGAAGATGTCCGGAAAGAGGCCCCGGCTTAACACTCCAACGCCCAAATGAGATGGATGATGGAAGAAATGAGAGGAAGATCACGAATGTGTTGAGAGCCTTTCCAGATCTCTAATGGAGGATCCCATTAGAGATTTACCTACGAGCCAAAGCTGAGAACAACTATCTGGTTTTGAGGGAAAGATCATTGTTATTGTTTACTTGTGTTGAACAGTCTGAAAACGTCCACTGATGAAGCTCGTGGGGATTTGGAACCCAGCAGCGGCTAGGATGAAGGGGAACCTGGAATGTCGATGCTGAAGATAAAGTGCATTGCAAAATCTGCTAACACTACGATTAACTTGACGTGAGAATGGCAGTGTTAGAAATTGCTCCGCATACGTAGCACGGCCAACGTGACAAGGAGCTAGGCTAGAAGATCCACATCTCGACATGTCCTCCTTTGACAGACACACATAATCCTTTTTCTTAGATTGCAATTATTCCGTGAGTTATTTTTACAATAATACAGAGGAAAACATACGAGGAACATGTAGAGGATTACTCTTAGAACAACATATATAGAGTTGGCAAGTGAGTTGGCCGATTCGATTACTTATGTAAGTCGTTTAAGATTCGGACAGTAACTAGTGAGTTAGCACACACTTTGTGCAGGCAAGTCTATGCACATCGTTTTCTGCGTGTGGTTGAAGAAGGGTTCTAGCTGATCGCAAGGTGTAGCAGAAGGGGCTGCCTCTGGCCATGGCCACCGCCTGACAGTTTCGCTATGTTATCCTCTATACCACAGGCCTTGCCACACCTTTGCCACCATCAATCCCCGACGTCCCTATTCCATAGACGTCTCTCTCTCTCTCTCTCTCTCTCTCTCTCTCGGTCTGCGCGTGCACGTGCATGCAACGCCGTAGATTGCAGCCAACCCAAGGTCATTAACGACCTTAGAACGGCCTTGACCAGAGATCATGACCCCCTCAGGGACTGGGAGAGAGTGGCAGAGAGATGTCCCACGGCGGCTAAGTGGTGGTGAGTGGTGGCCAGGTGGTGGTTGGCTATGGCTGAATAGTGGTGGCCGGCTAAGGGACGAGGTGGTGGTGGATGACCACGGTGCGGCGACCGCGCAAAGGCAGCGGTAGTTTAGCAAAGGTGACTAGGGAGAGAAAGAAGTGAGAGAAGAGAGAGGGGATGGGGCTGCCAGGGTTGGTTGTGTCAATTTGTGTGTTTTTTTTTTTTTTTTAATAATTAAGTTACAGAAAAATCACAAAAATATTCACGTACTATTATCTGAATTCATTTTCAATCCATGTACTATTTTTTTGCCAACTTATCTTCGGAAACATTTTAAGGATAAAGTTGAATTTTTCCATCCAAATGTGGATGCCATACACCGAGTCAACTCTGGCAAATAGGCAGGTGACGCTTACATGCAAGTTTCCCAGGAAATTATACTTTTGATCCTCGTGCATTTTAGAAATGTTCCATTTTATTAATTGTACCTGTTCTAGTTACAAAATTAGTCCTCTGCTATTTTTATACGAAAGCTTAATATCTTTCATCATATATTTATCCAGAATCTTATGGAAAATGTCAAATTAAAATCAAGTATTAATCGGCGATTCCTACTTTTACAGGCCCAATCTGATTGAAAATCCCATTAAGATTAATATCATCATATGCAATAACTCAATATGGTTATTTTCAATAGATATCTATATAGCAAGGACTATTTCATCCATAACCTCATACATTTTCTCGTGGAAGCCTGATGGGCCCTTAGGCCTTTTGTGTTGGGCCTGATGGCCTTCGGTATTGTTGATCTTGTACTGGGCCTTTATGGCATTATGTGTGAAGTTCTGTTGGTCTTGCATTGGGCCTTTATGTTTTCTGAGCCTGGTAGTTTTTGTAGCTGTAATCCATTTGTGTACTTGTTTAGATCGCATGATCATTGACTTGCCTGGCTAAAATGGTTACACGTTTTGCTAATGGTTAGCCAGAAAAATTCTCAAGCCTTCCAAGGTAATTATGGTTTATGTGTACTAGTTCATCAAATGAGAACATAATAAAGTGATTGCGAATGTTAGTCTCTATTTTTTAATGTTCCTCATTACAATTGACATTACCAAACTTATTGCTAAGAGTAGGAATCATCTTTTGACAAATATACAAGTATGGATAAATAGTTTTCATTACATTGAAATACTGAAAAATTAAGTTATAAGATAGTAGATTTTGAGTTTTTCCTTTGTTCATAAATTGAAAAGGTGAATGGACAAAACATTCTACATAATATTGAGCAAAACTTTATAGATGGTGTTCTCTTGTGGTAATGGACAGGATTCGAAAACTATAAAGATGCGGTTATTCCAAGATGCAAAGCTTGATTTTCATGCAAAATAGTAGAATAGATCTGAACCAACGGTTGTGAAGAATAGATGCAACGATTTGTGCCTATAATCTTTTAGGTCAAGAGCCTGACATTTCTCTCAAAGGATTGAAGTGAGATAGGGCATCAAGATATTCACAAGGAAGGAGTGCACCACGGAAGAGGCAACCTTTCATAAATTTGTTACCTAACTAATTTCCTAATGGTGTGTTAACCTAAGTAGCACCAATATCAACACGCGATCGACATGACACAACATGACACACCAATACGTTGTTTCGCAAAAAAATAGAAAATTCTAACACGTTGAGACTATTGTATATTAATTATATATTTTTTATATACAATATAAATTACCAATTTTATGATTATTTTAATCAAATTAATTTGATTTAAATAAATAAATAATAAAAAAAGGGCTTAGAATGAATTTACATTAAAAAAATTAATCCATAATTTATTAATATAATTTATTGTTTCAACTTGACAAATTCAACTCATCTCTAATAATCCATAAAACTTAGAGGGAAAAAAACAATCAATGAGAGTGTGTCAAAAGAAAAGAGAAAGAATAAACTCGAGGGTGAATTATGTGTCATCGGAAGTGAAAGTCAAAAGAGAAGAAAATATTAGGTTTTTTTTTTTCCTTTTCCCGTTTATTAATTTTTTTATTTTCTTACATATTTACATTTTGACCATTCATTTACTGATTTTTTTTAAAATCGACTCTATGCGTGTCGGAATCACATATTGGAATTCTGAACTTGCATGTCGACTTCTTGACTTGCATGTTGGAGAGTGTTAAGAGAGTTGATTAGGTATCGAATTTTCCGATACGTATTAAGCGAGTGTCAGAAAAAGTCAAAAAATGTTGGAGAGTTTCTTACAAGTATTAGAATATCCAACATGATATAAAGGCTCTCGAGAAAATGTCGAAACTTTTTAGGTGTTAACATCATTGGTCTACATACACATATTGACCTTTGTTTCACTAAAAGAGCTTTTCACGAATTAGCTTTCAAGATTTTTATGTGTTTGGTTCACTAAAAGATAATTAATTAACAAAAAATCATTTATAGTAAAAGAAAACCTCCTCATAAAAAACTATTAAAAAAATTCCCGACTAAATGGAGGAAATCGTATTCCCTATTGACACTTAAATTTTGGCAACCCATTTAGTCATTTATTGCATTAAAAATTAGGGATTAACCTCTAAACAAAAATATTATAATTAAATTGTATAACATATAGTTTTAAGAGCATTTTTTTCATTCACATTTGACCAACTGATGATTGATGAGCGTTAATTTTTCCAATACTCAATGATATGACGGGAGATTTTTTATATATTCAGGTAATATACACCAAGGGATTTTTTTATATATTCAGATAATATACACTAAGAGATTTTTTTTTTTTTGGCAAAAAGGAAGGTTTCGGATGAAATATTAGAAAAATATAAAAGAAAATATTGCTCGTGAGTGCATATATCTCGACGGTATAATTAGGAGGCTATGTGCGAGCAAAAGTTGATTGAGAAAGGAAATTTGAATCTAATAAGGGTAGATGGAAAAAAAAAAGTAAATAAAATATGCTACAAAAATCTAATCTCCTCCCCTTTAAAGGTGTTGTGCGCGTACGGCAAGGGGGGGTTTTTCTATTTTCGGTTTTTTAGAGTTCTTTTGTTTAGGGTCAAAGTCAACAGGAGAAGGGGGAGTTTTGTTTTTCAAAAGGTGTGCAGAGAGGGGCTGCTGAGAGAAGAGACGTGAGAGTAGACAGCTGAGAGAGAAAAAAAAAAAAAAAGGAAAAGAAGTCTTCTTCTTTTGCATAGCGGCAGTCGCCTCCCCCTTGCACCCACCGCCTGCAACTTATGAAGCATGGACACATTGCCCATGCTTTCATGTTGTGTTTGACATGTTGACACACTCGGACACAATTGGACACGCGGTCAACGTGTGTCGGATTTTTCGACACGTGTTCAAACATGTTTTGACACGCGTGTTCGGAAGATGGAGGGTGGAGGCAAGGGTGAGGGAGCAGAGATGAGCTGCGAGCGATGGAGAGCCCACAATGAGGCTGCGAACGACGACAAGCTTGCAACGGCGAGAGACGGAAGAGGAGAGGAAGGCGGTCGTGCGGCGAGGAGGAGGAGAAGGATCAAGAGGAAGAGGAGAGGAAGGGGGTCGTATAGAGAGGAAGGGAGTCGTGTGGAGAGGAGGAGGAGGAGAAGGATCGAGAGGAAGAGGAGAGAGAAGGGAGTCGTGTGGCAAGCGGCGAGCAGGAGGAAAAGGAGGGCAGACTAGGGTTTTTGATAAGAAAACTTAAAAAGTAAAAAATAAAAAATAAAAGAGATCTGATGGCAAGAGTTTTAATTTTAGGGGAGGGGAAGTGACAACTTACCTGTTACTGTCAAGTGGTGGGGGAGGAAAATAAAAGTGTGATAAATTGGGGGGGGGGGGATGGACAAGGGAAAGTAGAGAGTGGGAGTGGAGGGGCATTTTTTTTAAACGGAAAAATAAATAAATGACATTAAATAATTTTGAAAAATAAAAGTATTGAATTTTGAATAATGATAAATTTTGGTCATTTGTAGAAGATCATGGATTTATTTAAATAAATTGATTTTAATTTCTTATTAATCATTAGTTTTATCAATAACTTTTGTTAAAGTTAAAAATATGTTTCCAAACAAGGATACACATTAACTATGAATATGTTTTTGAATTTTCAATGAATTAACTTATTAATATTATTAGTGTAAATTCATTGTAGGATTTTCTTTAATTAATTAATTATTTATGAATTTGAATCAAATTAATTAAAAATAAAAATATTCATTTAAAATATAACGTGTCCCAACATACCGGAATTCTTTATTTTTTGAGAAATGACGTGTCGTGTCATGTCATGTCACGTGTTCGTGTTGCATGTCCGTGCTACTTAGCCTACAACCCAACGCTGGCAGCCGAGCTACCGGTTATCGCCACTTTGCCAGCAACCCACAAACCCTCACATCGATCACTGCACCTCTGCCACCGCTCGTCCCCGCAATGTCGCCGCAACTTGTGAGCACCCCCACCGACCCCGCAGTAGCTCGCCTTCGACCGGTCACAGCGTCTGTGCCCCAGCAAGACTACCTCCACCATTGCCCGCTTTGTCGTGCTGGAACGCCGACCCCCAGTCACCGTTGCTTCTATGCGTGCGCAACCTGCAGCCATCCAAACCTCCCTTGCCGTGCCACCACCACGCAGCAGCCCACTACCGAGTTGGTCTCCGCCCCCTGCTGCAGCACCAACCGCTGCTGCCCGCCGACACCCGCCGATCCCTACACCTGCAGCCATGGCGACCGCTATGCCAGTAGCTCGATCCCCTCGCCACGAGCCTGCTTCCCCCTTGCCGGAGCTCCAAACGCTGGCACTCGTCAAGCCTGAAAACAACACTCCTTCAGCCAAGCCAACGCCCGTGCCACCTATTTGTAAGCCACACCGAGCCTCCATCGTGATTCACGAGCCACCGTTTGAAGTCCAAATTTAGAAGCCAATATTCAGATTAGGTAGAAAATTTGTCTATTTTAATTTTCAAATATTATGTTTCCTTATTTAAAAATTTCAATACACATGATCAAAGTTCATGATATATAGTCATATTCGAAATCTCAAGTAGCCTTCTAAATTGGGAAATTTTCCTAATTTTACAATGTGCATATAATTGACAGTCCGATTTCACATCCAAAATATGACTTGCAATCGCACGGAAAAATCGCCAATCCGATCTCCCACCCGAGATATGATTCGCGATTTCGTTAAAAAATTGGCCAATTCAATCTTATGTGCGAGTTACGATTCATCAATGGGTATTGATCATGTCTTGCTTGACTTGCTGCCTTATTGTTCTATGTATGCCTTTGCTTGGATTGATTTTGCTTCCTTTTAAAAGAAAACCCAAGGAAAAAAAATATTTGAGTTGGATTACATTCATGTTAGAATATTGCTTGTTTTATGGTTATTTTGTATGTTTAGAATAGGAAATTTATTTAATTCAAAATTTTGAAATAAAAATCCCAAAAAACATTAATTTAGGATGTTAGTTTTTCCTTTCATTAATTTAAATTGCATGTTTAATTATTAAGTAATTTTAATTTCGAAATTTAATTAAAAATAAAAGAAAACATAAAAATTATTATGCACATGTCATGTAGAATTATGCCATCTATTGCTCGTCATCTAAATGTGTAAATGCTAGGATAGTTGCATTAATCTTTTCTTATCACTAGATTAGGTCATTTAATGAATATCGCATAACATATAGTTCGTATGTTAGGTTGCATGTTGCGTGTCATTTTAGTTAAAATAATTTTGTACGTCATTGCATTGCATTGCACGTAATTTTTTTTTTTTTTTTGGTACTGGATGAACCGGCTTGTAGCCAATAGCCGCGCCGTAAACCCCCAGGTGGCACTTAAGCAGGAGGACCCACCATCCCTGAGTCACACTTAATACACCTAGCGCCTCCCCTGGGTTTTGAACCCTTCACCTCTTCGTTGAGGATCAGCAGAGCCTTATCCAGTGGAGCCACCACGGCCGATGGTTCATTGCACATAATTTCTAGGCTTCATTTAAATAAAAGAAAATCTTGAAAAAGATTGAGTTATTGTGTGTTAATTAGAAATCATATCTAGGACCGTTGATGTGAATTCTAATATAACATTGCAAACTATGTTGCATGGACACTTCACACGTGCTTCCGTGTCATGTCCGACACATGTCGAAGCGTGTCAAACACGTCGTGTGTCGGACACGTCGACATGCTATGACACGTGTTGACCGCGTGTCAGATTTGTCAACACGTGGTCGGCTTTTGTTGACATGTTTCGATACGCATGTCCAAAGCAAAGATGAGGCCGCGAGCGAAGGCAAGCCCACGACGGTGAGAGATGACCAGAAGAGACCGAGGCGAGGGCCATGAGGAGGAACTTCATGAGGGAGGCGCGCATGGGGGAGGGCGGCATCGTCGAGTGGGGCGGTGGCAGGGGGAGGAGGAGAAGTTCGCAGCAGTGTGCAACCTCTCGGCGCATAGGGACAGGCCGCCTTCTTTTCTAGGTTACCCTCTTTTCTGCTCCTTCGGCGAATGCTGATGTTCTTCTTGATCGAGTCTTCGATGCTTTCGAAGATAGGTGTCATGCAGTGAGGAGGAGGAGGAGAAGGGGCTGCTAGGGTTTTGAGAAGGAAAATAAAAGAATAAAAAAGGGACTTGGCATTTTGGAAGGAGGGAAAAGTGATAGGAGGGAGGGGGAAGCGACGGCTAATAACCTGTCCGGTGGTGGGGGAGGAAAAAAAGTGAAAAAGATTTGGGGGTGGGGAAAGAGACGAGGGAGAAAGGGAGTTTGGGCAAGGAGGGGGGGGGTGGGGAGGTTAGGGGTGGACCCCAAGGGGACTTTTATTTAATTGAAAAAATTATTAAATGAAATTAAAAAAAGTAATTTCAAAAAATAAAAGTGCCGCATGTTGAATGATTAGTGTAAATTCATTGTAGGTTTTTTAATTATTTAATTATTTATAAATTTGAATCAAATTAATTAAAAGTAAAAATATTCATTTAATATACACTGTGTCCTAGCGTGTCGGAATTTTTTTATTTTTGAGAAATGACGTATCGACGTGTTGTGTCGAGTCATGTTGCGTGTCCGTATCGCGTGTCGGTACAACCTAGATTGCAAATGTTGTTTTTGTTGCTATGAGGTAAGTCCCACAATTTATTTATTACTTTATTTGAGTGTTAAATTAGTGGTTTACGCACCCGCATGATCATCTGATATGTTAGGAAAGTAAATTAAAATCAACTCAAGCTACTTGCAAAACATTTTTTCGAAATAAAAGAGAAAGGTACCGAGATGGCGTTAGAGAAATCTAGTATAATTAAGTCTCCGGACCCACAATCTGCGAACCTAAGTATATCTCATATTACTTTACTTGATTTCTAATTAACCCACAAAAAATAGATTAGTGACGACTTCTAATTAAAAAAGTTATTTGCATGTTTAGAACTTGAACCTAAGTTGTAAATTGATATGGGCTTAGGAGAGCCTGAGCTAAGTTTAGGCTTAGAAATTCATTAGCCAAACCCTAAGTGGTAGGTTGCGACGTTCCCAAACGTAACAAGTCTCTTGCCACGAACGCTCAAGCACTTCTTCAAGGTTCGCACTTCTTCACGGACTCTCAGCATCTTCACCAAAGGTTTAGCTATTCTTCAATGATGCTCAAAAGCTTTGTTCAAGGTTCTCTCTCTAATGGATTCTCTCGAGAAGCCCTCTTCTCCCTTTTCTCTCGTCATGCAGAGCATCGCCTACCCACTGATGGTAATTTACTGCTCCATCGCAACCCTATTTTCCTTCTAATCCTTCCGCTATCCGTTAAATCTCATGGGTTATTCTTCACCCACTGCCGATGCCGACGAACGTGACTTCATAGCTCTTGGATTTTTCTCCAATCAGCAAACTTAGGGTTTCAAAAAAAAAAAAAAAAGGGTCAGTTTTCTCTCGAAATGCAGAGCATCGCCTACCCACTGATGGTAGTTTTCTACTCCATTGCAACCCTAATCTCCCTCTAATCCCTCCGCTCTCCTTTCAAATTCGTGGGTTGTTCTTCGCCCACTACCGACGCCGACGAACATGTCTCCATTTTGTCGCCTCGTCGCTTCTCTGGACTGGAAGTCTTTTTTCTGAATTGTATTCTTCTCAAATTCCAATCTTTCACTTGGATTCTGGAGGATTCTGGTATAAGATATGAAAGTATTTATCTGAAGTAATGGGTCTGTTTGGTCGGATAATCTGTATTGGGCTTCGGGCACTAATCAAGACGTGATTTTCTACCATTGACAAGTTTGTACTGCAAGAGTTGCGTTGTTTCCCCTGTTTACTTATGTAAATTAATTCTGCCCTGCTGTCTTTGTTACCATTTGCATTGAGGAATATGGCTTCGGATAATAGTGCTGATTCCTTGCGCATGGCGGCACTGTGTAAACGATTGGGAAGGCTATGCCCTGCACAGGAAATAGACATTTTGGAAGAGGAACTCCAACCAGAACAATTAGACAAATGCCGTTTGCTCTTAGTGGTTAAAATTCTATGTAAATCAGCTATTAACTTTCCAGCACTCCAGAGTACCTTAAGGCGAGTATGGCGGATAGACTAGGTTGACTTTTCTCTGAGAGAAGAAGGCCTTTATACAGCAAAATTTCATTATGAAGTTGAGAAACAGCGGATTCTGGAAGGTGGACCATGGCTTTTTGGCAATCAGTTGGTAATCCTCAAACCATGGGTTCCTAACACCCCCTTACATCTATATGACTTTAGTCGTTGTGCTTTCTGGGTCCAAATCTTTGGATTACCTTTGGAATGGAGTTCTGAGCATGTTATCCGCAAGGCTTTAAAAATGGTCGGAGAAGTCTTAGAGATCAAACCAAGCTTTCATGATGGATCATCATTAAAAGCAAGAAGGGTTAGGGTCGAAGTAAACCTGAATGAACCTTTACAATTCGGCAAGCTGCTTCGTCTAGATGGCAGAACTCTATGGATAGACTTCCGATATTAACGGCTTTCCCACTTTTGTTACTCTTGCGGGAAGATCGGCCATTATGCCTCATACTGTCCAATATATCCTTTTGAAGAGGCCAAAATGGATGGTAAACACAAGATGGCTTACAGACATTGGCTGAGAGCGGAGGCAGGAGAGCATAGTCCTTACTGGAACGTGTTCTATAATCCTCCGGAGGACGCTGAACTGAATGATGAAACCGTTCCTGAGACGCCTCCGACTTTGATGCCCATGGTCCCAGTGTCGACTCAACAAGATATTGTTATTCCTCTGCCCTCACCAACAGCTTTGCATATCTCAGATAAAGGCGTTCCTGCTCCATCTCCTCTACCACAGTTGATGTAAATTGAGACAGGAATAACAACATCCAAGATTCCTGCGAGTGCAAAACAGAAAGACATCATCAACCCTACTATGGATAACCAACAAACAAAAAAACAGAAAGGAACAATGGCTCTACCAAAGGTGGGACCAGCAAAGAAACCAAAGAGGTATTCTCCATATAATCTGAAACTTTCAGCTTGTAGTGATTTTGATGATTCTCCGTTTCTGGATACACCAATTCAAGAAGCGAGTGAGGTGACTCAGTGGGCGATGGTGGCTGGTCCTAAACAGCCACCGACGCACAAATGAAGTTACTATGTTGGAACTGTCAGGGTTTGGGCAATCCCCTGACGGTTCAAGCACTAAAGGCCATGACGGCCAAGGAAAAGCCCGACATCTTGTTTTTAATGGAAACTAAGAATCAGGAATCAGTGCTTCACAGAATGCAACGTCAATTACATTTCAGCAACTCTTTTATGCGCAACCCGATCGGTATAGCAGGGGGTTTAGCAGTTTTTTGGCATGACTCAGTATCTTTAGAGTTTGAACAGTGTTCGGAGTACCTTTTTGATATGCTCTGTCGTGACTCCATGGATGATAGACTGACAAGGCTGACCTGTCTTCATGCTCCTTCATCTTTCCACAATCGCCAATTATTCTGGGAGGACCTTAGAAGAATCAGCAACGCCAATACTCTACCTTGGCTCTGCGCTGGGGACTTTAATGAGATTCTTTATCCCTGGGAAAAGGTTGGAAAGCGATAGTCAAATTGGAATCGTTTAAATTATTTCCGGACTGTAATCAATGACTGTGTTTTGCTGGAGTTAGAGAGTAAGGGCTGCGCCTTTACCTGGATGAATAATAGGGCCGAGGATGATTTAGTTAAGGAAAGACTAGACCGTGTTCTATGCACAATGGACTGGACACTTCTATATCCTGCTGCGGAGGTGTTTGCTTTGCCGGCCCTGGGCTTAGATCATTGCCCTCTTCTTTTGACCAATTCAGCTCAACCTAAAAGAGGCGGTAGGCCATTTATCTTTGAAGCTTACTAGATCCAAGACCAAGAATGCCGCGATGTAATCTACAAAGCATGAAACTCAGTTAAGGTACATAATTCAGACATTATGCATAAACTACAACTGGTTTCTTGTGCCTTACATGTTTGGAGCCGTTCAAAATTTTCTAACGGCCATCAAAAGGTTCAACAGTTACAACATCAGCTTCAAGTCATTATCAATCAACCACACAATTCTGGAATGGACACAGCGGTAGCTTCTCAACTTCGGGATGAAATTAAAACTATATGGCAGCAAGAAGAACAGTATTGGGCTATGCGTTCTAGAATAAACTGGTTGCGATGGGGGGATAAGAATACCAAATTTTTTCATGCAATTACAATTCAACGACGACAGAGAAATAGGATAGGCATGTTACAAGACGAGACTCACAACTGGGTGAGGGACAATTAGGCCTTGAAGGAGCTAACCAATGCCTACTTCTCACAGTTATATACAACAGGAGGCCCTCGAAACTATGCTCCAATTCTGGATCAGTGTCCACAGATTGTATCGATTGATATGAATGATAATTTGATGAGTCCAGTCATTGCCTCTGAGGTGAAACAAGCAGCCTTTCAGCTGGGGAAATCAAAATCACCGGGTCTTGATGGGTTAAATGGCCTGTTTTACCAAACCCATTGGGATATCCTCCAGGATGATTTGTTTAACTTAGTCACAGAATTCTTCCGCTTTGGGGTGTTGCCTAAAGACATTAACAAGACCATCATTGCTCTCATTCCTAAGACCAATCATCCTGAAAACCTTGACCAGTTCAGACCTATTAGCATATGTAACTACACATACAAGATTATATCCAAAGTCTTGGCCAATCGACTGAAACCATGGCTTTGTGAGCTCATCTCAGAAGAGCAGGCTGCTTTTGTTAGTGGGAGACAAATACAGGATAATGTCTTCATTGTACAAGAGGTACTACATCAATTTCGAACGAGGAAAAGGAAGAAACACTTTAATGTACTCCTCAAGACAGATATGCAAAAGGCTTATGACAAAGTTGAATGGGATTTTCTACAGGACTATCTACTACGATTGGGATTTCAATCCCAATGGGTGAAGCTACTAACGCAATGTATAACAACAGCCTCTTTCAGTGTTCGCTTTAATGGAGAACAACTTTCATATTTTCAGCCATCAAGAGGACTTCGACAAGGCGACCCGCTTTCCCCTTATATATTCATATTACTGACGAATCTTCTATCCACTCTCATTCACCAAGCGATTCACATTGGCCATCTTACAGGTATAAAGTTGAACAGCTCATGCCCGACACTCTCGCACTTCTTTTTTGCAGATGATTCCGTTTTCTTTCTCAAGGGCACATTGATGGAATGTCAGAATCTTGCTAATATTCTTAACCAATATTGTATGGCAACGGGCCAAGTTATAAATCGGAACAAATCAGGCCTATTTTTCAGCAAAAACTGTCCGATCACCTTACAGGAAAACTTGGCGGGTATTTTTAGAATGCCGGTATTATATCGGTATGGTAAATATTTAGGTATTCCGTCCGAGTGGGGTAAATCTAAAAGGGAGATGTTTGGTTGGATATTGGGGAGACTACATTCAAAACTTGAGGGCTGGAAAGAAAGATTCCTGTCAAAGGGCGGAAAGGAGATCCTAATTAAATCGGTTGTACAAGCAATTCCTCAATATGCGATGTCTATTTTCAAGCTGCCAACATCTTTGTGTAAACTTATCGAACAGAAAATTTCCGAATTTTGGTGGAAAACTGACCCAAACAGGGTTGGTGTGCATTGGAAGAAATGGGATTTGCTAAAAAATGATAAGGATGGTGGAGGGCTCGGATTTCGAGATTTGATGGCTTTTAACAAAGCGATGCTTGGGAAGCAGGCTTGTCGATTAATCAACCAACCTCGCTCGTTGTGGGGTCAACTTTTTAAGGGGTTGTATTTTCGCTCGGTGAATTTCCAAAAGGCAGCTAGAGGTACACGACCTTCATGGGGATGGCAGAGTCTTCTTCTCGGTCGAGAGGCCATCCTACCTCATCTCTGTTGGTCGGTTGGGGATGGCACGAATATAAGGATTCGGGAAGATAAGTGGCTACCTATCGGCACAATAGGTGGACCGGCTACTAGGGAGGAGCCAAAGCGGGTGGCCGATCTTATTGATCCCTTCACCCAAACATGGAATTTTCCTCTGATTCAACAGCTATTTGATACTCCGGTAAGCACCGAGATTGTTAAAATTCCTATACGACCTGTCTATGCTAAAGATAAGTTAGTTTGGATGCCTACCAAGGATGGAAATCACACGGTTAAGAGTAATTATAGATCAGTGGTTAGCATGACTCGCACATCAACGGTTCCCCAAACATCTTCATCACATCAGAACCCAAAAATATTGTGGCGTAAGATCTGGTCTATGAATACAGAGCTCAAAATTCGCACTTTTATGTGGTCACTTTGTCATAATGCCCTTGCAACTAAGGCAAATTTGTTTCATCGACACATTTCTCCCACTCCCATATGCAGTCTATGTAATCTCAGGACTCCTGAAACGATTGAACACCTGTTCTTTTTCTGTCCCTGGACAATCGATGTATGGAAGCATCCTAAGGTTAACATTTCAGTCTCATCTACTACAATACAGAGGATTGATGTATGGATCACAGAACGAGCAACAAATCAAAGGCTCATACCTGGTTTGGCAACAATAGCGCAGATCTTGTGGCAAGTATGGTGTATGCGCAACAGCTGGATTTCGCCATAGACCACCGGATCCCCATCAAGCAGTGGACGACACCCTTGCACTGTCTAGCCTCCGATCCTCCTCAGTTGCGAGCAGATCCAGAACAAGGCGGCTACTGCTGTCGCCGTCCATCTGTGGAAACCTCCAGCACGCGACTTCCTTAAATGCAATATCGACGGTTCTTACTACCCAGGTAGCCAAGAAGGAACGATGGCATGTGTTAGTCGCAATCATCAAGGTATCCTAACAGATGTCTACACCAAGCGGTTTCCAGCAGCCTCAGTGTTTCAATCGGAAGTTCAAGCGCTAACCTTCACTCTGCATCATCTGAGGAATCAAGGCATCTACACAGGAAATATAGTAATTGAATCTGACTGTCAGATCTTGATCGATATAGTCCACGGGAAGAAGACACCACCGTGGGAAGAAAGAATGCTCTTCAATGAAATTGCAGCTATGCTCCCGGAATACCCTAGCATGCGTCTGCAGTTTTGTCGCAGGGAGGCCAATGGAGCAGCCGACTGGGCCGCCAAGGCCCATGGCAGACTTGACCTAGCCCATAATTGGAACATCTTTACTCCTTACATTTTGCAGGATCTTGTTGCTGCTGATGCAATAGCGTCAGGATGTACTTTGATGAATGCATAAATAATACTTATATGTTTCGATCAAAAAAAAAAAAACAAAAGGTTCTCTCTCCCTACCGATTTGAAATTAATCTATGAAAATTCAATCGACCCTTTACATCGTGAATCTATTGTTGACGTGATTAGGTACTTCGATCATCTTCTGTGCTAAATTGATCCTTTACAGAATGAAATTTTTAGTTCAGATCAATTTCAAACCGAGCCAAGTTAAAAAAATTCACTTGGATTCTAAACCTTTGTTTAGTTCAACTCAGTTTCTTAATTATTCGAACTGTAGTAGTTCCCTTCAGTTCGGTTTTCCATCCAAGCTGCATCAAATTGAACCGTGCTCATCCTTACATGTCGGTAGGTTATGAGCGTCATCACTTGAGAGCTAAATCTAACATACAACACGTGTCAAATGGCACAATAGGTTATCCGCCCATGATTAATCCACCTTCTTTGGCATATCCTGTCAACTTAAACGACAACGGAACATATGTTTTGCTAATAACTAGTGAAAACAATTAATTTCTTAGGCCGCCAAGGCGATGATTTTTTTGTTTATTACACTTATGCAAATGAGAGCAGAACAAAACCGTAGCAAATTCCAATCGTCTTTTTCCTTGATAATCCTCACGACGATTTGAAACTATCAAGCACGCTCAGTAACGACGACAAAGAATCATTCTCTTCAAGTTTCCACCCACAAGCAAGTGGGACAATTTCTTCCTAAGATATTGTCTAGGCCGGCCATGACCGGGTTGGTCTTGAACCAGCCGCTGTCATACGCAAGAGGACGCCCGTGGATGTTCGATTTTTCTATTTTTCAACTATATTGAAATGAAACAATACCAACTCCACTCAATTAAAAAACTAATAAAGGAAAATTTTAAATAATAGGGGGCCGGCAAAATAACCTACATTTCTGTGTTGCGGTCTCGGCTGACCCGGCAACACCAATGGAGCATCTTCGGATCGATGGGACATGAGCTTTGGCCAATTGGACCATGTCCTGGGGTTTTCGTCACTATTCACGATTCTTCAATAGTCGATTATGTCTAAGGTAATTAATTATTGGCCATCTAGAAAGACGGACCAAAACATTGTTGGGGATCGAATGTGCTCCCCTATGTTCATTCTGACCAATCAGCAGACATTAATCTAATTAAGCATTTCTTCCCTTTTTGATCCGGTCGGTCAGACCAGCAGAAACAAATATTTATTTGACTTGGTAAATGATGGGGAGTAGCACGACTTCCAGGGCTACGACAACAATATAGTTCAACCGCTCCTAATAGCTTATACATAACCAGTTTTCACTTCCTTCGATCCATCTCCTCTCGATCTCTAATGGCCAATCTCTCATGCCTTGCAATCCAATTCCTAACGTTCTTGCTCTTGCTCATCGGTCGTGCCCATTCGGTCTCCTTCAACTTCTCCGGATTCCAGCCCAACACCGGCAACTTGAGGTTTGAGGGTGACGCGTTCACGTCGAGTGGGGCGATCCAGCTGACGAGGAACCAGCAGGACGACAACCTCCAGAACAGCACCGGGCGGGCCTCCTACGACAAGCCGGTCCGCCTGTGGGACTCCAAGACCGGGAGGCTGACCGACTTCAGGGCCCAGTTCAGCTTCGTGATCAAGGCCACGAGCAACACTTCCTACGGGGACGGCATTTCCTTCTACATCGCGCCGTTCGATGCCGTTATCCCCGCCAACTCGAGCGGCGGCTATCTTGCCCTGTTCGAGCCAGGCACGGCCAAGGACACGTCTGCAAACCAGATCGTGGCTGTCGAGTTCGACAGCTTCATGAATTCGTGGGACCCAAGCCCGGACCATGTGGGCATCAACATCAACTCCATCGTCTCGGTCGCGAACGTGTCCTGGAAGAGCAGCATCAAGAATGGATCCACAGCCAATGCTTGGGTCAGCTACGACTCCACAAGCTTTAACTTGAGCGTCTTCCTTACTTATGCCAATAACCCCATCTTTAACAACAACTCAAGCCTCTCGTACATCGTCGATCTGAGGAAAATTCTTCCGGAACAGGTCAGAATTGGCTTCTCTGCCGCGACTGGTCAGTTCGTCGAGATTCATAACATCCTTTCCTGGTCATTTAGTTCAACCTTGGAGGATGGCAAAAAGAAAAGAAGCCTTGGCTTGGTCCTCGGCATAGTCCTAGGTTCTGGTCTGGTAGCATGTGTACTAGGAATTGGTTGGTTCCTCTTTTGGAGGAAGAAATCTCGGCGTAGTAAAGGAGTTTCAATGGTCGACATCTCAATTGACGGTGAATTCGAGAGGGGAGCTGGACCGAAGAGGTTCACATACCGTGATCTTGCCCGTGCGACCAATGATTTTGCTGAAAGAGGTAAGCTGGGAGAGGGTGGATTTGGAGGAGTTTATAAAGGTTTATTGAGTGAATCGAACATGGAGATTGCGGTCAAAAGGGTGTCCAGGGGATCGAAGCAGGGCAAGAAGGAGTATGTGTCGGAAGTGAAGATCATCAGCCGGCTACGGCATCGGAACTTGGTACAACTCATAGGTTGGTGCCATGAAGAAGGCGAGCTCCTTCTAGTTTACGAGTTCTTGCCCAACGGAAGCCTCGATTCGCACCTTTTCGGAGGCAAAACCCACCTGACTTGGGCTGCAAGGTACAAAATAGCCCTCGGCCTGGCCTCAGCCTTACTCTACCTTCACGAGGAGTGGGAGCAGTGTGTGGTGCACCGGGACGTGAAGTCAAGCAACGTGATGCTCGACTCCAACTTTAATGCGAAGCTGGGTGACTTCGGGCTTGCGCGGCTCGTGGACCATGACATGGGCTCTCAAACCACTGTCTTGGCAGGCACGATGGGGTACTTGGCCCCAGAATGCGTGACGACTGGAAAGGCCAGTAAGGAATCGGATGTGTACAGCTTCGGTGTGGTGGCGCTCGAGATAGCATGTGGCAGGAAGCCGGTGGAGCTGAGGGTGGAGCCGAGCAAGGTGAGGCTGGTGGAGTGGGTGTGGGATCTGTACGGAAGAGGCCGAGTGGTTGAAGCAGCCGATCCGGGGTTGAAAATGGAGTTCGACGAGCGTCAAATGGAGTGCCTCATGGTGGTAGGACTTTGGTGCTGCCACCCGGATTACAGCCTAAGGCCCCCGATAAAGCAGGTGATAAATGTCCTCAATTCCGAAGCTCCCTTGCCGAGCCTCCCATCAAAGTTGCCAGTGCCGATGTATTTCGCGCCCCCGATGGATATGCTGAAGTTCTCGTACACATCGCCGGGGCTCACGGAATCGGATAGAACTCAGTCTTCTCTTGCCAGCGGCTCTACTTATTCATCTACTCAGACAGATGGATCTGGAAAAGCTCTATTGAGTTCTAACGGAGCAGACTAGTTTAGGCTTCTGGCTTCTATTGGCGTTTTACTTACCTTTTTTTCATTTTTGTTTTGGAGTGAAAGATGAAAAGCTTGGAATGTAAGGGTTGTTTTTTGAATCCTTCCTGTTAATTCTTTCCTTTTATTCTGGACATAGTTGCATGTCTATGAAGAGCTTGTAGTTTGAATTCAGTAATGTAAAGTGGACTTATTCTTTTAACTTGGTTGCCTGATCCCTTGCAAGTGTCCCTTTGTTTTTTCAAACATAACCCATGTTATTGTCATGGATAATGATGTTCTTACATATGCGTTTCCTTCACCCGACAATTTCATTCTTTATTCGGGCAGTGCTAAATTAATTGGGAAGCACGTTTGGGACTTTATTCAGATCCATTTCAGTTATTATTCGATTAATTACATGGATTGCTTAGTTCCCGGTTCATTTTCAGCGGAGAACCAAAAGAATCGAGGCATAATTCATGGGAAAGCAACGCCAGATTTACGTTTTAAATCAGTGGGACCTACTTCGTGGGAAAAGCAAAATGAATATCACTATAAATCAATTGATACAATATAAATTATAACCACACTCGAGTCACTCAAACATTTAATATTTCTCAGACCCCAATTACATCAATGAGTCATACGGTGCTTAGCCCTCATAATTTCTCTAAAAATAATTTGAATTCACAAAGTTTAAAACAAGATTTATTGATTTCCAATTACTGGGCATGCCACACAAGTGATTATCATCAAAAGCTGCTTAGCTCACTAACGCTAAACTAGAACCATCTCAATTGGATCCAAAATAGAAAATCCCTTTATGGAAACCTCGTCAAACTAGAAAACTTACGAGTTTAAAATTAAGACGTATTTTCAATTAAGAGGGCTTTTCGGATTTCATAGATTAGGTGCTAATAGCTGCTCAGTTTCAAGCATTGCTCCTTGAGAAATCCCCATCCTTCGATCCAGAGTTTTCCTAGGGAGGGAGGGAGGGAGGTCATCTTGAGGCAAGTTCTGCGACTTCGGGCATCTTTATATTCATAAGATGTGAATAGAAAGGGGTAGATTGCTAGACAATCTTTCCATCCTCAAATTTTGGATATCAAGATGGAGCAAATAAGAAGGGAGAAGAAGCAAGATCCTCCTCCTCTCCCACTTGCGTTGTCGTCCATTGACAGGGATTGAAGGGAGGTGAGGGGACAACTCACTTGCTCACCAACTACTTCATATTCCCACATCTCCTTACCACAAGTCTTTGTAGTTTGGGAGGCAATCCTCCACCAAGGAAATACATAATACTCTCACAATTTGAAATTTCCAAATCATGGTGACATGTGAATTGATGCAATTGATTAGATAACAATTTTATCTTCGAATAATCATAAAGAAAAAAAGCTCAAGATATTGGGAGGAAGAGGAGGAAACACTCCAGCTCTAGAGTAGGATGGTTGACCAATTATAAGAAAGTAAGATAGAGACAGAGTATGCAAGCACCAGGGTAACTTTCTCATATCCTTGCACTTCCACAAGATAATCCCTTGAAGCGACCTAACACAGTCTAGATTAATATCTGTGATTGACTTCACTCCTTTGCTGTTCAAAATTTTAGATCTCTTGAGGGTCATAGGTAAAAATCTACCTTCATTGAATGGAGAGGTTGGTAGAGAATCACACATGCAAATTATTAATTCTTATAGATAAGACGTCATGTCACCATGGTTATTATTGCTATTGCTACTTGGTTCATCAAGACGAGTATTTAATCCTATGGGTAAATATTGCAACATCTTCCGGTCTTTAATAGTTAATGACATGATTGTCCAAAAAGTTCTAAACTTATTGTATGACGATCAATTCAACCTAAACCTTTTCAATTGCATCGATTTAGATCTCAACCTTTTGACGATTTAAAACTTTAATCCTAAACCTTTTGACAATTTACCAATTTAGTCATAAACCTATTATTTAAATTTTTGGCTAGTGGGATTACATTGGCCAATCATAAAAAAAAAAAAAAATCAAGACAAAATTAACAAACCATCAAAAGATTTAGGACATAATTGAAAGGTTTATGATAAAATTAACAAATTATGAAAGGGTTTAGGACTAAATTGGCCAATTGAAAGGGATATGACTAAATTGGCTTATGTACAATAAGTGTAGGACTTTTGGGATAATTTTACTAATAGTTAATGATTTCACTAATGTTGGTATTCTTGTTTCGGAGAAGGACACGTGTTTTGGATAGTTATCGGCCATCAAGCCTCTAAGAGAGTAGAGAGCGTGCATCTTGCTCATAAGCTTCTCTATTGAAGCAATGCTTTAAGTCAATAGTCTTGAGGTTGATGGGATCTCTATATCTTCTTCTCCAGCAACAAAATGTATGAATTCAAGACAACTTTCGACAATTAAGTTCTTTAGGCGGGCAAGACTTTGAATTACATCTCTATCTTGCCACAAGCATATTAGCTTTTCACAACTTCTCTCCAACTTCTGAATCTTGATCAAGGAGCATGTAAACACAAAATTTAAGCAAGTTAGTTCAGCAACATTTTTTATGACAAGAGCGATTAAAGATGTTAGATTAACTGTGTCACGCCCCGAATCTCGGGTACGCAACAACCCCTTCCTTGGTCGATAGAAAATGATGTCCCAGGACTCATTACCAACTCTTCATTTTTAATCTTTCATTATATGCAAGCGGAAAACGAACCATCTCCCCATCAAACATATAATCAAGCAATCAACTTGGGATACTGAGATGAACAGCAGAAACATAACATCTTCTCATATATACATGTTCATATTGGTTTAACCTACGGAGGATTGTTTCCGATTTGCAAGCCTAATAGAGGGGCGGATCCATTCACTAAGCCAAACCAAAAAGAAACTAGGGTAGGCTAATCCAACTATACACAAAAAAAACCCTCGGGCTCGACACTACAGTCACTTGGATCCAGCGGATTTAGACTCTGTCGAGTCAGAGTTGGAGCCGTACGAGTCAGTCGCTGGTGAAGCAAGGCCAAGATTCTCCACTGCACTGTCAGGAGGGTCCAACTCCATGGGATCCCAGTTAGCGTCGTCGAGGCTCCTATTTGGCGGCCCATCAAAACCTCTTAGGGGACCGATCAACAAATCGCCATCTTGAATGAACCGTGCCAGGAACCTATGGGGTATCCATTGCCTCGGTCCCTCATCCACCCAGATGTTAGAGAGATACTTCTTGTATAGATGCGCTCAACCTCGGAAGCGGTGGTGCGTCACGACAGTATCCCAGTCCTTAGGGATACCAAACCTAATTGGCGAAAGTGCCATCCTAAAGACTTGAAAGTGGTTATACAATAACCAGTGAGATAAAATCTCAGCGAGTCCTTCCCTAAGCCCCTGATTAAAACACTAACTCAACTCGGGGTATCTCTCCAGAACCACCCCACAAACTTACCACGACTAACAACCAACAATCAACAAATCACAATAGCCAAGGTCAACCATTAATCACATAGTCGGTTCGCATGCAACCTTACTTGGTATGCCGTATATGCACGTTGAATCTCAGCACAATACATGCAATGCACATGGCTATTAGATTATGCAAATCATCAATCACATACGAATCACATCACAAGCGGTCTCACCTGACCATTGCCACATCCTGCACGTTATTGATTTATGTGTGCGTACCACAAACGATGTGCTCAACTCATGCATGGTTAAAACCAATGATGTCATGATTCTCATATGCTCTTGCACTTTAATGCGCCACCTATCATGCATCAATCGATCACACGAGTTCTGATTATAAGGTAAATTGTTATGAGACGTTCCATACCATGCCACACAATTTTATCCCATAATAAGGCCTAACCATCTCAACATTCACGCGTGTTCCACTTATTTATGACCTCCCAGCCATGGCTAACTTTCCAGTCAGCGATCATCGACCTCAACACTCATGTGTGCTCCAGTTATTAATGACCTTCCGGCCATGGCTAACTTTTCAATCAGCAATCATCGACCTCAATACTCATGCGTGCTCTAGTTATTAATGACCTCCCGGTCATGGCTAAATTTCCGGTCAGTGATCATCTGATTCCCGCCGGGCTACTAATAAAAATCAGGCTTCGTCCTGCCCCGTCGGGCACGGCTATGTCTAGAACTCTTGTTTAGACGATTTCCCAAAAAGGGACATATGTCCAGAATCTACTGCGATCGGCTTCCAACTCCCGTCAAGTATCATCCCCAAACTTCCATTGGGTGATGTTTCAACTTTTGATCACGCAAGCATACTGCCACAACTCACTACGCATCGCCCCCAAACTCCCGTTGGGTGATGAATTCCACTTTTTGATTATGCAAGCACACCACTAAAACTCCATTTTTATCTTTGAGCATTTAACTAATGCACAATGCTTGCAAATACAATTTCAAATCATTTTCTCCTAAAGACGGTCCATTTCCAACGTTCCTCAGACAAAACATATTTTCTCTTTTTAGAACTCTACGCGATTCATGCGGATGTCCATGCAATTACACATTCAATTCACCTCATAAAATGAAAACACATGAAACAAGGCAATTTTTCACTCTCGGATGAACAGTGCACATGAAAAGTACTTTGTGAATAATACCGCGTGAATAGTAGTAACTCGTGAACAGTGAAATTCCATAATTCAGTAATTAATAATTTAAATCCAAAACTTGTCACAAAAATCAATTAAAGCTAAAACAAGCTTAATTAAGCACATAAGCTTCATTAAGCCAATAAAGCAAGATTAAGCTAAAATAATCTTAGCCATTCATCTAACCACCTATCTTAGGACTAATATAGCTTAATTAAATCTCCTAAACTAGAATCAACACTAATTAAATCAACCCTAAGCAAGTTTAAGCACTAATTGGCGGATTATGAGCTAAACTCACTTATTAAATGGGCCGGAGACACGGATGCAACAACGATGACAGAAGCTACACACGGGAACCTCAACCACGATAATCCAAGGCGGTCCCACACTCAAAATAGCAGCCTCAAACACTGTCTCCCACTAAAACTCTGTAAATCGAACAACAAAGGAGGAAAGGAGTTGAACGGCTTGGCCGAAGCTCTGATGAGGGGTTGGCTGGCAACCGACGGCACTTGGGGGTCAAGGGGGAGTGGTTGGTGGCTAGGATGGGTGGAGGAAAGGTTGGAATGGGAGAAAAATTGCAACAAAGGCAAAACAATGCGCTCGGGCGAGCTGCCAGGCAGTCCGGCGAGCAACAACTTATGGCCAGCCGGCGGCTCCATCTAGCGAGCAACCGAGTCCTTTCGTACGAATTGTATGTCTTAAGCACAATGGCAAGTGGCACGAGAGTTGATTCGCATGGGAAGCTAACAATTAACTCAAGTTTAAGAAAGAGGTCAGCTGGAGCAGAAGCAGGAAGGAAGTAGGGGAGAGAGGGCTGCGAATTCCTTGGGACTGAAGAGGGGAGAGAAAGTGATGTGTGGGCTGGTTTCTTTGGTTCTCTCAAGCTCTTAAATGCCTCAACAATGGATAAAGGAGGAGGCAAGGAAGAACATGGCTGCTGAAGATGAGGAGGGGCCACCAAAATATCCAAAGCCCTCAAGTGGCTGTCTCACCATGCATAGCTGTCCTCCTCAGCCATTATCTACACCAAGGCTTCCTCAAGAAGTCTCCTAAATAGCCCAAAATGTTGTTCCTCCTTTGGCCTACAAATTTTGGACCACTTGCCATCTCATTTCATTCAATTCCCCTTCAATTCTCCTCCAATTGGACTCAATTCGGTCCCCATAAATTTAGCCAAGATGCCATCGTCCATCTCATGATTTTTCCTCATCAATTGACCAACTTCAACCCAAAAAATGTAACATAAAACGGCCCTCTGACTTTCCTGGTCCAAAATAACCTTACTTTGAATTTTTGCCGAAATCTTGGGTTTGTAGAAAAAATCTTCGGAGGATGAGTCAACGTTCCTAAAATGAATCGTGATATGACAAAACTTTCAATTTTTGAAATAGGGTTTAAATTCACGGTAATTTTAATCGAGTGCAATTTTAGCGTGACCTAACCTACCAAATAACTTTTAGGAATTTTTAGTGTAATTGACCCGTGGTCGATTACTTTTTATCAACATTGTGCATCTTTGACTCATTAGCGACTCTTAGTTGTTGTGAAAATCTTGAGGTTTCAAATGTGGACATAGGGTACAAAAATGACAAAAAAATCGGTCTAGTGCCGTTCGATGAGAATTTTGCAATTAGATGGAATGACCTATACTCTAATCACATACCTCGGTCGAACCGATCTATCTTTGATCTCTAGTTAATTTTGACAGTGCCGTATTGACCCTTGCATTAGCACAGTCAATTAGTTGATTTTTGGTCGAATTCTCAAGTCTATTGCGTTAAAATCCCTTAATGGTTTTATTTGATAGACTAGTTATCTCGTGAATGATCAACTCGGAAAAAAAAATATATATAGGCGCGTTGATGAAAAGCCCAACTTATTCAATTGAAAACAAAATCAGAAATTCGAGATGTCACAAACCGAACTCCTTAGCACCCCCTCATTACAATCTCCAAAGTTTTATTTATTGAGAGATGGAAGGCTAATGATAAATGGCGAGGCAACCATACTAGGATAGGAGTTGATTTTGAGCTTTGTGAGGGAGCTTAGTCGACTAGGGATTTTCCAATCAACATAGGACAATGCAAAAATGTTAAGATGCTTAAGACAAGGGGATAAAACTCTTACCTCTTTACTATCAACACAATGAGACCAGTCCTCCCACAATGGCATATCCTTCAATACCAAAGTTATTAAGGATGGAAATGGATTTTTAGATTCCCTAAAATTTAAAGCCTATCGTACATGTTGAATTTAGGCCTTCAATGTACAATTGTTTAGCAAAGATAGTTGCCTGAGTGATGTAATGTTTTGGCCTTATGACATCCATGTAAATATAAATGCACTATGTTAACAAATAAGGGACTTCCTAATCACGATGAGAATTCTAGGCCACCATAGTAGGATATCACTAGATTTTCAAGGTTTTTTGTGAGGACGAAGAAAGTCAACGACCTTCTTTACCAAAAAAAAAAAAAGAAAGTCAACGACCTTTGATTCAAGATCTTCAATCTAGAGAATTTCAAAATGTTCACTCCTTCTTATGTAAATTGGAATCCTTGGCATCTCTAGTTTCTTGAACCATATGCAAATTTGAGATGCACAATTCCCCTACAAGGTTCTTCATGTTTTTTACGTCCTATAACCTTGACCCATTTTCTGTTCCCACTACAAACTTGGACAACATCTCAAGACCCACCAAATTACCTATATATACCGGTATCACTCTTGGGCTCCAAGTGGTTGACTTTGTTCACATTTCATGATATTAGGTAATTTGATAAGGTTGTGACAGGCCAATGAATTTGAGAGTTTCATATTCTTACGGAAGCAATCTAGGCATTATCATAGGTCCTTTCTGTCCAAAGTGCTATGTGACTTGTTGTTGGGGTTAAAGGAGTTGAGAGTGCTCTCATTAAGTCACTATGACATCAACGAGATATCAAATTGCATTGGCAAACTAAGGCACCTAAGTTTTTTTTTTCTATCAAACGCAGGGCAGAGGGGCAGCGACGGGCTCGGAACTTGCCGGAAGGAGGAAGGTTGCTGGCGTCGGGCGCGGGTTGCTGCAGGAGACGGTGCTGCAGAGGTGCGACGACGAGCAGGCAGAGGGCTGCAACAGCGACAGTATTCGGAGCTCCGGTGACCGCGAGACAGCAAGAATCGCGGTGGGGAGTTGCGTGCGCCGCTCGAAGCTTCGAACGCGGGAGGCGAGAGTGGAGGCATGGGACTACAGCGGCGGCGCGTTCGAACTCGCCGGGAGCGGGAAGGCAGCGGAGAGGGTTGCTGCAACGTCTACGTCCTCGATCGTCGGACGGATGGAGTTAGCGGCGTCCAGCGGGCGAGGTGGCGCGCAGCGGAGGTGGAGATGCGGCGGTGCGAGCGCGGCGGCGTGGGCACGGACGCGGGCAGCCGAAACCGGAGGAAAGTCCAGCAAAGAAGAAGAACAGTGGGCGCTTCTCTTTTTTCTCTCTGCAGCCGCACGTCCCTTCTCTGTCTCTGCACTCTCTCTCTGTACTTTCAGTTTTCTTTTTACTGTTTCTGGCTTCACCTTTTGCTTTTCTCTATTTTTTTAATCTCCTCCCCCTACTTCATTTTTTCTTGTTTCTCTCTGACGAGCGTCTCTCTCTTTTTTTTAATTTCTTCCTTTCTCTCCACTCGTGTGTCTCTCTATGGGTAGGGGTGAGCATGGTCCGGGTTGGTCCGGGCCACCCCCTAACCCTAGGACTAACCCGTACAGTGTCGGTCCTCAATTTTTAGGACCGAGGACCAACCCTATTGAGCTTGGGACCAAGGACCGGACCGACCCAACGGGTTCGGTCCGGTTCCAGGGTCAACCCAGGACCGATCGATAATTTTTTTCGTCTTAATTTTTATACTCCCTAAAAAAGCAAACCCATAAATTCAAATTACACATCCATCGACAATGCGGCATTATACAACTAAACTATAAATACCAATACATATTTAGCAAATTTAAGATGAAACAATAATAGAAATTTCATACCTGCTAACCACTCATTGAGATATAGGACAAGATAGAAAGTTATTGTAATCATCTATCTTTAATATTCATAACATCATATGCAAAAGAGTTTTCCTAGATTTGATCATGTAGAATCCACTCAACCAAAAAATGAATTTCACACCACTTGACTAGCATTTGATCATGTAGAGTCCACTTAACTAAAAAATGAGCTTTACACCACTTGACTAGCAAATTACCGTAGCAACTGCAATATTACTCTACTCTTCAAAAACTTCTACAAGTTGACACAAATTAAAAAGCAAAGTGCAGGTGAAATTCATTAGTAGAATACAATTAAACCATAAAAAGTTCAAAATACTTAATATAAACCATAAATATATAACTTCACATTTTGTTAATTCACTCGAACTTCTAAACACCTGAAAACAAAACAAACGACACATAATTAATACTCAACAAAAGTTTTAAATTGAAATTACTATTAGTGCTATTGATAGAACATGTCCATATAATATAATAAAACAGACATTTTACTTAGATTTGAATATATAAAAGAATTATATATAATATACAGGGTTGGTCCAGGGTTGGACCGACCCAAAACTCTTAGGACCGAGGACCAACCCGCACAGTGTTGGTCCTGGAATTTCAGGACCAAGGACCGACCCAGTCCCCTTGGGAACCGGAGCAGGACCGGCAGGGTTGGGCCGGTCCAGGGTCGGTCCAGGGTCGACCCTAGACTGCTGCTCACCCCTATCTATGGGTTCTCTCTTTTTAATAGCTCTCACAAACCACTCCAGTGAATTTTTCGTTCTCTCTCCCCCTTTTTCGACGCGGCTTCTTGTGGTCTTATTTATAGGCCGCCCATTCCCTCTCGAAGATAGCCAACTTTATTGTGACAAGATGCAGCCGCAACTTTTCTAGAATTTAAGCTGAACTTTGCCCTTTTTTAATCTTCTCCAGACCTTTCTTTCGGCCACCACTCCACTCTTTCGCAAGGAAATCTTCTTGCGAGCGCCTCGTAGGATTTTTACGCTCCCCATTTCGTGCGTGAATGTGCATGCATTAATGAGGAGGTTTCTTGTTCAGCGAATTTTCATTGCGTCATTGGAAATGAATGAGGCATATAACTAGCTAAAGATACATTTTATCGATCACCCTCAAACTCAAACTCAAACTCAAACTCCCTTGAGCTAAAATAGGTTGCACCTGCAACTAGCTTTGCTAGGTTATTCACAAGATCATACATCAAGAATTATGATCCATTGCTACTCAATTTTTGAAATAACAATCTAGATACTAGCTAATTGAAATAATTCAAAAATGCATTTTACAATTCTTTCCTTCTTTTCCCTTCAACAAGCACTTCGCAATCCACCAGTGAATCAACTCATTCCATATGATTTCATAGTCCTTGATAGTCTAGTAAGTGAAAGGTTTCCTCAAATTGGAAGGGAAATGGAAATAGCTAAGTTTTAAAGCAAGAAGGATTTCATTTCTTTCTCTTGGTAGGTCCCAAATTTTGCTGTTCAATATAGCTTCCCATTCATGGGGACTAACTTCCCACATAGTAGCCCAATCATTTTCTTCATGGCTAATGGCAATCCTTTTTAATTTTCCTCTATTTTCTAACCTATAACTTCAAGATTCGAATGATGATCCAAATTTCTAACTCTAAGAGCATGAAATGGGGACAAAGTCAAACAAGCATCTTGTGACAACTCGAGAGTACATGGCGAAGCCTTGGCTAAGGAAGCAACTTGGAGGTTACAAGTCGTGACAATAATCTCGGTTCCTTTCCCTCCTAGTTGAGAAGGCTTCACGAGGGTAGTCCAATTTCCATAAGTTTCTTTTCAAACATCATCTAAAACGGTCCCCAAAAGGTTTTTCTTGAGCATATGTTGAAACCAATTCAAGTCCTTACCTTCCTAGGTGATATAGCTAGTACGAGTACCTAGAGGGGGTGAATAGGTATACAAAAATTTTTCTTGATTATTTCTTGATAATTGCGCAATACTTAGACAGATGAAGAATTTGTGATAAGTAATAATCAACGTAAAACTAAGTAAAGGAAAGAGAGAATTGAACACGCGGTTTATAGTGGTTCGGCTTGATTCAAGCCTACGTCCACTCTTCTGCACTGACAGCCAATTGGCTGGATTCCACTATGAACAAAGAGATGTTACAATGTTGATCTTCCTTGATTTCTAGATGTAGATGGTCTACCACACTCACTCAAGGTATCACCAAGTCTGGACACTCTCTGTGTATACAATTTCACTCAGAATGAATTGACTAATAATCAAGCTGCTTCAGACTCTGGAATTTCTCTATCGATCACGTGCTCAAACAACTTAGAACGTCTTCATTTTTATATTCCTTTATGCCATCATACCCGTTGGCACTTTCCAAAGGAATTCCTCCAATCTACTCGTTGGACGGAATCAATCAAGAAGATCATTCGAGCTATTAAAGGAACCTGACGATAGCCCATCAATCATGTTCGCCCATACAATCAGGATCTTGGTTTCCAAGAATAGAACATTCCAAGAATATTTCGTCGACCATCGGATCTTCAATTGATCTAGATACGAACAAAAGAATCCATTATATTTATCCAACCAAAAAGATCTTATTCAGAGAGTAGGATTAAATCCTCAACCATATACTTCGGCTCTCCTGGATTTCCTTTCATTGGATCTTTAAAGACATCAATGAGAATAGTCTTGAGTCTTGAGTCTTGAGTCTTGGATCTTGAGTCGATAATCGAAAGTCTTCGAGACTTTAAACTCGACGATCCGTAGATATCCCAGACTAGGCGATAGAAACGTTTTGTCACTTCAAAATATTCGGAAAGATTTCTCCAACAATCTCCCCTTTTTGATGGTGACAAAACTTTCTGTAGATTTGAACCACTTTGACCTCGCAAAAACAATTCTCAAGCAATATGGCTATCTCATAAAGATTTAACAAAACAACTAGACTCGCATCCACATAAAATTGGTTAGTCTTTCATGAGTAATACCATATAACAACACTTGATATAAATGCAAACAGTCAAGCATCTAAATCCACAACCAATTCAGTTAAATTCAAGTTCACACCCAAGTTCACTCGAGTCATACTCAAAAACAAACATATTCAACCACAAAAATAAATTTAAAGTCAAAGAAGGTTGGTTGGTTGGTTCAAATTACTTCTCCCCCTTTTTGTCATCATTAAAAAAGGTGAGAAAGAAGTCAGCTCTGCTTGGGAATGCGCACGATCTGAAAATCTCCCATGGACTGGACTACACCTTCTAGCCTCTTCAAGTCTTCCCTTAGTTGAGCTACCTCCTCTCCTTTGGCATTGGCTTGAAGTTGTAGAGTGAGGTCTTTCATTTTGTCCTCCAGGGTAACTGAAGATGCTTGTCCAGCATTCTTTATGGCTTGAATCTCACAGTCCAGAGCATAGATTTGGCCACGCATTTCCAGAAGAACATCCATAATACGACGAAAATCTGTAGAATTGTCCGTCTATGTACTTGCATTTGCTTTCTCAGATGGAGTGAATGCAGACGATGGCGCTTCTGTATAGTCTTGCAGATTTGGTGTTGACGTATCGTGTTATTCTTCAGGCAATTGAGAAGCCTGAAACTCTTCTGGGTCTGCTGGAGATTGTCTTAGACCTTCACTATTGGTAGCATGAGGTGTGGACCTTTGCTCGCCAACTCCCCCTGTCTCTAGGACATCAAAAGGGGAAGAGTGATGATCATGCTCTTCTGTATCTTGATTCCCCTTCTCTCCAGATTCAGCTGCAGACTTTTCTTGCTCTTCTTCTCCTTCTTCTTCAGCTTCTTTTTCCCTCTCTCGCTGCTCTTCTTCTTCTCTGTGTTTCTTCTGATGTTCTGTCGATTAGGGAACAGAACGTCTGGTCCTTATCAAGGCAGTGATTGTAAGATCTTCCTCCTCATCTTTATCCTCCAAGATGAGAGTTCTCTTCTTTTTGGATGGGGCACCAATGGCCTCATTCCCTTTTCTCTTTGAAGCAGACGGAACTGGAGTCTTCACTCTGAATTTCTCCATTGCCTTGGAAAGTTCTTGCAGACGCATCTTCGTTAACATCTTCAAACCTACCACCATCTTATCGCACGGTTGAACACAAAGTGTGTGTGGCGGTTCAATATTCATGTGTCTGAAGATCTTGGTCACCAGACCTGGGTAAGGCAATTGTCCCTTGTCCTTCGACATTGCTCTGTACATGTGAAAGAGAATAGTGTGAGGAAGAGAGAACTTCATCCCTGAGTTGATTGCGTACATTAATTTTGCCTCTGAATTAGACACATCAGTCTTTGATGTAGACTTGGGCCTGATGCAATTGATCACAATTTTGTGTAGCACAATATTGATGGCACGCATCCTTGAATAGATGATTCTTCCCTCTACATCTCGATCTTTGACAAGTTCCAATGAGGCACGAGCAACTGAGACTTTGATTGGTTGATAGCGTCCTCGTTCAACTCCAATTATGTCCGCCAACATGTCCACGTCTAACACATAATCCTGGTCTCGAACACTGAATGATATTCTATTCGCATCTATAAAGCTGAGATTCGAATAGAAATATGCGATCGATTGTGCATAACCATCGTGGTATCGTGCAAAAACGTTCCGGTTGAAGCTGCATCGAACTTCTCCCTTAAGTTCACATTAAGCATCCAAGAAATCGAAATCAACACTTCTAGGGTTTATCACCCTCGTTTCAGCAGCCTCGAAAAACAAATTCTCTTGTTCCTTTGATTTGAATAACTCCATCCTCTTTCCCTTCACCTTTGCAGCAATACCCATTCTAGGTTGAAAATCGGTGAACATTTTATCATCGTCGTTCCCATCGCCGATTCGGTCCGGACATACGAGGGTCACTGGGAATATTCGCAAGTGCTTCCTCTGCTTTACCCTTGGGAGCAATTCCCAAATCCTCCATTCTTTTCAGAAAGATATACTCATTCCCATAATTCTTATCTTTAAGAAAATCATCTACGTATTTCAACGGAGTCCCAATACTTTTTAATGCACAGTAAAGTTTGTAAATAAACGAGGGTTTTTGGACTCTTACTGGGTCTGCGTCCTCGATTATCTCTTTCTCTGGTTGTTGACCCGCATCATGTGGGGTAGATGGCGTTGAGTGACGTGGTGGAGAATGAGTCGGGTTCTGTTGCTGACTCGATAATTCTTCCTCTTTTGTGAGATCGAAGTGGGTAGGTCCCTCCTTCATCCTCTGTGGTCCCTTGTTCGCGATTCTTGAAGACTTCCTCGAAGAAGACATCCTTCTTTGTCGCTGAAAGATTCCTTTACTTGCTTTCCCAAGAAAAGATGACAACTTTCTCGAAGATGAACACGAAGTAGAAACCGGATTGGGAGGAGAATGCTTTTTAGGGTTTTGAAGATTGAAAATGAAAACTGTATATGTATAACTTCAGTTTTGAAAAGGGAAGTTCAATCGGCACAAGGAAAGTGTACGAATACCTCTTTTCGAAATCAATAACTGCCAAAATTAATTTTTTTGAAAAGACAAGTTTTCGTTTTTCACGGAGACTACAAAATAATCGAACGAAAGATCATACCTTTTCGAATAACAACTTACGGTCTATAGTCATCAATGTCGAGTCTCGAGGATTTAGAGTCCGAGAAATTAGAGTCGATGATCATCAACTTTTCGAGTACGAGGGTTGGAGAGTCTATAGACTTTAACTTCTTCGAGCTTCAAAATGTTGAGTCTGGAACGGATAAAATTGAATTGATTTTTCTCCAAAGGCTTTGTGAATATATCCGCTAGTTGACTTTTTGAATCAACAAATTGAATCGAGATTTCTCCATTTTGAATATGATCTCTAATAAAGTGATGTCGAATCTCTATATGCTTTGCTCTTGAATAAAGAATTGGATTTTTGGTGAGATTGATTGCGCTGGTGTTGTCACATTTGATTTATGTGCATGAGTCTTCAATCCCATAGTCTTGTAGCTGTTGTTTTATCCATAGAATTTGTGAACAGCAGCTTCCAAGAGCTACATACTCTGCTTCTGTTGTTGAGAGAGCTACAGTGCTTTGTTTCCTTAAAAACCAAGACATTGTCCTGCTTCCAAGCAACTGGCAAGTTCCTGAAGTACTCTTTCTATCGACTCTGCAGCCGGCTAGATCTGCGTCTGAATATCCCAGAAGATTAAAGTCTCCCTTCTTAGGATACCAAAGACCAATACTTGAAGATGAAGCAACGTATTTAATAATACGTTTTGCAGCACCGAGATGGGATTCTCTAGGATCCGATTGAAACCTAGCACGATGCAAACACTCAACAAAATGTCGGGTCTAGAAGCGTAAGATAAAGAAGTGAACCGATGATGCTCTGTACAGCTTTTGATCAACTTTCTTCCCTTCTTCATCTTTGTCTATCTTCAAAGAGCTTGACATTGGTATATCGTCTTCTTGCAATTTTCCAATCCAAATCTTTTGACAAGATCATTAGCATATTTTTCTTGGTAAATGAAAGTTCCTTCCTTCAATTGCTTTATTTGAAGACCAAGAAAGAATGTTAATTCTCCCATCATACTCATTTCAAACTCATCCCGCATAGACTTAGAAAATTTCTTGCATAGACTTTCATTAGAGGATCCAAAGATAATATCATCCACATATATTTGAACAAGTAAAAGGCTTTTGTTTTCCTTTTTGATAAATAAAGTAGTATCTACTTTACTTTTGACAAAACCATACGTAATAAGAACTTACTTAGTCCTGTCGTACCAAGCTCGAGGTGCTTGCTTTAAACCATACAAGGCCTTTTTTAGTCCGAAGACTGAATCTGGCTTCTTTGGGTCTTCAAACCCAGGCGGTTGTTCCACATAAACTTCCTCTTGGATAAATCCATTTAGGAAAGCACTTTTGACGTCCATTTGAAATAACCTGAAATTTTTATAACAAGTAAACGCAAGTAATAGACGAATAGCTTTTAACCTTGCTACAGGAGCGTAAGTCTCATCATAGTCTATTCCTTCTTCTTGCGTGTATCCTTTGGCCACGAGTCTTGCTTTATTTCGTACGACTTTTCCTTTTTCATTCATCTTGTTTCTGAACACCCATTTGGCTCCAATAACAGTTTTACCTTTTGGTTTAGATGTCAATTCCCAGACATCATTAATGTTGAACTGTCTGAGCTCCTCTTGCATAGCTTCGATCCAGCTTTCATCAGATAAAGCTTCTTCTATGCTTTTTGGTTCAATTTCAGAAATGAGAGCCACAGCACTAGACTCTTCACGTCTTTTGGATCTGGTTCGAATTCCTTCATTAATTTCGCCGATAATGAGATCTTTGGGATGACTGGACTTATGCTTCTAGTTACTGGTTAATTTGTCCAGATGATGATCTCTTTCTTTATTTGAATCTTCATGAACATCTTGATGCTGATCTTCCAGAGTCTGAGACATTTCTTGAATTGTGAGCTTTGGAAGGTCTGGAGTAGATTCAGACTCTTCATCCGAGTCGATGGATTCATCTTGCGTAGAGTCTTGAAATTTGACATTCATTGACTCTTCCACCGACTAGCTCTTCTTGTTATAGACTCGTAGGCTTTGCTTGATGTAGAATATCCAAGGAATATGCCTTCATCGATCTTTCTTCAAACTTACCAACTTGATCCTTTGCATTTTTCAATATAAAGCATTTGCAACCGAACACATGAAAGTATGAAACAATGGGCTTCTTACCTTTGAATAATTCATAAGGGGTTTTCTCAAGAATAGGTCTTAGGAAGACTCTATTGATGATATAGCATGCTGTTAAAACAGCTTCAGCCCAAAATCGTGAAGAAATTTTACTTTCAATTAAAAGAGTTCTAGCCATTTCTTGAAGAGATCTATTATTCCTTTCCATAACTCCATTTTGCCGAGGAGTGTATGGAGAAGAGAACACATGCTTAAATCCAGATTCATCACACAATTTTGTAAAATCTTGATTTTCAAATTCTTTTCCATGATCTGTTCTTATACTTGAGATAACACATCCTTTTTCATTTTGAACCTTTTTAGCAAATTTTTCAAAATACGAAAAGGTTTCTAACTTACTTGCAAGGAAATATACCCAAGTAAAGCGGGAGTAATCATCCACAATTACTAGGCAATATTTCTTACCTCCAATACTCTGGGTTCTGGTTGGTCCGAAGAGATCCATATGCAGCAACTGTAGTACATGATTAATAGAGACATGATTTATTGGCTTAAATGAATTTCTTACCTGCTTTCCCAGAATACATGGTGTGCATGGATCAGACTTTTGATATGGTAATTTGGGTAGTCCTCGAACAAGCTGCTTTGATGAGATTTTGGCTAATTGCTTCATATTGACATGACCAAGCTTTCGTGCCATAAGCTTGCTTCATCTTGAATTGAGATTAGGCATTGTGATTCATTTAATTTCATGTCTAAGAGGTAGATATTTCCATGTCTTCAACCCATGAAAGACTGAGTAGAGTCTTTACTGATTCCATAGCAAATTCCTTCTTGAAAGGAGATCTTGAAACCAGTATCACGCAATTGGCTAATGCTAAGAATGTTATAGTTAAGTCCTTTCACTAGAGAAACATTGCTTATTGTGAGATTTCCAATTTTTACAGTTCCAAATCCCACAATGCTTCCTTTGCCGTTTCCTCCAAATGAAACATTTCCACCGTTTACTTGAACAATCTTTATGAAGCACTTTGAGTCTCCGTCATGTGTCTTGAACATCCGCTGTCAAGATACCACTTTACCTTTTTCTTGACGGAGACCTGCATTTAAAATAGAGTCTCAAGCTTTCTTTGGTACCCAAATTTTCTTGGGTCCTTTGGTGTTAGTAGGATAAACATTATTAGGCTATACTTTCTTAACAGGCTTCCAAACCATATGACACTCTTTTTCAAAGTGTTCCTTACTGTTACACTTTGAACACCTTAGAGCATTTCGACCTACAGACTTTACAAAAACTTTCTTGAAATGATTTTTGTAAGTCTCTTTCGACGGTCTTTTCTTAATTCTTTCTTTTACTTTAGGAAAATCAATCAAGGGAATTGTTTCTGCTGTCATGCCTAAACCAGACTTATTGAAGTAAGGTCTTTGAATTGAAAGAACTTTTTCAAGCTTTTCGGATCCTATCGAAAATTTCTTTGAAATATTTGATAAGTCCGTTTTTAAGAAAACATTTTCTTTCAAAAGATTATCTTCTTTTTCTTTAAGAGCAGAAACATTCAAGTCTAAACTTTTAACTCTTTCTTCTAAAATGGTTTCCTTTTGTTTTAGAGCTGAGTTTTCCTTTTTAAGTTCGGAAATCCTTTTTAGAGAAGTTTTAAGACTAAAACACAGTTCATCAATGTATTTAGAAACTTTGACAGGAATTTTAAAATCACTTACCTCAAATTCATCTTTTGAAGTCGTCGATCCAATCTGAGTCCGAGTCCGAATGTGCCATCGATATATGTTGGCATATTCATTATCACTTTCTTCACATTCTGTATCACTCTAGGTTTCGGCTTTGAGAGCTTTTCGAAATCTCTCAGCTTTTCCTCTTTTCTTCTTCAGAAGACGACAGTTGGGTCTGATGTGTCCCTTTTTCTTACATTCGAAGCAGACTACATCTTTGTTTGGTTCCTCATCATCAACAGACTTGGTCTGCTGTCTCTGGAAACTTTATTTCTTTGAGTTGAACCTTCTTCCTTTTCTATTCAATTTTCTGAATCTTCTTATCATGAGAGCAAGCTCCTCATCGTCCATATCATCTCCTGAATCTGTATCATCAAAATCATCATTTGATTTTAATGCATGGATTTCTTACCTCTTGGATCTTCGTCTTCATTAATTCGTTCCACTTCATAAGACTGAAGAGTTCCAATTAGCTCGTCGACGAGATAGAGGCATAATTCTTTGCGTCTCTCTTATTGAAGTCTTTATATGATTCCAATCCTTGGAGAGTCCACGCAATAGCTTGTTCACCTTCATGGGATCAGAAATTTTTGTCCTTGGTTCTCAAGACCATTGATAATATCGTAAAACGACTAAACATGTCGATTATAGATTCTCCTGGTTTCATTTTGAAGGCTTCATATTGACCGAGGAGAATGTTGATTCGGTCTCCTTTACTCGATCTGTTCCTTCATAGGTGATATGTAATCTATCCCATACTTCTTTTGCTGTAACACAGGAAGATATTATGTTATATTCAGTTGAAGACAAGGCACAATATAAAGAGTAAATTGCTTTTGCATTAAGTGCTTGTCTCTTGTTTGTCTCTTCCTGAGTCATTCCGCCGGTCTCAACAGTTTCTTTCCCTCTTTCAGAGACTAATGCAGCAGTAGGAGTGATTCCTCTTTCCACAACGTCTCATTCCAGAGGATCCTTTGATCGTAGGAAAGCTTTCATCTTGTTCTTCCAGATATTGTAATCCTTTCCATCAAAGTAGGGTGGTCTGGTATTGCTTTGCCCTTCCACCAGCCTTGGTGCTAGCATACTAGCCATGGATCTTTTACTCTGAAGTAAAACACTTCAAATAAAGTAAGAACACGGGCTCTGATACCAATTGATATAGCTAGTACGAGTACTTAGAGGGGGGTGAATAGGTATACAAAAAATTTTCTTGATAATTTCTTGATAATTGCGCAATACTTAGACAGATGAAGAATTTGTGATAAGTAATAATCAACGTAAAACTAAGTAAAGGAAAGAGAGAATTGAACACGTGGTTTATAGTGGTTCGGCTTGATTCAAGCCTACGTCCACTCTTCTGCACTGACAGCCAATTGGCTGGATTCCACTATGAACAAAGAGATGTTACAATGTTGATCCTCCTTGATTTCTAGATGTAGATGATCTACCACACTCACTCAAGGTATCACCAAGTCTAGACACTCTCTGCGTATACAATTTCGCTCAGAATGAATCGACTAATAATCAAGATGCTTCAGACTCTGGAATTTCTCTATCGATCACGTGCTCAAACAACTTAGAACGTCTTCCTTTTTATATTCCTTTATGCCATCATACCCGTTGGCACTTTCCAAAGGAATTCCTCCAATCTACCCGTTGGACGGAATCAATCAAGAAGATCATTCGAGCTATTAAAGGAACCTGACGATAGCCCATCAATCATGTTCGCCCATACAATCAGGATCTTGGTTTCCAAGAATAGAATATTCCAAGAATATTTCGTCGACCATCGGATCTTCAATTGATCTAGATACGAACAAAAGAATCCGTTATATTTATTCAACCAAAAAGATCTTATCCAGAGAGTGGGATTAAATCCTCAACCATATACTTCGGCTCTAGATTTCCTTCGTCACTGGATCAGAAAGACTGTCAATGAGAATAGTCTTGAGTCTTGAGTCTTGAGTCTTGGATCTTGAGTCTGATAATCAGAAAGTCTTCAGACTTTAAACTCGACGATCTGTAGATATCCAGACTAGACTGATAGAAACGTTTTGTCAGCTTCAAAATATTATGGAAAGATTTCTCCAACACTATGAATGGTTGTTGGTTATCTCTAAGATTTTCTTTGTAATAGTGAGCATGTTGAAATCATCAGAAATGCAAGCCCATGCTTTCACGTCGAACTAGCTGATAAGTCTAACATCACTGTAACTTGTTGAGGTAGAGCTATCTTCCCAACCTCATCCCAAATATGGGAATTACATTTAGATTTACACAAAATTTATCGTATTCTTCTTCAGCCAATAACTCAAGGATCTCCCTTTTTTCATCCTTTGTACCAACAAAACAATGCTCAGGCAGGTTCGTAGTAGGAAGCAACTTATCTGATCAATGGTATAGTGATCGCTTCCCATTATTCTCTCTCAGTCTCAAACTATCTTTCTGAGTTAAGATGTCGTGTAATCGCCCATCCTTCTCCTCTATCTTGGATCTCATTTTGTGGTTGAACACAAATGCTAGGTTCTACATTGGACTTGTTTTTTCTGTAGATTATATGGTGAACTCATCAAGAAAGGCCTTGATGTCGTAGGCCTAGTTCCTGAGATCTTCAAGCCAGAACTTCACCCCCAGATTGTCAGTCAATTGCTTGTCCTTTGTATCATCCAACACCTAGTTGATACTGATTAACATCTTCTCACATCTCTTCAGCAGCTTATCAATCCCCTTTTGCTATGCCAAGTTGAGCAACTTGCAAGAGACCAACCTCTTGAACAACACTTAAAGAAAGACGCCAAGAAAGAGCTTTATGATGGGCATGGCTTACTTAGGGAGCAGTAGAGGATAAGACAAGAGTGCCCAAAAGGTTTGAAAGAAAGTTTAAAAGTTCTAATGTCTAGGACAATAGGATTAATGACTTTTTAAGTATAAAAGCACTCTGGTTAGATCGACTAGTTAGATCGAAAGGAGGACAAAATTTGATCCATCAAAAAAGAAAAGAAGAAAGAAAAAAAGATTGACCTCACATGAGTTTTACTAGATTTGTCGATCCAAATTCAATTTCATATGTATATCAAATTCACTATATAATTGCTCATATCTAATATATGATTCTCCATAACATTTTTTGATTTATAATTTATATTTATCATTAGCACGTGGAAGCACTATGGAATTTTCGAAACATCCCCATAAGAAATCACACGAGTTGAATGAGTTGTGCATACAGTTTTTCCTTTGTAGCTCTCTACCAAGTATTAGCACAAGTACCAATAATAAGCATAATACAACGCATTAATTCTAGGAAGGTCGGGTACAACCAAAACTTGCCTACACAAAGGCATGCTACTAAACTACGGATCAACAAATTCGCACATGGACACACCATCATCATTGAAACTAGGAGGACCATCGAAGTCCCTAATTGGTCCAAACTACTCCCAATGATATGGAAGTGCTAGGCAACAATTAAGTGATAAATCCACCCCAATACACCGTCGTCAATCCATACCACTAAACTACACTTAGTATATACTATGGCTGAATTAGGTGCAAACACATCTTGAGATGCATATGAAATCCAAAAAATTATGGTGGCAGAGAAAATCCATCCTACATGTTTAAAAAATAAGAAGTGAGCCAAGCTTAATAAATAATATCTACAAGTTTAAGATGGGAGATCAATCTCACAACTCAACTTGGTACTAGTAAACAACTGTAAGTTCAAGGCAGTATAAAGATACTATGTATGACGAGTACAAGAATACATACATCATATTTATTATCATGATATGTCAATGGAGGATCAATAACAACATTACATGAGAACATTCATTCAATACAAGAGGATGACAAGACATATTACGAGGCTCGATTATTTCCAATAAACATGTGTGGCCATATATTGTCATAAATGCCCATAAATATGCATTATATTCATTACTTCTCCTCTCAACCACTCCCGGGACATCTCGACACATGAGGTATCTCAACTCTAGGGCATCCTGACACATAAAACCTCTCGATTCCTGAGGGCATCCTGACACACGGGGCATCATTACCACCAATATATGGTTGACGGAATTATAGAACGTAATATGTTTTATTCTATGCCATCTTTATTAGATCGGTAACCATAAAAAGGTAATCAGTGATTTAGAAACTAATATAGATATAGATATATATATATATATATATATATATATATATATATATATATATATATATATATATTTACTTTATTTAATTTCATTTTTACTCATTAAATCCGGGAGTAGATTCATTCACATAATATCTCAAATGACAAGAAAAAAGGTGTTATTGTTATAAGGTCACTCTTTATTCTAAAATCGAAAAAAAGATTTGATATGATTAAAAAAAATGATCAAAAGAAAAGATGAATGATTTTCAAATTTTATTCCATATGGATTCAAATTTCTTACTATTTTATTATTTTAATATTAGTCTACTCAAGAATTATCTAATGAATCACTTGATTTGAATTTAAGGGATAGGTAGACATTACAAAAGATTAATTGATCTATTTTTCTACCTCCTTACTCTATGTTTTTGTTAATCTCATCTATAATGATTGATGAATTAACAACTATCAATTAAACTTATTCATTTGAATTGGTATTTTTGATTATCTATATTTATATTGGTTATTGGAATAGTGATGTGTGATTAAATTAAATGAACAATATAAATGTATAAGAAGAATACTAAGTAGATGATATAAACTATGAACAATGACCCTCCATCCACATGCAAGTGGCGTATTGTGAAAAGTAGTTGAAAGTAATTAACAATGTGATCTAACACGCAGAGATGATAATTTGCACTTGAGTAGAGATCCCATTGATATGCATAAGAAAGGAAAAGAAAATATGACCTTTTACTAGGGCGGTAGTCCACACTTGAGTAGAAATCCCACTTAAGCGTAAATGAAAGGGAAAGTTAAGAATACGAAGCAATAAGGTCAACCTAAACTTGGTTAGTTACATTAATAAGTGATAGAAATACTAATTGAAAATGGATAATACAAGTGATTGGAAATCAGTACAAGTGATCGAAGATTTATCTCTACTCGAGCACAGAGTACCGCCCTTATAAGGTCACACTTTCTTTTCCTTTTTTAGGCATATCAATGAAATCTCTATTTGAGTGTGGACCACTACCCTTACGTGAGATCACATTTGTCAATTACTTTTCACAGTACCCCACTTGCTTGTGAACTACCACCCCCATGGAGGGTTATAGTTCACAATTTATATCATTTACTTAGTATTCTTCTCATTCATTTATATTGCTCATTTAATTTAATCATACTTCACTATTCCATTTTCTACATACTTACTTGAAATCACTATATGTTCATTTCTTATCTCTTTATATAGAGCCCAAGATCTTGAGTGCTATCTGGTATTAGTGTCGATGGGGATATATTAGTTATCTTAATACTTTTTTTTAATAGGTTTGTCAAGTTTGGCTCGAACCTTCCTTAGGTGAGGCGTGTTAAATCAGTAGTGGTCTGGGCAGTAAAACTCAATAGGTTAGGATGTCTGTTGGTTAGTTCTAGTTGGTAGCCTAGGAAACGTGAAAACAAACTATTAAAATAAATTTATTAAGAAGATCAACATCTTCCTCTAGTTCTATGTCACTAATGTCTTTAGATCAAGGTCCTGTACATAGAGAAGAAATAAACATAGAAGATTTCAATAGATCTATAAAAAAATCGAAAAATTCCTAAAGTTCAACTTGATCAATTTTATAAACAAAGTTTAATTTTTTGAAAAAAAAAAAAAATCATATTGCATAATCACAACTGAGGAGAGAGACATGCCTCTTTCTAGATCTTTTGAAATTATTAAACTTCTAAATCAAAATCCCCTCAATAAACATATGCAAAAATATAATTACATTCACATAGGACTAGTTCAAGTAAGTATCAAGCCCCTCACCAAAGAAGGTTTGAATACCTTTATTTTCTTAGTCCTACGCAATTCTAGATAATTAAATTTTGACGAATCCATGTTAGGAACAATAGAAACTAAGCTTTGTAGTGCCCCAATTCATTTTAGTCGTTACCCAAACTTTTCAGTATCACTTAGAGATTCGAATATTATTAAATTTTTAACTCTCCAAGATAAAACACACAATTACAAAATAGCCGAAGGTTCTATTCCTTTAGCTCTTGGTTATAGAATTCACTAAAAAGCTATAATTTCAGCTTTGGGGCTAGTGCCTTTAAGCATAGTCCAAACGGAGAAACCTTTTACTTTGAACTGATATTACAAGAGCAAATACTATCATCCGCAGATCATCAAATTGTAGTGATACAATTGTGCCAAAACAATGGGAGTTGGAAAATCAAGTCCTCAAAGAGTTGTTCAAAATAGTGAACCAACAAATATAGTACAACATCATGATGGAAAAGTAACCATACAATTTCCTAGAAGACCATTTGGTATAAGGCCAATTCCTTCCATTTCATCAAGAAGATCAGTTGATCTTCATCCAACTCTCCCTCCTATAATCACTCTTCTGATAAGAAACCATGATGGAGCTACAACTTATAATCAGCCAAATAATCCTAATATTAGTAGTCTTGATAATTGGTCTGAAATTTCTAGATCTATTAATGAATAGAATTCTAAGACATAGATTATCCTCATCACTCCTCTACTTATTCACAATTAGTAGACCCTGAGGTTTTTACTCTAGAAAAAGAATTTGAGCCCAATAGAGAATTATTAAACAAATAATTCAATTCAAAAGAAAACAAAGAAATTGGACAATGATTTTTTAATACTTTGCATGATCAAGCAGAAGAAATTAAAGAAAAATATTATAGTTTACTTTAAGAACATGAAACTCATATCTTTTTCTTTGATTGGTTTGAAGAATATTTCCTCAAACCCAAAGAAATTTATGTTTTAGATCATGTTTATAAATGGCAACTTGATAATGGCCAAAATATAGAATCTAATCACCCTCCTTTGAGAAAAATTAAAATCCAACATAGAGATAATGAAATTACTGCTACCCCCTTTCATATCACAATTGAAACCGATGATCCTCAAAATATAAAAATAATACAACAAAATAGTTACACTAATCGACATCTCCATACTATTAGTAATCAATTGAATATGATAGTCTTCTATTCAACTTTATTCTTCTCATTACCAAATTCTGAAACTCTTAAATCATTTATCTTTAAACCTTTTGAATTTCTTAAAACGTATAGTTTAGAATTTGCTAAAGCTATAGAAAATAGAAGATCTTTAGGGAGATTGCCAATCCTTAACACTCCCAATGTTAGAGGACCTCCAATAGAAGAAACCTCTAGGATAAGAGGACTTGTCATCAATGATACTCTAGATCAAATAAATGTCCTTGAAAAATCCACTGAGGTTTCTTAAAATGAATCAACTCCTAAAATAAATAGACCCTCGTGGAAAAATCCTCTAAAGGTTTATTATCAAAGAATTACACCTCTTGATATCGCATTCGAAGAATCATCATATAGGATTCAAAACAAGTATTATCCTTATGCCATTTATGAATGGAATATAGATGGTGTCTCCGAAAATAACATTATTAATATTTTAAATCAAATGGTTATGGTAGCAAATGCTTATAAAACTCAACAAGAAGTTTATAATCATGTTGTTGCTAATCTTTTAGTAGCAGGCTTTACAAGACAATTAAAAGGATGGTGGGATAATTACGTTACCGATGAACAAAAAACTCAAATTTTAAATGCATATAAAATAAATGAACGATGATAGCGTATCAAGGATGCAAATGGCCAAGCCATCAAAGATGGTGTCTATACTCTCATCTATTATATATCTCAACACTTTATAAGTGACCCAACCCATATAAAAGATGTAAATCAACACCTTCTCTCAAATATGAAATGTGAATCACTAGGTAGGTTTGGAGAATATAAAGATCTTTTCTTCCAAAAAGTCTTAGTTAGGCCAAACTTTAACCAACCTTTTTGGAAGGAAATTTTTTTTAGCAAGACTACCTCGTTTAATAGGTGACTCAATTCGTAATAAAATAAGAGAGGAATATGATGGGCAAATACATCATCACTATTGTGTTATGGAGCATCAACTTCATACATTTATAGAAAAAGGAACATAAATATGTAATTCAATCAAATTATAAAAACAACTCAAAAAGGAACAATCACTAAGCAATAGAGACTTAGGAGATTTTTGTGCTTAATATGATCCTTGTTATACAGAACCATCAAAACCAAAGTGTAAAGTAAATTGTCCTCCTAAAAATAGAAAATCCAAAAATTATTACAAAAATAAATCACAAGCTAATAAACAAAATAAACCTAAACAAAAGCCTAAAAGAAAGTTAACAAAGATATTAAATGCTACACTTGTAGAAAAATAGGACATATCTCAATATATTGCCTAGCACATAAAAGGCTAAATGAACTCTCACTAGATGAAGAAACTTTCTATCGACTTAATAATATTTTGGCAGCCACAAATGAAGATACTTCTTCCAAAGACTATCTTGAAGAAGATGGTCTTTAAATCAATGAACTAGAAACCTCCTCGAAATCGGAAGAAAACGATTTCTCTTATGATGAACCAAGTACCTAAAATCAATGTTTCAAGAAAGATGAAGAATTTTTATTAGAAACTACTAATACAATATCAAATCTAGAAGCCAAAAAACAATAGTTAGATAGACTTGATCTTCACTAATTCTAACACAAATTATAATTTCAAAGATATTCTAAATACAAATAAGAAAATTCAATCAAGGCCTATTAATATAAATGACCTTCATAATGAAATAAATAATCAGAAATTAGAAATACAGGTTCTTAAAGCTACTCAAGCTCAGATGCAAAAGGAAATCTTGACAATAAAGTCTAAATTAGATAAAGGAAAAGAAAAGGAAGATGAAAATTTACTTGATAATTCTTATCTGAATTTTTTAGTGACTTTATCAAAATTAATATCAAGGAAATGGATAATAGTTATAACAATAAAATCAGTGATGAATTTGCCATTGACACCACATCACTTTTTGATACTATAATTGTATAAGAGAAGGGTTAATACAAACCAAATATTTTCAAAAAACTACAGAATCATCAAAATTAGCCTCGAGAGACAAACTTAGAATAAATTACAAATTACTTGAAGCCTTGGTAGTGAAAAACCAAATATCTTATAAAACATATTTCATTTTAGTCAAAGATATCAGACAAAATGTAATCTCGGGAACACCTTTGATATCGTTAATTCAACCTTTTACTGTCACTAGTGAAGGAATTGAAACTAAAGCTTTAAACAAAAATATTACTTTCAAGTTCATCACCAAACCTCAAACAAGAAATTTAAACATATTACAAGAACATGTAATTGTTGAAATTAATTGTCATATAAAAAACAAAGATGATCAACTTCAATATTTGAAAAATGACTTAGAACTTAAAAAGAATAGAACAAAAGTTACTTGAACAAAAAATAAAAGATAAAATTGCTTCTCTCCAAAAACACATCAAACAAAATATATGTTTTACCTTTTGCAATGCATTTTGGGAAAGAAAAAAAAAACATATTGTTAGTATACCTTATGAACCAAATTTCTTAGAAAAACAAATTCCTACAAAAGCTCGCCTAATTCAAATGAATCAAGAAGTTTTGCAATTTTGCCAGAAAGAAATTCAAGACTTATTAGATTAAAAAAATTATGAAAAGTCAATTACCCTGGAGTTACTATGCTTTCCATGTCAATAAAAATGTTGAACTAAAAAGGGGAGTAGCCGATTAATGTAAACCTTTAAACAAAGCACTAAAATGGATCAGATATCCAATTCCAAACAAAAAAAAATAATTATTGAATCAACTTCATAATTCAAAAATATTTTCAAAATTTGATATGAAGTCAAGATCTTGGCAAATTCAAATAAATAAAATAGATAGGTATAAAATAACATTCACAGTACCATTCAGACAATATGAATGGAATGTAATGTCTTTTGTCTTTAAAAACGCTCATTTTGAATTTCAAAGAATTATGAATAATATATTTAATTCTTATTCTGAATATATCCTAGTATACATTGATGATGTTTTAATATTTTCTACTAATATAGATCAACATTTTAAACATATATCTGTTTTCATAGATATTATCAAGAAAAATGGCTTAATAGTATCTCCTACTAAAATATCAATTTTCTAAACCAAAATTAATTTTTTAGAACATTACATTTCACAAGAAACTATTATCCCAATAGAAAGATCAATCCTATTAATCTTTTTATTAAAATGCTGAGAGCTATTTGATATTAAGATAAACAATTTTGTTTGCAGAAAAATTCGGAACATTTTGTAGGAGAGACTACGCCCATTTTCTATATAAATATATACATATATTGAAACACGCAATTCTATTCATAAATTAACATTTTGTAGTTGACAACTAAAGTAATCAATAACTTGGACATTGACAATGCAAGTAATCAGTAACATAAAAATCAATAACTCAACATGAACATCGACAACACAAGTAATCAACAACGTGACCATCAATAACTCAACATTAACATCAACAATCCAAATAATCAATAACGTAAAACATCAACAATCAAAATAATCGAGAACGTACACATCAACAATCTAATAATCGACAACATAAGCATCAACAATCCAAATAATTGACAACTTAAATTGGGTAGTCAGAAATACATCACTTTGGAAATGCGGTCTTGAAAATCGGCAACCTAAAACATAAATTGATATCTCGAAGAAGGTTAATGAATTGACAATGATTTTATTTAGTCGGCAAATACTCAATTAAAAATGCGTGAATATCAATCTCCAATCCAAAATCCACATTTTTATCCTTCTCATATCCAATATACAACCATGTCCTTCAAGAAGTCGATTCATGTTAAATGAACACAACAAATTAGCTTGAAGTCATCAAAACTTTCTCACACTTTACATCAAATATCAAATTAAAATCAACACTAATCAAACAATCAATTCCTTTGTACTAAACAAATCAATCTAACTTAACTCACAGAGTTTTCACTTACCTTGGAAAATGACTAAAGCAAATCAAAACTGTAGACATTTGAAAGCAAGATAATGAATAACACCGATTAATAACCTTTAAATTTTGTAAGCAACAAAACTAGTTTGATATGATGAATAGGAAGTATGATAATTTACTTATGGTCACTTGAAAAGTTGAAATTAGAAGCTTCACAAAAGTGGGGCTTTTGCTTTTAATTGGAAGATTTGGAAAGTAAGGATCAAGGGAAAAAGAAGTTAAAGACTTGAAGCATTTGGAAATAAAAGTACACGACCAAGGGGAATGTATTTAGAAACTTTCATGAGATATAAAAAGGATAAGAACAACCCATAGGATAAAAATAATAATAATAACATTGAATTAAAAATATTAGGTTGAGATTGAATATTAGGTGATTAAATTAAAGGTTAACACTTGGCCAAACTCTATGGTTCAAAAGTACACATTTTGATAAATTATTAAGGTATCTAGGAAATCAATATATAAATAAGAAAATTAGGGCTTATTTAGTAACGTGCCAAATAATGTCTAATTCTATTTTTTTGTTCCTTAGAACAAAGAAAAAGTATAGAAATTCTTGTGATAACATTTTTGTTTCCAATAATAGATTTGGAATAGAATGAAGAAGTAGAAAAAGGTTTTTTTTTTTTTTTTTTTTTGTTTATGGGAAAAAATTCGGGGGAAAAAAGTTATTTTTTTTGTTTCAGGAACAACTCCAAAATCAAGCCAAACCATTTTGTTTTTTTTTTTTTTCTTTTCTTCTTCTCCTTTTCTTTCCTTTTCTCTTCTTCATCCTCTAGCTAGTCACCAACCACAACGATAGTTGATGATCAACTAGATGAGGTCGGACGACCTCGCCCGAGCCTCGCTAGGCAAGAGCAAGGCCAATTTCCTATTAGCTAGGCAAGGCTTAGTCGGCAAGGCTGGACCTTGGCCAACCCAAAGTACAAGGTTAGTATTGCCAAATTTGGGAGAGGTCAAGCCTCATTGGTGGTTAGGCAAGGCTCCCTTGAGGCTAGCAACCTTGCCGAATCTCATCTAGCAGGTTGTTAACCATCGCCATGGCCAGTGACCAACTAGAGGAAGAAGAAGAGGAGAAGGAAAAAGAAAAAAGCAAGAGAGAAAAGAGAAGACAAAAATGTAACAAAATTATTAAAAAATAAAAGAAATTCTAAGTTACAAAAGAATTTGAGAGTTGCATCAAATGCATTTCTATCTGAGGAATAGAAAATTTGGATAATTATCAAATATCTTCAAATGTTCAAAAACTCGTCTAAAGAATAGAATTAAAAAAAATCATTTCTAAGTAAAAATTACTTTTGGGAACAAAATGATTACCAAATCCATCATTACAATCTGTTGTTAATTGGCCAAATAATATCTAATTCTATTCTTTTGTTCCTCGAAACAAAAAAAAAAAAAAAAAAGGAACATAAATTTATTTAGTAACTTTTTTGTTCCGAGAATAAATTTGTTCTTAGGTATAAATTAAAATAGAATCAAAAAGTAGAAAAAGTTATTTCATTGTTTTGAGAACAATTTGGAATCAAGCTAAATTTTTTTTTTTTTCTCTTTTCTTTTCTTTCTTTTTTCTCATTTTCTTGCTCATTGCTAGTTGTCGGCCACAGGTGATGGACGATGAGCTCGCTAGAGAGCGCCCAGCGAGGCACTGGGGAGGCTTAGCCTTGTCGGTGGTTGGGCAAGCTCACTTGGCCACCAACCGGGCTCAACCTTGCCCAACTAATCGTCAACCATTTGCCGTGGACGGCGACCAACTAGAGAAGAAGAAGAGGGATAGAAAAAGAAAAAGGAAAAGAAAAAAAATAAGAGAAAAGTATAATTAAAGTATTAAAAAATTAAAAGAAATTCTAATTCACAAAAGAATTTGAGGTTTTATCAAATGCATTTTATCTTGAGAATAAAAATTTTGAACGATTCACAAATGCGCCTTCAAATACTTAGAAACTCATCCAATAAACAAAATAAAATAAAAAATCATTTTTAAGCAAAAATTGTTTTCGAAAACAAAATTGTTATCAAATGCACTCTTAATATCTATTTTTAACATCGTTTAGTCAGAAATATATTTTGAACCCACTAAACTCAATAAATTTCCAACCTATCACTCCTCTGATATGAAATCTTGGAGTGTATTAGCTTTCGTTAACAACCAATGTGGTGATCCATGTTTCATAACCGCTCTAAAGAAAACAGATCCAAGGGAAATTATTTGTTAATTAAATCCTAATAGAATCACTTACTGAAAATTATGAACATAAAAAGTACAGTTCGGGCCTTTCGTTCACCACGTTAATTATTTGACTAGGATTTCCACCAGTGATATTTATCACATTCATTTCTTCGTACTATAAATTAGTGTAGGAATTTTCCGACAAGGGTTAGAGAAAATTTTATAAATTTATCATTAACAGGCATCTTGAGGCACTTGTTAAGCACATTTAGTTAAAAAAAAAAAAAAAATCAATTTCCAAGCATTGATCCTGCATAACATGAGAACTCAATGCCTTCGAAGCAGAAAAATCTCTCCGGTATCTCCTTCCTAAAATAATGGTCAGGAAAAGAAATTGTTGCTTTCTCATCTAGATTTGCTATCTCAAGGACACAATCGGATATTTGACCAAAAACTAAAGGACGCAATCGGATAAGATTAGGAGACAAAGTGAGTGGTTGTGATCAATTTAAATTGCAACTAAAATCCCCAAGTCAGGGCGTTTGACCCTTTTGTCCCTTGCCAAAATTGAGGCAGACGCCATCCTTGACGCCAGCAACCGCGCAAAGGACCTGAAGCTCCCAGGCATCATCAATGAATATGAAAGTGATTGCAATATTAAGCAGCCCAAGAAGTCCAAAGCCGTTGCATGCTAAGAAACAAGTTATGTACTCTCTGACTTTGTCCATCACGTTGATGATAAAATCAGTCTATTTAGTGACATTGCTAACCTGATATTTATCACGAATTCAATGGCCTATCTTGAATTACATGGCAGAATGAGCAGCGAACGATATTGGCTAAGCAAGAAAATGAGCCACTCTTATCCATTTCCATCAACACCTTGTTTGTGTGGCCTGCGGAACAGCTTAAAAACAGCAGTACTAAACCAAAATACAAGAACTACCAGTCAGCTAGTAGAATGTGTGACAGAGCACGAAGACAGTCATCATAGTGTAAAAAATAAAAGAATGCAGAGCCAAGATAACAGAGGGACGAACACTTGCTCTCTGACAGTGCATATACTGAAGAAAGTGCTGAATGACAGCAAAATAAAACATTAACCAACTCCGACAGGCTCATCTTCTTTGTACTTCACTATTTTACAATTTCAAACAGTATTTCCACCTCACTATCACATTTTGTACCTATCATTACCACATGCTACATATAATATTTGCTGACGTCCCCAGATATGAAAACCTTTTATAGCCTACAATGCACCAGCAATTCTCATGAAATCTAGGTATGACTTTCCATTCAATTTCCGACTGAAAAATTCCTTGAAATATGCCTCCAAAGGGACTCGTCGGAAAATGGCGGGGTTATCGCAGTTAATAAGGCTAGGTGCCGGTCCCAAGACAGTATCTAGCCTGCAACTGTAAAATGTGGCTACAGAGAGCCTCTCTTTAGTGGAATTCACGGTGGCCCGATGCTCAATGCTCCGATATATGCCATTGCTGAAAATCTGCATGAAGGAACCAAAGAGACAAAGGTTAGCAGATTCATTTGGAGCGTAATCCGTAGCCGACTATGTGTATGTTCTCATAACCTGAGGCAGTAGTCGCCAGATCACCAAAGTTTCAATTACATGTGGGAACCACACTGAAACCACTTAAAAATAACACACAGACTTTGGTGTTTTCCATACTCTCTGTGACTTTGTCCGTCACAATGATGATAGAATGAGTCTAAACAGTGACATTTCTATTACAAACTCAATGGCTTATCTTGAAGTACATGACAGAATGAGCAGGGAACAGCACCTGCTAAGCAAGAAAATGAGCAACTCTTATGAACTTCCATCAAGACCTTGTCAAGTGACATTTAGAAGAGTGTAAAAACAGCAGTCCTAAACCATGGTTTATACTTTCATCGGTACCTGAACTATCCGTCAGCTTGTAGTATGTGTGACAGAGAACGAAGGCAGTCATCATAGTGGTAAAAACAATAAAAGAATGCAAAGCCAACATAGCAGACGGAGAAACACTTTCTCTATGATAGTACATATACTGAAGAAAGTGTTAAATGGCAGCAAAATAAACATTAGCTGACTACAACAATCATATGTCATCATTTTACAATTTCAAACAGTATTTCCTATGCACTATTGACTGTATAGTTGTACAACTCGCTCTCGTGATTAGCACATGCCACATGCTATGTTTACTGATGTCCACAGATATAAAAACCTTTTCAATCTTCAGGTTTTAGCAATGCTACTTACTTAGACATTATTGCATATGTATAAGAAGACAAAACAAAAAATGCATCATTTTAAGCTCTTCCTAGTTGAATTCTCAACTGAGCTATCACACCAGGATCATAGCTTCTCTGTTTCTGCTTCCCATTTTCCAGATATAACTCTCAAATACACCATGCCAGAAAAGAACAAACATTATTACCTCCATAATGTCACCAACGTTGACAACAAAGGCATTATGAAGCGGTTTTACGGGTACCCATCTCCCTTCCCTTTTGATTTGCAAGCCTACTGTTTCATTGAGCTGAAAAAGGATCGTCAGTGCAACATTATCAGAGTGAGGAGTGAAACCAATGGTCATGTCTGGCTCTGGACATGGAGGATAGTAATTCATCCTCATGGATTGAACACCGTCACCGAACATTTCTCTGATCTCCTCGGCTTCCATCTTCAGAGCTCTCGCCATCTGACCTAAGATCGATAGGGCTAACTTTTTCACTTCCAACGAATACTCTTCTAACTTGTTCCTGTAGCAACAACAGCCGCAAATGTATATATCAGACGGACTTAGCTGAATTAGCAGTTATTTCAGCACAACTAAAAGGATTCAAAGTAGGTGCTTCATATTGGCACTCAGTCACTCAATTCAACATCCCTGTCAAATAAATTTTCTGCTCATCATCATCGTCATTATGCAAAAACCACATGCGCCATGCACAGCAGGCCAAGCATGAGACTCTACCTGAGATTCTCAGGGAGCTTCTCAAATAGATCGGCCTTCCGCAGACCAAGTGGCAGGGTGGTTATGTAGAACATGTCCGACCAGTCTAGCTTCTGCTCCTCCGACACCACGAAGAGCTGCCCAAACCCTTCATGGTTCTCCGGTTGCTGCCACAGCTTTTTCTTTTCTTCATAAGGAAGGTCGAAGAAACTCTTGATTTCCCGTTTGAATTCCTCCAGCAACAGCACGCTAACTCCATGATTTACAACCTATGCTTAACCATGCACAAATTAGTGAAGTACTCAAGAAGGACATCCAAACAGAAATGAGCATCATAATTCTAAATTCCACTCTAAGGTCGAATGCAAAAATTCTTATCTTCATCACAGGGTAGAGCAGTTTGGTAGCTCAATCCCTACTATGAGCTAATAACTATAGAACTAATAATTCCCGGCCATGCAGTGAAACAATCGTCAACAAGTGAATATCCTAATTTGTTGTACATCTTAGATTGGCTGACTCCTCTGGATTAGGGATATATGTTCAGGTCAGATGTAGTTCTAACACTGAATCTGCAATCATCAATCATCCAACAGACTTGGAAAAACGGGTTTCTTCCTTTTCCGGCCCTCTTTATCCAATGTGAGCTTAGACAGCATCTCATTGACTAAATGCCTATGACCATTTACAAGGTCTCAAGATTCTTCCTGGAGAGACTTACCCCTTCTTTCTAAATTACTTTTCTTCCTACTTCTTTTATGTCACATCAACTTATCAACTTCTACAGCATATTACACATACATCCATACATACACACATACGCACCTGTGTCTTACCATCAATAGAAAAATAAAATTTAAAAAGAAACGAAGGAGAATTCTGGTGTACCTGGAAGAATCCCCAGTCTTTGCAAGCGAATTGCAATTTCTCCAGCTCGACTGGATCTCCGCGAGCCAAGCGTTGAACGTCGACGACGGGGACGGACTCAGAAGCATCGCCGGAGACAGGGTCCTCATCATCGGAGCAGCGCACGTATCGGGGCGGGAGGTTGACGATGGGCTTCCTCGCCAGCTCCTGCACGCTGGGTACTATGATTGACCTCCCGAAGTTGACCGCAACCGTAGCCGTTGACTCTGGCGACTCGTCCTTCTCCATCCCTTCTTCGCCGGTAGGACTGATCAGGGGTTCCGTGGAGTCGAGCCGACCGAGACGAGCACGCCACCCACGACCGTGGCTTTCTAAGCTCAGCTCTATATTATCTTCTTTACCCCATCGCGTTTGGAGCCCCACGGATTTGTCATTTGATTTACAATTAGCGATGTTTTCTCACCTAAAAATTTAAGTTTCTCATGCTAAATCTACTTCTTGATATTCTCAATCCTTATCTCTTTTACAATTACCAATATTTTCTAGATTAAAATTTGTCGTGTTAGGTGTTGTCCCCTAAGCCATGCTAGAAGCCTTTCAAGAGTCACATCTTATCTCTTGCTTCGACAATTGCTCCTCAATCTCGTTGAACCAGGTGTTGTATAGGAGTGAGCATGTTCAACTGCCTAAATTGAGAATCGCCCAGACTGGACCAAACCGGCTAATGTGATCCGGTTTTCGGAAGGATCGGTCCGATTCTAATTCCATAGAAATGGGGCCGGTGATTGTCGATCCGGTCTCAATTCCCAAGGACACTGGACTGAACCAGATTGACTCTTTTATATAATAACATATTTTTTAATTTCTTAAAAATAGCAATAAACCCTAAATAATTAAAAATAGTAACAACTCTAGTATTTTTTTTAAAAAATTTTATTTTCTTTTGGGTAAGTAAATGGGACAGAACCGGTTGGTCTAGTCCAGTTCGCAATCCTAGGATTGTCCAGTCAAGTCCTTGGTCCCAAAAATTGGGAATCGATCCTCTTGGTCTGGTTCTTGATTCCTAGTTGGAACTAGACCAAATTGGGAACTAATCACCCTTAGTGTTACAGATCTTTGAATGGGTTCAAGCGAGCTCAATATTTGGATGGATGAGTGAGTTAACAATAATATGATATTAGATCATATGATCCATTGAGAAAGTGCTTAACCATGTATGAAAGTACAAATCCATGAGATTTAATAAGAGATGGATGCAAGTGATTCAGTCATACCTAAAAGAAGTTGAAGATCACAAGGAAATCATAAATGAAGGAAAAGAATTTTTTGCATTTTCTCTTCAACAATCTCTAATGTACAGCAACCTGTAGATATAATACAAGATGTACACAATGAATCGAAGTAAAGGATCCTATGAATCAATCTAAATCTAAATCTAATCTTTAATTGATATGTGTACAATCGTAATCAAATCAAATCTTTCTTTGAATATCATGAGCAATTGCCGCATATCTTCTAACACTCCCCCTCAAGCTAGTGGCTTGTAAATGTCTAAGACACCTAGCTTGCTTAATATATATGCGTGCTGTTTTTGACACAAGGGTTTGGTGAAGATGTCTGCTAGATGTTCTGTCATCCCAATTCCTCTTGTCTCAATTACTCCTTCTTGAACTTTTTTCGCGTGTAAAGTGACAATCCACTTCTATATGCTTGGTTCTCTTGTGCACTATAGGATTTGCTGCATATTTGAGAGCCACATCATTGTCACAAAATAGCTTCGTTGTCCCTTGCACTTGTACTCCGAGATCTTTAAGTAGACCTCACATCCACACTATCTGGTAGGTGGTTTTAGCCATAGGTCGATACTCTGCTTTGGCTAAAGATAAAGACACAGTGGGTTGTTTCTTGGTCTTTCATGAGAGTAGTGATTCTCCCAATTTGATGCAATCTCTAGCGATCAATATTTGACTCATGGGACAAGTTGCATAGTCTGCATCACAGTATGTTGTCATTTCCATGTTACATTTTTGGATACGAGTATCCCAAGTCTTGGACACTTCTTTAAATAATTCACAACTTTCAAGGCAACATCCATATGGGATTGCTTTGGATTGTGCATGAACTGGCTAAGTGTTCAAGCTTAGTCATAGTCAAATATATGAGTTTCCCAACGAGTCTTTGATAGCCTGATGGATCTTTGAGCATGGGAGCATCATTTTGAGATATGCCCTTATCATAATTTGCGGTAGTTAGCTTAGTATTCTACTCGATGGGAATGACGGCAGGCCTGCATCCTGATAGACCTACTTCTGATATGATCTCCAATATAAACTTCCATTGACTAAGGAAAATTCCATGTTCAGATCGGGCAATTTCAATTCCAAAGAAATATTTAGGTGCTCCTAAGTCTTTAATGTGGAAAGTGGCATGCAAATATTTCTTGAAACTTTCTATGGCAACTTTATCATTTCTCATAACAAGAATGTCATCGACATATATCATCAAATAAATAGATAACATACCTTTAGTCCATGTGAATAAAGTATAGTCATGTTTGGATTGCTTGAAGCCTGCTGTGATAAGAGCATTTGCAAATTTTGCATACCACTATTTGGATGCTTGTTTTAACCCATAAAGGGATTTGTGGAGACGACATACTTTATTCTCCCCCTATCTCCGTAAGCCTTGAGGAATATCCATATAGATTTTTTCATCTAGATCACTGTGAAGGAAGCCATTGTGCACGTTTATTTGATGTAGGGTGCGCGTGATAAAATTTCTGTTTTTCTTGATTTTCTTTTTCTCGTTTCTAGGAGCAGTTTGGAAACAATCCGTTTGGTAACGCAATTTGATTTTCTATTTAAAAACAGATTTTTATTAGAGAAATAGATTTGAAGAAGAAATCGGAAAGCTAAAATTTTTAGCTTCTCGAGTTTCGAAATAGAAATTGAGAAATCAATTTACGGCGTAAATCAATTTACATTTCAGAAATTTTATCATGCGCACCCGTAGAGGCCAGTTATTAATTGCAGCAACTACTAAGAAGGAACGAACTGTGACATCTTTCGCTACCAGAGACAATGTCTCGTGATAGTCAAAGCCTTCTCATTGGGTGAAGTCCTTGGCCACTAATCGTGCCTTGTACCGTTCAATGGAGCCATCAGCACGATATTTAATCTTGTACGCCCATTTGCAACCAATTGGTTTACGATTAGGTGGCAACGAGACAAGATCCCATATTTGATTATCAATCAGCATCTGTAGTTCTGCCTCAAGTGCCTTTTGCCATCGTGGATTAGTAGATGCCTCATCATAGCTAGATGGTTCATTGTCTTCTGATAGGTGACTAATGCAACATCATTAATGAGCATCTTGAGGCACTTGTTAAGCATATTTAGTTTCAAAAAATCAATTTCCAAGCATTGATCCTGCATAACATGAGAACTCAATGCCTTCGAAGCTGAAAAATTTCTCCGGTATACAAGATCCTTCCTAAAATAATGGGCAGAAAAAGAAATTGTTGCTTTCTCATCAAGATTTGCTATCTCAAGGACAATCGGATATTTGACCAAAAACTAGAGGACGCTACCGGATAAGATTAGGAGAAAAATTGAGGGGTTGTGATCAATTTAAATTGCAACTAAAATCCCCAAGTCAGGGCGTTTGACCCTTTTGTCCCTTGCCAAAATTGAAGCAGACGGCATCCTTGACGCCAGCAACCGCGCAAAGGACCTGAAGCTCCCAGGCATCATCAATGAATATGAAAGTGATTGCAATTTTAAGCAGCCCAAGAAGTCCAAAGCCGTTGCATGCTAAGAAACAAGTTATGTACTCTCTGACTTTGTCCATCACGTTGATGATAAAATCAGTCTATTCAGTGACATTTCTAACCTGATATTTATCACGAATTCAATGGCCTATCTTGAATTACATGGCAGAATGAGCAGCGAACGATATTGGCTAAGCAAGAAAATGAGCAACTCTTATCCATGTCCATGAACACCTTGTTTGTGTGGCCCGCGGAACAGCTTAAAAACAGCAGTACTGAACCAAAATACAAGAACTACCAGTCAGCTAGTAGAATGTGTAACAGAGCACGAACAGAGTCATCATAGTGTGAAAAATAAAAGAATGCAGAGAAAAGATAACAGAGGGACGAACACTTGCTCTCTGATAGTGCACATACTGAAGAAAGTGCTGAATGACAGCAAAATAAAACATTAACCAACTCCGACAGGCTCATCTTCTTTGTACTTCACTATTTTACAATTTCAAACAGTATTTCCACCACACTATCGGCTGTATGGTTGTACATTTTGTACCTATCATTACCACATGCTCCATACAATATTTGCTGACGTCCCCAGATATGAAAAACCTTTTAAATCTACAGATCTTGGCAAATGCTACCTATTTACAACTTTAAAGCTGAACACAAAAAGATCATTTTAAGCTTTTCCTAATTGTGTTTTCAACTAAGCTATCTCACCAGGACAAAACTTATGAGAGTCTGCTTCTTCCCAGTGCCCAAATATAACTCTCAAAAACACAGTGCAGAAGAAAGAAAAACGTTACTACTTCCATAATGTCGCCAATGATGAAAACAAAAGCATTATGAAGCAGTTTTACAGGTACCCATCTTCCTTCCTTCATAATCTGCAAGCCTTCCGTTTCGTTGAGCTGAAAAAGGATCATCGGTGCATCAGCATTGGAGTGAGGAGTGAAACTGGCAGCCATGTCTGGCTCTGCACATGGAGGATAGTAATTCATCCTCATAGATTGAACGCTGTTGCTGAACAGCTCCCTCATTTCCAGGCATCAATCTTCAGAGCTCTCGCCATGTGCCCTGAGATTGACAGGGCTAGCTTTTTCACTTGCAACAAATACACTTCTAACTTGTCCTGCAGCAACAGCAGCTGCAAATGTACATACGACTTATCAGAAGCAGCAGTTATTCTGACACAACAATTAAAGAAATCACATCAATTGCTTCAGAATGGCACTCGCAGTCACTCTCTTTGACAACCTTTAAAATGAATTTTCTGCATTAGTCCTCCTCATCATATGCCATGCACAGCCAGGCGATCATGGGACTCTTCCTCAGATTCTCAGGGAGCTTCTTGAATAGATCGGCCTTCAGCAGACCAAGCAGCAGGCAGGTTATTTAGAACATGTCTGACCAGTCTAGCTCCTGCTCCTCTGACACCGCAAACAGCTGCAGAAACCCTTGGTGGTTTTCCGGTTGCTGCCACAGCTTTTGCTTATTTTCGTAAGGAAGGTTGAAGAAACTCTCGATTGCCAGTTTGAATTCCTACAGCAACGGCAGACTAACTTAATGGTTTACGATCTATGGTTAATCATGGACAAATTAGTGAATTACTCAAGAAGGACATACAAACTTAATTGAGCATGTCAATTCTAAATTTCATACTAAGGTCAATGCTAAAGTTCTCAGCCACGCGGGGAAACAATCGTTAACCAGTGAATATCCTAATACTGAAGGTGTAATCATCAATGATCCAACAGACCTGGATAACGGGATTCTTCCTTTTCCGAACCTCCTTCCAACTTGGGATCTACCTAATCTTTATGGGAGTTAAAACAGAATCTCAGTGTCTACGTGCCTATGATCATTTACAAGGCCTCAAGACTTCCTGGAGGGCTTACCCTTTTTTCAAATTACATTTTATTTCATATTCTAGTGATTAGAAGTTGCTTTTCATTTTATGCTGACATGAACATAGCAACTTTTACAGTCAAGTAAAATTTCATTTGGGGCAACCTAAAATATACTGCCTATCGTACATATGTACAAATGTACGTACTTGAGTTCATAATACTTGATATAACTTGAGCTGTTATCAAATCTTCCTTTCATTGCAAATACAAAGTTGTCGGTATGCTAAGAAACCTATAACCAATCCACGAATTCTCTACAATCCTGGACTTCAAGATGGCTGCTTCAACGTCAGGAGCTTCAGGTACTTTCTCCGCTCGACATCTCCAATGCACAATATCCTACAATGCACCGGCAATTCTCATGAAATCCAGGTATGACTTTCTGTTCAATTTCCGACTGAAAAATTCCTTGAAATATGCCTCCAAAGGGACTCGCCGGAAAATAGCGGGGTTATCGCTGCTAACAAGGCTAGGTGCTGGTCCCAAGACAGTATCTAGCCTGCAACTGTAAAATGTGGCTACAGAGAGCCTCTCTTTAGTGGAATTCACAGTGGCCCGATGCTCAATGCTCCGATATATGCCATTGCTGAAAATCTGCATGAAGGAACCGAAGAGACAAAGGTTAGCAGATTCAGTTGGAGGGTAATCCGTAACCAAATATGTGTATGTTCTCATAACCTGAGGCAGTAGTCGCCAGATCACCAAAGTTTCAATTACATTTGGGAACCACACTGAAACCACTTAAAACTAACACACGGACTTTGGTGTTTTCCATACTCTCTGTGACTTTGTCCGTCAAAACGATGATAAAATGAGTCTGAACAGTTGCATTTCTATTACAAACTCAACAGCTTATCTTGAAGTACATGACAGAATGAGCAGGGAACAGCATCTGCTAAGCAAGAAAACGAGCAACTCTTATGAACTTCCATCAAGACCTTGTCAAGTGGCATTTAGAAAAGCGTAAAAACAGCAGTCCTAAACCATGATTTATACTTTCATCGGTACCTGAACTATCCGTCAGCTTGTAGTATGTGCAACAGAGAACGAAGGCAGTCATCATAGTGGTAAAAATAATAAAAGAATGCAAAGCCAACATAGCAGACGGAGAAACACTTTCTCTATGATAGTACATATACTGAAGAAAGTGTTAAATGGCAGCAAAATAAACATTAGCTGACTACAACAATCATACGTCGTTATTTTACAATTTCAAACAGTATTTCCTCTGCGCTATTGACTGTATAGTTGTACAACTCGCACTCATGATTCGCACATGCCACATACTATGTCTACTGATGTCCACAGATATAAAAACCTTTTCAATCTTCAGGTTTTAGCAATGCTACTTAAACATTATTGCACATGTATAAGAAGACAAAACAAAAAATGCATCATTTTAAGCTCTTCCTAGTTGAACTCTCAACTGAGCTGCCACACCAGGATCATAGCTTCTCTGTTTCTGCTTCCCATTTTCCAGATATAACTCTCAAATACACAATGCCAGAAAAGAAAAAACATTATTACCTCCATAATGTCACCAATGTTGACAACAAAGGCATTATGAAGCGGTTTTACGGGTACCCATCTCCCTTCCCTTCTGATTTGCAAGCCTTCTGTTTCATTGAGCTGAAAAAGGATTGTCAGCGCATCAGCATCAGAGTGAGGAGTGAAACCAATGGTCATGTCTGGCTCTGGACATGGAGGATAGTAATTCATCCTCATGGATTGAACACCTTCACCGAACATTTCTCTGATCTCCTCGGCTTCCATCTTCAGAGCTCTCGCCATCTGACCTAAGATCGATAGGGCTAACTTTTTCACTTCCAATGAATACTCTTCTAACTTGTTCCTGTAGCAACAACAGCCGCAAATGTATATATCAGACAGACTTAGCTGAATTAGCAGTTATTTCAGCACAACAATTAAAAGGATTCACAGTAGGTGCTTCATATTGGCACTCAGTCACTCAATTCAACATCCCTGTCATATAAATTTTCTGCTCATCTTCATCGTCATTATGCAAAAACCACATGCGCCATGCACAGCAGGGCAAGCATGAGACTCTACCTGAGATTCTCAGGGAGCTTCTCAAATAGATCGGCCTTCCGCAGACCAAGTGGCAGGGTGGTTATGTAGAACATGTCCGACCAGTCTAGCTTCTGCTCCTCCGACGCCACAAAGAGCTGCCCAAACCCTTCGTGGTTCTCCAGTTGCTGCCACAGGTTTTGCTTTTCTTCATAAGGAAGGTCGAAGAAACTCTCGATTTCCTGTTTGAATTCCTCCAGCAACAGCACGCTAACTCCATGATTTACAACCTATGCTTAACCATGCACAAATTAGTGAATTACTCAAGAAGGACATCCAAACAGAAATGAGCATCTTAATTCTAATTTCCACTCTAAGGTTGAATGTAAAGTTTCTTATCTTCATCACAGGGTAGAGCAGCTTGGTAGCTCAACCCCTACTATGAGCTAATAACTATAGAACTAATAATTCCTGGCCATGCAGTGAAACGATCGTTAACAAGTGGATATCCTAATTTGTTGTACATCTTAGATTGGCTGACTCCTCTGGTTTAGTGATACATGTTCAGGTCAGATGTAGTTCTAACACTGAATCTGCAATCATCAATCATTCAACAGTCTTGGAAAAACGGGTTTCTTCCTTTTCTGGCCCTCCTTCCCGCTTGGGATCTACCTTATCCAATGTGAGCTTAAACAGCATCTCACTGACTAAATGCCTATGACCATTTACAAGGTCTCAAGACTCTTCCTGGAGAGACTTACCCCTTTTTTCTAAATTACTTTTCTTCCTACTTCTTTTATGTCACATCAACTTATCAACTTCTACAGCATATTATATCTACATCCATACATACACACATACATACCTGTGTCTTACCATCAATAGAAAAATAAAATTTAAAAAGAAACGAAGGAGAATTTTAGTGTACCTGGAAGAATCCCCAGTCTTTGCAAGCGAAGTGCAATTTCTCAAGCTCGACCGGATCTCCGCGAGCCAAGCGTTGAACGTCGACGACGGGGACGGACTCAGAAGCATCGCCGGAGACAGGGTCCTCATCATCGGAGCAGCGCACGTATCGGGGCGGGAGGTTGACGATGGGCTTCCTTGCCAGCTCCTGCACGCTGGGTACTATGATTGACCTCCCGAAGTTGACCGCAACCGTAGCCGTTGACTCTGGCGACTCGTCCTTCTCCATCCCTTCTTCGCCGGTAGGACTGATCAGGGGTTCCTTGTAGTCGAGCCGACCGAGACGAGCTCGCCACCCACGTTTGACGGCATGACCAAGGCATTCTAAGCTCAACTCTATATTATCTTCTTTACCCCATTGCGTTCGGAGCCCCACGGATTTGTCATTCGATTTACAATTACTGATGTTTTCTCACCTAAAAATTTAAGTTTCTCATGCTAATCCAATTACTGATGTTTTCTCACCTAAAAATTTAAGTTTCTCATGCTAAATCTACTTCTTGATATTCTCAATCCTTTTCTCTTTTACAATTACCGATATTTTCTAGCTTAAAATTTGTCTTGTGTTCGGTGTTGTCCCCTAAGCCATGCTAGAAGCCTTCCAAGAGTCACATCTTATCTCTTGCTTCGACAATAGCTCCTCAATCTTGTTGAACTGGGTATTGTATTGGAGTGAGCATGTTCGACTGCCTAAATTGAGAATCGCTTGGACTAGATCAAACTAGCTGATGTGATCCAGTTTCCGGAAGGATCGGTCCGATTCCTAATTCTATAAAAATGAGACCGGTGATTGTCGATCCAGTCTCGACTCTCAAGGACATCGGACCGAACCGGACTAACTCTTTTACTTAAGAATATATTTGTTTAATTTCTTAAAATATCAATAAACCCTAAATAATTAAAAATAGTAACAACTCTAGTATTTTTAAATTTTTTATATTTTTTGGGTAAGTAATCGACTCCATGGGACAAAACCGGTTGGTCCGGTCTAGTTCGCGGTCCTATGACTATCCAGTCAAGTCCTCGGTCCGAAAATTGGGAATCGATCCTCTTGGTTTGGTTCTTGATTCCTAGGTGGAACCGGACCATATTGGGAACTAATCACCCTTAGTGTTACAAATCTCTGAATGGGTTCAAGCGAGCGCAATAATTGGATGGATGAGTGAGTTAACAATAATATGATATTAGATCATATGATCCATTGAGGAAGTGCTTAACCATGTGTGAAAGTACAAATCCATGAGATTTAATAAGAGATGGATGCAAGTGATTCAATCATACCTGAAAGAAGTTGAAGATCGAAGGGAAATTGTAAATGAAGGAAAATAATTTTTTGTATTTTCTCTTCAATAATCTCTAATGTACAACCTCCTATAGATATAATACAAGATGTACACAATGAATGGAAGTAAAGGATCCTATGAATCAATATAAATCTAATCTAAATCTAATCTTTAATTGATATGTGTACAATCGTAATCAGATCAAATCTTTCTTCGAATATCACGAGCAATCGCCGCATATCTTTCCAACACTCTCCCTCAAGCTGGTGGCTTGTAGATGTCTAAGACACTTAACTTGCTTAATAGATATGCATGCTGTTTTTGACACAAGGGTTTGGTGAAGACGTCTGCTATTCTATTGTCCCAATTCTTCATGTCTCAATTACTCCTTCTTGAATTTTTTCTCGTGCAAAGTGACAATCCACTTCTATATGTTTGGTTCTCTCTTGCATTATAGGATTTGCTATAAGTTTGAGAGCCGCATCATTATCACAGAATAGCTTCGTTGTCCCTTGCACTTGTACTCCGAGATCTTTAAGTCCTCGCATCCACACTATCTAGCAGGTGGTTTTAGCCATAGCTCGATACTCTGCTTCGGCTGAAGATAAAGACATAGTGGATTGTTTCTTGGTCTTCCACAAGACTAGTGATTCTCCCAATTTGATGCAATATCCAATGATCGATCTTCGACTCATGGGACAAGTTGCATAGTATGCATCATAGTATGCTATCATTTTCATGTTGCATTTCTTGGATAGGAGTATCCCAGGTCCTAGACACTTCTTTAAATATTTCACAACTTTCAAGGCAGCATCCAAATAGGATTGCTTTGGATTGTGAATAAACTAGCTAAGTGTTTGTACCGCATAGGAAATATCAGGCCTAGTCATAATCAGATATATGAGTTTCCCAACGAGTCTTTGATAGCCTAATGGATCTCTGAGCATGGGATCATCATTTTGAGATATAACCTTATCATGATCTGCAGTAGTTAGCTTAGTATTATGCTCAATGGGAATGACAACTAGCCTGCATCCTGATAGACCTACTTTTGATATGATCTCTAATATAAACTTCCGCTAACTAAGGGAAATCCCTTGTTCAGATCGGGCAATTTCAATTCCAAGGAAATATTTAGGTGTTCCTAAGTCCTTAATGTGGAAAGTGGCATGCAAATATTCCTTGAAACTTTCTATGGTAGCTTTATCATTTCCCATAACAAGAATGTCATCGACATATATCATCAAATAAATAGATGACATACCTTTAGTTCGTGTGAATAAAACATAGTCATGTTTGACTGCTTGAAGCCTTCGTGATAAGAGCATTCGCAAATTTTGCGTACCCTTTGTCTAAATGTTTGTTTCAACCCATAAAGGAATTTGCGGAGACGACATACTTTATTCTCCCCCTATCTCCGTAAGCCCTAAGGAATATCTATATAGATTTCTTTGTCTAGATCACCGTGAAGGAAGGGATTGTGCATGTCCATTTGATGTAAAGGCCAGTCATTTATTGCAGCAACTGCTAAGAAGGAACGGACTGTGACATCTTTGGCTACCGAAGAGAATGTCTCGTGATAGTGAAAGCCTTCTCGTTGGGTGAAACCCTTGGCCACTAATCGTGTCTTGTACCATTCAATTGAGCCATCTGCAAGATATTTAATCTTGTATACCCATTTGCAGCCAATCGAGTTTATGATTAGGTGGCAACGAGACAATATCCCATGTTTGATTATCAATCGGCGCCTATAGTTACGCCTCCATTGCCTTTTGTCATCGTGGATCGGTAGATGCCTTATCATAGCTAGATGGCTCATTGTCTTCTAATAGGCGACTAATGCAACATCTATGTTCGGTGATAATTTATGAAAGGAAACATAGGATGAGATTGGATTTTGAATACCTAGTAAATTGAGAGTGGCACAAATAAATCCTTGGTCCAAGTTGGAGGTCGTGTAGCCCAACCAGAACGTCTTGGAGGATCGACTCTCGGAGGAGAAGGGATCATCTGAAGTTGGTGTTGTTGCTTGAATAAAAGTAAGAGCATTTGGAACATTCCTCGGTTGTACTAGTGGTATGTAACTAGAATCTCGAGGTAATGCCTCATCAGATAAGAAACCACGAGGATTGGATATTATCCCCGAGTCTTCATCTGGCGACGTCTTCTCACTGAATGAAAAGATGTTCTCGTGAAAGGTAACATCTCTACTAACCAAGAATTCCTTTGTGGATATCTCAAGAACCCGATACCCCTTTTGTAGATTGGGATATCCCATAAATATGCAATGCCAAGCGTGGGGACTCAACTTGTTGCGAGGACCTCATTGCGATATAACATAGACATCCAAAAACTTTGAGATGTTTTAGCTCCGGTTTCTTCCCAAATAGTAGTTCAAAAGGTGTTCGCCCATTGAGTATTCGAGTGGGCATGCGGTTGATTAAATAAGCCACTGTAATGACACAATCTCCCCAATAATTTTTTGAAACTGATGCTTGAAACTTCAAAGCACGTGCGACTACCAAAAGATGGCGATGCTTGTGTTCAACCACTCCATTTTGTTGTGGCGTATAGACGCATGAGCTCTCATGTTGGATGCCATGAGATGAAAAAAGTGAGGAGCAATCATGGCTAAAGAATTCTCCCCCGTTATCAGTATGGATCCGCTGAATGGATTTTCCAAACTGATCTTGGATAGTGCAATGAATGTTTTTAAATGAGAGTAAGCTTGATTTTTAGAATGCATAAAAAAAATCCATGTTGCATGAGAATAACTGTCTACTATTGTAAGGAAGTAATGAGATCCATCATGATTTACCGTATGGTAAGGTCCCCAAATATCCACATGGATCCAGGAAAAAATTTCACTAGCACGGGAGCTACCAGATGGAAAGGGCATACGAGACTGTTTTGCAAGAGGACATTGAGGACATTGAGGACAAGGAAATGAGGCACTGTGACCCAATCTCAAATGCACAATGAATTTTTGTCATGGGTGCTCAAATTACATAAAGATGGTTTATTCAAGGAAGTGTAGGATAAATCAAAATTACTGGGAAAACTTGACCAGAAAAATAGTCATTCAGAAAGGCTACCTCAGCCCATCAGTCTGCTAGTCGAAAGGGCCTGAAAAAAACAGGTGTCAACATCAAAGAATACCCAACATGAATTTTTTCTGCAGACTCTTGACACAGAAATAAGATTAAATTGGAACTCTGAGACATAAAGGACATTTGGAAGAGTAATCTGAGGATTGAGATTGATTGTTCCTGTCGTACTGATGTGAGTGATATTTCCATTGGGTAATTGTACGGAAATAGGGAAATTCAATCCTTCATTTATACTCGAGAAAAATCCTTTGTCACATATAATATGATCGCTTGCTCCTGAATCACTAATCCATGCCTTCCTTGATATGGATTAATCAAGCAATGTGTGATACTTGAAAAACTCCCTCCTTTGTTGGAAGTATCCAATTTTTGTAGTGCCTACATCAACTGTTAATATTGTCTATAAGTGATGGGTTGATTAGCATTTTGGCCAGTGGGTCCACTGACTTGATAAGCTGTCGAAAGTTTTTTTCCTTTTTCTCCTGGTTTTCCAGGCAATTTCCAACAATTGTCAATCATATGGTTAGAACGTTTACAATATTCGTAAAACAATTTACCCTTTCCTTTGAAATTTTGCCCAAAATTCCTTGATGGCGTGGTGAAAATCTGACCGTCCATTCCTTTGACCGTAGACTCGTCCGCCGTTTCATCCACGGATAACTTCGAACCCCGCAAGCCGTCCAATCCTCGCTCTCGATCTGGGCCATTCGTTCCTTCCTTTTTAAGGAAACATGCATCTCCTCCTCCGCCAAACGGCCGAGACTTATGGGGATATGCAATTTTCGATCCGGTATGGACGAGTTAATTGCACTTCCTCCAGTGTCGGGCTAGGCGTTCATCGGGAGGAACTAGAACGGTTCCGTCGAGGAATCCATTGTTGTCCTTCATTACTAAGGCGCACCATAGGAACTCCTATGACCACCGGGGTAATTTTACGGCCAGTCGGTTGATGGTTGATCAGCCGATTCGGTCCATCAACGATTGAAACGAACGGTGGTCGCCGAGTTTTGGCCGTCCGATGAAGGTTGCCACTGGATACGATAGAAGTCTGGGTGAGAATCCGGGTAGGGATTCGTTCCCAAACTCGGATTACTCAACCTGGTCCCATAACCCACATTGAAAAGGGTTGGGTATGGATTTATTCCAATACCCAGTTTGTCTAATCATGTCGACTACCTCGTATTTGTTGGATTCGACCCAATGGTCGAGCTTGCCCCATTTGTGATTGGTGGGCTACCATCGGGTTGAAGGGAAATTTGTTGACCTTGAATCCCTGGCAATGATGCACTTGGGCTTGGCCCATACAACCATGGGTTGGGCTGCATCTGAAATAGCAGCCACTGGTAAGGATGGCCCATCATGAGTGGCCTGGAATGGGTTGGCCTGATATGGGTTGCCTAGACTTGTTTAAGCCAGAAGAGATTGGATATCTTAAGCCCGAGTGATTTGTTATTGAGGTCTAGTGACATTAATAGGAAGAGACGCATCCTGGTTCTCTGGAGTTTGCAATGGATTTGTCTCTCGTGGATGCTCATCGGAGGCTGAAGGTAAGTTCTAAGTCATGATAAAAAAAAATTCCTTTGCTAAAGAGTTAATCCTTCTACGCAGGGTTGGAGATCCTTGGTAAAGGTCGAGATAGATGAATGGAAGCTAAGTCAGGAGCTTCACTACTCGATACCATGAAAAAAGTTGAAGATCGCAGGAAATCATAAATGAAGGAAAATAATGTTTTGTATTTTCTCTTCGATAATCTCTTATGTACAAACTCATATAGATATAATACAAGATGTACACAATGAATGGAAGTAAAGGATCCTATGAATCAATCTAAATCTAAATCTAATCTTTAATTGATATGTGTACAATCATAATTCAAATCTTCCTTCGAATATCACAAGCAATCGCCGCATATCTTCCAACAATACCACCAAAGTGGTAGCCATGATAGCATAGCTTTGGGAGAAAATTGTTCAAAAAGTTCTAAATATATTGTACTTCTATCAATTTAGTTCTATTTTTTTTTTAAATTTTGGCAATTAAGTTATATTCTTTCACACATTTTATCAAATGAATCAATTCAATTAATTTTAACTAGAAATCGATTAATGTGAATGCTAGCCATCCTATGTGATATAACCGAATTTGATGTGGATAAAATTTTAATATTTTTTTACTATTTTTAACTTTATATATATATATATATATAAACCTTAGGCTAGGGAGGTTGCTGCCCATAAGTGAGGGCTAGTGATCCTCAGCTAGTTTGGGCGAGGGCACCTTTATGCTCGTCGATCACGAGCAAGGGCCTCTATGCCCATGGGCAAGTGTGTCAACCCTTGCCTTGATCTAAACAAGGGAGTTGCAACCCTTGCTTGCTCTATTGCCTCGCCTATGGCCAAAAGGGCACAAAGGCCCTCGCCCAAGCCAGGGGAGGGCTTGCACCCTCACCCAAATTAGGTGAGGGTTGTTGGCTTATGATTAGGAAAAAAAAGTAAAAACGAAAAAAAATTAAAAATAAAAATATTATTAAAAAAATGTCCACATCAACGTCAGTTGTACCTTGTGGAATGGCCGGCTTTCATGTTAGTAATTTCCAATTAATTTGACCGGATTGACAAAATGTGAAAAGATTTATGATTCAATTGTCAAAATTATTTAATTGTCAAAAATACAATAGGTTTTAAACCCTTTGCACAATTTTCCAAAACTTTAACATGCAGCAAGAGGCAAATGATGAAGATAGAGTTCAATGCATGATGGGATTGAGTAATTTGGAAATTCGTTTTCTAGGCTAAATGTATGTGTCACGGCCGAGAGTTCCTTTGGCCTCGGAACGACTTGCGGGCGCTGGCGAGCGGAATTTGCAGCGCCAGCCTTTTCTTTAGTTGTTCCACGAATGATACGGTGAATGATTCTTCGTGCGAGATCTATCATGCCCGGCTTCGCTCGGGCGTCTAGTCCATCGAGTAAGACAACGATTCTCTTTAGACAACAATGGTTTCGGTCTGTGCCATGGCCTCGTCGGGAGAGCGCGCATCGCTCGACCCGGTTGTGCACGGGAGGCCTACCCCATCTTGAGCTCCTAAGTGATATAATCCTTTTATTCCAGGACTCTAGCACCAACTTGTCCGACGCCACTCCCGTGGGAGGTTGTGTTTTTACCCTATCTTCCGCTCACACTTTCAGATAACCCCAAGCGCTACTCACAAGTGTCACGAGTACAGGAGGATTCACGGACCGTGACATATGGAAGAGTGTTTAATGGGAAGGCTTTAAACAAATGTGTATGAGTGAGGAGAGGTGTGCGTGAATTGGCGCGCACTGGCTGTGAGTGTGACAATGATTTTCTGGCCAAAGAGGGCAAAAAGTAAAGAGGAAAAAATATATATCAGTAAACCGAAAAAGAAGGCATAATAAATACTTGCGCGGCTGAGAGAGACACAATGAAATCCCAAGAGGTTGATCAAGGTTAACGCCATGGCATAATAAAACGCACCACCAGCTGATGATTTAGTTTATCATGATAAAATAGTTCGGGATAGATAAAGTTTACCATCATGGCCTAAATAATTTTTGATTCAACACCAATGGAATTTGATAAAGAACCAAACATATATATTCACTCACTTCAGGAAAATCTTGTGTATTCATCATATTTAAGTCTTCTATTGTAAATTGTGCCTCTATTTACAAAGGACTTTACTAAGCAAATGAAAATTACTTAGAATATATGACTCTTACACTATTATGTAATTATGATTATTGAATTGTCAACACATGTATAACTCATAGAAATTAAGAACTGTAACTAACAATACTCTTAAGACTTAGACAATTGAGATTTGAAATCATCAATAGTATTAAGATGCATATTAAGTAGAAGTAAATGCATTTAGCCAGGTTCAGATGCGTAATAATTAGGATTAGACCTTTCAAATTCATGTACCAATAGCCACCTTAAAAGATTAACTGATAGTGACGAAAATCCATAACAGTCTTCAATTATTAGGTAGCGGAGTAACAACCTTGACGTGGACAAATAGTTGGTAAATTGGCAACTTCAACTTTCAAATCCATTACATCAAGTTGTCACCGAAACTTGTTTTTGCTTGCACCATTAATACTTGAGCGGATTAATCGATGAAATTTTGTTGTACATATGAGTTGTTCCACCAAACGCGATGCTTCCGCATTAGAACTGGGGCTACGATCATAGCAACAAGGCCCACGGTGGGGCCACGCGGGTTGAACCAGAAATGGGGATGACGAAAGTGGAGAACTCCAGGGAGAGAGGAAGAGAGGGCAATGAACTCCAGACAGAGATTATGGTCAAAGCCGTGGGGGTAAAAAAATAAATGCGAAAAGGAGGCGGCCACGAAGACAAGCGAGGGAAAGAAGCTCAAGATGGCTAAACGGACGTCGGGGAAGATGCTTAGTCTAATTATTTTAGGTTCCGATATAGCAACTAAGGGGGAGTGAATTGGTAATAATGTCCGATTTTTCAAATTTGGCAGGTGCAAATTTTTAGAGTTTTTACCAACTGTAAACTTTGAATATTCTATAAACTGTGTGAACGCAACAATAAAGAAAATCTCAAACGGATAAGTACAATAATAGAAGAGATAGATAGGGATTGAGAATATCAAGAGGTAGATTTTATAGTAGTTTGACTTTCCTTCTGCCAACTCTACCCTCCCAGTTCTAGCAACCTACCCGTGTTAACCTATTTCCAGTGCAGTTCACCTTCTCCAAGACTTGTTTCTCTGTCGTTACCCTACGACAGAATCAATCCTTTCTTTTTGCAAATGCCCCACAAAAAGTTTTGGAGCTTTCACACCTTCCATTCATCCCACAATGGATTTATACATCACAATTCCCTCTGTTTGCGAAACAAACAGCTTCTACGAACACTTAAAATAAAAATCCCTGCTTTTTTCTCATGCATGTAAAAGACTAACAAATGTTTAAAGAAGATTTAAGCTCCATTTATTTCGCAAAAATAAATAATTTAAAAAAATTTCAAAAATGATGACTTGTATCATTTATAAAAATGAATTGGACGAATTTTTCATCATTCACAAAAATATTTAGATATATATTATTATTAACAATGAAAATATTTCTTATTGATTAATTATTTCAAATAATACAAGTGGTCATTTTAGAGAAAAAAATCCGCTTAGGGTGATAATTATAAATTCGAGTTAATGAGTATGAATGTGTATTTGCAAATTCACGCATATGCTATAGTTTATCCTCTCGCGCTATCAGCTTCGTTTCTAGCATTCGTAGACATCCAAATCAAACGTTGGAACTTGGATTTATGTCAAATGGCCAATGAGGACTACACTGCCCTCGCCTAGTGGGGTGGGTGGTGTAAGTGCTAGACCCTTGCTGGAGAGAGAGAGAGAGAGGTCTAATGCTGGTTGTGCTATGTTGGACGGCTAGCTTCCAAGTCGATCCATTAAAATTGGCGCAATAGGCTCGGTTAATGACAAAATAAAAAAAAAAGATAGAATTGAATTAGCAAAAAGAAATATGTTTAGGGAATGTTTGATAATTATTCTGTTTTTGGGAATAATTTGCATTAAAAAATGATTCTTTTTCATTATGTTTCCTAAACGAAATTCTGAGCATTTAAAGACATTTCGTAACTATCCAAATTTTCTATTCTCGGAATAGAAATACGTTTAGTATGATGCTTAGTTTTTTTTTTTTTGTGACTTAAAATTCTTTTACTTTTTTAATACTTTTTATTATATTTTTCTCTTTTAATTTTTAAATAATTTTATTATTTAATTTAATTTAATTTTTAATTATTTTATCATATTTTTAATATACTTTTATTATCTAATTTCGTTATATTTTTAAATATAATTTTATGTTGTAATTTTTTCTTTTAATTTTGTTAATAATTTCATTATATTATTTTATTATATTTTTGCGACGGCTAGAGGAAGAAGAAGAGAAAAAGAAAAGAAAAGAGGAAAAAAAAGAGAGAGAACATGTTTTGGCTTGATTTTGGAGTTATTCCTGGGAACAAATAAACAATTTTTTCTACTTTTTGATTTTGTTTTAAATCTATTTTCATGAACAAAAAAGTTATCAAATGGATTTACCTTTCTTTTTTTCTTTTCTTTTTATAATTTCCTAGGATTGAAAGAATAGAATTAGTCACTATTTAGCATATTACAATTGACTTCGATATACCCTGAATATCAATTAGAAGGAAACAAGACATATGTTAATGGTGTAGAAGGCTCTGCTCATGATTATTATGTTGATATATGATATATCTAAGACCCGACTCATGATGCTAAAATGGGGCTGACTCAACTAGGCTCGAGTCATGCTGCTGGTTGTCCCCTTTGATAAGCAATATGTAAATTCATTTCAAAACCTTCTAGATTTGTGGTATGCCTATAAATCAACTCTAAACCTTCTAAACTTGCGGTATGCCCTAGCCTTGGTATGGGGTAAACATGCAATACTTTTCTGCATCTACTCAAAGCACTCATTAAATACTTTAATAATGTTATGTAATCATCAAAATAATTTTAGGGTTTCTATCATCGATTTCAAATTTCCAACATATTGCGCAAAAGGCCACGGTGAAGTTGGATTTTAATAAATAGACGATATTCTACAAGACATTAAAATCCTATGTGAATTTTTTGCGTGTGCAATGCCGAATTGACAACTATTTCCCCATGCTTTTTAGTGGTTAAAGTTCAGTTCTAGTTTCCTTACATTCAATGGATTTCTCCAACTTTTTGGAGGAATCGTGTTCCCAAGATTGTTTTATTGGTGCAAGGACGTGTACCGAAAGGAGACTCAAGCGTGCTGGCAAAGTTTCCTAAGAAAAGCCAAGCCCGCACATAGTTTTGGGAGGATTTATCCAGGCATTTAGAGTGCACATGATAACGCTTCTTGGCAGGAGAGCAGTTTTTTTTTTTTTTTTTAATAGTTCTTTTCTATTTCTACTCCGATGAATAATTTACGAGTAAAATAAGATATTTGGTAACTACACAAAATTTAGAAATGCGTTTGGTACAAAACAGTTTCTTTTTTTATTCTTGCTCATGGATCACCGACCGTTGACCGCCGGCGGACAACGACAATGGCGGATGGCGGCGGCTGGTGGCCAATGGTGGCTCTGGGCAATTGGAGGTGGCCACGACAAGAGAGAGGAACAAAGAAAAATAAAAAAATATTAGCTTATTTAAACTCGGTCCAGGAACAACAAGCTTTTTTTTTTTTTTTTTTTTTTTGATATCAGGGAACCCCGCATAGCCAAGATTTAGCGAAGAAACTATATAAGAACGCTGACATGGAGGACCTACCACCCCAACGTTGCGCTTAAGATTTCGTGCGTCCGCATGACTCAAACTCTTCCGTTCTGGGTAGACTTCATGTGAACTCTTATTCAATTAGGCCACCGCAAGCGGTGGTAAAAGCTACTTTTTTTTTTTTTCTTATTTCTATTCCAAAACTATTCATGAAAATTAAAAATAAAAATAAAGAAAATTGTTCTCGGGAGCAAAAATTTTACTAAATGGATTTGTTTTTTTTTGTTGGGGAACAAAAGAACAAAAAATTGTGAAAAACATATTTCAGTTATTATCAAACAGCCTTTTGTTTCTATTTTCAACTGTTACACAATTCAATATATAGTGCTTGAGCTTTTGCTTTTACCAAACAAATCATAAGTCCATTAGATCAAGTCAATCATATTTCGAGAATTTGTGAGATCCATGCTGGGTCTCTTTAAAAAAGAATTGAGTACATTTACTTTTCTTTTTCTTTTTTAATGAAAAATGGTCGAACTTGAATACAAAAGTTTAATATCGTAAATCTACTACCCCTATTTTACAACCCAATAAACACATGAAGAAACTCTCTAGGTGGCAATGAAAATAATATAATTTCCAAACGTTTAACAATTTCAAGATTAGGAAGCCAATCAGCAGGACATTGCAAGGCTGTTGCAATTGCTTTTATCCAATATCCACCACACCCTTTCACGCGTCTGTCCATACAAAAACCTTCTTCTCGTGAATAACAGCGACGTTGGGAAATGTGTCGGAAGAGAATATTTCTTTGCTCCGAGTCGGAAGAATCCATGGAAAGAAGGCGAAGCAAATGTCACGGGACGTGCACGCTGGGATTCTGAATTTCTGAGATGTGCTTTGCTTATCCCACAAGATAATCCAAGGTCACATGAAAGTTAAAGCTGCTGCTTTCAGTCGCCCCCTTTTGTCCGGACTCCGGCGGTGAGTGCCACATGCTTGGACTATTTTGCAGTTGCCCTCATTCCCTTTTTTTTTTTTTTTTTTTTTTTTTTTTTTTTTTTTAAGGATTAATACCTTGAAAACTTCAAATTAGTGCACTTGTGACAAATTTACCCAAAATTATTTTTTTAATCATGAAAAAACCCCAAACCGATACACCTCGTGATAAATTTACCCCGATGACCATAAAAAAACCCTAAATTGGTACATTTTTATGATAAATTTACCCCAAATTAATTTATTTGACCGCAAAAACCAAACTGATAAATTTGTGAAAAATATACCATTTGCTAAATTGGATTAATACCACAAGGAAACTTTGACAAACGGATCGTAAAATCCTAAATTGGTATCTTGTCAATTATTACGTGTCATTTAACTTAATAATTTGACGATAAAATTTAACGAAAACTAACAGAGGGTAAATTTATCACAATTGTACAAGTTTTTGGTAAATTTGTCAAAAATATATCAGTTTGGGGTTTTTGGTGGTCAAAAAAAAATAATTTGGGGTAAATTTGTTATAAGTAATCAGGTTTAGGGCTTTTCGGGGTATTAACCCTTTTTTTAATAAATAAGTTGAGCTTTTTATTTCTATATCTATGTTTGTTGGGTCAAGAAATTGAGTTTTGTGCATTTTATTTCACACAATATAAATAATTCAAAAAATATTTCCATTTTTATCAATAATAATCCATGCCTAAATATTCTCTTTGATAATGAAAATATTTTCCATTTATTTATTTTCGAGTAATACATCCAATAGTTTTTTGAAAACATTATGAATATATTGATTTTTTGTGAAACAAATGAGTCATGATACCTTAGTCTCTGATTTCGCTAGAATTATAGCAACATTAACCTCATATAAAACTTTGAATATTCCACAAATTCAGGTCTTGAAAAGTGAAACAAAATCGGCTAATCAAAATAGCAATAATCCTGGAACCCTATTCTTTTCTTTCATGTGACAATGTAAACAAATGGATGCACGACACACATCAAATTCAAAAAATAGCAATCTATATATAGTAAAAGGATTTGCTCAGGAAAATTCATTCATTCATTAGAGAGTTATAGTTAATTTGTACTTTTGTACCTGCGTTCCTACTAGCTCATGCCTTGCCTTAATATCTTTTAAATTCAACCACCTATATGAACGGCCAATTAGTACTCCTCTAGATAGTACTGTGTAAACTTTTGTCATAGTACTTGAGAGTCTGATGAGATATCCTTGTATCCAGAGATGCCTTCTGTTCCGATTGATTCATGAAAAATAAATAATTTAAAAATAATTTTTTGTAGTACTTGAAATGACTAGCTAATAAAAAATATCTTTATTAAATTTTTATGGATGATGAAAATATTTTTCGTTCATTCAAAACGTAAGTAATACAAATAATAATTTTAAAGAAAATATTTTTCAAATCATTCATTTTCTACAAAATAAAGAAAGCTTAATTACTTACAGTTTGGTTCGGAATCCTAGTTATCACACTCTATAAACAGTCGTCCATGAAACTTTATTATTTGTTGAAGAATAAGAGTGGGAACTTTAATTTAAGCCAGAGCTGAGGACGAGAGGAAGTGGAATTAAGCTTGAGTCGTCAATGACATCGGACTTGAAATATCTTTACATTCTTCTCAAGTCTAAATACATTGCGGGTCAATGAGTTTGGAGATTGATTACATTCCCGCTAGTAAAATTCGCCTCGAGAATCCTAATTGCTTGTCTTTGATCCCAATTATCTATCTTTCCCATCAAAATTGTCATTTAGATCCTTACATTCTTTCGAATATACATGTGGGAAATTGAAAAAACATACTATGATGACCGACTTATTTCTCCACATTTTAGTGCTACCTGTTGTTGTAGATGCATGAGGTATCTTCCTACTTCTATAATAGCATGATTCTCTATAAGACAAGCGTCTCTCTCGGGTCCTCCTCATCTAGGTGTGTACAATTTGAGCAATATTTAGCTCTTATTTCTGTTCACACATAAATTTTGATGACCCATTAGTTATTTATTACATAAGAAAAATAGTGATCAACCCTAACTCTTGAAGAAAAATACAATTAGCATAGTTTATATTTGCATTGTATTTAAGTCATGCATCACACGCAAGTCACATGATCTCAACACAATTAGATCATCGGAGAAAAGTGTCAGAAAAGTTCTAAAACTATTGCATTGGTGTTAATTTAGTCATAAACTTTTTATTGGTGCCATTTTACTAATTTAGTTCTAAATCTTTTGATCTAGTGCTAATTAAGTCATTCTAACTAATTTTGCTGGATATTACTGATGTGGATGCCAATTAGCTAACTTGACATGGCCGGCATTGACTAGACAATTTTTAATTATATATATTTCCTTTCTCCTCCTCTTTCCTCCAACCATTTGTTGAAGGCAATCAGCCAAAGGTGAGGGCCAATGAGGTCACGCCTACGGGGGCTTGAGCCCTACCAAAGGTTGACTAGGTCAACCTTGTCGAGGAGAAGGAAAAAAAAAAGAAGAAGAAAAATTAAAAAAATACAATATTATTTAAAATTGTTTATGTCGATGTTAAAATATGGCATTAGTGGAGCGATGTCACGTTAACAATATTAGGCCAAAATTAGTTGAAAAGACTGAATTGTCATTAGGTTAAAAGATTTAAGATTGAATTGGCATTAGACAAAATGTTTAGGACCAAATTAACATTAGGCTCCTTCCTTTGTAGCAAAAAAAAATTCCAGGGCGTAGTTTTTTATTTTTTTGGTAAATGGTAAGAATTCAGCACGTAGTTTTATGAAATTGACAAGTACACATTTGTCAACCGTTAAATCATGCACAAAATTTAAGGAGCGCATGGTCCCTCACCACGGTATCGCCACCTACCCTTACGGCCGTTGTTGTCAAACTTTCCTTTAGATCATCATCGGATCAAAGTCCAATTTAGGCAATCTCTTTAACAAAGTCCCATCTGAATATTTGTTTAACTAATTTGGATTATTTGATTCTAATTAGATTTGATGTGAGATTTTAGGACTCACCCAAATAGGAAATTTCATATTATTTTTGAGTCATGCGTATTTATGATAATTGGAATTTCAATCTTTGAGACCTAAGATTGGATCTCCGATAAGCTTGATTTCCAATTTTGGATGTGGTGAATATTTAATTACGTGGGTTTATATAATGCATGTTATTAATTTAGGAAACTTTTCTATTATATAATTGCATGATTAATTACTTCAGAATATGGTTTATTATAAATTTTCCTATTTTAAATTAGCCAATCACATATTTTAGGTAATTTCCTGTTTTAACTATAAGAGAAATAAAAAATAACATGCATATATCATATATTATTAGTTGCATTACCATATCATCTCTACCACGTTGTCAAATCGCCATGTCATCATTTTTATGTCGTAATATCCATGTCATTTAGTGATTAGACACTTAGGCTCATATAAATTAGATTGTATGGCAAATTAGACTAATTCTTTTGTCCGTTGTTAGATTTCGGTTGCAGGGGCGGCATGTAAGTTTATGTCACATGTCATTAGTTAAATAAGGATCATACAGACGTAAGCTAGATTAAAATCATAGCTCATGCATTGCGTATAGTTTAATTTTATAAAAAGAAGAAACACACAAGTCTATGCTTCTAGAAATCATGTTTAGGTGACGCATACATTTGTTTTTTAATTAACAATCTTGCAGAATGCTTGGGGCATTATCATAACAAAGTCATGTTTTGCTTAATGCATTGAGTTTATTGTCCCATGTCTAGCAATTTATCTATAAGTCTTGATTATTTAGTGTTAAATTATTACTTACGTACCTACATGATCACCATTGCCTATTAGTGGCTTTAGGCTTAAAATTGACCGACAATGCTTAAATAATATTTTTGAAAATAGAGAAAAAAGATTAGTGATGACTCTCCTATGATTACTATGGGTTAAGTCCTTGCTTTAGTAATCTATTAACTTTTCTTAGGGGTTAACATCTTGAAAGGTGGCGAATATTTCGCTGAAGATCTAGACTTCCTCTTTCAATGTGCTAAGTCTTAGTCTTATTAATTCTCTCTTGCTGTATACCAATTGAGATAAAACTCTCCTGCAAAGTGCAAAGCTAGTCTATATTTGCACGCTCCTGCCGACTAGGGTCCCCTCGCTCCCTTGCCAATCTCAGTTTCTCTTTTGCTTAAGCAATTGCAAGTTTTATAATGGCGTATACTTTGCCTTTATCTCTTTCATAGGATAAAAAATCCTTTCTTTTTGCTCACAAAAAGGAAAGGGCATACTCTGCTTTTTGGTCGATTCGTGAAGATGACGGGCACTGCCTCCTCCTCCATTATTTAATTGCCATGGATAAACCAATTATTAGCGAAATCAGGGGGGGGGGGGGGGGCAAAGAAGGGGTTCTCTTTAAATAAATTTCAGTATCAGTTTTGTACTGTTGTAATTATGCCAAGCTGTAAAGTCGCTGTAATTTGTGGATTAGGTAAGGTAGCAACACAGCATTGAGTGCGGCTGGCTCCCAAAACAGAGTTCGATGAATTGCTAATTGGATGCGAATGATCCCTCTTGCACGCCAATCCCTACTTGCAATTTGATTTTCTCATTAGTCGTTTCGTTTATTTTGACTTCACAAGCCTCCACCAACTTGAACTAGGCCGATTAGGAGTTTAAGTAAGACGTGAGAGTTCGCCTTATTCCTCTTAATAATAATAGATTCTCAAGTTTCAGAGGCTTGGTAATGTTCCAATAGTGTGCAATTTTCCAAGTACGTCGTTGTTAAAAACCGTAGCGATCGTTCTCACTTAGCCTGCATGGAAAAAACCATGTCAAACGGGCCTTTGAAGCCACCTAACATCAACACTTATTAAAGAACTACCAATGGAAGCAGAAAGAGCTGTAGTGGACAATTAAGAGTAGGAAGAAAAGCGAGGCCGACCAACCACTATAAGAAAATGATGAACAACACCCCGCAAAACGAGTTGATAACATAAAGAAAATGTAGCATGTGACAGTCTTAAGGACTATATCTCGACTATTTATTCGATTCACGGGGCTAAAGATTATCGAATTCGCCAAAGGCATCGGCATAAATCACCTGGAATCCTCCCATTCTTACTCAATGCCAAGAAAGAACCTACGAAAAGCCTACGAGGTTGGAGGTTTTGTCCCTCTTCAGCCCATGTGATACTCTTGCGGGGGAGGACGAATCTACCCTCGCTCAGGAGAAGCTTTACTCCTCGTCAACTTATATAGGAATCGCTTTCTCACTTGTTAGCGTTTTGCGCTGCTCTCTTTCTCTATCTGTACTACGGCTGTGGAGGCCATTAATGTTTGTCGATTACAATTTCCATGGAAACAAAGCGCCACCATCATAAATTGCACATGTCCTCTCCCTCTCTTCCTTGTCCGGTTAAGGGAAATTGACGGGAAGTCCTTCTGTCGCGCGTGCCCGCATCGGTTTCCGATGCTCTGTCGAGGTGAAATGCCAAGAACTAGGTCCACTCATTTTCTTGATTCCTGGTAACCCGCCTTTGGGCCCTCCCTCATCTCCTTCAATCTATTTCTTCTAGCGTGGTTGGGTTATTTTCTCGTGGCTGGCGTGAAGATGAGCTACTGGCGGCCACTATGGAGGCCGCTCCGCCCCGGCGGCCGGTGGCGGGGAGCCGCGACGGTTCATCTGCTGCTGCTGTGGTGCTGCATTGTCCGTTCTGCGTCGACCCAGTTAGATTCTTCTCTCTCCCTCTCTCTCTCTCTCTCTCTCTCTCTCTCAAACTGTAATTATTTGATAAATGCGCGACAACCATGGGAGACAGCTCCCGCATCAGACACGGTCCAGAGAGAGAAAGAGGGAGGGGAGGGAGTTACTGCTGTCTTAGGTCGTTCTGTGGCTGTGAGGCCACAGCAGCAAAATCATGTAATGCTTTTCTTTTCATCCGCGCATGCCCGTGAAGTTCGTACAGTGCAATAAAGTAATTGCAGAGAATCCGAGCAATGCTTCCCAGTGAGATTTCGCCCGTTCACTTCACTTCATTTCACATGAACCCATTGCTTTTGTCTTTTTTCCTGTTTTCCATTTCGACACAGTGTTTCGTACCATCTGAAGTGTTTCACGGGAGATTCTTGTCTGAGCACAACCACATACCGGCTCTCTTTTCCATTAAATATTATTCTAATCAATCAAGATAAATACTTTTCACAGGCCCCTGTCTGCAAAAACATAATTAGAAAAAAGTGAAAAAAGTAGCCATATAGCTTGGAAAGAGCCCATTGGGCAAGTCAAAAAAGCAGATCATGTGCTCATGTGGTCCCTTTCTTTCAACGATACAAATAATTACTACATGACTTTTTTGTTTTTTCATTTTTTGGGGTAATGGTATTGACTAAAAATTTTGCCTTCTCTTTCGGTCTCTTGTTGACGCAATTTTCCTGGGGCCAGAAATCCCGAGTCTTCTCTTGGGGTCCAGCTCAGTTTGCACAACCCGGGGCAGGTAACTAGGCTTCACCTGCTGCTCTCAATTCGACAATTATTAGGCTCAGGAATTGTTTAATTACCCATTAGTTAAAGCATAATCAAGATTACTCTTTAGGTTTTACCAGGCAAATTTGGTACATGATAACACAGTCGTGTAATTTAACTAGCTAAAATTTCAGGTTCTAAGTTTTCTTCTTGATTATATTTCAGGTTGTGATAGACAATGGGCTTGTCCGAGTAACCCTATCGATTCCAGATGGAGATGTCATAGGCATTCGGTACAATGGCATCGACAACTTGCTCGAAGGCCTCAATGAAGAAAACAACAGAGGGTAATGTATTGTATTAATGCCCGATCTAGCTCTTAATTTGCCAGTTTCGTCGCGTTTTTGGGTGCTCTGCGATTTCAAAGAAAACGGGATCTTGTTTGGCAATTTTAGGTACTGGGATGTTGTTTGGAACTGGCCCGGAGAACCGATCAAATACGACAGGTGAATGTTGATTCTCCAAGCAAGTGAAGATCCAGTTCTTTAATAGAGTTCTTTTTGCCGATTCTCACAGTATGCGACTGATTAATGGCAGGATACAAGGAACAATATACAGGATCGTGACACGAAATGAAGACCAAATAGAGATGTCGTTTGTCAGAAAATGGAGCCCCTCGGCCAACCACACCGTCGTCCCGCTGCACATCGACAAGAGGTGCGATCGGAGCTTCCGACCAGAGCATAAAGATTATGGCGTTTGAAGATTAAAAACTCTACTTAGGCAATGATAGGTAACGATGGCTGGAACTCCGCAGGTACATAGTGCGGCGTGGAACCCCGGGATTTTATGCTTACGGCATTTTCGAGCGACCGAGAGGATTGCCGGACATCGAAATGGATCAAGTCAGGATCGTTTACAGGCTCCAGAACAAAAAGTAAGGGAGTATCAGTTCGTAATTGTTCTCGTCATTTCCCTTTTCTGGAATTGCACTTCAATGTGATTTAGTTTCTAAGTGTTGTTACATGCTAATTACTTGGGACTTCGACTTTATTGTTCAGGTTTCATTTCATGGCTTTGTCGAATGATAGGCAGAGAGTCATGCCGATGCCGCAGGACCGGATCACAGGCCAGCCACTGGCCTACCCAGAAGCGGTTCTCTTAACCGATCCAATCAACCCGGAACTCAGAGGAGAGGTAACCTTAAAAGTTTCGAATGCCATCCAGAACAAATCTCGTTACGCTCTAAACTAAATTTATCCTAATCTCTTATTTCCCGGGTTTATATGGACTTTATATGCATGTTATCTCTTTCTACTTACTGGGGTAAAATTTTTTGTTCGGACATTTTATTGCTCTAAAATGGAGTGAATTGAAAAAGAAATAAAGTGAATTTTTAAGGTAAAATATTTTACTGTCCGTGATGTCATTTTACGATTGAGATCCATCAATTACTTGATTCTTTCTATCAAATAGTGCCATCCGACAATTGATGGTCAATATCGTGCCGCACGATATTAAACCGTAAGAATGTCAAAAAATTATTGAAATTACCCTGAGCACCAGTTTTCTTTACTTAGGGTTTTTAAACTTTATGGCAATTTATCTGCACGTCACGTGACAAGTGGGTTCCGGCGACCGGCGCTGCAGGTGGACGACAAGTACCAGTACTCATGCGAGAACCAGAACAACAGGGTGCACGGCTGGATCTGCGGCGACCCGCCGGTGGGCTTCTGGTTGATCACGCCCAGCAACGAGTTCCGCACTGCCGGGCCCGTCAAGCAGGACCTCACTTCCCACGTCGGCCCAATCACCCTCTCCGTGAGACTTCTCTACAATTTTTTCTTTTTTTTTCTGAATTTGCTTGATCTTGACACAATGGCAATGGTGAGTTCTGTCAAAGATTCATTGAACTATCAATGGAGAAATGAGCAGACATTGTGATACGCTTAGGACCCCAGATTTTCTTGGGTTTGCTCTTGTTAAAGTACAAAAAGTTGTGCTCAAGTACTCAGAGGAAACAGTGCAGATGTTCGTGAGCACCCACTATGCTGGGAAAGAAGTGGGCATGAAGTTCACGGGTGGACGGCCCTGGAAGAAGGTCTTTGGCCCTGTTCTGATCTATCTCAACTCAGTCCCCCCGGAGGAAGACACGAGCACTCTCTGGCAAAATGCCAAAGAGCAGGTTTGCTGCATATACCGTTTCCTCTCCTCTGCTCAATTTCGATTAGTCGGTCTTCTATCTAGGCTATGACCAACAATTGGTAATTCTTTCGTCATTGTTGGGTTTGATGATTGTTAGATGTATATGGAATCAAAGAACTGGCCTTACGGTTTCGCCGAGTCGGAGCACTTCCCTTCTTCGAAGGAGCGAGGAATGGTTGTTGGTCAGTTACTTGTTCGCGACAGGTACCTAAGTAGCTCCATAACCGAAGGTTCTTTTTCTCATGATGAAATCTGGACTAGTCTCATGTCTTCGTTTGCATTTTTTGCGATAAAGTGTGATCAAAGTTCACATCGGTAGACCTGGTACGTGTGAAGTTATCGTGTAAGATGGACCGCCATATGATGATAAAACATGTTCACGTGATCACGTCATTTTAATTTTGCTGTGCTCCTTCGTTTTCTTTCCTTTTTTTTTCCAGATATGTAAGTAAGAGATACCTGTGGGGGGAATTTGCCTATGTCGGCCTAGCACCTCCGGGACAGGCCGGGTCGTGGCAAAGAGAGAACAAGGTTGATAAAGCCGCTGGCTTTTATTTTCATAAGCTGAAATTAGCGTGCGATGAGCATACTTATCAATAGTTTCAATTCGGCCTAGGAGAAAAATGATTGAATTTGATTTTTCTTTTGTAAATGTCGTTTGATTTCCAGGGTTATCAGTTTTGGCATCGAGCAGACAGGAAGGGAAATTTCATAATCAACAACATTCGAGCTGGTGAATATAATTTATATGGATGGGTACCTGGTACTATCGGAGATTACAAGTATAAAGGCATTGTCACTATCACACCAGGTATGAAGTTCTGCTTCTGTTTATTGAAACCAAACTCTGCGACTTTTGTCTGAAATTGCAATGCCATGTACAGGGACATCACTTTAGCATACATTGTCAATAGGGAAATGGACTTAATACAGTTTCAAAATGCAGGTTCTGCGATCAACTTGGGGATGCTCGTCTACGAGCCACCAAGACACGGCCCTACTCTATGGGAGATTGGCGTCCCCGACCGTACGGCTTCTGAGTTCTTTGTGCCCGAACCTTACCCAACCCTGATGAATAATTTGTATGCTAACAACAGACAATACAGGTTTGCCTCAATAAAGCACAAACTTTGTGTTTCTTAGCCAATAGCCACTCATATACTGGTTAGTATCTCGAGTTGATCTTGTTAAGTTGAGCAGATTTAGGCAATATGGCTTATGGGAGCGATATGCAGACTTATACCCCAGAAGCGATCTTGTCTTCCATGTGGGCGTCGATGATTATAGTAAAGATTGGTTCTTTGCACAGGTCACTAGGTATGTGTCGTCTCCTCTCTGTCCGCTACACAACTTGCTTGATTTCTTCTTTGTTGATTAAGCTTCTCTCTAAGTGCAGGAATTTATATAATTACACATTCGCAGCAACAACATGGCAGATTGTGTTTGAACTCGAGACAGTGAAAGAGACAGCCGGTTACGTCCTGCAACTGGCCTTGGCATCTGTTACTGAATCTGACTTGCAGGTACAGGCACATCATGTGAAACATTATATTGAACAGTTCATATGAGCTAGATCGAGGTTGTTCAACTACATCACGGATGAATATAGTTCAAACCAGCAACCATATTCCCTGTTTCGGGATTTGTCAAATGCAGATTATAAGAGTTACTGATGATCCTTAGGTACGGTTCAACGACCCGACCATGGAGCCCCCGCTCTTCGCCACAGGGAGAATCGGACAGGACAATGCAATAGCGAGACATGGCATTCATGGTTTATACTGGTTGTACAGCATTCCGGTGCCAAGCTCGCAACTTCGCAGGGGAAGGAACACAATCTTTTTGACTCAGGCCTTGGCCATAAACCCTTATCAGGGAGTCATGTACGATTACATTCGACTCGAAGGGCCTCCAGAGTTGTGAATAGATATAGTCTTACAAGTTACAAAGTACTAGCAGAAAAGGAAGCGTCAATATTGGTTTCTCACATATTGGGTTATATAACATTGAGCATTTATTAGCTTAAGAGCTGTGTAATTTGAATATTTGATCATAATAAATCTATTTTAGAATAGCTCTCGGCTTCCCCCACAATGATCAAATTCATTGTCCTCATGGATCTTGGATTTCAGAATTGAGATCCAGATAAATTGACACAGAATTACTCATCACCGCGAAATAGATTTTGTGAAGTTGACTCGACGTCAACTTGTTTCCAGACATCTTAATTTTCCCAAGGTACTAAACAGAAAGGATAGGCTAGAATTATGTGTGCATCCAGAACTAATTCTTTCAAGGAAATAAAATAGTTTCAAGCCAAACTGGCAGTGAGCTTCTCTCTGTTTTGTGAGAGCCTATCTTCACATTTTCATGAAGTCTATAAAGCTAATGCGACTAAATGCTGAGGGAGATATGGCCCTGAGTCTCAATCTATACTTGGAATTGGAAAGCGTAGATTTGTAAATGGACACTCATTCTGGGAGGAATGCTGAGAAGGAGAATGAGGGAAGGAAGAAAGAAACAGAGATACCCAGAAGCCCTGTTCTCGAATAGAACACCCCACCCCTTAACACTCTCCAAAATGTCAGACATCTAAAAATTTCGTTCGAAAGGTTTCGTTCACATTTCAAGAAAAATTGGGGATCGGAATCACATGATAATGTCGGAATTAGTTCTGCATTCGCATTTAGAAATAGGATTTCATACTCTTCATGGATTTGAGAGAGATCCTGAACTTTTGTTAACTTTGTTATGTGACTCGACCCGATTCAAATCTTTTTTAGTCTTTTTTCCTTTTTGTGCTGAACTTTAACGAGAATCTCGAGTGAACATGGTTGTGTAAAAAGACTTAACGAAATCCTATCAGTCTGAGGTCCTCATGTGAAACTCGGTCCGTCTTTCCCTCTTGATCTCCGCTGTTTCTCTCTCACGGACCCGAGAAAGGAATGTCATGATGTGGTTCGATTCTCTTTCGGATCGAACGATGCCGTGTTCACGGAAAACTCCTGAAGATTCCTAGGCTAGGGAAAGTGAATGAGTAAAGAAAAGAAAGGAAGATTTGAGAGCTTAATCTCGGGCAATGTATGGATGAAATTAAGATAGTTGGCCGGGATCGAGAGAGAGAGAGAGAGAGGGTTGAGGAGATAAAGCCAATGATTGGGGAAAGGGAGAGACAGCGGAGTGCTCGTTTTTGGCTCAGACGGACAAAAGCATTAGAGGCATTTCCCGGGTAATATAGGGCAGGTTGCGCAATCGTACAGAAACGACAACGGCGCGCTCGTCGATCATCGATTTGATCCAAATTTTGGAGGACAGTGCATTGACACCTCGGTCTTAAATGTGTGAAAAGGAGAGGAAGAAAAGCCGTCGGGAAGTGTAGTTTTAAAGGCTAGCACCGAACCAGACAAGAGTGCTCGTTCAGAGTAGGGCCGTCAAGCGCACATGGCTTCGCAAAAACGACTGAGCACCTGCTCATCTGAAGCTGGAACGCACAATTTGAGGCCGACTTTGGGTCCATAGTCGCTGATGTTTACGTCACAGCTGGAACCACCACTTCTTTATTTAACATTTTTTAAAATGAATTTTTAGTTTTTAAATATATATATTTTTAAAATTGAATTAACAAATTTTAAAAAACCAAGTGGAAAATAAAAAATCATTTAAAATACTATGTTAGTAATCAGCGTTAAGATTTTTGTTAGTAAGACTAACAAGTATTAATTTTATGACTCTATTGAACCATTTTAACAAGTTTTAAAATTCAATTACATTTTTTTTAACAAGTTTTAGAACTTCTATTATACTTATCCCTTTTAATTATATTATATTATTATTTTTTAGTGAGGTATATTATTATTATTATTATTATTATTATTATTATTATTATTATTATTATTATTATTGTGGATGTGTAAAATGAAAAAAACAAAAGAAGAAAATTGGTAGGTTTGCGAGTAGATCCTTTAATTGACCTTGAAACCTAGATAGGTTTTGAAAATTGAGGGACCAATTATTTCAACGAGTAGGATCTGCAATCTGGATTGATCTTGAAACTGCACACCTCCAACCTCTCCCTGCAATCCTTTACAACAGCCCGCAAATCCCACGGGCCTGGGTAAGAGCCCACAACCAAGTTAGCGACTGATACGCTATCAGTCTCCAAACTCACGCAGCAGTGGCTGAGGCGCCCACTCCGGTTTCGCCAACATTATTTCCTTGCGGGTTTTCAAACGATTTCGATGTCTCATCACAATTTTTTATATTGCAGTATTTAAATTTAGCATTTTCTTATTCAAATCATTTCATAAAAAAGAATACAACATAAAAACCATTTAAATGCATTTAGTTTCTTCTCACATCTCATGGGAAAAAACAACAAAAATTACCTTTTTTGGTCATGTAAAAAAAAAAAATTACTTGAATGCGTGGAAGATGAGGCCATTGTTGAATCCGGAAGAAAAATTGATTTATCTCTCTAATCCCTTTTCTTAACATCACGATTCCGAAGAAATTTTAATGTGTTGCTTTAAAGGAAGAGAGAGGACGGGTTCTCCATATGTTTCATCGGTTATTTAGGTACGTCCATTATTTAATCATAATCTTAAGAGAAGTGGTTGAGATTATGTATCCATTTATTTTCACGTAAACATATCTTTTATTTATTTGATAATCGGGCTACTTAACGAACTCATATTTTCAATCTTGTAATTTTTTTTTCCAACAAAACAAATTTAGGTAGTCATTCCACGTGAAACTCTCTCAATCAAAGTTTTATTTGAACCCAAAAGTTTTTACATGACATCATCATAGGCAATCTACTCAAGAGCCTTCGGGAACCTCATGCTTCTTTTAAGGTGTTGCCAATGTCTATCACAAACCGATACTTGACATCACCCTTGGCAAGGCGGTCCATTGCCGTGTTCAAATAGTCGATTGGAATGACCTCGATATCAGCAGTTATGTTGTGCTTCGCAGCAAAATCAATCATCTCCTGAGTTTCCTTCAATCCACCAATGCAACTCCCAGCCACAATCTTCCTCACTAAAACCACAAACAATTGAGCAAATTAATTTATCAATTTTCCTTTAGCTAAACAAGATATTGGGCACTTCTATGACATTAAATCGGTTTGTTAGTTCATTCAACTTTTTTTTCTTTTGCGGCTAAGGAGAACGACAGAGATTCTTACTGGTGAGCAAGGACAAGACAGGTAACTCAAGAGGCCGACTAGGAGCACCGACGATGACAAGTTTACCATTATTTTTAAGCAAATCAATTAAGGGCGATAGCAAGTGCACAGCCGAAACTGTGTCGATTATACCATCCATCGTTCCCTTAGCAGCCTGTTAACAAAAAGAAGTTCCGACACAAACTCAAATCACATAATTTTCACGAAATTAGAATACGCTCACTTAAACCGAGTTCCTCATCTTCACCAAAAAAAGAAAAGAAAAAACAAGAAATAGCAATGCTTCGATCCAGAAATCCACCTCAACTTGATTGATGTCGCTGCTAACAAGGAATGCATCGGCACCAAGACGCTGGAGCGCTTCCTCCCTCTTGCCGGGGAGGAGCTGATCACGGTCACCTTGACCCCCATCGCCTTCGCGAATTTCACGGCTACATGGCCCAATCCACCGAGACCCACCACGCCCAAGTGGTCCCCTGGGCGGTCGAGCCCGAAGAACCTCATTGGGCTGTAAACAGTGATGCCGGCACAAAGCAGAGGAGCGCCGGCGTCGAGGGGCATGTTCTGCGGGAATTTGATGGCGAAGTGCTCATCCACCACCATCATGTTGGAGTATCCTCCGTAGGTCATCGTCCCATCATGGTACGTGGCACCATAAGTCTGAACCATTTTGGGGCAGTAATTCTCGAGATGGTCGTGGCAACTATCGCAGGAGCCGCACGATCCGACCAAGCAACCCACTCCCACTTTGTCTCCCACCTTCAACTTCTCCACCTTGCTTCCGACCTCCACGACTTCGCCGGCGATCTCGTGGCTGCATATCAAATAGGTCAAGATACACATGAAGCTTATACTGTAAGAGTTTTCCTGATATGGACTAAATTAATTGACATTGTAATTTACTGTTTTTACGGTTACCGTAAAACATGGTTTAGTCTAAAGTGAGATAGAATGTTTCTTAATTAGTTTAATATGGGCTGATTAGTGTGGGCCGAGTTGAGCCTGGCCCGTAATAAGAGGGACATTTTAAACTCTATAAATAGTCTTCAAGCTCTCCTCTAACCCTAATTCTCACATGTATCCTCACCTAAGGGGCGTTTACCTAACGCTACACGTGAGAGGGGCCGCCTCATTGAGCCAGTGATACGGAGGGCAATAGAGGAGAATGACTTGATGCGTGGATCCCCTTTATATGTGGGTAATCCCTTTTTCTGCTTCCACTTTATGTTCAATGGATACAAGTGCGTTAATCTTTCTACTCAATTATGAATGTTCTTGTTCTGGTTATGGAGATCTTGGGGTTACGTAATTTGCATCCAACATAGACAAATTAACAGCTAAAAGTTTTAAATATGTTCGATATTTGTAAGAGTTTGTGATCGATGTGCAGTTGGGATTCTACATGTTATGTCTGGTTAAAGCTCGTTGTGCGTCTAAAGGCATCGCCTTGATTGAATTTAACAGTTGAAGATGAACTTCAGAAGTTGGACACGTGAGTGAACTCCGCTGATGTAGAAAAACTCCATCTTAATAACAGAAACTAGTTCTTCTATTGGGGCCGCTTTGCTTATTCTAATTGTAATTTGAAATAATTCCATCGATCAAACAAAAATCTAAAAGGTTAATACTAGGGGTGATTATGGTTTCAGGGTAAAACCTAGAACTTAAGAATCATACCAATTCCAAGGCATGCATGGCGGGTTCTATGTTCTAAAAATTTGGAAACCTATTTCAACAAGTAAGTTTCAAATTCTGGATAGGTGGCACCTGAAACTTAAAACCCGAAACAAATTTTTGTATTTTTCTTAGTCTATATCTTCTCGCAATACTATAATATTCCATAATGTACAGTAATGAGTGTGTAATCTAGAATAACTAGTTCGAGCTTCCATTTTATGATTGAGACTTCTAACTTATTAATGTTTAATATTTTTTGCATGTCTAAATAAAAGTTGTGGCCAGTGGATTATGGAAGCAAATGGTGCTCATTAAAGGTAATGATTCACTGCAATTGTTTAATTAATAATATAGGTAGAACATAGGTAGACCTTAGAACCAACTTTGGAATTTGTGACAGGATACATTATGCGTTCCAAAGAATGTAGAGTATATTACGGGTTCCAAAAAAAATGAATAACCTATTCTAGCAGGTAAATTCAAAGTTTTAGGTGGAACTTGTATGGAATTTAGAACCATTTACTCATAATTAATATTATGGTTAATACCCTAAAAAACCCTAAACTAATACACCGTGACAAATTTACCCCAAACTATTTTTTTGGCCACAAAAAATCCCAAACTAGTATACCTTTGACAAATTTACCTCAAGTTGATACACTTGTGACAAATTTACTCTATGTCAGTTTTCGTTAAATTTTATTATCAAATTATTAAGTTAAATGACATGTGACAGTTGATTGGTATATCGATTTGGGATTTTACGCGTCGTTTGTCATAGTTTACAATTTTTTTTTTACTTTTTTTGTGGTATTAATTTAATTTAGCGGATGATATATTTGTCGTAAATTTACCAATTTGGGGTTTTTTGTGGTTGAATAAATTAGTTTAGGGTAAATGAGTTTATGGTTTTTTATAGTCGTCGGGGTAAATTTGTCATGTGTGTATTAGTTTTGGGTTTTTCATAGTCAAAAAAATAGTTTTGGGTAAATTTGTCACGAGATGTACTAGTTTGTGGTTTTTCAGGGTATTAACCCTTAATATTATGAAAAATATCAAATTGGTACACCTATGATAAATTTACTCAAAATTAATTTTGTGACCACTAAAATTCTTAAATTGATACATTTGAGATAAATTTATCCTCAATTAGTTTTTGTTAACTTGGATTAATATTGCGAAAATCATAAATTAATACATTTGTGACAAACAGAGAGTTAAACCCCAAATTGGTACTTCTATCAACTGTCATGTGTTATGCAACTCAAAAATTTAACAAAAACTAATGAATGATAAATTTATCATAAGTGTATCAATTTAGCCCAAATCTAAATGAAAAGGGATGGTGGGTTTTCATTGGATAATTGGCCCCTAACAATTGTTCTGTAAATACCGTTGAGTAGAATAATGTAACCGGATGACGCAATTGTCGGAGCTCGACTGGGGATTCGTGAAATTGGCCAGTTTTTTGACCACTAGATCATTGTGATGGAGTCTTTTCTGTCTCGCGACACCTCGAAATTACCATGAAAAGAAAAAGAGCAAAGCAAAAAGGTGACCCTTTACCCAGGAACAAGAGGATAGGTAGAAAATCCCCAGTCATTCCTCATGATGTGGAGGTCGGTGTGGCAGATCCCGCAGAATAGCACTTTGAGCTTCACGTCTTTCTCTCCAGTCGCCCTAATTTCGGATCGAAACAACATATCAAAAGCAAATAAATGATCACCACCTTTTCTGTCCCCTCAAAGATAATCTATAAAGTAGAGTAAGGAGATTCCACCGTCTGGGAATGGAAAGGGAAATAACCTGCGGGAGAACTTGAAGGGAGAGAGAAGGCCAGAGGCGTCTCTCGCAGCCCAGCCAAGAGCCTCCTCCGGGTGTTCTTGCTCTGGCGACTTCATCATCTTTTCTCTTCCCTGTTTTCCCGGGAAAAGGGTTTGAAGAAGGAAAATGCTGCGGTGGTGGCGAGGAGTCAGTTCGACTTTTTAGAGATTATATAGAAGAAAGTCAGGGGGACTGGGTAAACACTTAGCTCAGCATTCTCAATTAAGAAAAGATTATCAACGTAAGCGAGACAAATGTCCATATAAATCAAAGACTTATCTTATGAGATAATCAGTCTTAAAATATACTTGTGAATATAAATTCATCGGATGTCACTGAAGAGACAGCACACTTGTTAAAAATACTTTCATAAATGATGTTAGAGATAGCGATCTTCCTTATCGATTCCAATTGACTTTATTTGATATTATAATATTTTATTACTTTAGATAGTTTTCTAGAACCTCCTCTAAATAGGCTTTTGTATCATTAGTATTATATACATAGAAATACACACAAATTCTTTTTTCCACTTTATCACAACATGGTATTAGAGCCAAGTTTTGTTTGAAGAAGGGGCCACGGTGTTATAGCAACATTGTTGTAGCTACGTCAGTATCCATTAATCATCGAACTGCAGTGCTTGATTGCTACCTAGATAGTTTCGTTGCTTATTTCGAAAATTAAACATCGTTATTTGACTCACCTACCTTAAACGAGTCAGACTCTGAAAATTCATCACCAACAGGCTTGGGAAGTTGCTGCATGCATCACCACGCACCACCACGTGATAGGTCCACCAATTCTGTCACTCGTGAGTGAATTTTTTGAAGTAATTACTTGGAATTTTCTAAACAAATTACCTAAAATAGGTTGTCATACCCCGGAGTTTTGAGCGCACGCACATCTCTCGGTGGTCGCTAAATTTGTGATGTCATAGGATGCGTCGTTGACCCATTCATTTTATTGCATATACGGAAGTGAAACAAAACCCCTGACAGCAAATAGCATGGGATGGAAAAGCAGGATAACAAATTCACAACCAAAACACGCTTTTATACACAAACTAGGTTTGTCTACCAAAAAGATTAGCCCTAAAAAAGGAAACTGTCCTACGACCCCCTAGTCGGACGCGTTCACCAACCCTTCGAACTCCACAGGCTCTGGGGGCATCGGGTTCTCCATAGCATCATCAGGAGGTGTCACGACCCGAACCTTGAGCGTGTGCCCATCCCACGGTGGTCGATAAAAATTGCGACGTCCGAGGACGCGTCGCTAGCCCATTCATTTTTATGCACATGCGAAAGCAAATTGCTAATCCCCCGATCACAACAAATGTGGGATAGAAAAGTAGGACAACAAATTTCAAATCAATCAACACAAATTTTATAAACAATCTGGTTTACAAACAGATGCCAACTCTAGGGTCTAAGTACATGAGGTCTATCTCCAAAAAGAACTTTTGAGCCACCCATGCTCTTAACCCTTCTGCCTCAAGTTTCGAGTTCTTCACACTAGGGACCTGAAAAGCCTACGACGGGGTGAGACAATGTCTCAACAAGTTCACCCTCTAAACTCCAACTAGGAAGGAAATACGCCTAGAGGTAGTCTATGTACACAATATAGAAGACTTACCTCTCCTCGGTTCTCTCTTGCATATTAGCATAATTCATATATCACATAAGTGCGGTAACAACACTCAAGTATTTGTAACGTCTCATTCAACCTTGGTCAATCAATCAATCAATTGAATCAACACAATTGATCCATCATTCAATCAAGCAATTCACAAGAGTCCCGATTATAAGACCAAATCGTTATGACACTTCTCAATCCGCGTCACACAAATTTCGTCCCATAATCAGGCACGGGTAAATCATATCAGTGGTTCAATCCACACCCGATATTCACTGTTCTACTCCATTAGTCTCCACTCCTACAAACGTAATGCTTGCCACTTCTAGTTCCTACTCATGGCGCAAGCCTTGTCGTCGACCCAGTCATTTACCAGCTATAATCTAAACAACCTACAAGAATGAATAGTCGATCATGGTTCAAAGGTTTGCTTGCATGCCGCCCATCCACTGTTGTTGTTGCGATAGAGGATTCCTCTAATAGTTCGTTTGTCACAATATCATTAGATGATCTTTGGTCCATAGTTCGTTCCATAATTCAAGAAACTAATACTTCTAGCCATTTTGTTCTGTTAATCGCCCTAAGTACTCCCAATTCATGGTTTTTTGATTCTGTCTATTGTGATCACATGACCTCCAATTCCAATTTATTCAATTCAAAATCATACACTCAACAAACACTCATTATTCACATAGCTGATAACTCACAGATGATAGTTAGTTATCTAGGGAATGTTGCAACGTCCAAATTGTCATTGCCCGATACATATATGGTTCCCAAACTCTCATTAAACTCAGTATATATTGTTTAGCTATGTGAGCTTGGTTTTGACGTTCATTTCTCTTCGAATTGTTGTCATGTGTAAGATCCATGGATGAGATAGACAGTTGGGATACATCATAAAGTGGGATGTTTGTTTGAGATTGTTCTGTTAAAGCTTCCCAAATCCTTCACTGGTTGTGGTGCCACGGTATCATATGAAATTTGGCATTCTTATTTGGTCATTCTTATTTTTCTAGATTAAGTCCTTTGCTTTTAGGTGGTCATCTTGGTACCTTTGACAATAAAACTTTTGATTATCTACCTTGTAAGTTGGGAAAACGTCATGCTTACCGTTCAATATTAGTGAATCTGTCTCTTGTGCTCCTTTTGATCTAATTCAATCGGATATTTGGGGACCATCTCTACTCCCACTATGGGAGGATCTCGTTATTTTGTGATTTTTGTGGATAATTATTATTGTTATTCATGGCTTTATCTTATGAAAAATCAATATGAACTTACTCATATCTATGGTAATTTTTTTTCCTTGATTAAAACACAATTTTCTTGAGATATTAAAGTTTTTTGTTACCGATAATGTCGTGGAATATAGGGATAGAGTCTATTAGAATTTTTTCTCGGAATGGTATTGCCATTCATTGTTCTTGTCTAGGAACTTCCCAAAGGAATGGTCAAGTATAATGTAAATATAGGAATATCTTAAATATTATATGCCATATTCTAATCTAAGCATCTTGTCTAGAATAGTTTTGAGGGGAGGCTGGTCATATTGCTGTATATACTATCAATCATATTCCATCACCTACTATAGGCAACATTTCTTTTTACGAGCGCTTGTATGATAGTGTTCCTAATTACAATATACTTTGAGTCTTTGGAGGTACATATTTTGTACATCTTCTCCCAAATGAAAACATGAAGTTAGAACCTCGTGCTTGTCCATGTTATATCATTGGATTTGGTGTTGAGTATAAAGGGTATAGAAGTTGGGATCCTTTCTCCAATCGACTTCGTGTGTCTTGTCATGTTACCTTCTGGGAACATAAGATGGTCTCACCTCTATGTCCCTTTGCATCCTCTCCTACTGTTCCAACTATTTGCTTTTTCACCAATCCTTCTGTCAATCTATTTCCTGAAGATGACATCCTTGCATCTTCCTCTTTGGAATTGTCCTTTCCTTATCTTGATATAGGTATTTCGATAGCTCTTGATATGTACGTGCCATCTACAGATTCATCACCCTTGGATATTCTATCTTCTTTTGTTCATTGTTCCACTGGTGTAAGTCAACCTTTTGTTCGGCTTCATGAATTTCACTAGCATTCTACAATTGCCTCTTTTCAAGAGCCTCGTACATATAGAGAAGCTCATAGTAATCCTCTTTGGTAGCAAGTAATGGCGGATGAGTTGCAAGCACTAGAAAAATCTCATCCTTGGGATTTTGTTGATTTGCCTGTTGAAAAGTCGGCTATAGGTTGTAAATGGGTGTAAAACATCAAAACCAAGTTAAATGGTTCAATGGAACACTACAAAGCTAAACTAGTAGCAAAAGGCTTTACTTAGGAATATGGCATTGACTATGATGAGATGTTTGCTCTAGTTGCACATCTTACTTTTGTTTGTAGCCTCCTTACTATCATTGCTACTAAATGATGACCTTTGTTTCAAATGGATGTAAAAAAATGCATTCTTTAATGGGGATCTCATTGAAGAACTATATATGGAGCCACCTCTTGCATACATCCATACTCCTAGTAAAGTGCATCGACTACACCAAGCATTATGTGGACTGAAGAAGGCTCATCTATATGGTATTCCAAGTTTAGTTCTACCATGGAACACCTTGGATTTATGTCCCACCCCTATGGTAATGCTCTCTTTGTTCAATGGACATCTTGCGGGAGTATTATGCTATGGTTATATGTGGATGACATAGTTATTATTTGCGATAATCATAATGGAATTACAAAATTATAGTAGTATTTGAGTCAATAGTTTGAAATGAAATATCTCGGGCAGCTCAGTTATTTTCTAGATTGGAGGTTGCTTTAGATTCCTTTGGCTATTATCTTTCTCAAATGAAATATGCCACTGATCTTCTTTCTTGGACTGGACTTACTAATAACAAGACTGCTATCACTCCCCTCGAAAATAATGCCAAATTTGATGAAAAAGATAGGACTCATTTTCCAAATGCTACACTATATCGACAGTTGGTTAGCAGCTTGGTATACGTCACTGATACTCATCTTGACATTGCTTATGCTGCTCATATTGTAAGTCAATTTATGACCATGTTGCGAACGACTCACTTTACTGCTATTCTTTGAATTATTTGCTATGTCAGGAGTACCTTATTTCATGGTCTTTACAATTTTGCTAATTCAACCTTAGAGTTGATGGCTTATTCTGATGCTGATTGGGCTAGTGATCCCCTTGATTGTTGCTATACTATAGACTATTGCTTCTTCTTAGGAAAGTCCCTTTTTTTATTGGTAGAGCAAGAAATAGACTAGTGTCGCTCGATTGAGTACAGAAGCGGAATATCATGCTCTTGTGCAACTTCGGAATTACTATGGTTGCAATGGTTATTAGAAGACACGGAATTCATCATCATGGTGGAATTATCATTCATTATGATAACCAGAGTGCTATCCAATTATCCCTTAATGATGTTTTGCATGAGCATATTAAGTACATTGAAATAGACTGTCATTTTATACATTCTCATGTGCTTTGTGGTGCTTTGGTCTTGTTACCACCTCATCATTTGATCAGACGGCTAATGCTTTCACTAAGGCACATCTACCTAGGCATTTTAAAGATCTTTTCTCCAAACTCTAGTTGACTTCTTCTAAGTCGTATTGAGTTTGAGGGGGGATGTTAGAGACACTGATCCTCCCCAATTGATTCTAGTTGATTTTATTTGATTTTGTAATATTTTATTACTTTAGATAGTTATCTAGAACAATCTATAAATAAACTATTGTATCATCAATATTATATACACAGATATACATAATTTCTCTTTTTTCGCTTTATTGTAACAAATTATAGGGTGAATTGAAATCATGAAAATTGATCGCATGCTTTATAGTTTCATCTGCAATTCCATTTAAGGGCGTAATTTATTTGGGCAGGAAAATAATTTCAAGTTCGAGCTTGACTCGGCTCCCAAACTCACCGCTCGAAACTTTGCTTGAGATTGAGCGAATACTAAAAGTTTGTTCAAGTTTGACTTCGATGAAAAATAAAGATACTTGAGCTGAACTTTACTCGATGGCTTGTGATGAGATCGTAAATATAATTCGGCCTCCAGCTCTCGAGCATAATAAAATTAAATATTTTCCATTCACACATTTCATATACTAGTTTCAGGGGCACCCTCTTTGCTTTTTTATTTTATAATTTTTTTTATGAAAGCTCAGTTATTTTATTTTAAAAAAAGTCAATGCATTTTAAACATATATTTTGGACATGGCAATATTTTATTTTTTTGGTCGTAGGACATGACAATATTGACAACATACTTTTCCTAAGAAACTCCATTTATTTAAGGTATCTAGGTTGAGGTGTCGGTCGTCCGATGTTGACTGAGAGGAACAGCTTGAATTTCTACTGCCATACCATCCTCAAAATCGTTGTGCACCTGATTAATTAATTCAGAAAAGAACTCAGGATCATCTTCTTTAACACCGTCCACAGAAAAAGACCCTCCTGAAGTCAACTGTCTTCTCCAGGTCGATTCTGCGTTTTGCACCTGATTCATAAATTCAGATACGAACCTAGGATAATCTTCTTTAACACCGTCCATAAAACCAAACCCCCTAGATCGATTCTGCTCTCCATTCCCCACCTTCCACCTAAACAGAAGATTTAAAAGGTATCTCCGCCCACATTAGATATTCCCATTACTAGGATGCTCGATGCCCGTTTCGCTACGCGCCAAGAGTGTGTATTCTTTTTTAAAATCTTGTTGCATAAAGTATTATTATTAGGACAGGAAGCTACAATCCAAGATGGCTTAGGAAGTATGGCTTTGTCAAAGCTCAACAGAGTCTCCAACCCTATACCCTCCTTCCTTTATTCAGCCTTACCAGTCGATTTTGAATATTGACATGGCATAGGTGAGTTGTGCCTGTACTGCTGCTTAAATACTTTATTCCCGGTTCCTTACATTAATTTTTCCTTCTATCTTTCTAGTTTCATGCTAACTCCAGTTGATATCTAGGCGAACATTTGTTTCATTGAAACCCTCGATAGGAAGGATTGCCCGGATACTTTCTAATCTATGCAATCTGTGGAACTCTCAAAGCATCAGATGTTTTTGCAGGTGTAGACATCTAAATATTTTTCTGAAGGTCAGAAAATGCTTTCGAAAATTTGGAAATTGTTTTCCTTCGAAAAATATTTATTTATTAAATGTTACATCCTCGTATTTTAGATTACATAGGAGTTAGGCATCCAGCAGTGCTTCCAAAAATGGGGATTGCATTTCTAGAAATTTTCCACGCCAAAAAAGTTTTATGCACTTTTGAGTCTAGAGATTCATAGGTCATTTTTAAATGTGCATTTGGTTAAAAGGTCAAGACGATGTATCCCATCTCTGACAAGATTTGCATTTAAATTTTGTGATTGTAGGATCCATGAAACCCGCCTATGATATTATTAACATAACAACTGAGTTGATTCGTGCAAACAAGCTTCAAGAGATATTTCCATGATTAATGTTCTCGTCGTTGAACATTTTAATACTTCCCGCGATTTTCGTTGCCATCTTTTAAGCACACAAATGTATCGATCGTGGTGGAAAAATAGAGAAGAAGTACCAGAACAATCCATACACATGCCCACACATGGGTGACGGGCCCATGAGCTGTGCGTTCGGGCCAGCACGCTAGGGCCACATAATTTACGCGAATGATCTATGTGCTTGGAGCAGCCTAAAGGCTTGCATCAGGCGTTAGCTCAATATCCAAGAAGATCATAGTGTCATGGACTAGAAGTTTCAAGATCCAAGCAATCGAAGAGACGGCCCCATATGATCGGCAAGACTTTAAGTGTCTTGGACTCTACGATTTTCATGAGAATTCTAAAACACTCCTAAGAATGATAGGTAAAATATATATTTGCATTCAAGATATTTCTTTTATTTCACTAGGTGGATGATAATTTTATATTTAATAGGAATAATAGTAGTTTGAGCAATAATAATTGAAAGGCCTTGTGTTTAAATAGGGGTGTTCTTTCTCTCATTTGTAACACCAAACATTTGAGCAATGAAAGTAGATTTTCTCCCAAAACTTTTCTCTCTAAACACTTTCTCTCTCTACAATCCAGGAGTTAGTAAGTGAGTAATTGATCCTTGGAAAAAAAAGCTTAGCTTATGTGACCCAACAAACCAAAGGAAGCATAAGTTGCCACATCTCAATCTCAAGTATTGGTGGTGACAAGTGGTATCAGAGCTAGTAGAAGTGAGTTTGTTCAAAGAGATTGAGGAGCACAACGAGTAGTATAGAGAATGTCAAACCAAGAAATAGCCTATGTTGCTGTTGGTGGTAAGGCTCCCCAAGAAAAGATCATCCCATAGGAGACTTGCGGTAGAGCCAATAAGAGGGCTGTTCCAATGGATGCCATGCCTGCTCTTGAGGAAAGGTTTGTTAGAATGAATGCTCCCTTATAGAGTTTGTGGACATAATCGATGAGATGAAAGTGTGAATTGACGAGGTCAAAGAGACGCTTCACCTCAAAATTACAACCATTGTGGATAAATCCATGACCCCTTGCACTTAAAGGACGAATTCCTCGAAGCAACAATTGAGGCTTTGAAGTTGGAAGTCCTAGGTTTGAAGTTAGAGGTGCAAGAGCTCACAACTATGTTCAAGACTAGTATTATGAACGGTGCCGTACCCGTTCAAGTGGGATGCAATGTGGATGTGTCGAAACCCAAGGAGTTAAATGACAATTGATCTACTAAAGAATTGGACCACTTCATTTGGAGCATGAATTATACTTTGGTGCTGTTGACATTCAAGATGAGATGGCCAATGTAAGAACCATCGCTATGTTCATAATCGATTATGTCATGCTTTGTTGGCGTGATAGGTTTGATGAGACCAAGTGAGATGCTGATCCCATCAACACGTGGGATTGTTTTGTCAAAGAATTTTGGGATAATTTCTTCCTTGAGTTCGCCCAACAAGAGGCCATAGCAAACTCTAGTGCCTTGAACAAAAGGCATGATCTAGAGGTACATATAGGAATTCTTTGAATTCAAACTCCAAATTTCCAACTTAGGAGGGAAGGAACCTCTTGGGGGCATTTATGGATGGTTTGAAGCCTTGGGCCCAACTTGAGCTTAAAAGATGAGGGAGAAGTACACCAAAAGTGCTTTAACTTGTGTACACTCATTTTAGTTCCACAACTTTTCACCGGCCCATTTAAGTGCCAAAACCAAAGAAAAATGATCACTTCAATACTTTTGGCAAAAAATTCCGGCTAGAGAAATTATGTGGCTTTTTTTGTCACTAAGGTTATCACTTTTCAACAATGATTAGCATTGAAGTAATAATTTTTTTTACAATGATTGACACTGAAGTGATCACTTCTTAACTTGCAATACAACGTTGTGTAGGAGTTTTTTTTTTTGCATTGAAGAGATCACTTTTTCATTAAAATTAATATTGAAGTGATCACTTTTAACAATAATTAGCATTGAAGTGATCATTTTTTTTTTTTATAATGACTGCCACTGAAGTGATCACTTTTTTTAACTTGCTACACGATGTCGTTTAGAGATTATATGCTCGCTAGGCACGCCGACAAGCCATATAGGATTGAGAATTTAATAAAATATTGACACGTCAGATTTTCAATAACTTAGATCAGAGTTAGTACTTAAGTGATCAATTATTATTATTATTTTTTAAGTGGCACTTAAGTGAGTCGACGAAAAGTTGTGGCATTAAAGTAAGCGCTATATACAAGTTAAGGTACTTTTGATATACTTCTCGCTAAAAGAAGAGATATTCGAAGTATCTCAAAGGCACTCACCATAACTAACTCTCTTGCTGACTTCATCAAAATTGAATCTTCCAAGTCCATATGAAATGGGTGGAAAATGGATCACCACCATGACATAGACAAAGAAGGTAGAGTTACTCATGATCCAAGAGATCAATGGGAAAGAGCAGGGTGAGAAGGCTCTTCCAAACTACCCAACAAAAAGTGAAACCAACCTTGAGGTGACTCCCACAGAGAAAGGGAGAAGAAGCCACAATATCCCTTTGCTTCTTTGCAATGGTCCCCATTGGTCCCGAGATTGTCCAAAGAGGAACAAACTCACAACATTTCCCACCATTAAGAAAGAGGAATGCAAAGCAGGAGAAAAGAGAAGTGCAACTTGGAATCATAAAGATTCTCAACTCTATAAAGACTTAAGCATTGCCCAAGAAGCCTCCAAGTGCAACTTTGCCATTTGTGGAAGTCAAAGGTTTGTAACACCAAATTCTATACCTTGGTTGACACAGGTCCATTAAACATGTTATTGTTAAGCAAAGTGGTGAATAATTTGAGACTTCGAGTGAAACCAACTGAACATTAGTTCAAGGTGGTTAGCTCGGATGATGTCTTGTTGTTGGCATTGCTCGGAATGTGGAACCACAAATAGGTGATTTGAAAGGAAAATTCTCTATCAAGGTAATTTTGCTTGTCAATTTTGATTTTATTTTGGGTTTGGAATTCTTTAATGGTGCAAATGCCATGATCAATATGAGAACCAAGTCAATCGTCATCATTGACTTCAAATATCCATTGGCAGTACCAATGATTTTTGGTTTAAAGAGACTAGGGCATCTCCATGATAGAACTCATGGATGAAAGGAATTTGAGCAACTTGTAGCTAAGAGTATGAAGCCACAACCTTTGGAGGGGCGAAAGGGGGAAGGCAACCTACACCAACTCAAAGTGAGATGTTGATCCCTGTGCTTTTTCCAAAATTGGAGAACTTGTCGAGTGACATGGAAATGGCTAGACCAAAGAAGGAATTGCTTGTGGAATGAGTTGGGATTCAATAGTTGTGTAGCTGACAAGTCAAAAGTGGAAAGACCAAGTGGTGTTGGAAATGGAAGAATCACCTACGTATGTGTGTGGGTGGGTACATGGTTAATTCACACCAAAAAAATTGATACTCTTCATTTTCAAATCCCACTAATGGATATAATATTAAAACAATTTTTGGTGTCAAAATCCGACACCTTGGATTTTCTGAATAAATATCGAAATTCACAAATTTTGGGATATTTGAACAAAATTCCAATTAGCACTCAATTTGCACAAAATAACACCCAATTGCATAAATTAAACATACCATTGTAATTAGCATGAAATTTCGGTCACCGACTATCCCGGTCTAATTTCTAGAAAATAATTAATAATTAAATAAATATAAGAATTAATTAAATAATGCAAATTAAATCAATAAATGCATACTTAGGCTAGAAATTGCTAATCTAACCACCTATTGACCTAATTGAATTATCCTAATCTTTCTAAGTACAACGCCACACAATAAACTAAAAATTGATACTCTTCATTTTCAAATCCCACTAATGGATATAATATTAAAACAATTTTCGGTGTCAAAATCCGACACCTTGGATTTTCTGAATAAATATCGAAATTCACAAATTTTGGGATAATTGAACAAAATTCCAATTAGCACTCAATTTGCACAAAATAACACCCAATTGCATAAATTAAACATACCATTGTAATTAGCACGAAATTTCGGTCACCGACTATCCCGGTCTAATTTCTAGAAAATAATTAATAATTAAATAAATATAAGAATTAATTAAATAATGCAAATTAAATCAATAAATGCATACTTAGGCTAGAAATTGCTAATCTAACCACCTATTGACCTAATTGAATTATCCTAATTATTCTAAGTACAATGCCACACAATAAACTAACTAATTACAAGTTCTAACCACCTAATTCACTAATATAACTATCCTAAATTAATTAAACAAGCTAATATCAACCCTAATATATTCTTAATATAGTCTAAACACCCCTTAAACATCATTAGCCTAATAATTAGAATTTAGTGCATAAACTCATCAGTTTAGTGCGAAAACTCATTCATCGTGACAGCAGTGCGACGGTGGTCGAAACTTGGGCTTATGGCCCCAGTGGAGCTCTGATTGGGCCGAAAAAGCCCACAAAGTTTGCAAATGGGCTGCTCGGTTTTGGACTTGGGGCTGGCCGAATGTGCGGAGAGCCAGCGAAGGAGGATTAGTGGGGTTGCTGCACGAGGAATGGAGCAAGGCTGTTAGTCGAAAGTTTGGGGGTAGTGAAATGGAGATGAAGACAAACGGCTACAAGGGTTATTTAGTGGAGTGGTGTGTGGACGTGGAGGAGAGAAAAATAAAATTGAAGCAAAAGCAACGAGGGGGTTGATCGGTGGGCGATGCTAGCAAAGCAAATGGAATTGCGTGAAGAAAGAGCGGGCGACTTCGCATGGGACGGTGAGATGAAGCGGTGGTTTCGGTTAGTGGATGCCGGGTTCTTTCAAAAGAAATCAAGGAAAGTAGAAGCAGCTTGTCCAAGATAGGAGAAATAAAAGGAAAGTAGGAAACAATAGCGTTGAGGGAGGCTGACGCTCGATGAAGAAAGGAGAACGAATAAGGGAGAGAGGGAACCAAAGCCTTGAAAGTCAAACTAAAATATCTAGCTCAATTAAAGTTTTGTCCCCTAATACTTTCTAGCAAGATAAATCCCCAAATAATCAACTTTGGACAGCAAAAATGGCCAATTCCCTCACCCATCCGAATTTCATTCATTTTTCCGATTTATCTGAAATCCGATTTTTCCGAAAAATCCCGGACTCAACGAAATTTTTCCAAAAGACGAGACGACATCCTATAAATGAAATGTGACATGCAAGAACATCCGATTCCGAAACCGAATTCAATTTCGTGGTTAATTTCAGTTGACGCGATTTTAGCGTGACCTAACTTACCGGGTAGCTTTTAGAAATTTTTAGTGCATTTGACCTGTGATCGATTATTTTCGAGCCATATTGTGGATCTTCGACACATTGGCGACTCTCGATTTTTGTGAAAATCTCGAGGTTTCAAATACAGATATAGGGTACAGAAATGATAGAAAAATCGGTTTACTATCGTTTGACAGAAATTTTGTAATTATGTGGAATCACCCACACACTAATCACATACCTCTATCAAATCAACCTATCTCTAGTCTCTGATCGATTTTGACGGTGCTGTAATGATCCTTGCAGATTAGCATAGTCGAACAATCGATTCTAGGTCGAATTCTCAAGTTTATTGCGTTCAAATTTCTTAACGGCTTCACCTAATAGATTAGTTATCTCGTGAGTGGCCAACTCAAAGAAAAGAACTGTAGGCATGTGATGAAAAGCCCAATTTATTCGATTGAAAACAGACCCTAAAATTCAGGATGTTTCAACTCTTTCCTTCTTATAAAAATTTCGTTCTCGAAATTTAAACTAATACAAACTTTAAACAAAAAAAGTGGGGGTATTGTCGTCTCATCGAATCTTCACTTTCCCAAGTTGCTCTTTCTGTGCCGTGATGTTGTCAGACCACTTTAACCAACGGAATGGTCTTAATGCGCAGAATCTGTTCTTTATGATACATAATCTGAACCGGTCCTTCCACGTACGACACTATGTCGTCCACATCTAACTTTTCAAAGTTCAGCACATGGGTCGAGTCAGGCTTATACTTTCTCAACATCGACACGTTAAAGATGTTATGCACTTGTACCAACCTTGGTGGTAATGCAAGACGATACGCTAGAGTCCTGATTCTTTCCAAAATTTCAAAGGGACCTACGTATCTCAGACTCAGTTTTCCCTTCTTGCCGAAGCGTGAAGTACCCCTCATCGGTGACACCTTCAGAAGGACATGATCACCAACTTGGAATTCCAATGGTCTTCGATGCTTATCAGCGTAGTTTTTCTAGCGACTATGAGCAGTCTTTAATTTGCCCCTGATAATGGCAACTGTATCCACTAACTGCTGAACCAACTCTGGGCCTGTGATCTTTCGTTCTCTGACCTCATCCCAACAAACTAGTGTTTTGCATGCTCTGCCATACAATGCTTCAAACGGTGCCATATGAATACTCTATTGTTAGCTGTTGTTGTAGGCAAACTCCACAAAGTGAAGCTGTTCCTCACAGCTTCCCTTGAAATCCAATACGCAAGGTCACAACATGTCTTCAAGGGTTTGAATCGTCCTCTTAAACTGGTCATCCGCCTGAGAATGATAGGTCATATTATACTGCAACTTCGTTCCTAAGGTGGTCTGCAAACTTTTCCAAAAAGCAATTGTAAACCTTAGGTCTCATTCTAAGGTAATCGTCACCGGCACTCCATGTTGACGAACAATCTGACGCGCATACAACTCTGTGTGCCTGTCCAAATTAAGGTCCTTTCGTATTGTAATGAAGTGAGTTGACTTCGTCAGTTTGTCGACCATTACCTAAATAGAATCATTATCTCTCCGACTCCTCGATAAGCTTGTCACAAAATCCATTGTGATGTATTCCCATTTCTACTCGAGAATCTTGAGAGGTTGTAGAAGTCCTCCCAGCTTACAATGTTATGTCTTTACTTGTTGACACGTCAGATATTTTAGTGACATGCTTGGCGATGTCCGCCTTCATACCGGACTACCAATAATGTTGACATAAATTTTGATACGTTTTTGTACTATTATGATGAATGCTGTAATTGCTACGATATACTTCTGATAAGATCTCCCTAAGTTAGCATTTCTCTTTTCGGTATCCTCTTGTAGGATCTTCTGAATCTCTAGGTCTGTCAGCTGAAGTGTCTTGATTCTGATCTACACTTCTGGCTCAATTTTGAAGGTGGCCATAAGATTCAAAAGGTGGCCTACCTCAAACTTGAAAACCGAATCTCGAGCTCTTTCTAGTAAAATACATTCGTTAACCATCATATGCGCAACTGAAGATTTCCGACTCAACACATCTGCGACTTTATTAGCTTTTCTAGGGTGATACGAAATATCACAATCATAGTCCTTCAGGAATTCCATCGAGCGACGCTGTCTCATATTTAACTCATTCTAAGAGAATAGATACTTGAAACTTTGATGGTCTTTGAAAATCTGTAATCTTTCTCCACACAAATAATGTCTCCAAATCTTCAAAGTAAAAATTATTGCTGCGAGTTCTAAGTCATGCGTCAGGTAATTCAGCTCATGATGTCTCAATTGACGGGATGAATATGCAATAACCCTACCATGTTAAATTAACACGCAACCAAGTCCTCTAAACGACGTATCACTATAGATCTCGTATTCTCTAGGATCAGATGGTTTGGTCAGCACAGGTGCAATAGTCATCTTCTGCTTAAGCTCTTGGAAACTACTCTCACACTTGTCTGTCCACACATATTTCTCTTCTTTCTTCAATAGTTGAGTCAAAGACGAAGCTAAGGCTGAAAATCCTTCCACAAACCGTCGGTAGTACCTTGCTAAATCCAGAAAGCTTCTAATCTCTGTCACTGTAGTTGGTCTTAGCCAGTTAATCACTACTTTGATCTTGGACGGGTCCACGGAGATTCCTTCACCTAAAATCACGTGGCCTAGGAATGCCACACGAGTTAACCAAAACTCGCATTTGCTGAAGTTCGCGTATAGCTCATGATTCCTCAAGGTCTAGAGTACCATCCTCAAATGCCTTTCGTGTCCCTCAGAACATTTCGAGTACACCAGGATATCGTCGATGAACACAATCATGAACTGATCCAAATATTCCTTGAACACTCAGTTCATCAAATCCATGAAAGCAGATGGGGCATTCTTCAAACAAACGGCATTACCATGAACTTATAATGGCCGTATCGAGTACAAAATGCTAACTTCGGTTTGTCCTCCTTTCTGATCCTCTGCTGATGATACCCTGTCCTTAGGTTAATCTTAGAAAATATCGACACTCATTATAGCTGGTCAAATAAGTCGTCATTCCTCGGTAGCGGATACTTGTTCTTGACCGTCATCTGATTGAGTTGACGATAGTCGATGTAAAGGCACAACGAACCATCTTTCTTCTTTACGAATAGAACCGGTGCTCTCTAAGGTGATGCACTGAGATGTATGAATCCGTTATCCAACAACTCCTGCATCTGCACCTTCAGTTCCTTCAACTTTAAGAATGCCATCCGGTAAGAAGCCTTAGAAATTGGCTCTGCCCTTGGGGCTAACTCAATCACAAACTCTATCTCCCTTTCTAGCAGTAGACCTGGCAATTCTTTCGGAAAACACATATGGAAATTCCTAAACCACTGCTATGTCTTCAATCTTCAGCTCCTCAACTGTCATATCCACAACAGTTGTTAAGTAACCTTGGAAACCCCCGTCTAACAAACGGGTTGCCTCAAGCGACGAGATCAAGGTCATCGAGGGTTCTCCTCGACTCTCAATAAACTCGAAACTTTCACTCGCTAACGGGTTAAATTGAATCACTTTATGATAACATTTCATCTTAGCTCGTTACTTGGTGAGCCAATCCATGTCAATTATCACATCAAAATTATACATGGCTAGGACTATCAAATCCATCTTCTTCTCTCGCTCACCAATCACTAACTTGCAACTAGGACAACCCATTATAGCTAACATCTTATCCTTTAATGGTATAGATATGCTAACCATTGACTCCAATAACTTAGGAATCAATCTTACCAGCTTAACAAATTGCTCAGCTATAAACGAATGAGTTGCATCAGGGTCAAATAAAGCGTAAGCAACATGGTCGTTCAGCGAAATAGTACCTGTAATCACATTAGGCACGTCTTCAATCTGTCCTTTAGTGATAGCATACGTTCTCCCTTGAGCTGGAGGTTTGATCAGTCCACCCCGTTGTGCATTCGGTGGCGAAAATCCTATCCATCAGTGGCGGTGGCAGTAACTGTTGTTGTCCCATCTGCTTCCTGTGACAATTCCTGGCTATGTGACCCTACTGGCCACATTGATAACACATACCCATCCTAAAATGGCACGGGGCTAACCCGTGTCATTTTCTGCAGAAATGACACACACCATTATGTCTTGGCGCTAACTTTCCTATCCCACCATTCCTACTGGGCAGAATGGGATGCCTTCCTCCAGGCATAGGTCTATTCCTAAACCTATTCCTATCTTTGTTCGAACCAAACCATGACCCAGATGCAACGGCCTGTTCATTCTAATCTCTCTCTATCACCTGGGCCCGTTCATACAGGTCATTGTAATCCTTTAAATTGAATGGCACCAGCAGACTCCTCAGTTCTGGTCTAAGCCCATCGCTGAATCTTTTGGCTCGATCTACTGGATCTTCGACCAATCTAGGGGTGTACTGCGATAACTCAGCGAACTTCACTTCATACTGGTCCATAATAATGGCACTTTGGCGAAGGTGTTGAAATTCCACCATCTTCAGTTCTTTGGCATTGTCAGAGAAATACTTGCCGTTGAACACTTCGACAAAGGCATTCCACTCCGGGACCACACCTTCCGGGAACACTATTCCTCTGGTGGCTCTCCACTATTCTGCATCGGTGCACATTAGCAATGCAAAGGCCTTTTCCAATTCTTGGATCCAGAAGGCTGCAACCTCGGGATCTCCTGCGCCAGTGAACCTCGGCGGGTTCAATTTCAAAAACTGCTCCACGAGCTTGTGCATCGGTCTTCCTCTCTCAACAACTACATTCTTAGGTGGAACTTCAGTAGGTACGGTAATGGCTACGGCAGCAATAACAGCATCAGTGGCAGCATTAGCAACAGTAGTGGCAGTTGCGATAGTGGCAGCTATAGCGGTGGCTGAAGTAGTGGTGGTGGTAGCTTGATTCTAAGCCTATTGCCCCATCTATGCTCCCATAATTTCAAGCGCTTGCATGATCCCTTCAAATTTTGGGATCGCTAAGGGTTGCTACCCTAGCACCAATAGGAGGCACTGCTGCTCCACTAGCACTAGCCTGAATTGGCGCTCTACCATGACCTCCTCGGGTATCGACCTTAGTCTGCATTCTACCCCGAGTCTAAGTCCAATGGTTTGCTTTATAGGAGTCATTTGCTCCTGATCACTCATACTACAGGATCTTTATAGAAACCTATTTTCCCAATTCCAATACTAGATTAAAATTTGAATGACTCTCACAAAACAATCTACCAATCAGCTATCGCTCATGTGCATCAGCATAAAATAAAGTTCATTCCCACTAACTATCTCAAGAACCCATCGCACCTTATCACTCCAACTATGGACCAGTTGTGATACCACTTAAATGAGGAGGTCACGCCTTGAACCTCAAGCATGTGCCCATCTCTAGGTAGTCGATAAATTTGCGACTTCCTAGGATGAGTCGCTGATCCTTTCATTTTATTGCACATGTGGAAGCGAATAACAAATCCCTGACAATAACTATCTAGGGATAGAAAAGCATAACAACAGATTTACAATCCAAACATGTTTTTATATACACACTAAGTCATGTACAAAAGTCTACTACCAAAAGACTTCAAAAGACCGACTCTCAAAAGAAGCTGTCCTATTTGACCTATACTTCAGATCTCCTTAGCTTGGCTCAAGATCCTCCACTCTACGGCCTTGGAAAGAATTGAGCCCACGATGGAGTGAGATATAAATCTTAGCAATTGCACGCTCTAAACCCCGATTAAGAGGGTAATATATCTAGAGTCGTCCTAACCACAGAACCATACAACCACAGAGACTTACCTCATCTAAGATCCTTCTTATAAGTTAGCACAATTCATATCATAGACAACCACGAAAACATGAGCAACAAATAAGCTCATCAACTGGAACACAACATTCAAATTTCAAATAAGCACAAGGGTCCTGATTATAAAGTTAAATCGTTATGACATATCCGATTCCATGTCACACAATTTTGTCCCATAATCCGGCGCATCTATCTCAATCAATTATGCGTTCCAATTGATTAATACTATCCACACAAGCAGTTTTACCCGACACACATCGGTCCTCTAGCATAGCCAAGCTTCATCTCACTCCTTTGAGCACGATCCTCCGACACTCATTGGGGACAGCATTCCTTACGGCATTCCTAAAGGAATTTCGGTCCAGAATCTACTGCGACCGGCTTCCCTTGACTAGGGCCATCTTATATAGGGGTAATGTCCACCGACACACACTAGGGATAGGTTCTTTTAACCAGCACACGATCATTCAACTCCGACCAAGGATATTGTGCTTTGCACTCACATGCCTCAATTAAGATAACGACCTTGGCCTGTTTTCTTCGTATTAGAAATATGCGGTAAAATAGTCGTGTTTGGGTACACAGTTAATTCACACTAGAAAAATTGATACTATTTATTTTCAAATCTCACTATTGGATATAATATTTAAAACCATTTTCGATGTCAAAACCCGACACCCGAGATTTTCGAATAAACATCGAAATTCACAAACTTTGGGATAATTGACCAAAATTCCAATCAAGCACTCAATTTGCACAAAATAACAAACAATTGCATAAACTGAACATACCATTGTAATCGGACGAAATTTCGATCATCGGTTATCCCGATCTAATTTTCGGATAAAAAATTAATAATTAAATAAATACCATAATTAATTAAATAATGCAAATTAAATCAATAAATGCATACTTAGGCTAGAAATTGCTAATCTAACCACCTATTGACCTAATTAATTATCCTAATCATTCTAACTACAATGCCACACAATAAACTAACTAATTACAAGTTCTAACCACCTAAAACACTAATCTAACTAACCCGAATTAATTAAACAAGCTAATATTGACATAATCTAATCTTAATATAATCTAAACACCCATTAAACGTCATTAGCCTACTAATTAGAGTTTAGTGCATAAACTCACCGGTTTAATGCGAAAACTGGTTCACCATGACAGCGGCGCGACGGCGGCCGAAACTTCGGCTTACGGCGGCACCAACCGAGCTCGAACCGAGCTGAAAAAAGCTCATGAAGTCTACAAATGGGCTGCTCAGTTATGGACTTGGGGTTGGGCCAAATGTGCGGAGAGCCAACGAAGGAGGATCGGTGGGGTTCTTGCATGGGAATGGAGCAGGGCTATCGGTCGAAGGTTTAGGGGCAGTGAAATGGAGATGAAGACAAAAGGCTGCAGGGGTTATTTGGTGAAGTGGTGTGCGGACATGGAGGAGAGAAAAATGAAATTGAAGTTCAAGCAATGAGGGGGTCGATTGTGGGTTGCTTCGGTGGAAGGAAGATATGTGGACGATGCTAGCAACAAATGGAACTGAGTGAAGAAAGAGCTAGTGGCTGACTTCGCATGGGACGGTGAGATGAAGTGGTGGTTTCGATTAGTGGAGGCTAGGTTCTTTCGAAAGAAATCAAGGAAAGCATAAGCAACTCGTCCAAGATAGGAGAAATAAAATGAAAGCATGAAATAGTAGCATCAAGGGAGGCAGACGCTCGAAGAAGGGAGAACGGATAAGGGAGAGAAGGAACCAAAGCCTTTGAAAGTCAAACTAAAATATCTAACTCAATTAAAGCTTGGTCCCCTAATACTTTCTAGCAAGATAAATCCCCAAATAACCAACTTTGGACAACAAAAATGGCCAATTCCCTCACCCATCCGAATTTCATTCCTTTTTCCGATTGATCTGAAATTCGATTTTTCCGAAAAATCCCGGACTCGATGAAATTTTTCCAACAGACGAGACGACGTCCTATAAATGAATTGTGACATGCTCGAATGTTCGATTCCCGAAATCAAATTCAATTCCGTGGTTAATTTCAATCTGACACGATTTTAGTGTGACATAACCTACCGACTAGCTTTTAAGAATTTTTATAGCATTTGACCCGTGATCGATTATTTTTGAGCCACATTGTGCATCTTTGACACATTGGTGACTTTTAATTGTCGTGAAAATCTCAAGATTTCAAATATGGACACAAGGTACAGAAATGATAGAAAAATCCGTCTAGTGCCGTTCGATAGAAATTTTGCAATTAAGTGAAATCACCCACACACTAATCACATACCTTTGTCAAATCGATTTATCTCTGGTCTCTGATTGATTTTGACAGTGCTGTAATGACCCTTGCGGATTAGCACGGGTGAACAGTCGATTCCTTGTCAAATTCTCAAGTCTATTGCGTTCAGATTCCTTAACGGCTTCACTTGATAGACTAGTTATCTTGTGAGTGGCCAACTCAGAGAAAAGAATTATAGGTGCGTCGATGAAAAACCCAACTTATTCAATTGAAAACAAACCCTGAAATTCAAGATGTCACATACACCTCTAACATCCACTCTAGGCCATCGTCGGGAATCCAAGTTCCATTAGCCTTGGGCATCACATAATCCAATCCCATCTCATGCATTGCAAGTACATCATACTTATGCAATGACATGGCAATCATACACCATAGATTGTACCTCATGCGATGCACATGACACCGGGACGAGCACTAGGTTACCACAACCAATTATTGACATAAGTATACACTCAAAACAGAGTATACAGAAAAATCCAAATTCTGCCCTTACGTTTTTAGCTCAATTTTCACAAGCAAATGGTATTAGATTAAAACCAAATATACACCGGTGGGTAGCCAAATGAATGTAACTTCTATCATGAGTAGACCACAATTCAAGATTCTATCATCTTACTATAGAATTCAACAAAATTTGGACCAAAAGTAGACACAACCAGATTTGTGAAATCAAATAAATCGAAGTCTAAACCATAGTAAATGAACTCGAAAAATTATAAAATTTTAATATGTTATAAAAAAAAAACATTTTTCATGAGGACACTAAGTCCACAACATTTTGTATAAAGAAATGTAATTCACAAAATATAGAGAAAATCTGGTTCGCCGGAACAGAGCAACCGTTCTTCAAAATACACTCGTCTCACAGCCCAAAACGCATCAAAAGATTTTGAAATTTGGATATGTTATATGTAAGGATGTCCTATACGACCCTAAGGAAGTAAGTCCAAAATCTAAAAGAAAAATTTTATAAAAATTCAGGAAATCAACCGGGTCACGGTTCCTACTGCAGTGGACAAGTCAAACATGGTAAAAGAGAAGTCCATAGTACCAGCCATATCACCTCAGAAAATTTCAAAATTAAAGTATGTTATACTTTAAGATGTCTAGTACAACTTTCACGGAAAAAGTCTCCTCAATTCCAAATCACATGAAACTTCACAAAATTAAAAAGCCAAAGAGGTCCAGCAATTCCAATTTCTAGAAATCCACACTAAAGCTTTAGATTGATTGTAAATTCAAACCACACAAGTTCACAGCCTAAGAATACACTAAAACTAGACATGTTAGACTACATGCAACATATATCTTCAATCATGGATCATAGAAAGCTCCTACAAGCTAAGGACGAGTGCGAAATCCACATCGAGCTACAAAACCAACATGCACGTCCATCTTTCCTTTGAATCCCAACAACAGCATCTCAGCAGGCATCTCTCATCATCACATGCAAAGCTTTAAACACAAACAAACACCAAAACAATCGTCCCTATTTTACAAAATCAAGCCCCAAAAAGATCAAAGGGTTTCCTGCTTCTAGGTCCACAGTGAGCTTGAGAATGTACAGAGTGTGTTGGTAAATCTTGGCGAGAAGAAAGGAACGAGAAGGAGAAGAGAGAGCTCGTGGGTGAGAGGAAAAAGAGAGGGAAAGCGAGCTCGTTTTCCCGGGGGGGGGGGGGGGGGGGGGTGGTGTGGCGCGGCTTGTGAGAGAGAGAGAGATGAGAGAGGAAGAGAAGAAAAATGAAGAAGAAGAGGAAGAGGGGGCTGCTGACTTAGGGGGAGATTTGGCTTGTGGAAGACACTTCTTGCATGAATTCTTATGGCTCTTCATCGTTGCATCTAATTTAGGCTATTTAGGCCTATTTTTGCAATATCAGCCATTTTTGCATGGCTTATTAGATATTAAATAAGGCCTAGGTGGCCGACCATGTCATTCCATGCATATTAGATATTAAATTAGGTACTATAGTAAGACTTAGGTGCATATAATAATCATATAAGGCATAATTTAATTGCCTTGTATCCTAATTTCATCTATTAAATTAAATCATCTATACTTGTAAAATTCGTCTCGACTAATTAATTAGTCAGGCAAAATTCAGGCCATAACACATCTTATCAATCTTGGATTTTTTTTCATCCCCACAAAACAAATTTAGGTAAGCATTCCACCAGAAAATCTCTTGATCAAAGTTTATTTGAACTCCCAAGATTTTAATTGACATCATCATAGGCAATCTAATCAGAGCCTTTGGGAACCTCACGCTTCTTTTAAGGTGTTGCCAATGTCTATCACAAACCGATACTTGACATCACCCTTGGCAAGGCGGTCCATTGCTGTGTTCAAATAGTCGATTGGAACGACCTCGATATCAGCAGTTATGTTGTACTTAGCAGCAAAATCAATCATCTCCTGAGTTTCCTTTACTCCGCCAATGCAACTTCCAGCCACAATCTTCCTCCCTGAAACCACGAGGTTTGAGTAAAATAATTTATGAGTTTGTGTATAGCCAAACAAGACATTTGGCACTTCTATTGTATTATATCGGTTTTATTAGTTGATTCAACATTATTTTTGCCGCAAAGGAGAGCAACAGAGATTCTTACCGGAGAGCAACGGGAAGACGGGTAACTCGAGAGGCTGATTGGGAGCGCCAACAAGGACAAGTTTTCCATTATGCTTGAGCAAACCAATCAAGGGCAATACCGGGTGCACTGCCGAAACTGTATCGATTATACCATCCATTGTTCCCATCGCAGCCTATTGATAGAAAAAAGGTGCCACGCTAACTCAAGTAACATAATATACCGCAAAGAGCGAACCAGACTCTTTTTTATTTTATTTTATTTTATTTTTTTTATTGGTTGTTTCACGAACTTAGAATACGCTCACTTACACAGAGTTCCTCATCATCACCAAAAAAAAAAAAAAAAAAAGAACGAGCAAGAGCAATACTTCGCTCCAGAAATCACCTGAACTTGATCGGTGTCGCTGCTAACAAGGAACGCATCAGCGCCAAGACGCTGGAGCGCTTCCTCCCTCTTGCCGGGGGACGAGCTGATCACGGTCACCTTAACCCCCATCGCCTTTGCGAATTTCACGGCTACATGGCCCAATCCACCGAGACCCACCACGCCCAAGTGGTCCCCTGGCCGGTCGAGCCCAAAGAACTTTATTGGGCTGTAAACAGTGATGCCGGCACAAAGCAAAGGAGCGCCAGCATCGAGAGGCATGTTTTGCGGGAATTTGATGGCGAAGTGCTCATCCACCACCATCATGTTGGAGTATCCTCCGTAGGTCATCGTCCCATCGTGGTATATGGCACCATAAGTCCATATCGCTTTGGGGCAGTAATTCTCGAGATGGTCGTGGCAGCAATCGCAGAAGGCGCACGATCCGACCAAGCAACCAACTCCAACTTTGTCTCCCACCTTGAACTTCCCCACCTGGCTTCCGACCTCCACGACTTCGCCCACAATCTCGTGCCTGCATATGAAACAGGTTAAGATACATTTAAAGCACAAACAAATCAAAAGCTTAAAATTGTAGATGCGTTCCATATCTGTACGCCAGTTGTGATCGATACGCATTATGTCTAATTAAAGCTCGTTGCACGTCTAAGGGCATCAACTTCATTAACAGTTGAAGACGAACTACAGAAGCTGGAATCATAAGTGATCTCGCTGTTGAATAGGGTAATGAAGAAACACCATCAACTTCGTCTCAGCAAGAGGAACTAGTTCTTCCCTAGTGGTTTTGCTTATTCTGATCGTAACTTGAAATAAGTCGATCAATCAAACAAAAATCTAAATGAAAGGCGATGGGGGATTTTCATTGGATAGTTGGCCCCTAACACTTGTTCCATAAGCATCGCCGGGTGGACTAATGTGATCCGACGGCACCATTGTTGGAGCTCGATTGGGCAGTTGCGAGAGTGTCCAGATTTTTTGCCATCAGCTCATTATGATTGAGTCTTTCTATTTCGCAAAACCTTGAAATCACCAGGAAAAGAAAAAGGGGCAATGGAGAAGGATGATTAGGACAGAGCAAAGATGATTACCCAGGAACAAGAGGATAGGCGGAAAATCCCCAGTCATTCCTCACGCTATGGAGGTCGGTGTGGCAGATCCCGCAGAACAACACTCTGAACTTCACGTCTTTGTCTCCAGTCGCCCTATGTTCGAATCGAAACGATACGCACAAAGCAAATCGATGATCACCACCCTGTGTTTAAATTAAAGTTATCTATAGAATAAAATAGAGTACGGAGATTCCACCGTATGAGAATGAAAAGGAAATAACCTGCGGGAGAACTTGAAGGGAGAGAGAAGGCCAGAGGCGTCTATCGCACCAGCCAAGAGCCTCCTCTGGGTGTTCTTGCTCCGGCGACTTCACCATCTTTCCTCTGATACAATGCGAGAGTTTGTCTTTTCCCTATTTTCCCGGAAAAGGTGCTTGGAGAAGGAAAATGCGGTGGTGGTGGCGGGGGGAAATTAGTGCCCCTTTTGAGAGATTATATAGAAGAAATTCAGGAGACTGGGGAAATACTTAGCCCCTCGACTCTCTCCCCCGGTTTTGGCCTTTTGTTCGGCATATTCGATGAAGAAAAAATTATTAACATAAGCAAGACAGTTGCGCAGAAAAATTATATTCTTATCTTGTAAATATACGGGAATAGAAATTTTATCGGATGTCTCCAAAGAGATGAGACACTATATTAAAAGATGAACGACAAATCTCGCAAGATAGAGCATGTTCTACAATCTGCACCAATCCCATTAATAGTCATTCTTCCATAATTTGTGCATTTCCATTGATTGAGTAAATCTTCTGCAATCTGTGATAGTATTATAGATTCTTATGTTTTGTAAAATCTTTTCAATTGTGATTGTCCCGCTCGTTTAAATACTATAAATATAATACAAAACTCCACACTGATCGATCAAATTCAAATTCAGAATCTTTCATGGTATCAAACTATAATTTTCCTAGGCATTATGTTGATAATTTTTTCTTCATCGAGTATGCCGAGCAATAGGCCAAAACCGGGACAGAGAGTCCAGGCGCTAAGTATTTCCCCAGTCCCCTGAATTTGTTCAATATAATCTCTCAAAAAGTGCACTACCCGCCACCACCACCGCATTTTCCTTCTCCAAGCCCATTTTCCGCGAAAATAGGGAAAAGACAAACTCTCGCATTGCATCAGAGGAAAGATGGTGAAGTCGCCAGAGCAAGAACACCCATAGGAGGCTTTTGGCTGGGCTGCGATAGACGCCTCCAGCCTTCTCTCTCCCTTCAAGTTCTATTAACGTATATTCCATATCAATTCCATTACATCCATCTAATATCATGGGCAATTCCTCATCACCACTTCAACAATCCTCTACTTGCACAATTTTCATGTGGATCTTCTTCTCCAAAAGCTCCACCCTAACTATCTTCTTAATATCAACTACCAATTTCTGCCCATCCAATGGTCACTCATCTAAAAAGTAACATTCGTAAACCAAAAGTTTTTCTCTCCATAAAGTAGGGGTGAGCATGGTCTGGGTTGGTCCGGGCCACCCCCTAACCCTAGGACCAACTTCATACCGATGATCGGTCCTGAATTTTTAGGACCGAGGACCGACCCTATTGAGCACGGGACCAAGGACCGGACCGACCCAATGGGTTCGGTCCGGTTCCAAGGTCAACCCGGGACCGATTGATAATTTTTTCCATCTTATTTTTTATACTTCCTAAAAAAGCAAACCTACAAATTCAAATTACACATCTATCAACAATGCGGCATTGTGCAACTAAACTATAAATACCAATACATATTTAGCAATTTTAAAATGACACAATAATAGATACTTGCTAACCGCTCATCGAGATATGGGATAAAATGGAAAGTTCTTATAATCATCTATCTTTAATATTCATAACAACATATTCATAACACCACTTAACTAGCATTTGATCATGTAGAGTCTACTCAACCAAAAAATGAGCTTCACACCACTTGACTAGCAAATTACCGTAACAACTGCAGTACTACTCTATTCTTCAAAAACTTCTACTATTTGACACAAATTGAAAAGCAAAGTGCAGCTGAAATTCATTAGTAAAATATAATTAAACCATAAAAAGTTCAAAATACTTAATATAAATCATGAATATAGAACTTCACATCTTGTTAATTTACTTGAACTTCTAAACACCTGAAAACAAAACAAACGACACATGATTAATACTCAACAAAAGTTTTAAATTAAAATTACTATTAGTGCTATTGATAGAACATTTCAATAGAATATAATATAATATAACATACATTTTACTTAGGTTTGAATATATAAAAGAATTATAAATAATATAATACAATATATATACGGGGTTGGTCCAGGGTTGGACCAACCCAAAACTCTTAGGACCGAGGACCAACCCGCACAGTGTTGGTCCGGAAGTTTCAGGACCAAGGACCGACCCAGTCCTCTTGGGAACCGGACCGGGACCGCGGGGTTGGGCTGGTCGGGGGTCGGTCCGGGGTCGACCCTAGACCCTTTGCTCACCCCTACCATAAAGCACGTATTCTTTTTTCACTCAGACTTGACACCAAGTGAACTCACCTGTTTTTCCATTACAAACAAAGATCCTAACTAGCAACAAGCTATGGGGGTTAATTCCAAAAAAAAGCACCAACTTTAGGTTGATGGACAAATCTGGCCCAAACTTTTTTTTGTCTCGTAAAAAAGCACCAACTTTAGGTTAATGGACAAATTTGGCCCAAACTCTTTTTTGTCTTGTAAAAAAGCACAAACTTTAGGTCGAGTAATTCCTCCAATACCAAAAAAAAAAAAAAACTTTAGGTCGAGTAACAATTTTGGCCCAATTTTTTTTTTGTTTGGAAAAATATCATCAACTTTCACTTAAATCCTAAATCTGGCTACCCTTAACTTATATTCATTGATTGTCCTTAATTCATGTGCACTTGTTGGCTAACACCATCCATTTTCTTCTTGTTTGAGCCATAGCTTGAAGAATAACAGTGAAACTATGCTATCTCCTATACTTCACTAGCAAGTAAAAAAATCTCCTGATTGAATTTCTCTTGCTAGACTTTATTGTTTTGTCGTAATATAAAACTGTAGATCACCCGCCTGTCAAGAGAAACCATGGAGGAGATCCACCAACCTCACAACTAGAACCTTTTCTCTTGAAATAAGGTTAACTTCAAATAAAAAATTAATAATAAAGGTTAGATTTTGGATAGGAGTGAAAGTTTGTTATTTTTTATGAGACAAAACAAAAATGGGACTAGAATTGTCACTTAACCTAAAGTTTGTGCTTTTTTACAAGACAAAAAAAAGTTCAGCCAGATTTGTTTCTTGACCTAAAGTTTGTGCTTTTTCATGAGACAAAAAAAGTTTTGGCCAGATTTGTCCATCAACCTAAAGTTGATGTTTTTTTATGGAGTTAGCCCCAAGCTATGGCTAGTGAATTTAATGCTCTCATTCAAAATGACACTTTTCTATGTATGTGGTCAACGCAAGTGGATTTATTGACTAAAAACCAAGGCCAATGACTCCATTGATAGATACAAAGCACGACTCTTTAATAAGGGTTTTACTCAACAAGTTGGCTTAGACTATGATGAAACTTTCAGTCTAGTTGTCAAACCGACATCAATTTGAGTTGGCTCTTCTTAGCTATTACAAATAACTATCTCTACACCAATTGGACATCAAGATTGCATTTCTCAATGGAATCATTAAAGGAGAAGTCCATGTAAAGCAGCCCTAAGGATTTGTTAATTCACATTATCTCGGCCATGTATGTCATCTTTGGAAACTCTAAATGGGCTAAAACTAGCTTGAAGAGCTTGGTCTTCTCAACTAAGTTCATATCTATAACCTATCAGGTTTATGGCCTTCAGTGCTGATTCTTCATTATTCATTTAGTGTAGATCTAACCACATTCTACTTATCATTTATGTTGATGATATTATCATTATTGGGAGTTCTACCTTCTCCATTATCAAATTAATCACTCAACTTGGCACTTTGTTGGCAATTGTTGATTTGGGATAGCTATTCTACTTTCTTGGCATTGAAGCCCATAGATCCTCTACTAGGCTATCTCTCACTCAATCCAAGTTTGCCACTACCCTTCTCATTCTTATAGGCATGGTCAATGCAAAACCTTGCTCATCGCCTATAGCTCCCTTGGCTTCTAAGTCGTCAAAGCAAAGTAATGAACCACTAATTGATGCCTCCACATACTAGAGTATGGTCGAGGCACTGCAATACCTCACTCTTACTAGGCTAGATCTATCCTTTGCTGTCAACAAAGTGTGCCAATTTATGCATTGTCCAACAATGGATCATTGGTTAGCCATCAAATGGATTTTGCACTATCTCAAAGCTACTATTCCTCATGGAATTACCTTGAAGCCTAGGCACCAACCGACCTTCATTGCATTTACAGATAATGACTAGGTCGGTTGCCTTTATGACCGAAAGCCTACTAGTGGCTATTGCATTTATTTTGGTCCTAACTTGGTTTCTTGGAGTTCTAAAAAACAACCTACCATTGCTTGGTCCAACATTGAATCGGAACACAAAGGGGTGGCTATTACAGCCATTGAATTACTATGGCTTTTACAACTCCGAAATCTTCGATACATTCTCCACCAGTCACCACTTGTTCTTTGGATTCCTATCTAATGATCCAGGACGTAATCTTGGACTTGAAAAAAAAAGGCCTTTCTTTTTACGCTTAATTTTTCAATGTTCTTGCTTAGGATTTTTTATCTATTGTACATCCTTATTTATTATATGAAATAAAATAAAAAAAAAAACAAAAACAAAGGAAAGGTTTTGAAAAGAAATAAATAAAATAACAAGTCATCAACGGAAACAGAAAGAGAGGGATTCGAACCCTCGGTACAAAAACCTCGTACAACGGATTAGCAATCCGATGCTTTAGTCCACTTAGCCATCTTTCCCAATTGAAAAAGGATAATTACTATCTTACATTACACAAAAAGTAAGCTTTTTTTTTTTTTTTTTCATTATCTCTCTTTATTTTATTTTTTACTCTATTAATATATACAACTTTAATGTATACTACTTTTATAAGCAATCCCATTTAGATAAAGAAAAGGTTCTAAAGAGATATTTCAAAAAAATAAAAATAAAAATAAAAAGCAAGAATACCTCTTCTTCCAAAAGAGCTTTTTTTCTCTTCATGGCCTGGCTTGGCCAGTATCTATCCAGGCCATTTTTTGTTCCATTCCAAATCATAGATAAAAAGATTTGTTTGAAAACAAAAATGCTTATTATTGATTATTGAAACAACAATCAGAAGAAGGGATCTTTCCATTTTTATGATATGGAATTTCATTCTATAGAATTAAAGTGTCATTTTTTATTATTATATTATTATTCTTTTTTTTTCTTATTTTTTTCCTTTACTAGGAAAAAAAGAAAAGGAACTGTGGATTGTTGTGCAATGCATTCTTATGTCATAACCTAAATAGTTTTATTGAGCCCTATTTGTTCGGTCAAAAATCCTCCAGCAAAGTTCTTTCTTTATTTTAATTTTGAATTAGGAGTCATATAGGGGCAATCTATCTAGCTGCAAATCCCATCTTTCATGCACAAACCAAGTACATGGAAATTGACTATCATTTTGTTCATGATTTAATTAATTAAAAGCAATTGGAAGTTCGACGCGCAAACAGCTAATGTCATGACAAAGCCTTTATCCAAATCCCGATTTATGATTTTACGTGACAAGATCACAGTGACTCCATCACCATTTCGCTTGAGAGGGTGTAATAGAGCAAGTCTCCCAAGACAAAGCATCACATTATGTAACAATCCCATTGATAGAGTCAATCTTCCACGATTTGTGAGCAAATCTCCCAAGATAGAGCATCCTCCAGAATCTGCACCAATCTTGTTGATAGAGTAAATCTTCCATAATTTATGATAATATTGTAGATTCTTATCTTTATTTTCAATTGTGATTTTCCCGCTCATGTACATACTATAAATATAATACAAATCTCCACACTAATGAGTAAGTGATCAAACTCAAATTCATAATATTTCAACATGATTGATTAAAATCATGAAAATCGGTTGCGTGTTTTGCGGTTTCATCTGCCAATTCCACTTAAGGGCATGACCAATTCGGAATAAAAATAAAAAAAATCAAGCTCGAGCTCAACTTGGCTCACAAACTCGCTGCTCAAAACTTGACTTAAGGTTGAGCGAGTACTGAAAGCTTGTTTAAGTTTGACTTCAATGATAAACCAAGATATTCGAGCAGGACTTTACTCGATCGCTTATGATGAAGTGATCAATATAACTCGACCTCCAGCTCGAACATAATAAGATTGAATATTTTCCATTCACCCTTTTCATATACTAGTTTCAGGGCCACCCTCTTTGCGTTTTAGTTTTCATTTTTCATTTTTATTTTTATAAAAGCTCAGTTATTTCATTTAAAAAATTCAGTGTATTGTAAACATATATTAACATATATTTTGGCCATGATATATCGAGAACATGCTTTTCCTCCTTTTTTAATAGATATCCAGGTTGAACATCATAAGAGGAACAGCTTGAAGTTCTACTGCAATACCATCCTCATAATCGTTTTGCACCTGATCAATTAATTCATAATTAAACTCAGGATCATCTTCTTTAACAGGTCCATAGAAAAAGACCCTCCTGAAGTCAGTTGTCTGCTCTAAATCGATTCTGCTCTCCATTCCTCACCCTCCACCGAACAAAGGGACAAAAGGTATCTCTGCTCCTAGTAGACAGTCCCATTTGCATGATTCTCTGAAGCCCTTTTTTCTACGTGCCAAAAGTCTGTATATTGTTAGAAATGAGAATCCTTGAAGAGAAAAAATAAAGGAAAAGACACGCGAACTTTTACAGGGAAAACTCTCTTAAAATTAAAAATGGAAAAATCACGATGTTGCATTTGGCAATCATTTTACTATCAATATCAATATTAAAGTTACCATGGTTATAACCACAAAAAATATTGCCTCAACACATAACAAGAGTCTAAATTATGTATAATTATGATACAAATTACACGTTTGCATTAACAGTACAAGCTTTGAGCTTTAATATTACCTTTCTCTATCAAACTACACAACTCCATTAATCTCCCACTTGGACACTGATCTTCAAAACAACATTATTCTTTAATAGTCTTCACTCATCTTTATAACCCAAATTCTCTTGGTGCGGCATCCCCTCTTCACTAACCATGAAAGCCAACTAAGGCAATGCACAATGTCAATTTCTCACTGGTGAAAACCTTGGTTAGCATATTTACTGTACTTTCTACACTAATAGTCTTCTTAGTGACAATGTCCTATAATCTATCAGTTGACGAAAATGATGATATCTCAACTCAATGTGCTTTGCCATTGAATAAAATATCGGATTTTTTTCAAGACAAATAGCACTTTAACCATTACTAAAAAACACTATTATTCTACTCCCTACCTATCCTTTTTTTAAAATTCAACCAAATCATCATTTTGCTAGTTTTAGATATAGCAATATACTATGCTTTAGAAGCTATTCCAGTAGTTGAGAGAGACACACACTTATGAAGTCTAGACATCCTGTCACGTCCAGAATTTTGCCACCTATTTAGCGATAATTAAGTAAAGATTAAGGTTGGTGATGGTCGAGGTGGAAACATAAATCTCTCGAGACACCTTTGGAAATTCACTTGGCATATTTGGGTCCATGAACATTGAAAAAATTCATCAGACAATTGTAAAATATAGTTTCAATTATATTCTTGTGATAAGTAGAAATATTATGGCCAATCGAATTAATATGGCCACTATACCCTAAATATGCCTTATATTATATTATGTATGATTAAATTAGAATAACATAAGCCACCATTAAGCCCTAATTACACCATGGCCGGCCATCACCACCCATTTTTAGCTCCAAAATTTCATTGTTGCCATTAAAAGGTTAAATGCTTGTAATCATGCATGAATAGGGCAAGGCCACTAAATTTTCATGCAAATTGAGTATTGAACAAGCCAAAATGATACCTCCTTCCTCTCTTATACCCTTCAACCTCTCTCTCTCTCTCTCTCTCTCTCTCTTTCTCTCTCTCTCTCTCCCTCCTCCTCATCTTTCACTCTTGGCTCAAAAACTATCACTCATTTCCTCTCCTCTCTCTCTCTCTCTCTCTCGACCGTAACTCCCCTGAATCACCTCCTCTCTATTTCTTCTCCTTGATTGCCATTTTCTTGCTCAAAATCTCACCAAAAGAGAAGCTCAACCTCAAGGCAAGGAGATGAGACTCATTACTAAATCTTTTGATCTCTCTTTCTCTTGGTTTATTTTCTTGTTTGAGCTATGTTGGATGTTTGTTGTTGTGCATGCCTTGTTTTGTGTCTTTTCCTCCCTTTTTGAGCAAGCAAGCTGATGAGATCTACCGAGGAACAACTCTAGTTGAGGCATGAAAGAGAGGCTTAAGTCCTTTTGACATGATGCATGTTGTTGGAGAAAACTTCCTTATTATTTTGAAGCTGACAAAACGTTTCCATCAATCTAATATGAAGACTTGCAAACTCTTTCGTCAAAGCATGAAGACCGCCAGACTCAAGATTTAAAGTCTGCCCTCATTGACAGTTTCTAGACCGACAAAGAAGACTTATCCAGATGCGAGTATTTCTTTGAAGTTTTGATTCGAGCGGCTAAAGAAGTTCTCATGACTGGAGATAGCATCTCAAGATCTATTATTCGTTTTGAAATTAATTTGAGTAGTTTGGATCTGTTGATTGGCGAAGTATACTTGGAAGGTTCTACTTATGGAAACCTAGATCCTGATTGTATGGGCGAGAATGATTGGTGAGCTATCATCACATTCCTTAAGTAACTCGAGATCTCCATAATTGATTCTGTCCAGCGGGTAGATTGGAAGAACTCCTTTGGAAGGCGCCAACGGTTATGAAGGCATGGAAGAGTATATAAGGAAGATGCTCTAGTTATTCAAGTGTGTGCACAATAGATAAATTCCAAAGTCTGAAACTCCTTGTTCTTTGTCAATTCAATTGTTGAGCGTAAATTTGTACTCGAAAGAGAGTCTAGATATTTATGAGGCCTTGTGGAAGTATAGCAGAGTCTCTATACTATGGAATAAAAAACGTGAGATTGTAACAACTCCTTTGATTCATAGTGAAATCCAGCCAGTGGGCTATTAGTGCGGGAGAGTGGATATAGGTTTGGTCTGAGCTGAACCACTATAAATCTTGTGTTCTTATTATCTTTCATGAACTCTTTTATTCTGTTCGTAGTTCCATTTAACTGCTAAAGTTTAATCTCTTTCAAAGTCTGCTACTCTTCAGACTTAGATTAAAAGTAAAGGTTTTCATTGTATTTTTCAGAATTTGTTTTTACACCTATTCATTCCCCTCTAGGTGTTAATACTATCACTCTCACATTTTGGTTCTCTAATGATTTTTTTTTACCTTGCATGTGGCTGATATAGCCGGGGAAGGTCTTGTCGGTGAGTAATATGCCAAGATTGTGCTTTGCATGTGTTGTCAATGACTTGTGGATGTGAAATGTGTCACGCCCCGAACCCCGAGCGCGCGCACATCCCACTGCGGTCGATCAAATGCGACATTCCCAGGTAGTGTCGCCGACCCCATTAATTTATTAATGCGCAAGCGGAACGTATTATAAACCCCTGACAATAAAATATGGGATAGAAAAGCAGGAAGCAAAATCACCACATAACACTTTGATAATTCAATCGAATTACAAACAGAGGTCTACGGCCAACAATCTACAAAAGACCGGCTCTTAAAAAAGAATTGTCGTACGACCTACAAGTCGGACACGTTCTCCAAATTCTCCTGACTTCACCTCTGCACCTCCTCAAGGCCAACCAAAGCTATCTGGTCGCTCCGTCCACCAAGGACCTGAAATTTTAATCCCACAACCGGGATGAGACGATGTCTCAGCAAGTTCAACCCCCTAAACCCCTATTAGAAAGAAAATACGCCCCGGGTGGCCTAGCCACATCACACAGAAGACTTACCTCGCATTAGCCTTCATCTGCAGGTTAGCACAGTTTATATAATTCAACCACGTGCAATTATAATAACCAAGCAACTATAGTACAATCACATCATCAATACAATTCAACAACTTGGATCGTCTCAGCGATCAATCGACTCGGCCGATTACATGTCATTCTAGCAAATCAATCATTGATCTTAATTACGGCCCTATAGGAAAGGTTTAATCACCAGTGGCAATCACGGCCCCACTCGGCACGACCTTTAATTAGGTGGTCCATCACGGCCTCACTGGGCACGACCTCTCATAGGTGGTCCATCACGGCCTCACTGGGCACGACCTCTCTTAGGTGGTTCATCACGGCCCTATTAGGCACGACCTCTCATAGGTGGTCCATCACGGCCCTACTAGGCACGACCTCCAATCGGTGGTTAATCACGGCCTCACCTCTCATAGGTGGTCCATCACGGCCTCACTGGGCACGACCTCTCTTAGGTGGTTCATCACGGCCCTATTAGGCACGACCTCTCATAGGTGGTCCATCACGGCCCTACTAGGCACGACCTCCAATCGGTGGTCCATCACGGCCCTACTAGGCACGACCTCCAATCGGTGGTTAATCACGGCCTCACTGGGCACGACCTCTAATAGGTGGTTAATCACGGTCAATCTCCCATCAATTTCCACACTTAGGATTCTATAAAGAATTCTTATTTAGCACAATCACACTCAATTTGCCACAATTAATCATCAAACTCAAATTCTACATGCACAACAGCGATCGGCACGAAATTCTGAGCAAATAAGGTCCCAACGACAATTTTCGGAATTTAATAAATAATTAAATTTATTCCGAAAATTAATTAAATAATAATATCCATAGTTTTTGAAATCCACACTCAATTTATAATATCCAATCATCAATTTCAAAATCCGAATGCACCGTAGCGACCGCACGAAATTCGAGCAACCGGGGTCAAAAATAATTTTTCTTTTTTTTTTATTAATAATATTTTAATAATTTCGGAATATAATATAATACTATAATTTCCAGAATTTCGAAACAATTAAATAATTCAAAACTAAAACCCTTTTATGTCACATCAAGGCTTAACTTTAAATAACTTCTTTTAACCTTTAATTTAAACACACTTTAGCATAAACCAACCTCTTAATCCACTTGATAATTAAATATACTAATCCACCCACATAAACTTACTTAATTTAAACTAAGCATACTTAGGGCATCATTAACACTCTAATCAAGATTTAGTGAGTTAAACTCACCGGATTAGCGAACCGAGCGGACCAAAACGACGAGGACGACGCGAGGATCGACTTTCCTCAAAGCGGGCCGAGCATTCGGGCTCGGGAAGGCGGCTAAAACGGCCCAAATAGGTGCTTCCATACCCATTTTCTGCAGCTGCTGTCCATGGCGGAGATGGGGCGGACCCGGCGCCGGTTGGGGCGAGCAAGGGCGGCAAGGACTAGGCGGAGCTCCGGCGGGCTAAGGCGGGGACGCACGGCGGCGGAGGGAGCTCCGGCGAAGGCCCGAGCTACTCGGACAAGCTGCTGGGACGTGGCTTGGTGCGGACGAGGCGACGAGCAGGCGAGCTGACCGGCGGAGTGGCGTGCAGACGGTGCGCAAGCGCGAGCGGCAGTCCGGTTCCGGCGGCTTGCTATTCGATCTTCGCTGCTGCCTTCACTCCCAGATCTGCTGGAGACATCGAGCAGAAACTAGAGACGGAGAAGAGAGGAGAGAGGGAGGCTGAGGTCCGAGCGGCGAGGCGCGGCCACAACGGCGGGCGGACGAGCGAAGGCGGCGACGACGGCGTGCGAGCGGGCGGACGGTTGGCCATGGCTGCTCCAACTTCTCCTCTGCATTTTCTAGTCTACCCACACCAGCCATGGAGGAGAGAACCAACAGAAGAGAGAGGGAGGGAGGAGAGAGAGAGAGATGGGATCCTTTCTCTCATTTTCTTTTCTTTTTCTTTAATCTCTCACACATGGCCCACCATGACCTCATGTGACATCACTTCCCACTCACCAAAATCTTCCATCACAATCTTCCCAATAGATCCAATTTATTTCTCCGTTGTGGCATACCAATCTTTAAACTTTGTACATCCCATTCTTCAATTATCTTCTAATTGAACCAAATTGAAATCCATAAAATTAATCAAATATCACCACATTTCAATTTACGTCTTTACTTGTCCATAGGACCAACTTAAGTCCCAAAAGCGCGACCAAAGCGACCTACTAATTTCTCGAGCCAAATTAGCCATTTCTTGATTATTTTGCTGAAAAGCTCGGCTTGCATAAAAAATCTTCCAAAGATGATTCAATGATCTTGAAATGATTTGTGACACACCCAGATTTTCAATTTCTGAATTCGATTTCAATTCCACGGTTAATTTCACTTTGGCACGATACTAGCGCGGCCTAACCTACCGAGTAGCCTTTAGAAATTTTCATGCATTTGACATGTGGTTGATCATCTCAAGCCACAATGTACATCTTTGAAACATTGGCGACTTTCGGATGTCGGGTAATCTCAAGGTTTCAAATACGAACACAGGGTACCCAATCGATAGAAAAGTTGGTCCAGTGTCGATCGACAAGGATTATGAAATCCGGTGGAATCACCCACACTCGATCACATGCCTTTGTCGAGTCGACCTATCTCCGGTCTTTAATCGATTTTTATTTGTGCCGTAATGACCCTTGCAGATTAGCTCGGTCGAAAGGTCGCTTCCTGGTCAAATTCTCGAGTCTGATGCATTAGAAACTCTTAACGGCTTCACCCGATAGACTAGTTTTCACATGAGTGGCCGACTCAAGGAACAGAACTATATGCGTGCCAACGAAATGCCCGTCTTAATTTATTGAAAATAGAATCGGAAAATCGGGATGTCACAAAATGGACATGAATGATGTCTTGCATGGCTATTCTAGCTTCGAGTGGGATGTTTTGATGAGTGTGAGTTCGTAGGATGGCAAAAAGGTTTGATTTCTTGTTCTTGGTTTGAGCCCAGGAAACTAGTATTCATTGTACCTTTCTGTCTTTCCATCTTTGGTGCTATTTTTCCAGACCAGATCTTGAGAAACTTCCTTCTTCAAAATTTTCCCTGACATCTTGATTTATGGCATAATTAAATTTCAAATTTTTCTATGTCAATTTGGGTGGCCTAATGGTCACGCTTCTCTTCAGGTTTTCACTCCCCAGTACTGCTGCGAGTGCGGCCTTCACTGTTCTTAGATTTTCCACATATTTTTCTATCCAGAATCTTATGAGATTTCTTCACAAAAGTTGTTTAAACTATTTTTTTCTAGAACCTACTAAATTTGGATATTTTTGAAGGTGGTTTGAGTTCTGTGGAAACTGATTTCTGAGGGGTTACCTAATCTGTTTTGAGGCTCTGTTCTACTCCAAATTCAAGCAAATAAACAATATGGTTTCATGTCGATTCTGATATAATGTTCTCATGAATTTTTCCTTTTCATATTTTTCCTATAACATATCCGAAATTGGAATTTTTGGAAATCTTTTACTATTTTAATCATAATAATTTCCAAAATCAGGCAAAACTGCTCTGCTCTGACCAGTTTTGAAAATGGGTTATTTACTAAAGGAAAACATGAGAATTTTGAAATGATATCTTCTGAAGAAATAGCCAGCACATTCTGAGCTTTCCAATAAGATATGGTTCGCTCCGATGTGACATCATTTGATGATGATTTCGAATTTCAAATTACAGTGGTAGAATCTGTAATTTCTGGCTGTTTAGTTATACATGAATTATCAAGTTATTATAATGGTTGTATGACATAGCCTATGCATGAAATTGGTTGAATTAAATGTCATATCATATGCATGCTGTATGTGATGGTGGATGAGTATGAGGCTACGGATGGCAACCCGTGGCGATATGTGATTTGGTTACCGATGTAGTATTAAGGCTTGTGTGGCAGAATTCCCCAATGATGGCCTGGAATGGATGTCGGGAGGGATTCCTAGGATATCGTGTGTTTCTTATATTCTCCCGAGTAGGATGCCTAGGGGGTTAACTGCGGTCCCCAAAAGTCCGACAAAGTGGTTAGGTTGGAAGTGACCCTAATGGTACTAACTTACCATCAATTAAAACCGTGAAATGGGGGTGGATCAAATGATGTGGCACATGGGAAATGGAATGTGTATCGAGTGCAATTGCATTTTTTGTATTGCACGTGTTTGCAAATACATTTAAGGTACTGAATATTTCATCATTTGCATTGTATGTTCACTATAGGTGAGTCTTAGGCCCCGTTTGGTTCGGCTTTCCCAAGGGGCTTTGGGCCCCCAAAGCCCCTTGGAAAAGAAAATTGGTGTTTGGTTCGGCATTTGGAGCTCCCCTTCCTCAAATGCTTGCATTTGAAATGCTAAAAGCCTAAAGCGGGTGGGGACCTGCTTTGGGCATTTAGCATTTGTAGCATGTTGGTCCTCTTATTAATGAATTTTTGCTGATTACCTATTTTACCCTAAAAAATTTATTAAAAGTCCAATTTTACCCAATACAAACAAAACCCTAACTCTTTCAATGCTTTCCTATGTTCTGCAGCATTCACTCCATCACGCAACGGCTCTCTTCTTTGTCTCTCTCTCCCTGCAACTCGCACCACTCCATCACACGACGGCTCTCTTCTTTGTCTCTCTCTCCCTGCAACTCGCACCACTCCATCACGCGACGGCTCTCTTCTTCGTCTCTCTCTCTCCCCCTACAACTCACACCACTCCATCATGCGACGGCTCTCTTCTTCGTCTCTCTCTCTCTCCCTACAACTCGTGTGAGGGAAGAATTTCGTTTGACGAAGACCTGATAAAGGCCGAAGTTTGTCGCGACGAGCGAGCGAATCTGAGATCTGGATCTTCTACCCTCTTGACAAGTGAGCAAATCCAAGATCCGAGGTTGGTTTTGTTTCTCTTTGATTGTTTGCTTTTGTTTCAAGTTGGTTGGTGTTGATTTATCATTTGTTTGAATGGTCATTAGTTTGTTGTTATGTTCCGCATGCCTTTGTCGCAGATTTGCTGTGAGATTTGGCTTTTTGCTATGTTGGAGAAGGAGATGCACATGAATTTGTCATCTATCAATATTCATCGGTTGTTTTATTACATCATTGTACCGAACTACTCATAATGGGGAGTGTTTATGAATATGCAAAGTTTGAAGTTCCATATGTCAACTTATAGACCTACCAGGAACATATCTGACAGTGAAAAGCTGTTTCAAATGGTGGAATTTTCTTTTTGGACTAATATGAATGTAATCTAGGTGGGGGTTTAATTTTATATTGGTTAGACAGTACATTAGTGTGATCGTTCATAAGAATATACCATAAATGTTTTGAGAAATTGGATCTCTTTAACTACAACTTCGTATGTGGTCTTTCATCTGGCCTAGTGTGCAAGTCGAAAATTTTATGGAAGCATCTTAAGTGTGAGATCAGGCATGTTTGTTGGTACAAATCTAGAGTTCTCTGGTGTTTCTGCATTTGGCCAAGCATTGTTTTCTATAGCTTCCGAATTATTACCTTGAGAGTTGATGTTGGGAACTGTTCCAGGAGATGTTAGGTTCTGAAGATGAAAATCATGATGGTTGATACTTGTTGCTCTCTTTCTCATCATGGATCCGAAGCTTTCAAAAATATAATCTATGAAAAATTTAATCTTGAAGTTCACTTTGTTTCTACATTAGTAAACCACTGTGCATTTAATCTGTGCAAAGAAGAAATTAGGTTATGACTTTCAATTACATTAATATTTGTCATGGAAGATGTTAGAGAATGCCCTTAGGTCATTAATTAGCTAAAGTCGCAAGACCTTTTGAAACTATAAATATTAGAAAATAATGAAAAGTAATACTCCTCAACTCAAGCAATAATTGCTGTGGTTAAAAACTAGTAATAAGCCTCTGTTTGGAGCATTGGCTACTGGAACTCTTAGAAGTCTAAGAAATTATGTTAACACACCAGTTATTGCTATCTTATATGTCAGAGAATTTTGTTCATTTTTTAGATGTTATGTAGACTGTCTTCTGCTCCAAAAGAAATCCCCTGCTCCAAAAGTAAGAAAATCCTCCGCCTAACTGCTTCATAAAAACTTTCTGTGCTCAAACAGCATGATCCTACCCATTTTTTGCTCCATGGAATAAGTCGATTATTTAAAGAGTTTCAGTTAGTGGTTAACTAATATTGGTACTCCTTGTAGGTCGAAACAGCATTTATTTTTCACGCCCATATCTGACCATGCACAAACATAGGCTCACAGTTGAATTTTAATATCCTTCAATGCTTCAAATGTGTGCAGCATTTTTTCTCAATGTTAGTTTTCTTTTTTTTTTTAAGTGAATATCTTCTTCTTTTTTTTTTTTTTTTTTTAATAAGAGAGGGTCTAAGTGGGTTTTTGACTAATAAAAAGTCATAAATCTAGCAATTTGTTTTTGAGGAGAATTGTTGGAAGAGAAAAATTGTGTGCTATTTTCAAATTATCAAATGTGAATTGACAATTTACGCTTGTTTGTACTCATTTGTTTATATTCTTCATTTGGATTGGTTCATGGTTGATCTTGTTTGTTTGTGTCTTTTAAATTTGTTTGTGTCACTTTACTAGTAGATGAGTTCATTACAGGAAAAGGCATTTTGGAGCTCGGAAGATGTAGAAATCTTTTGTAAGTTGTGCATCGAACAAATTGAAAAAGGCAATTGTCCTACAAACAACAAAAGATATGGATGGACAGTCATAATTAGTAAGTTTGAAGAGTTAATGGGCAAAAAGTATGATAAACAAAAAATGAAGAGTAAGTGGGATAATCTTAAGGAAGAATGGAAAAAATGGAGGTCATTGCCTTATAATGAAACTGGACTAGGATGTGATTCAAGGAAGAAAACCATTGGTGTAAGTGACGAATGGTGGGTGAGTAAAATTCAGGTTTTCCTCACTTCTTTTTTTACTTTCATGTTAAGCTCACCTTTAATGATAACTTATGCAAGTGCTTCATTATAACAGGCTTATCTAAAGTTTACGGATTTTAGGATGAAAGGCATACATTATGATCTTTAAGTAAAGTTAGATATGATATTCAGAGATACAGTTGCTACTGAAGGAATCACATGGAATCTTGTACAAGATTTATATATCGATAATGATATGGAGACCACACAACCTGGTATCGATGATATTGTAGGGTCTATTGATGAAAACTTGGAGGATCATGTGGATGAAACCATTATTGAACCAACTAGAACTCAAACTCGTAAGAGAGCTGCATAGACTTCAAAGATGCAAGCTTGAGAAAAGAAAGATGAGAAATTGAGCACAAGAGAGGAGCTCGGAACACAAATTAATAAGCTGCTTACAGTTGTTAAGAGTACAAGCACTACTAGTTCTGCATCCAAAGCAACCGGTTTAGTCGGTCCTTATGAGGATCTCATTAGATAAATTGGATTCCATACCTGAGATTGTAGAAAACGAAGACTCGTACTTTTTTGCAATTTCTCATTTAAAGAAAAAGATAGACAATAGGCAAGTTTTCATGAGCTTAAATGATAATGCAAAGAAAGTAAAGTATCTCAAATATGAGTTGAGAAGAGAATCAAGTCTTTGTAGATAGGATGTTAGCATCTTTTTGTTTTCATGTTTGAAGCTTAGTCATTCCACTTTGTTTTTATCTATGGATCTTTATTTACAGTCCTTGTGAACCTAATTTCAATTAATGTTTGATGTTAGAATTGTTTTCATTTGGTGTTCTCTTAATGTGATAGTTTGCATATATGCGATAGTTAATATATCGTTTCTCTTTATATTTTGTTACTTGAAGTAGTTATAGAAGATTCACATATAAGGAAAAATCATGAGCAAGAGGAAATTGAATTATGTGATCTTATCTTAGTCACTCAAGTTACGATTCTTTATCAAGCAACCAACCTTTGCAAACAACCTTGCATGACCTCAACATATACAAGTTATGTATGGTTAAAAGAGTTGATTAGCGAAGATGCTAATCCAATAAGGTGCTACAATATGTTTAGAATGCATAAGATTGTATTTAACAATTTAACGCATGATTTAATAACATGTTATAGCTTTCAAGGATCTAGGAATACCGATGTTACAGAAATTGTTGGTATGTTTCTTCATATTCTAGGACATGGTATAGGTAATAGATTAGCACAAGAGCATTTTCAACACTTTGAGGAAACCATAAGTAGGCACTTTAGCTTAATTTTAGATAAAGTATGTGATATGGGAAAAGATTTGATCCAACTAACTAATCCATAATATAGAAAAGTTCCAGAGAAGATCAAGAAAGATCGACGATTTTATACATATTTTAAGGATTGTGTTGGACCTATTGACGGTACACATATTCTAATGGTTGCACCTACGTATGATCAAATTCGTTTTATTGGTTGAAAAAGAACAACTCAAAATGTGTTAACCATATGTAATTTTAATATGGAATTTGTCTATATTTGGGCCAGTTGGGAGGAACAAGCTCATGATACATGTATCTTTTATGAAATTATTGGAAGACATGACGCATATTTTCTCCATCCTCCTCCAGGTATGTTATTCAATGGTTTAGATACATCCATATATCTAATTGGCATATGTTGATTAAATTTATAATATATTTATATAGGTAAATATTACTTAATAGATACTGAATATCAAAATCTGACTGGTTATTTGAGGCCATATAAAGAAGTTAGATATCATTTGCCAAAGTTTCAAGAAGTCTTTTACCTACGGGATATCGAGAAGTGTTCAACTGTGCTCATTCCTTGCTACGCTTGACAATTGAGCGAGCCTTTGGTGTATTAAAATAGAAAGTGAGGGATTTTAACTCATATGCCAATTTATACATATGAAAAGCAAGTGCAAATTGTCGTAGCGGCAATGACTTTACACAATTATATACGGAGAAATAACGTGACTGATACATATTTTGAACAAACAGAATTGGATCCCAATTATGAATATTCAGTTGACCATGATGATGCAAATGAAGGGTGGGTGCTTTAAATTCGTATGCATCTCTAGACATGATAGGTTTACGTGATGAAATAGCCATAAGTTTACAAAGTCGTTAAGATTTGTAATACTAAGTATAACGTATTTCTTTTTTTCAGACATATATGACTATATTTACTATCATGAAATAACTCTTTCTAGTCAAATTTGTATGTGAGGAACTTGGTTTTATTTTTCTTAATAAGGACCTCCCTTTTATATGTGGTGCTTACTCAAACAAATTAGCTTCCACAATCAGTCGCTTCACCATCCACCGAATAAGTTCACATTTTTTTTCTATATCATTTTTATTTTCTGACAATCAATAACCCTTTTTATCAATACACTAGAATGATCATCAATTAACGAAGATAATTAGGAATCAAGAATGCGTTAAATCAACTGATTTATAAGTTTGTCTTATCTTTCGTTAAGCTATGGCTAACTCTTGTCATATTATAATTTTTCAGATAACTAGAAAAATGAGTGCACCCCTACTTGCTCGCTACGATCAGTCGTATTACCTCAAGCATTGTGTGGAGGACGTCACTTTTATAGGGTCTAAACGTGTGTATATCTATCAAGTGTCTGTAGTTTGGGTAGATGTAAGACGCACATGGATGGTACCATACTCTTTCGCTGCCTGGTTCATCCGAGAAGGGGATGAGCTGAGAGTACCCTTCCATTTCTAGCATGACAGCAATAGCAGCAGCAAGGACGAGGACACCAGTAGCAAATCAGAAGAGTACAGCGATTTCGAGGAGTGGGACAGTGATGGATGAAAGTGTGTGGGGCTTGTAGGCGTGTTGTTTTTTGTGGTGTTGTATTCCGCGACAGTCACTTTTTGGTATTGGTCCTGAGGGTGGCTGTGTGGAAGGAGTAATGCGTACGTGTGTCACTAGTGGGGAAGTAGGCTACTTTTTGGATTATCCCAAAATTAGGACTATCCTTTTTGGCTATGTTTGCCCATGTAATTAAATAAAGCTAATGAAATGGAAACCAACTTGGATTGTTATGTTCCGATAGTGCCTGTCCTATTTAATTCATAATGTAAACACTAACCGGTAATGAAGTTTCCGCATATAAATTAGACAAAAAAAAAGGTGGTTAAATGATCATATTAGTGGGGTGGCGTGCCTGGGGGCATCACACATCCAACTGATTGTAGTGCCACTTAAGGTAAAAATATAACCCAAGGTGTTCTTCCATTTTGTCCAAAACCCTATCAAGATTTGCATTTAAAAAGTCTTGTAAAGTAATGTCATTTTTCATAAAACATATTGACATACTTGAAGTGCCTCTCAAGTATCTTAATAGCCCTTTTACAACTTCCCAATGTTTTAACCCTATATTAACCACGTATCTGCTCACAACTTCCATCATGTGAGCTATGCATGGTCAGGTGCACACTATATCATACATCAAATTACCAACAGCTAAGGCATAAAGCACCTTGGGCACATACTCTCGCTCTTCATTCATATTTGGCAACCACTTCTTCGAGAACTTAAAGTGACTTCTTAAGAGTATTTGTTGGCTTTGCATTCTTGAACTCCAAATCTTTCCTTTACCTTTTCAATATACTTTTCTTGAAATAACTTTAATTTTCCTTTGAATCTATCCCGCATAATCATCATGCCAAGAGTCTAATTTGCCGCTCCCAAGTCTTTCATCTCAAACTCTTTTTGATAATTGCTACTTCAATAGGTTAATCTCCCCCTTGCTAGATCCTACAATGAACATATCATCCATATACAACAACAAAATAATATAGCAATCATAAAATTTCTTGAAGTAACAACAATTCATTTCACTTTTAATGAACCTATTACCACACATAAACATGTTAAATTTTTTGTACCATTGTCTAGGGACTTGCTTCAAGCCATGCAAACTTTTATCAACTTGCAGACATAATTTTCTCTTTTAAAAACTTGATTACCTGCTAACTGTACCACATAGATATCCTCACTTAAGTTACCATTGAGGAATGCAGTTTTACATTTGACTTTTATAAATGTAAATTCTCAGCAGCAACACTACTCAATATTACCCTGATAGTAGTTAATTCCACAAATGGAGAGAAAAACTCTGTGTAATCAATTCATTTCTTTGCTGAAAAACCTTTTCCTACTAACCTTACTTTAAGCCTCTTTTTACCATTAGGTTTTTCTCTGACTCGGTACACCTACTTGTTCTACACTGCTTTCGTCCCATCTAGCAATCAAATTAACACCCAACTTATGTTCTTATTAAATGAATCCAACTCATCCTACATTGTTAACTCCTACTTATCAAAATTATTAACTAGCACTATCACGTCCCAACCCTCCAAGCATGTGCCCATCCCTGCTTGGTTGATATAATAGCGATGTCTCAGGACGCATCGCCAACCCATTTATTTTAATATATGCATGCAGAAGCAAATATAAATCCCCAGATAATAAAATAATAGGATAGGCAAGTAGAGCCATAAAATTCAAAACCACACTAACCATGCTTATAAGCATAAGTACATAGCAAACTATGTCATATATTATACAAGTTGGTCTAGATATATAAAAACATATACATCACGGCAGGTTCTTAAACAAGGGGTGAGGGTCTAACAACCATGACTACTCATCGTTGATAAATTCCTCCTGTTCCACCTCCTCCTCGTCAACGATCTCCCCTTCTGCTTCACTCCAATTGGCGCCCTTGGTTGAGTACACCGGAGAGTCAGAATCACCTTCAAGTTTGGGATCCTTGGCATCCACCACTATCCATCCTTGGGATCTATTGTACCCTTCCCGAGTGCAACTTCCAAAACGTACAAAGGTACATCAGATTTCGGCACAGGACCCTCTCTTCACTCATCACGATAGTGACGATACCACAACCGATACTTATGAGGCACCTTTTCGAGCTCACCCACATCGACCCAGACGATGGATTTCACCATTAAATACTCCAATCCTTTAGGGTGGGGGTGTATCAGAATATGATAACCTACTTCTGTGATTTCCTCCGGTATACCAAAATGCTCAGGAGGAGCTGGAGGTGCTGCCATCTACGGACTTGAAATGTTGTCCCACAACGAGGTGAGATTACGTCTTAGCAAATTCTACCTACTAAAACCCGATTAGGAAGCCAATATGTTATAAGGTTACCTAAGCACAACACGAGTCAAAGGACTTACCTTGGCCTCAGTCCCTTCATAAATACTAACAAACATAACACCGAATCAAATCAAATCGAATTATTGATCAATCTACTCAGTCGATTACATGTCAACAAGACCACTCTCGAGTCATTTCAATCATTCAATCCCAATTCTTATTCACAGCCCAGTGGACACAACCTTTAATAGGTGACAAATCACGGCCACATTAAGCACGACCTCTATCAGGTAGTGAATCACGGCCCCAGTGGGCACGACTTTTAACAGGTGGTAAATCACGGCCCTATTGGGCACAACCAATCCTAATTCGGTGGTAAATCTCAACCCTATTGGCATGGCCATACTTCAGCAGTTTTTCAAGGCCCACATACAACATTTCAAGGTTAATTTCCAATTGAATACTGATGCTATCAAATTTTGGAACAATTTCCCACATAATCCTCAATTCACTAAATTTTCACAAACCAATGCTCAATTAAATAAACAGAAAGCACCACGAGATTAGCACGAAATTCCGATCACCGACCATCCGGTTGAATTTCCGGAAAATAAATAATTAATTAAATAATTACTGAAGTAAATAAATAAATGCCAATAAATAACATAAATCAAACTTAGGCCCAGAAATGCCTAAACGGAAGCCGAGACGGGCTCGGAAAATTACCGAACCATTCTAGTTAAATACTAGAGTTTGTCTAAGCTCTAATTGCAATAACTAACCACCTAACGTGTATTGATAACTAATTTAAATTCACTAGTTAAGTCTAACTAACCACCTAATTTATCCTAGTTTAATCTAATTAACCACTAAGCATCATTAACCTACTAAGCGAGGTTTAGTGAGTTAAACTCACTTTTTTATCGAACCGCTCGGTTCACTTCAACGGGGACGCGATAGGGCTCGATCTTCTCCAAAGTGGCGGCGGCTTTCGAGCATGAATCGAGCTCGAAAAATGGCCCGCAAAGCCTCTGATTTTCTGCTCGGGTTCCTTATCTATTGGGCTAATTTTGGTGAGGAAGCAACGGCCAAATCTTGTTGCTTCAAGCGGCTGCTGTTGCAAGGACTTTGAAGGATGGGAATGAAGAGCAAAACCAGAAGCTACTTGTCCAAGCTGCAGGCGGCCGAAGCCAAGGAAAATGAAAGCAAAAGGGAACAAAGACCAATGGGGGAGGGTGTTCGCAGAAGCCAAAATGGAAAAGAAAGAAAACAGAGGGAGAGAGAAGGAGAGAATAATGGGGGTAGGGGATGTTGGTAAGAGAGGATAAGTGAGAGAGAGAATTGACCAAGGTCAATGAAATGAGAAGCAAAGAGGAACACGGTAGGGGAAACGGGATCGCATGAGGGGGAAAGAGAGAGAGAGAGAGAGAGTGTAGCTATGGGGGGAAGAGAAAAAAAATAAAAAAAGGAATTTAATAAAAATTCCTAAAAATCGAAAATTCTTAGTCCCACTTACTCTTATTTAGTCAAATTTGATCCCAAAAAATTCCCATGCTAAAGCACTTGATCCTCACTTGCTTTCTTGCACCAAATTTCCCCCAAACAACAAGTCTTGGGCAACAAAAACGGCTATTTCCTTCAATTCCAAATTCTATTTCATTTTTTTCAAAATCCGATCTTCGAACAAACTTTTCGATTGAAGTCCAATTTGTTGAGGAAAAATCCCATAAAAATTTCCTGTCACTAATTCACTTACACCGATGCCAAAAATTCCTTCAAATTAGCCAATCCAAATTTCTGTTCGTTTTCCAAATCGTCCAAATGATTTTCTGTAAAAATCTCGAACTCATCAAAAATTCCTCGAAAGATGAGTCGACGTTTCTAAAATGACCTATGATATAATAGGACTTTCAATTTTTGAAATTGGGTTCAAACTCGCGGTTAATTTCAATCGACGCGATTTAGCGTGACTTAACTTACTGGGTAGCTTTTAGAAGTTTTTAGTGCAAATGACTCGTGATCGATTTTCATTAAGCCACAATGAACCTATTGGACACATTGGTGACTCTCGCTTGTTGTGAAAATCTCGAGATTTCGATTACAAACACATGATACCAAAACGACATAAAAATTAAACTAGTGCCGATCGATGAGAATTTTGCAATTTAGTAGGATCGTCTATGTTTAACCACTCATCTCAGTCGAACCAACCTATTTTGATCTCTAATCAATTTATATCTGTGCTGTAATGATCTTGGCAGATGAGCACGGTCAAGCAGTCGATTCCTGGTCGAATCTTCAAGCTTATTTGCCTTAAAATCCTTAATGGCTTCCCTAGATAGTCTAGTTATTTCACGAGTGATCAGCTTTGAGAATAGCATTATAGGCGTGTCAATGAAATGCCCGATTTATTGAATTAAAAGCAGAGTAAAAAATCTAGGATGTTACAACTCTTCCCCTCTTATAAAAATTTCATCCTCGAAATTTAAGCTTTACAATACTTAAGCAAAGAGGTGGGGGTATAAACGTCTCATTGACTCTTCAGTCTTCCAGATTGCTCCTTCAGTACCATAGTGTTGCCAAACCACTTTGACCATTGGAATGGTCTTTGTACACAAAACTTGCTCTTTTATGTCCATAATCTGAATCGGGCTTTCAACGTATGACACACGGTCATTCACGTCCAATTCTTCGAAATTGAGCATGTGGGTTGAGTCAGGCTCATACTTCTTTAACATCGATACGTGAAAAATGTCATGTAATTGTGCTAACCTTGGCGGCAACGTAAGATGATACGCTAAGGTCCCGATTCTCTCAAGAATCTCAAACGGACCTACGTACCTCGGACTCATTTTTCCTTTCTTCCCAAAGCACGAAGTCCCCCTCATTGGTGTCACCTTTAGAAAAACGTGACCACCAACTTGAAATTCTAAAAGCCTTCGACGCTTATCTGCGTAGCTTTTCTAACAACTCTAAGTGGTCTTTAATATGTTTCTAATCACTACCACGACATCCACTAATTGCTGAACTAACTATGGGCCTGTGATCTTTCTCTCTCCAACTTCATCCCAACACATTGGTGTCGGGCACGATTTGCCATACAACGCTTCAAATGGAGTCATCTGGATGCTTTGCTAATAACTGTTGTTATAGGCGAATTCCACAAGATGAAGTTGTTCCTCCCAACTTCCTTTGAAGTCCAGTACACAAGCTCTCAGCATATCTTCAAGAGTATCAATTATCCTCTCAAACTAACTATCCGTCTGAGGATGATATACCGTACTATACTGGAGCTTTGTACTTAAAGCACCTTGCAAGCTTTTGCAAAAAACAATGGTAAACCTCGGGTCTCGATCTAACGTTATCATAACCAGCACTCCATGCAGTCAAACTATTTGATGCCCATACAACCCAGTGTTTCTATCCAAGTCAAGGTCCTTTCGCACTGCAATAAAGTGAGCCGACTTTGTCAACCTGTTGACTATTACCCAAATCAAATCATTTCCTCTCTGACTACTCGGTAACCCGGTCACGAAATCCATCATGGTATGCTCCCATTTCCACTCTAGGATCTCGAGAGGTTGCAACAATCCTCCGAGCTTGCAATGCTGAGCTTTGACTTGTTGACACGTCAAAAATTTGGCGACATGTCTGGCGATATCCGCCTTCATACCAGACCACCAATAGTGTTGACGCAAATTCTGATACATCTTTGTACTTCCGGGATGAATGCTATAACTGCTACCATAAACTTATGATAAAATATCATCTTTAAGCTCTGTATCGTTAGGCACAGCCAAACGTTCTCGGAACCTCAGTGTTCCATCATCAAAAACTTGAAAGTCAACTTTCCTTTCCTTGATATCCTCTTGCAAAATTTTATGAACATCTGGGTCTATCAATTGAAGTAGCTTGATCCTTATCTGCATATCCAACTCAATTCTGAGGGTGGCCATAAGATGAGAAAGGTGGCCAACCTCAAATTTAAACACCGAATCTCGAGCTCTCTCGATTAGATTCCACTCCTTAACCAACAAGTGAGAAATTGACGACTTTCGGCTTAAAGCATCGGCAACCTTATTCGCTTTTCCTGGGTGATATAGGATATCACAATCATAGTCTTTTAAAAGTTCCATCCATCGGCGTTGTCTCATATTTCAGCTCCTTCTAAGAGAATAGGTACTTGAGACTTTGATGGTCCATGAAGATTTGAAATCTTTTCCCACACAAATAATGTCTTCAAATCTTCAACGCAAATATGATAGTTGTGAGTTCCAAGTCACGCATCAAGTAGTTTAGTTCATGAGGTCTCAATTGGCGCGAAGCGTATGCAACAACCTTACTGTTGACACCTAAATTTTGGCAACCCATTTAATCATTTATCGCATTAAAAAATTAGGGATTAAGTTTAACCCCTAAAAAAATATGAGTTAATTAATTAATTGCATAGCATATAGTTTTAGGTGCATTTATTTTGATTTGCATTTACATTGGATCAGTGACAGATGGGTTTGATTTGGTGGTTCTGAGCTTTAAGCTGACAAGTCGGACTAAGCCCACGAAAAGAGCAATTTAGCCTAAGCCCGTATTTTAAAAAAATCCTATTGCAATTTTTGAAAAATCAATAGAGAATATTCATTTTTGCAAAGGAAATCTAGAAAAGGTGTGAAAAATAAAAAGTGATATTGCGTTCGGAAAAAGAAATTTTCTTGGATATGAATTTGGAAAGAAATTAAAACCCTAACTCATGGCCTATAAATAGATTAGATGCGTAGGGTTTAGTGAGGCCACACATTGATACATACGGCACTCAGAGAGAGGTCGGCAAACTTTATTCTCAAGAGCACATAGAGATACACGTGAGTCAGGAAACAAAGAGGAGAAGTCCTGCACATGGACCAAGAGAAATCGTGAGTGCAGAACTTGAATAATGCTCATGGCCAAAATAAGGAGAACACATGTGTTCTGCCACAAAGAAGATGGCCACTTTCTGATCACGTGGATAGGGAGAAGAAAAGGCTCGGGAAATTTCACCACAAATCTTCCTCGGTCTTAATCTCTTGTAGCGTGTCCAATGAAGTTCCAGCGGTGAACTATCACACATTGAGAATCCAGTCCAGTGTTGACGAGATCCGGAGCCACCTCGTGAACTATCACAGCTCGCCATCGCAGGGTTAACCCGCAAGTCCGCTAACCGCTGCTCGCCGTCCCGAAGAACCTGTTACCACTCGACACCGTCCCGACGAGTTGTTGCTACCCATGCTCGCTATCCCACAACATCAAAAACGCAAAGAGCTGCCGTGTCCCTCCTCGGCGAAGTCCAATCAGATCTAAGCCCCATTAACGAAGCCTGGATTTCCTTGAGACAAACCAAGCACATTGGCGCCAGCAATTTTCCCCCGAGACGCTTGCAGCTTCCTGATGAACCCCCGCTCAGCACAGAGACGTGAAGGGAACATGACACATGAGGACGGGATATGTGATTCATGCCTTGGCTTCTTCTTTGATTAAAATCTTGCCATGTGACTTTTATTTATTTATTTATTTAAGCATAGTCTCATGAATGATCCCATATTTTGATCATCACCATATTGACGTCTTCCCCCATTTTTGCATTCTGCAACACACGGACACATATACGTGGACGTAGCAGAGGGTCTTAGTGGACAAGAGACGGCCGTGAAGAGGATTGCACGGAAAAAGGCTCGCGGACGATCGTGAGGACTTCGGGCACACCAACAAAAATCCTGTCTTATCTCACTGAATTCTCACCGCAAGCCCCTCCATGGACGACTGCCATCCACCGCCCTGTTGCCCCGATTGCGATCCCTATTTGATTGCGCAAAGTCCACATTTGGAAGCCAATATTCGAATTAGGTAAAAATTTTATCTAATTTGATTTCCGAATATTCCGTTTCTTTATTTAAAATATCTCGATGCGCATGATCGAGGTTCATGATATATAGTCATATTTGCAATTCGAGTTGCCTCTCAAATTATGGATTGACAGTCCGATTTTCGCGCCTGAAATCCGACTCACAATCTCTTGCAAAAATCGACAATCCAATCTCAAGCCCAAGATTCGATTTGCGATTTATTTTTAAAATTGGCCAACCCGATCTCATGCGCAAGATATGGTTCGTCAATTTGTGAATATCAATCATATCTTATCTGATTTGCTGTCATGTTAGTTGAATTGATTTTATTTTTGTAAAACGAAAAATCCAAAAAAAAAAAAAATTGAATTAGGATTGGGTTGGTTTTAGAATATCTCTTGTTATCTTGCATATTTAGAGTAGGGATTCTATTTCGAATTTGTTAAAACATAAAAAATAAATAAAAATGCATGCATTTAGGATGTTAGTTTAAAATTTGAATTGCATGTTTAATTATTTGGCAATTTTTAAGTTCGAATTTCATAAAAAAAAAAAGAAAAAATTAGAATTAGGGCATTCTTTGCACGTCATTGCATATTATGGTAGATTGCATACTTATTAAGAAAATAAAAATCACGTGCACGTCATATAGAATTAGGTTCATGAAATACACATCATTTAGTGATTGTTGCTAGGTTCATTTAATTAGAAATTGTCCGTCATTAGGATTAGGTCATTTTGGTTAATTTAGATTGTATATTTAATTATTGCATGTTCATTAAGAAAACAAAAAAAAAAAAAAGAATTTACTTTACTCATTCATTTAGTTTAGGTCATATTGCGATGCCGTATCATTTCATACTAGAATATGAGCATGCATCGCATGATTCTCATTAATTAAGTGAAAATAAAAAAATTGCGTGTTAATTAGAAACCATATCTAGGGTTGTTGATGTGGATTTTAATTTAACATTGCAGATGCTTTCGTTGCTTTGAGATAAGTTTTTGCAATTTATTTATTATTTATCTGGGTGTTAAATTGGTGGTTTGCGCACCCGTATGATCACCTTACATGTTAGGGAGATAGTTTAAAATCAATTTAAGCTGCCTGCAAAACCTTTTTGTCAAAATAAAAAGAAATGGTACCGAAAGGGCATTAGAGAAATCTAGCGTAACCAAGTCCCCGTACCTAAATCTCTGATTCGTAGGAGTAAAGTAAATCTCCCGTTACTTTACTTGGGTTTCTAATCGACCCACCAAAAATAGATTAGTGGCGACTCCTAGTTAAAAATCAATTGCATGTCAAAAACGTGAACCTAAGTTGCAAGTTGGTATGGGCTTGAGAGAGCCCGAGTTAAGTCTAAGCTTAACAATCCATTAGCCAAACTCTAGGTGGTTTACACCCGAAAATTTTGGTCGCGACACTTACCATATTACATCAACACACAACCTAATCCTCTAAACGATGCATCACTATAGATCTTATACCCTCTAGGACCAAATGGAACATCAACACAAGTACAGTAGTTAGCTTTTGCTTCAGCTCTTGGAAACTACACTTGTACTTGTCTATACCACACAAATTTCTCATCTTTCTTCAGGAGTCTTGTCAAAGGCGATGCCAAATCTGAAAATTATTCCACAAACCATCTGTAGTAGCCTACCAAAACCAAAAAACTTTGGATTTTTGTCACGATAGTCGGTCTTGGCCAGTTAATCACTACTTCAATCTTGCTCGGGTCCACGGAGATCCCTTCTCCCGAAATCACGTGAATTAGGAACGCAACACAAGTCAGCCAAAACTCGCATTTGCTAAACTTAGCATATAGCTGATGAATCCTCAAGGTTTGGAACATTAATCTCAAATGATCCTCATGCTCCTCAGCAGTTCTTAAATATACTAGGATATCATTGATGAACACGATCACGAACTAATCCAGGTATTCCTTGAATACTCGATTCATCAAATCCATGAAAGCAGCTGGAGCATTCGTCAACCAGAATGGCATTACAGTGAACTTGTAATGACCATACCGAGTACGAAATGCTGACTTTGGAATGTCTTCCTTCCTAATCCTCAACTGATGATATCCTATCCTCAAGTCGATTTTCGAAAATATCGACACTCATTGTAACTAATCAAACAAGTCATCTATCCTTAGCAATGGATACTTGTTCTTGATCATTACTTGATTGAATTAGCGATAGTCAATGCATAAGCGTAACGAACCATTCTTCTTTTTGACAAACAGAACTGGTACTCCCCAGGGTGATGCACTGGGACGTATGAATCCCTTATCTAACAATTCCTGCATTTGCACCTTCAATTCTTTCAATTCTGATAAAGTCATCCGATAAGGAGCTTTAGAGATTGACTCTGTCCTGGGTGCTAACTCAATCACAAACTCAATTTCTCTCTCTGGCGGCAATCCTGGCAATTCCTTTTGAAACACATTAGGAAATTCTTGCACAATTGAAATATCTTCAATTTTCAGTTCTTCAACTGTTGTATCTATGACAGTTGCCAAGTAACCTTGATAACCTCTGTCTAACAAACGGTTTGCCTCTTGCGATGAGATTAGGGAAATCGAGGGTCCTCCTCGGTTCCCTTCAAACTCGAAGCCCTCACCCTTCAATGGGTAAAACTGAATTGACTTGCGATAACAATCCATTTTAGCTCGTTGCTTGGTGAGCCAGTCCATGCCAATTATCAAGTCAAAGTCATACATGACTAGGACTAAAAGATCTATTTTCTTCTCTCGCTCACCAATCTCTAACTTGCAACTAGAACAACCCAAAGCAAATAACACCTTATCCTTCAATGGTGTAAATATGCTAACAACATATTCCAATAATTCAGGATTCAATCCAATCAACTTAACATATTGTTCAGCAATAAAGGAATGTATTGCACTTGGATCGAAAAAAGCATAGGCAAGATGATTGTTCAGTGAAACCATACATGTGATCACGTCAGGCACAGCTTCTACGTGACCTTGAGTGATGGCATACACCGTGCCTTGAACTAAAGGTCTAAGTTGTCCTTGCGATGTAATCTGAGGCACGTTCCCTCTAATCTGACCCAACGGTGGTAGCGGTAGTAATTGTTGAGGTCTCATTAGTCTCCGGGGACAATTCCTAGCTACGTGGCCCAGCTAGCCACACTCAAAACAGGCACCCGTCCTTCAAGGGCACTGGTTCACTCCATGTCACCTTCCACAAGCGCGACATAATTCAATCAGGTTTAATCCAGACTTGCCAACACCACTCTTCCTATTAGGTGGTATCTGGAATCTACCTCCAATCATGGGCTTCTTTCCCTGATGGATTCCTTCTCTGTGGAAGCTAAACCTCGGCTCAGACAAGGCAGCTTGCTCGTTCAACCCTCTTTCTATCATTTGAGCTCGACGATAGATTTCTTGATAATCAGTCAAATCTAATGGCAGCAGAGGTTGTTTTAGCTCAGAACAAAGACCACTTCTAAATCTTCAAGCTTTCTTTTCAGGGTCTTCTATCAACCTTGGAGCATACTGTGACAGCTCCGCAAACTTGACCCCATATTGGTCAACTGTCATATTCCTTTGACAGAGACATTGGAATTCTTCCATCTTCTGTTCCCGAGCAGTACCTGAGAAATACATATCATTAAAAGTTCGAAGGAAGGTGTCCCACACCTAAACTACTCCTTCTGGGAATACCATATCCTTGGTGGCTCTCCACCAGATTTTCACATTACTTTGAAGTTGGTACACAGCCAGTACCACCTTTTTCTCTTCGTTGCACATTAGGAGTGTAAACGCTTTCTCGAGATCTTGAACCTATAACGATGCGACTTCAGGGTCTCCTTCACCATTGAACCTTGGAGGGTTAAGCTTCAGAAACTATTCCACTAATTTGTGAATTGGCCTCCCAGCGACTACATTCCCAAGTGGAACTTCAGCAGGGGCAACGACAGGTGCAGCAGCAGGTGCGGCAGCAGGGGCAGCCTTAGCAGCAACGGCAATAGCAGTAGTAGCAACGGCTTGAGCGGCGTTTGCAACAACGGCGACTTGATTCTATGCCTGCTAGTCCATCTGATTTCCTATGACCTCTAGCATCCACATGATCCTTTCGATCTTGGGATCACCAGGGGCTGCTACCCCAGCACCAACAGGGGATAGTGCTATTCCACTAGCACTAGTTTGTGCTTGTACCCTACCTCTACCTTCTCAGATACCGACCTTAGTCGGCGTCCTAACCCGAGTTGTAGGCCTAACAGTTCTCTTGCTCGGAGTTCTCTGCTCCTGCTCGTTCATGGTTCAGCCTTTATACCGAAACCTTTTCAAATCCACACTAGATAAGAAGATGAGCGATCCACACACGAAAAGCAATTCTACCAATTAACTGCCACTGACATGGACCAATCAGGAATTTAAAGGCCATTCCTATTTTCTATCCCATATCTATCGCACCTTATCACTCCAATTTCTAATGACTACGCTCTGATACCACTAAACTAGGATGTCACATCCTGACCCTCCGAGCACGTGCCCATCTCTGCTTGGTCGATACGATGTCCCAAGATGTATCGCCGACCCATTCATTTTAATATACGCATGCGGAAGAAGATATAAATACCTAGACAATAAAACAATGGGATAGAAAAGTAGGGCCTTAAAATTCGAAACCACACCAACCACACTTATATACATATGTACATAGCAAACTATGTCATATATTGTACAAGTTGGTCTAGCTATATAAAAACATGTACATCACGGCAAGTTCTCAAACAGGGGGTGAGGGTCTAACAACCATGACCATTCATCATCGTTAAATTCCTCCTGTTCCACCTCCTTGTCTTCAATGATTTCCCCTTCTTCTTTCCTCTAATTGGCGTCCTCAGCTAGGTACACCGGAGAGTCAAAATCACCTTCGAGTTTGGGATCCTTAGCATCCACCACTAATCCATCCTTGGGATCTGCTATACCATTCCCAAGCACAACTTCCAAAACGTACAAAGGTACATCAGATTCCGGCATAGGACCCTCCTTTCGCCCATCACGATAATGACAATACCATGACTGGTACATATGAGGCACCTTTTCGGGTTCACCCACGTCAACCCAGACGGTGAATTTCACCATTACATACTCCAATCCTTCAGGATGAAGGTGTATCAAAATATGATAACCTACTTCGATGATTTTCTCCGGTATATCAAAATGCTCAGGAGGAGCTGGAGGTGCTACCATCTACGGACCTGAAATGTTGTCCCACAACGGGGTGAGACTACGTCTCAGCAAGTTCTATCTACTAAGACCTAATTAGGAAGCTAATACGCCTTAAGGCTACCTAAGCACAACACGAGTCAAATGACTTACCTTGACCTTAGTCCCTTCCTGCAAGTTAATTCAATTTATAAATACTGATAGACATAACACCCAATTAATATATCGAATCATCAATCAATCAATCAACTCAGTTGATTACATGTCAACAAGACCACTGTTGAGTCATTTCAATCATTCAATCTCAATTCTTATTCATGGCTCAATGAGCATAACCTACCAAATTCTTGGCTATAAATCCCAGTCCCAAGGACACAACCTATCTTTAGGTGGTAATCACAGCCCAGTGAGTGCAACCTTTAATAGGTGGCAGATCACGGTCATATTAGGCACGACCTCTATCAGGTGGTGAATCACGGTCCCAGTGGACACGACCTTTAACAGGTGGTAAATCACGGGCCCTATTGGGCACAACCGATCCCAATTTGGTGGTAAATCTCCGCCCTATTGGCACGGCCATACTTCGGCAGTTTTTCAAGGCCCACATACAACCTTTCAAGGTTAATTTCCAATTGAATACCGACACTATCAAAATTTGGAACAATTTCCCATATAATCCTCAATTCACTAAATTTTCCCAAACCAATGCTCAATTAAATAAACGAAAGCACCACTAAGATTAGAACGAAATTCTGGTCATCGGCCATCCCGGTTGAATTTTCGGAAATTAATTAATTAATTACGGAAGTAAATAAATAAATGCTAATAAATAGCATAAGTCAAACTTACGCCTGGAAATACCTAAGCGGAAGCCGAGACGGGCCCAGAAAATTACCGAACAACTCTAATTAAATACTAGAGTTTGTCTAGGCTCTAATTGCAATAACTAACCACTTAACATGCATCGATAACTAATTTAAATTCACTAATTAAGTCTAACTAACCACCTAATTTATCTTAGTCTAATCTAATTAACCATTATGCATCATTAACATACTAAGCGAGGTTTAGTGAGTTAAACCCACCCGTTTATCAAACCGCTCAGTTCACTTTGAAAGGGACGCGACAGGGCTCGATCTTCTCCAAAGTGGCGACGGCTTTCAAGCACAAATCAGGCCCAAAAAATAGCTTGCAAAGCCTCTGATTTTCTGCTCGGGTTCCTCAGCTATTGGGCTGATTTCGGTGAGGAAGCATCGGCCGAATCTGCAGCTTCAAGCGGCTACTGTTGCGATGACTTCGAAGGACGGGAACGAAGAGCAAAACTAGAAGCTGCTCATCCAAGCAGCAGGCGGCCAAAGCCAGGGAAAATGAAAGCAAAAAGGAATGAAGACCCGTGGGTGAGGGTGTTTGCAGGAGCCAAAACGGAAAGATAGAAAACAGAGGGAGAGAGAAAGAGAGAGAAGAATGGGGATGGGGATGTCGGCAAGAGAGGAATAATTGAGAGAGAGAATTGACCAAGGTCAATGAAATGAGAAGCAAAGAGGAACACGGCAAGGGAAAAGGAGATGTCGACGTGGGGGAAAAGGGATCGCACGAGAGGGGAAAGAGAGAGAGAGAGAGAGAGAGAGAGAGTGGCCATGTGGGGAAGAGAAAAAATAAAAGGAATTTAATAGAAATTCCTAAAAACTGAAAATTCTTAGTCTCACTTGCTCTTGTTTAGTCCAATTTGATCCCCAAAAATTCCCATGCTAAAACACTTGATTCTCACTTACTTTCTTACACCAAATTTCCCCCAAACAACAAGTCTCGAGTAACAAGAACGGCCATTTCCTTCAATTCTGAATTCCAATTCATTTTTTTCGAAATTGGATTTTTCGAACAAACTTTTCCAATTAAAGTTCAATTTATTGAGGAAAAATCTCATAAAATTTCCTTTCAATAATTCACTTACACCAGATGCCAAAAATTCAATTGGCCAATCCAAATTTCCGTTCGTTTTCCGAATCGTCTAAACGATTTTCCGTAAAAATCCCGAACTCACCAAAAATTTCTTGAAAGATGAATCGGCGTTCCTAAAATGACCTATGACATAACAGGACTTCTGAAATCGGGTTCAAATTCGCAGTTAATTTCAATTAGACGCGAATTTAGCGTGATCTAATCTACCGGGTAGCTTTTAGAAATTTTTAGTGCAAATGACTCATGATCGATTTTCTTCAAGCCACAATGAATCTTTTCGACACATTGGCGACTCTCGGTTGTTGTGAAAATCTTGAGATTTTGATTACGGACACGGGGTACCAAAATGATAGAAAAATTAAAATAGTGCCGATCGATAAGAATTTTGCAATTTAGTAGGATCACCAAGTTTAACCACTCATCTCAGTCGAAACGACATATCTCTAATCTCTAATCAATTTATATATGTGCCGTAATGATCTCAGCATATGAGCACGATCAGGCAGCCAATTCCTGGTCGAATCCTCAAGTCTATTTGCCTTAAAATCCTTAATGGCTTCCCTAGATAATCTAGTTATCTCACAAGTGATCAGCTTTGAGAATAGCACTATAGGAGCGTTAAGGAAATGCCTGATTTATTGAATTGAAAGCAGAGTCGAAAATCTAGGATGTCACAAGCACTAATTTTTAAAAATTTTCTGGTTTGCCAACATCAGTCAAGAGCAAGCAATGCAATGACAGAAAAATACCTCTACATAGATTTAGATGTTCAACTAAATCTTCTTAAAGTGGGTTTGGTATATGTGATTCTCATTTTAGGTTTTTATTAGAGTCTATACAATTTCAGGATTTCTAACTAGAAAGCTCTTTAAAACCCCACCAAGTCAATCACTCTAGTCTCCACCGTTTGTTTTTCACACTAGATTCTACCTTAAATTTGTCATTGTATAACATGTTTTCATTGAATGTTACATTAGTTGTTCTTATCATTTTTCTATTTGGTTCATCCCAGAACCAATAGTCAAAATATTCAAAATGATATCCAATGAAAAACATTTTTTGAACTTTTGCATCAAGCTGATCTCTATTTTAAAATGTATGGTATTGTCTCATATTCGGTGGAATTGCAACACCAATATTTGGTGGATTCAATATTCCACCAAATGGTGGATTTGCATTACCAAATAGTCTCACATTGTCACCATTGGCTACTGTTCCTACTAGCTCTGATTTTCAACGTTTGGCAAAGTTATATTCTGTTGAATGTTCTAGTTTGCGGAGTTATTATTATTGAGTCCACTTATGGTAGCATAAATAGGGTTACTCTTTTTTTTAATCGTAATGAGACATTTCATTTAAGTAACGCTGAAAAACAACCCGTTTGTACCGCGTCCGAAAGCAGTAAATTAAACAAAGTTGGGGGAGGGGGAAAGACTTCAGCGAAAGATAGGGACCTACGAGAATGGGCCTTGGCAGCCCAGTCCGCAGGTGCGTTTGTCTCGCGTCTTGTAAACCTAATGAGAAGACGAGAGAAATAGGGGAGTAAGGCAGTCGTTTCCGCTAGCAGCGAGCGGCTCTCCCATGGCGTCTTCTAAGGGTCGTGCACCGCATTAACCACCTGGAGACAGTTCGTCTCGATGATGAGGGGCTCATCGGACTTCTCAATCTGCAGAAGATGGCGCAACGCTATATTCAAAGCTTGGACTTCGATCTACAAAGTAGAATTTGTTGTGGCTGCACAGGTGAAACCTTCTTGCATAGAACCGGTATAATCACGACAGATATATGCAGTTGATCCTGAGATATTACCACTTCTGAAGGCTCCATCTATGTTGATTTTTAATGTACCAGGATCAGGGGGCCTCCACAGAGATCCTGGAGCCGAGCGAGGGGGGATGGATCCTGTTATGGTAGACTGTAGATGCTTTCCCAAGTTGGACGTAGCCCATGCCGCTTCCACAACAAAGACTGGATCTAACTGCTGGTGCTGAAATAGACATATGTTGCGTGCTTTCCAGACGTGCCAGAGGAGAACAGCAATAACCTCCATACCTGGTGAGTTTTGATTTTCCACTAACCTGTCAGCTACTCACTCTTCAATATGCTTGATTTGAGTAGGTAGAATTCGTATGCGAACCCAAGGGTGAGACCATACGGTTGAGGTCCACAGATAAAGAAGGAAAATATGTTCTAGTGTTTCTGGAGTCTGAGTTGTGCACACCTTACAGATAGGGTCTGTACTAATATGTCTGTGAAAGAGATTAACCTTAGATGGGAGGGCATTTTGAGTGATGGACTAAAGGAAGAACCTAATTTTAGGTGGGATGTGGAGTTTCCAAATTTGCTTCCATAAGGTTGAAGGTAGTTGGAAAGAAGAGGATGGTCTGCTGTCCTGAATGTGGATGTTGGTTTGTTTAATTATCTGATAGGCACTCTTCATAGTTAATTGACCATTGGTAGTCTCTGTCCAAATAAGCTTATCTTCTGTATAAGTAAGGCGCACCAGGATGCTGCGAATTTCCCTGATAATGTCTTCATCGAAAAACCGATGAAGCAAATCTTCATTCCATTTGTTCTGATCAGGTAGCAATAAGTCAGCCACCAATTGTGGCTCTTCTCTGGTGACAGGGCCTCCTAAAATTCCTCGAGGCAGCCAACAATCCTCTCTGATGCTGATTTGAGACCCGTCCCCTACTGACCATTTCAGTTTAGGCAGAATAGAATCCCTTCCTATAAGCAAGCTTTGCCAACCCCATGAGGGGCGGGCGCCTTTTTTAGCACTTGAAAAGTCTTGTGCATGGAAATAAAGGCCTTTGAATAGCCAACTGCATAAAGATAAAGGATTTTGAAGTATTCTCCACGCCTGTTTGCCAAGCAATGCTCTGTTAGATGCAATAAGGTCCCTAAAACCTAGACCCCTTGATCCTTCCTTTCCCTTAGTAGATCCCAACCCTTCCAATGGACACCCCGCTTTCGACTATCATTTTGCCACCAAAATCTCGCAATCTTCTGTTCAATTGCTCGGCATATAAACACAGGAATTTTAAATATAGACATTGCATATTGAGGAATAGCTTGAACAACACTTTTTATTAAAATCTCTTTTCCCCATTTCGACATGAGGTGTTCTTTCCACCCATCTAGCTTGGAAGTCACTCTCCCTAAGATCTAGGAAAACATACCTCTCTTCGAACGACCCTAGTCAGACGAGATTCCAAGGTATTTGCCAGTCTTGTGAAGTACTGGTATCAAAAATTGTTGTGCCAAATTATCCTTGGGACTAGTCGGGCAGTCTTTACTAAGAAAAAGACCGAATTTATTTCTATTAATGACTTGACCAGTAGCAAGACAGTATTGATTCAGGATATTTGATAGATTCTGGCATTCTAGAACAGTCCCATCTAAGAAAAAGATTGCATCATCTGCAAAGAAAATGTGGGAAAGAGTAGGACACCACCTATTCAACCATATACCCTTTAGCTGTCCCATGTCAATCGCTTGATGAATAAGAGTTGATAATAGATTGACCATTAGAATGAAAATATAGGGAGATAGGGGATCACCTTGACGTAAGCCGCGAGAGGGGTGAAAATAGTGAAGCTAGTCGCCATTAAATTTAACACTAATCTTGATAGTGGAGATACACTGCATCACCCATCGAACCCAACTAGAATGAAATCCCAGCTTAAGAAAATAGTCATGAAGAAAATCCCACTCCACTCTATCATAAGCTTTTTGCATGTCAATCTTGAGTAACGGTTGAAATTTCTTTTTTTGCTTTCTAGTGTTAAGATGATGCAACACCTCTTGTACAATAAGTATGTTGTCCTATATCTAGGGCCACCCACAAATGCACTCTGTTGTGGGGATATTAGGATACTATAGGTCGAAGGAAGGGTTTAAGCCTATTAGTAAGGATTTTGGATATGATTTTGTACGCGTAGTTGCATAAACTAATAGGTCGAAATTGATCAAGGCGTTCGAGGTTAGGGACTTTGGGGATAAGGGATAGGATTGTTTTGTTTAGGTCAAAAGGCAGGACTCCAGTTTGAAAGAAAGCTTGGACAGACAGAAAAAGATCCTACTTAATGATATCCCAGTGAGATTGGTAGAAAAGGCCATTCAACCCATCGGGACCTGGGGCTTTTGTTTTACCCAGCTGAAAAGCAGCTCTTTGGACTTCCTCCATCATTAGTTCAGCAACCAACCCCTCATTCATCTCCGGTGTAACAATGGACAAGCATTGATTCAGAATGGGGTCATAATTCCGGTACGTTGTCGTCCTATATAGATTAGAAAAGAACTCTAAAGTCATATCCTTAAGAGCAGATTCATCACTTACCCATTGCTATTGATGGTCTTGTAATAAACTGATTTTATTTCGCTGTCAGCTTTAAATAGTTGTAGCATGGAAGAAACGTGTGTTTTTATCTCCCCACTTCAGCCACTGTAATCGAGACCACATTGCCCAGTACTTCTCCTCTTGCTACCATGCGCGTTGTAAATCTGCCTTTAATTGAAATGCTTTTTAGAAATCATATCTATCTTGGTTGTGGTTTGTTAGTGCTTGTAATTGCTGATGTAAATCTGCTATGTGTGATTATGCATTTGAAAACTCAGTGCGGCTCCACCTACTTAATGCAGCACTGACTAGTCTTATTTTCTATGGCAGGTTAATACTATCACACTTAGCTAAGGCCCAAGGAGCAGTAACAATGTTGCGGCAGTCCAGGTGATGTAACCAATAGGCCTCAAAGACAAAAGGTTTACTTGATCGTGGCCTTTTAGCCTCTGTGGATAATACCAGGGGGCTGTGATCAGAACCAACAACAAGTAACACGAAAACCTTAGCTGCAGGGAAAATGGGATGCCAATCCAGAGTGCAAAGAGCCTTGTCCAACTGTTCTTTCACCAAGTCTCCACCCTATCGGTTGTTCATCCAAGTAAATGCACAACATTTACTCTCCAAATCCATTAGTTTACAGTCATGAAGCATTTCTCTGAAATAATGCATACGAAGTGAGTTCACTGACCTCTTACCCTCTTTTTCCCAGTGATAGAGGATGTCGTTAAAATCGCCAACACACAGCCAAGAGAGGTTATTAATATGTGAAAGCTGAGAAAGAGCTCTCCAAAGAAGTTGTCGATCATGAAAATTGGCTGGCGCATAAACACATGTGATCTTCATCAAGATTTGCTTGTTGTTTTCAGAACAAAAGATATCTGTCATATTCTAATTCGCATATTCCACATTGATATTGATATGAGAACTCCAAAACAAGGCTAGACCCCCTGACATGCCTGTAGGATTGATAATATAAGAATTAGGATACTTGAGTCTTCGTTGAATTTTAGTTACTACCTCTTCCCTGTTTTTTTTTTTTTTTTCGGTGACCCAAGGAACCTCCGTGCGCCGCTTCGCGACGGAGTAAACCCTGGGGTGAACTGGGCCACCACCACAGACCCAGCCACAAGTGAATCGCGCGTTTTGCAACCCCGAGGTTCGAACTCCTCCCTTGGCGGATGGGTACTAAGTCCTAGTCCACTGAGGCCACCGCAGGCGGTGGTACCTCCTCCCTGTTTTTCGTTTCCATCAAAAAGACCAATTTGGGCTTCTCTTTAACCACAAGGGCCTAGAGAGCTTGAACTGTCAGGGGAGAGCCCAGTCCCTAACAGTTCCAACAGCAAAGCTTCATTTATCAGACGGTGGCTTTTTGGGGTAAGCCACCTCAACCCACTGGTCAGCATTATTAGCAACCTGAACAGGAGTTTCTAGAAGGGATGCTTCATCTAGCTCGTCAAGTTGATACCTTTTCAGTTTCTTAGCAATCCCTAGTCTAGTTGATATTCTGGAATTTTTCTTGTGCTTCAGAGATGATGACGCCCTATGTTGATCATTGGAACTATGATGTTGTGTGCTCGCTATAGTCTTGTCTGCTGTTACCATGTTCTGGAGCAGAGAACCAGCATGAGTGTACTACAGAAGGGGAATTACTGGCGGAGTATGAAGGATAATAGAATCATGTTGCATACTAGTTAGGTCTTTAAGAGAATCATTAGGTAAGACCACCTGTTTCCCTTTCCACTTAGTTGCCCCAATTTCAGGGACCGGGACTAGTGCACCTCCGGCAGATGCTGTCAATGGATTAGGAAGAGCAATAGAATCATGTTTCGGCTTTACAACATTCCTGTTTCTACAAGAGGTAAGTGTTGGTACATTGGCGCACTTGTGTCCATTGCTAGAATTGAGGTACTAGATTCCTTTTCATGATAGACTAATTGGATACCTTTCTGTTTTGATGAGAGCAGGATCTTATCAGTAGTAAGAACATTCCTACGATCAGCGACTACCTGATGATCTGCCTTAGAGGTGACTTCTTCAGGAGGAGGTAGAGCGAGTACTTTAGATGTTAGAAAGGGAGGAGTTTTTGGGATAACTTCATCGGTTTCGTTAGAGGGAGAGCTGCCTTCATAGAAAGTCTTCTGGTACGGACTATGCTCCTTAACTTTAGCTCGCAACCAGTGACCGAAGGCCATCTTCTCCTTTCCTTCCATTTTGGCTTCAGTGAAAGGTATGGTATGACAGTACATGGCATAATGTCCTATTTGTCCACATGAATAACAAAAATGGGGAAGCCATTCATATCGGAAGTCTAGCTATAGTGCTTTGCCTACAATACGAATCAGTTGACCCGTTTTTAAGGGATCACTTAGGTTAAGTTCCACCCTAACACGACCCACTTTCAAAGTTGTCCCTTCTTTGTTATCAAACTTAACTTCCAGCATTCTTCCAATACTTCTTACAGCTTTGCTTAACATCTGAGTTGTGCACCATTCTAGGGGAAGGCCAAATACTTGAACCTAGAATGCACATTTAGAAAAATCATAACAGCGGAGTGGAGTATTTGGCTTCCAGGGTTGAAAGATCACCAAATTATTAGAGAATTGCCAGAGTCCTCCTGCTTCTACTCTCCGTTTATCACTCTCAAACTTGAATTTAGCCACATAGATATCCATTTCGTGCTGAGTAATTTCCACATGATCGGTACACCAAGCGCGCTGCATAGTATTCTGGAATGCTAGTAAATTAATAGGGGAGTTTGAGAAAACCTTACCGACTAATATCCTCCGACATTCTTCGATTTTTTCCAGGGGTGGCGACTCGTCCCAAATATCGATTTCCTACTCTGACCATAATCGACCCAATCTATTACAGAGGGCAGCAAGGCGTGCTTACTCTTCCTGTTTGAGATAGTCCATGATGAAGGTCTCAATTCAGAAATCAGGAGGTAAGAACTGGAGTCGGCATGCAAAGAGTAGTATAGTACTGGCTATGTGATTGATAGATAATCTAACGAAACTTATAGAGACATTGGGGTAATTCAGCAAACAGGTAACGATCGTAATTTTGCAGATGAAAAGGAAAGAAGCAAGCGGAATTGATGGCCGAGATAATTGACAGGAGCAAAAGCAACACCATCTTAGATGCAACACAGCAGGTAATTGGGTTGGGCTGAGAGGATTCTATAAAGAAAAGCTGGGAAGGTCAAGTCGGTAAACGAAAATTCATCGGAGAACTTGGGAGGGAAGCTTGTCATTGAAGAAACGCACCGAGGGACCAAACGAAGCAGAAAAAACGGAACAATGATTACAAGGGGAAGAGGTAGACGACAACTACAAGGTCGCACAAGAAAGAGATGAGGTTAGAATTGATAATTAGGGTTCAAAAGCAGATGCGATGAAAAAACTACCATTGTTGGTAGAGGGAGACTCTGCATGTCGAGAGAGAAATTACCATCGTCAAACTTGCCTCTCTATTCTCTTGACAAAACTTACTAGGATCTTACCATCACCACCGGTGGCATCGCCAAGTCTGGGCTTTGGAATTTCATATCAATGCCGCAAAAGCTCATATCCCAGTTGCAACTGGTAAGAGAGACAATGGAGCCTTGCGGAGTTTGTTTCAAGGATCGGTTGTTGTTGAAACAGCAGCTACTCTTGATTATTCCCATTAGCAAGGCCAACTATATTGGAATAATTTTGATTCTTACCGTTGACAGCTTTAGAAATCTGTGATATTCTCACCACCGGTGGTAGAACTATTTGGCTTAAATTGTCAACATTATTAACTTGGTAAAAGAATTTGAAGAAACGTACCCCACCATCGCTTGACTTCGTTGCATTGGAAATGGCTGACTTGATGGCCCAATTCTTGAAGTTAATTCATTCATCACATTAACAATCATGGGTCTAATCAATCCAGTAAGGTGATTTTACACATGATTGGCTATGTCATTCGGTTGTCCTCGACAATCATAATCACACCTTAGTTATGCTCTACCGATGCCTAAGTGGCTGTTGAGTCCGATCGGGCAAGCTTTCACTGCCATGTTGCAGGGACTGATTCTCGTCACCAGCAGCATTTCTAGGCTATTTATCTCATAATCCTTGCCGTTGCACTTCCTCAAATCAAACCACAATAGTCCCATTGGACATGCCAAAAAGATATTTCACCAAAATAGTACCATCGATGAAATACCTTTCATCAAAAGTTGGATATTTTTTTTAATAATAATAAATCAGATTTTGTGACAATTCAGATAGGAAATAATTTGCTAACAAGGATCACTAATGTTAACTAAAGATAAATTAAAGGACTGAGAATAGGAGTGATAAATCAATAGACTGAAATTAAGAAATTGCGTAAGTGTTAATTGATCGCGGATTCTTTACAACTAGACGATCTTGGCTTTATATAGCACTGTATAAAATATAACTGTTCACATGCGGTTAAGCCTGTCTCAAGCTTGAAAATAACAATAACATTTACAATCACAATTAAAAGCTCGAAAGTAAAGGAACCCAATAAATTACATGGCTTTGTTTTATTCCCTGATACATCGCAAACCTTGACGATCTTATTCGCATGCATCGGGTAACAAAATTAGGCACATCCTATGTCGCATGGGATAAAATCGGCGATAGCATGCGATAGAACATGTCAATGAAAGTATGCACCACTCAAAAACCCAAAGACTCATGAAAGGCCATCAATTGTCTGAACGGGTAGCAAATCGAACATGAGAGAGTTTCGTTTCAATACCAAAATTCATATTTAAGACATTTGTCAACAGTCTAAACTATGATGTTAGACAGACACCAAGTCGATAGAGCACATGTAAGTCAATTAAAAAAAGACAAAATGAGCACGGCATCAAATCTGGTCAGTGAGCTATTTATCCCAATTTCTACGACTCTTATCAATTTTTATGATCGAAATGTGGGTCCGAACAAATACGCAAGCACAACCATCATGTAGTCACAAGATTGAGCATAATCCAGTCCAAGTAATTCAAATTTAGGTAGTAAGCGTCCCGAGTTGGATATCCACCAATTTCGCAATCTAATCTCCCAAATTTCTAGCCAATTGGATTCGACTCATTGTAAACAAATTCTTCAGTCAAATCCAAAGAAGTTTAGTAGCACGAATCAACTAGGTTGTTTTACGTTAAGATCAGACATATGCTTATGAATCCGACAACCTCCTGTTGGGAAAATATGGCTTCGAATTGGGTAGAACAATAAAGTCGGATCTTAAAGTAATTAAGTCGGACTTTGAGACGTGCTATCACTTTCTTTAAGGATTTATTTGCCCCACAAAGTTACTAATGGTCACTAGCAAGTATCCTCCAAGATACAACAAAGTCTCAAAATTTGGAATACTTGATAGCAATTATAGTATTTCTCAAGAGTCTCTTTAGGAAATAATTGAAAAAAAAAATGACTGTAGTTTTTTCAGAAAGAAAGCTCGAAGAGATAAAAATGATCACACCACTCTTCTAGGAAACCGACATGTATATATAAATCATTCTTAAAAATGTAGGCAACTCTTTGTGAAAAATTGCAAAGTGAACAAATATATCATTTCGAAAATTGTCCAAATGAACAAAGCTGTTCATTTGGAAGAAGTTAAAAAAAAATGAACAAATGCAACCTTTCAGGAAATGTTGCAAACTGAACAGTATCATTTTCAAAAGTTGTCTTGAAGAGATACAAACGAAAATTCGGACTAATTAAAAAAATATAATATATTATTTTTTTAATAAATAAAATTTCGAATTTTTTTTAATAATTTCCAAAAATTCTCAATAAACAAAAAAACAACCTTTGAATTGATTAAAGTTAATAAGATAACCGTAAAAAGAAATAAAATAAAAGAATGAAGGGTTAATGCTAACTATTAAAGTCGCGCATCCGCACGCAAGTATGATAGGGTCTAGCCCACACCCGATCATTTCTTTAAGTATGCTAAAGAAAACCCACACTTATTAATTGGCCTACTTTCTTCCACTTTTCCTATGTGGGACAAGGAATTTTGTTTTACAAACAAACTTCCAACACTTCCAAACACAAGAATCCTATTAGAGATGGTGTACAAAATTTGGAATGCACATCGTCTAGACTCCTTAATTAAATGCGCACATTGAATATGACCTATAAATATCTAAGTTTAAAGGTGTATATATAAGACGTGCTAAATGAAATATAGTAGTTGTTAGTGAAAAGTTATAAAAAAAAATCTCAAACTATGTTTATTGTTACTCATTTATAGTAGTTTTCAGCTAAAATACATCGTTTTTATTTCACTTAAGCCACATAGGTGCCACGTTAATATCGTTTTCTTTCTAGCACCCATTTACGCAAATTTTCAATGATTCTTGATGGAGATTATGTGTCACATAGGTATAAGTTTAGGATTTTTGGTGTTTACGGAAAAAAAAAATTTGAGTAGATGTGTCATGATAAGCATAATTTAGGGTTTTTGGTGGTTTTTGCTCTATTTGTTTATTAGTAATTTTTTCTATATTGTTTTTTCGGTTTGCAAAAAGTTTTTAGAAATTCAGTGCTAATTTTTGGAAACACTGCTAAATGCCTAACTCCAAAATAATCTAAAATGCAAGTATGTGACAGTCATCGAAATAAAATACCTTTGCAGGAAGATAAGTTCCAAAATTTTTGGAAAATATTACACCAGTGGGTAAAAATTTAGATGTGAACAAGTGTGGAAACATAGCCAGTGCTTTGAGAAATCCACAGATTGCACCGGCCAAAAAGCATTTAAGCATTCCTTTCAATTGGGGGCTTTCAAAGAACCAAGTTATGACATCATAGATTTTCAACTCTGTTTTCAATTCAATAAATCAGGCATTTCATCAATGCGCCTATAGGGCTGTTTTCGAAGCTGATCACTCTCGAGATAACTAGACTATCCAGGAAAGCCATTAAAGAATTTTAACGCAATAGACTTGAGAATTCGACCAGAAATCGGCTCATCAATTGTGCTCATCTTTAAAGGCCATTACGGTATAATTAAAAATCGATCAGAGGTCAGAGATAGGTCGGTTCGACAGAGATGTGTGGCTAAACGTGAAAGACTCCACTAATTTGGAAAATTCTCGTCAGCCGGCACTAGACTAATTTTTTCTATCGTTTTGGTACCCTGTGTCCGTATTTGAATCCTCGAGATTTTCGCGACAACCGAGAGTCACCAATATATCGAGTGGGTTCATTGTGACTCAAAGAAAATCAACCATGGGTCATTTGCTCTAAAAAGTTCCGAAAGCTACCCGGTAGCCTAGGTCACGCTAAAATCATGCAAGATTGAAATTAACCGCAAATTTGAATCCGATTTCAGAAATTGAAGGTTCTGTCATGTCACAATAAATTCTAGAAATGTTGAGTCGGTCTCGAGAAAAATTTTCTCGCAACCCGAGACTTTTTGAGAAAAAAATCGTCCTAAGGCCGTTTTTATTCAGAAAATGCCGAGGATCATTTTTTTATTACGAAATTGGGAAATAAGTGGGATCCATTGGTGAGGAAAAATGTCAATTTGATCTTTGAGGTGTGTATTGAATTTATTAAGGCCAAATTGAGTTGATTTGAGGACCAACAAGTGTCCAATTAAGGGAGAAATGTTAGAAATTCGTATGCCCCATATACCTATGGTTTTAGACCAATTCAAGAGTCATAAGATGAGCATTGGCAGCTTAATGGAGGCCAATGAGGAGCTGGTGGCTGAGAATGGGTCAAGGGAACATTTGAAGAGAAAAATGTGACCAAGGTGGACCCCTTGCTCTCTCTCTCTCTCTTTCCTCTCCCCCTCCCTGCCGATCGACCAGCCCCATTTCCCCCTCCATCCTTGTTGTTTCGATGCCAGCAACAATAGAGGAACCAGTAGCACTGTCGGAGCAGCCGCACCCCTTTGCCCGTCGTCGTTCGCCGCCATGACGCCGCCCTCACGCGTCACTGCTGCCCGCGCGCCTCCACCTCCCTCAAGCCATCATCCCTACTCCAGCAACGTTCCAGCAGCTCCCCCGAACAGCTCAAGCCACCGCCAAAGCTCCCTCCACCGCCATTCAACACCGCCTGGACTCATGGCGGACCCTTGCTACCTCCGCCACCCTCGCATGCCTCAACCAGCCTCCATTTCGTTGTTTCCAGCCCTAAAATAGAGAGCAAGTTAGTGGGTTTCCAGCAGCTTCTAGGCCAGTTTTGAGGTGGTTCCAAGCCTCGAAAGTTAGGCCCGCTTTGGAAAAAGTCGATCCCCGTCGCATCCCAGTCAAATTGAACCGAACAGTTCAATTATCAAGTGAGTTTAACTCACTAATCTTCGCTTAGTATGTTAATTATGCTTAGAGGTTGATTAGATTAATTAAGCATGGTTTAGGTGGATAGATTAGATTAGATTAGATTAGATTAGTTAATTTAATTATCTACCAATGCATGTTAGATGGTTAGTTAGTGCAATGAGCAAGTAGACACGTTCTAATATTTATTTAACGAATCTTGAAATTTTTCCAAGTCCGTTTCGGCTTCCAATTAGGCTATAACGGGCCTAAGTTGGATTTATTGCATTTATTTATTATTTTCCGTAATTATTTATTTATTTATTTATTTTTCAGAAATTCAATCGAGATGGCCAATGACCGGAATTTCGTGCTAATTGCAGTGGTGCTCTCTATTTAGTTAATTGAGCACCGTTTGTGAAAATTGAGTGAATTGACAATTATGTGAGGATTTATCCCAAAATTGATTAGTGTCGGTATTCAATTGGAAATTGATCATGAAAGGTTGTGAGTGGACCTAGAAAATTGTCAAAGTATAGTTGTGCTAGTTGAGCCAAGATTCGCCACCCAATTTGGAGTCGGTCGTGCCCAATCAAGTCGTGATTTGCCACTTGTTAAAGGTCGTGCCCATTGGACCATGATTCACCACCTGATAGAGGTCATGCCTATTAGAGCCATGATCTGCCACCTATTAAAGGTTGCACCCACTGGGCTGCGATTACCACCTAGAGATAGGTTGTGTCCTTTGGACGGGGATTTATAGCCAAGAATTTGATAGGCTAGGCTTGTTGAGCTGTGAGTGAGAATTGAGATTGAATAATCAAAATGACCGTGTGATGGTATTGATAACATGAAATCGACCGAGTCGATTGATCGATGATTCAATCTGATTGAATTGAATAAATGATGTACTCATCAGTATTTATGAATTGAACTGACTTACAGGAAGGAACTGAAGCCAAGTTAAGTCCTCTGATGCCTGTTTCTGCTTAGCTAGCCTTTATGGCATATTGGCTTCTTAATCGGGTCTTAGGAGGTAGAACTCGCTAAGACGTCGTCTCACCCTGTTATGGGATAACATTTCAAGCCCGTAGATGGCAGCACCTCCAGCTCCTCCCAAGCATTTTGGTATACTGGAGGAGATCACTAAAGTAGGTTATCATATTCCGATACACCCCCACCCTGAAGGATTGGAGTATGTAATGGTGAAATCCACCATCTAGGTTGACATGGGTGGACCCGATAAGGTGCCTCATGAGTACCGGTCATGGTATCATCACTATCATGATGGGCAAAGGGAGGGTCCTATGTCAGAATCTGATGTACCTTTGTACGTTTTGGAAGCTGCGCTCGAGAAGGGTACAACAGATCCCAAGGATTGATCAGTGGTGGATGCCAAGAACCCCAAGCTCGAAGGCAATTCTGACTCTCCGGTGTACTTAGCTGAGGGCACCAACTAGAGCAAGGAATAAGGGAAGATCGTTGAGGACGAGGAGGTGGAGCAGAAAGAATTTAGCGACGACAAGTAGTCATGGTTGTTAGACCCCCACCCTATGTTTGAGAACCTACTATGGTGTATATGTTTTTATATACCTAGACCAACTTGTATAATATATGACATGGTTGTTATGTATATATATAGTGTAGTTTGAAATTTTATGGCCCTACTTTCCTATCCCATTGTTTTATTGTCTGGGGATTTATATTTACTTCCGCATGCGTATTAAAATGAATGAGTTGGTGATGCGTACTGGGACATCGCTAATATGTTGACCAAGCAGGGATGGGTACATGCTCGGAAGATCGGGACGTGACACAAGTGTTCACCTTCATCGTGGGTAGGGTTAGCATGGAACTTGAAGTGTGAAAGAAAAAAGTTCCTATCAAGAGATGGGAAGGAAGCACGCATTAAAGCAGCAGAACAGGCACCTTGTAACCTGCCATGTCAATATTAAACTGGGAGGATCTTTTTCTTTTTTAAAATTTGATAATAGTACTAATTTGTTGTATAATTAATCAAGTAAAGATAAAATTAATAAGCATCTCCTCCAATTATTTCTCTGTTCCTCCTATTTTAAAAGATGACTTTATATTTGTCTAAGAAGTGCCATGTTGACTACAATATATACTTTATTTAAGTGAGGTTTAATCACGTGGATTCTTTATTTGAGGGGAGCTTGGACTGTTCTTTAATATCCTAATGCTTTATGCATCTATATTTCAAAAGGAATCTGTTTCCCTCAATGCCGACTTTTGGCACGCGGCGAAAATGACTTCGAGCATCTGTTGGAGTGGCAAAGTCTAAAATGCGCAGAGAGATTCCTTCCGTCCCTTTGTTAAAATGGCATTGAAGAGCAACCTTAACACTTGGACCGGATCTGTTAAATCTACCGCGGCCGGGATGAATCACGATGATGAGGCTCTCCCTCGTCATTGAATCGATTCTTTCTTGTAATCAGTTCGACTATCACTGGATCAAACTTGTGGCCAAGAACGACATCGATAACTTGTGCATTAATCGTGATTTCCGCATTGCTTTGCAGTTATCATTATTGTTATTTTTAATTTGAATCTGCAACTTGACCTGACGGTTATATCCTTAAGAGGTCGTGTCTGATCAAATATGATTTTCACTATTATATATTCATCATTGCTCAATCACTATTTTATTGGACTTCAATTTTCGTTTCTTTCTTCAGAAAAAAAAAAATACAGCCTTCATTCTCCAATTATTTCATCTTGAGAATTCTTGGAGAAACATCAGAATTGTTATCCGGTATTTTCATTTTGAGACTTTATTATATTTTAGAGATTTTTGTTAGTAACTATCAGCAATCTTTTAGAATAAATAATTCCTTAAAGATATTGTATTCACATCTTAAAGTTTTTTTTTTTTTTTTTTTGGTGAAAGTAAGTAAACATCTTAAAGTTTGATTCCATTCTTCTCAATTATTTTCCAACAATAGTCATCGAGGAGCAAGGCCTGAGTGGAACAATAGCAGGTGATCACCTAGGGAGTGCGTCCAGTTTAGAACGATGACCCATGCTGTGGTTTTGCTGCCTATTCATATCTTGAAGTCTGATTCCCTTTTTCCCAATTATTTTCCAATAATTAGTTATCTAGGAGCAAGGCCTGGGGAGTGGAACAATAGCGGGTGATCACCTAGGGAGTGCGACCACTGCAGATGGTGTTTGGAACGATGACCCGTGCTGTGGTTTTGCTGTTGTAGTATTTTATTATTATTACATCCATGATGGGGTGCGATGTGAATGCACCGTTTCATCTTGATATGCTATGATAGAAAGGCATCTTTGAAAGGATATGGAGGGAGATGTATAAAAGTCTTCTAAAGACAACCGTTGGCATGGTTGGCAAAACATACGCTTAGAAACTCCTCTCATTTGTTTGTCCCATTTCCATCAAAGCGTTCCATTTCTTCTTTACAAGAACAATTTGCATTTACGTCGTGGAAATCGAATGCTTTCCTTGTGATTGCATTCAAACTAACGTGAGATAGTGTTGTTCGTGATTCATCGGCAATTCAACGTTCATTCTGGGGCTAATTGTTGTTTGTGCATCGGATAAAGATAAACCGTCTTCCGCCGATTCGACATCCAACACCGCCTGACAGTGGGAAGAACCATGTAATTGTCACCGGTGGTGCCACCGTCGGAATCCACAGTAAGTTGCCATCCAACTCTACTCGGAGTCTTCGTGGGTAGAGTTCTTTGCTTATCAATACAATCAACGTGTCTAAATTAGAAGACATACAATTTAAGAGGAGATATGTCGTAACCTGCTGTCAATCCCATCTTTTCAAGCTTGTCTGCGCATTGATTTGCTTCTCCGACCACATGCCCCATTCACCTGCTGCAATTCAGCTAACACGTCCCTCCTGCATTCATTCAAATTCCGGTTCGAGTACTTTCTCTCTCTTCCCTGTCCTTCCCTCCCTCCCTCCATCCATCCCTCTGGGCCGACTTACTTCATTGCCACCCACCACCATTTGCCAACCTAGTTCCAACCATCCACCGCCTCACTTATGTTCACTAGCCTTCCCCCTAGCTAGTCTAGCCATTGACCACCCGATCAACGATGGTTTTCCCCTTGGACTAAGTACCGTGCTCCACACCGAAACCTTTTTTGCCGCCAGTTGCCGACCACCACTAGATTGAGCATCTCTGGACCTCCCTAAGCTGGTCGTAAGCTTCGTCATTGTCACCTGCCGCCGAAAGCCTCCAACCGGCGATGGTCTCCTCTTAGGTGCCAACGACGTGCTCAATACCAATGCTGTCTCTAACTGCTTTAGCTGGCCAAACCGATGGTCTGGCAACCTCCTTTCGGCGCACAACCACCACGTCGGCTCTCCTCAACTTATCGCCAAGCTAGTCGCAACAATGGCCGCCGCTGATTCTCACCGGAAGCTGTTGATTACGGCCATTTTGTCCTCGTGTCTACTTACCGTGCTCCAAGCTAATCCCTAAGGAGCTAATCTGAGCCATCTCTTTAGGATTATTGGTGATTGATTAGTTCATTTGAGCTCATCAAGTTGATCGACAAAGGTATAGTCTCTCAATCCCTAAGTCCGATGAAGCGAGGTCGCTAATGTTGATTTTTGGATCAATATATAGTGGCCGAGGCTAGGACTTACATTTAAATGCTTGAGGACTAGAAGTTGTTATTGATTGTTATGAGATCGAATGACATGCCCCAATTAGTTCATGATAAATGATTAGGTGAGGTTGAGAGTATAAACGCCATTTCTAGACTAATTGTATGACGTTGATGATATGGCGTTAAAGATATCAAAATTTTGCGATGTGATCAATAATTGAATGCATCACTAGCTTCCTTTCAACAAATTATGTATAACAATATGACGTCATTTGCATATTGAAATCATGTTACAATTCCATGCTTTAATTCGAATGATTAGACATGTTCTGTATTGATAGACCTTTCTGCATAGTTGGAATTTTTATGATTTTTTATGAATAAATTCTAAAAAGATGTGCTCCATTTGATGTTTGACAATAGCTTGACAAAAAATTTCAGAAAATAAAAAGCTCATTTGATGTTTTTAATTGGCCTCACAAAGTTGCAGGGCTATTCTGAAAACTGATTTTCAGAACTGACCTTTGGTCATTCTTCGATTATTTACAACTTTTTTCTACTCAAAATCTCGAAACATGTTCTTAATGAAAGTTGAACCTATCACATTAATCTTTCATTTGACGTTAGATTCATTAAAATGGAAGCTGGTTTGGTCATCCTTAGGGTTTGATCAGTGCGCATGATCAATTTGCACCCAAACCCAGAAACTCGTCTTCTTGGGACTTCTGAACTTGTTTCATTATTTTGATGAAATTAAAGTCTTCATTTGTAAAATTTATACACAAGAAATTTTTTCATCTATGTTTCAATTAGATGCATGCAATTTTTTGAAATATAATTCCGAGAATTGTTGGCTTTAACTACAATTCATTTGAGGAAGGTCTGTCCTGTTTCCAAAATTGAACTTGTTTTGACATCTGAATGCAAATTGATTTTTCTACACTAATCCATTATTTATCTCAAGAAACTCGAAACTGAGAACTTGTTTGGCATATGTTGTCCTAGTTGTAAAAAAAATTTCGTGCATTTTCAAAGTCATTTGACATTGTTTTTAATTTATTTATTTTTTCATATTCAGACCCGAATAGGGTCGGTTTCTGAACTCTTTGGGATAAACCACTCATTTCAGGTCGAATGGTTCAAAATCGGGATAAATGGTCTTCCGGACATTTGTTTTAAACTTCATTAGTTTTCCAATGGCATGTGATTAGCATCATTTGATGATCGTTTGGTGGGTCATATTGTTTTCACACTTAAATGACTCGAATTGTCAAAATAATAAATATGATTTTCTTGATTGTATATGTTTAGCATATGATTTTCTCAGTTGCTTGTTTGATAAACAACTATTAGGGTCCGTTGGATTCTTATAGACAGCCCTAACTGTTGAGCTAAAAATAGGACCATATGGGACCAACTACCTCCTCTCATCCTCTCAACCTTTCCCACCTCGAGGGTTAGGTCACAACATGACTAAACTACGATTTTAGACAGACACTGAGGCTATAGTGCACATGTAAGTCAATTAAAAAAGACAAAATGAGGACAGTATCAAATCTGGTCGGCGCGCTTTTTATCCCAATTTCCCCGACTTTTTCAATTTTCCTGATTTGATAGTGGTCTGAATAAATACGCAAGCACAACCATCATCTGGTCATGCAATTAAGCATGATCTAGTCCAAGCCTCACCTAACATGATGCAATTTTGGTAGTAATTCAAACCTGGATAGTGGGCCTGCTTGATAGTGGTCTGAACATATACGCAAGCACAATCAGGTCACGCAATTAATCGGCAACTCACAAGTAATCAACATCAAGAGTCGTCGACGGCTAGTCATTGCACATTTTGCCAAGCGTTGGAGCTCAAAGACAAAGAAAATGAATCCACACGAGCATATAATTATGGCGGTCGTCTGAATGATCACAGAAGTTGTAACTCTTTATGGAGAACCATTATCTGAGCATGAACGATCATGCCTAAGATCTCGAGAGGGAGAAAAATACCAAAAAAAAAAGTTCTAAACATATTAAATTACATCAATTCTAAACATTTTGACAATTTGTTAATGTAGTCCATCTAATTAATTTTGGTCTAAAATTGCTTATATGAACTCTAATTATCTTACATGGCAGGCGCCAACACAAATGAATTTTATATTTTATTATTTTCTTTTCTTTCCTTTTTTTTTAAATTTTATAACCTTCAACCGTCGAGGACATTGCGGTCCTCATATGTGGCTAGTGAGGGCACAGAGGCTCTTGCCACACCTTGCTTGTGGCTAGTGAGGGTCAACCTACGACCTAGCTAACCCATTAGTTGGAAAAGAAAAAAATAAAGGAAAAAAATAAAATAATTAAAGAAAAATCTAAAAAATTATTTACATCAATGCAGCTGTACCACATAAGTTGACTGGTATCAATATTAGTGATTTTTGACCACTGGACTATATTGACAAATTACCAAATGATTTAAAACTCAAATAGGTATAAAATTTATGATTAAATTGGTACAAATATGATAGATTTATTAATTTTTTTGATATTTTTTTCCTCTCTCAGGAAGTGTTTATGAACAAATGCAAATAGAGCTAGGAATTCATTTATAAATTTGAAATTAAAATTTTTTGTAAGTGATGGTTGTTAATGGGATATAAATGCAACATTGAAATTCTTTGCGCACACAATCAATATCAAAACTCAAGTTCTTCGCATCTTACATTATCCCTTTGTATTTCCACAGATTTACTCTTCCATTACCTTTGAATTCTTGCAATTTTATTATTCCCGTAGACTTTGAATTTCCAGTACTCGCACTTTAAATTTCCTTTAATTTCAAAGCGATTTACTTATCTATCCAAAACCTACAAAGAACCCCTTTCAAAAAAATCCATCAATTTCATCCTTACGTTAGATTTTTTGCCCTTTGCGGTGAAACAACTTCATATGGTTATAAGCATAACCTGGATCTATCTTAGCTTAATACAAAAGCCACCACAGTCAAATAATACTACCCTTTCATGTAAAGTTTTGGTTTCTCTTATTTTACGCGAATATCTTAGTGCATAATCGAGAGTCTCTGTTCTTCATCAGAGCTATGCTTTCTAAGCAATGGTGGAGAATAGCTTCCTTTCCTAACGCTTTATGCAGCAAGGTTCTATAAGGAATCTATTTCCCTCTAAAACTTCTGGCAATTGGCAAAAAGGGCATCGAGCATCTGGAGAATGGCAAAGCCTACTGTTGGAGGATTCTTTTCGTCCTTTGATAGCTGGGGAGTTGGGTGGCTAGCACACAGGTGGCTTGAGGAAGATTTTTGGTATGGAGAATAAATTGCGCAACCTAATTTTGATACCACTTTTACGTTAAGCAAAAGCTTTATGGTGATGTACGATAGAATAATAATAGACAACTCGAACAACACTCATTATATCAACAACAATATAAGTATAACACTCAAACATTATCTCACATAATAATTATAATCTACTTTCTTTCACCACAGCTCAAAACACTCAAACCAATACTTATAGAGAGACACTCGCACTTGTAAAAAGCAAAACTCTCTCTCTCTCTACTTAAGCTGTATAGACTGCTGTCTATCTTTTCTTTCTGCTCTGGCCCTCTTTTCCCCGAAAGGGCTCCTCATATCGTTGTATCTAAAAGTCACCGCAGTGGTTGCCACCTTCAACTTTTGAAATAGGGTCAATCGCGGCCGTCCAATGAGAAGGAGATAGGTTGGCTTTCCCTCCTCGTTCCTTTCATCAAAGTTAACAACTTGCGCTTGACAAAGAGGAAAATCCAGACAATTCTCAACATATCTTACGATATAATATGAGCTTATTTTGATTCTTGACGAAAAGTTATCTTTCTCCTTTGGATTCACGTGCGACTGAAACAGGAAAGCTCTCGAGAGTTCTTCACTTGCGGTTTCAATTACCGCCTTTTGGATATCCGGCATTATCATAGGAGTAAGTTGGCACATCAGAGGAAAAGTCCAACTAGCTCTTATCTTCATCTTGGGTGTCGACTCCAAAACGCAACACTAACCCCTTAAACTAGCATATGAGAAGTGTGGACGGCGACTCCTCTTTTGCAGCGCTCACATCTGGACCGCAATTTTGGAACCTACCCATGTCGCTGCTTTCATTCACGGAGCGAATCATGATGAGATAGATTTAGCTTACTCGGCTCGCGGATGAGTCAGTTCTTTTTGTCAATTAGTTTCACTGTCGTTGGATCAATTGACATTGGGGGTAGGGGCAAGGACAGAATTAGTTGAGCCGTGACGAGATAGATTAGCTTTCAGTCGGTGTTCAAGGTCGACTCGCCAGACTTTGAGTTGAGCTCAAGCCTGAGTCACCCGAGTATTATTTTGGCGAGTGCCAATGCTCGGCTTGAAGTCACATTCATAACTCCATCATAATCGAGTCGGATCAATTCTGGCTCCAATAATTTAGACCTTTCATTGAAGTCAAACTTGAACAGGAATTCTTATTAGAAGCATGTAATAGAAATTCGATACATTCACCTCCAAAGGAGGCCAAGGGGAAGCCCAAGTCTCAACTACATATTGAAGTAACAAATCAATAGGGAAAAAATCAGAATGCTTTCCGTGTAGAATCTTCTACAAGTCAGTATGAAGATAACACATCAAGTAGAGTATCAACAAGTTGATCATTTTATTTTTCTTCACTACAAATTATCAATTGCTCCACAATTCACGTGTGTATCCTAATTCTAATACAATTCACACGTGCATCCTAGTAATCTCTCCCTTATGTGTGAGCTTTGTGCTAAGTTTGCTCCTCGTTAATCAATGTATCATTTTGCATCAAGATATCTCAACTTAGATCTTCATCAACACCCAACTCTATCCCCAATATCTTTCTTCGGACCGAACTATGAAGTTTGCCATCAGACAAGCATTGCTACTTGATCACTAAATTCCTTTATTGAGACATTCATCAAATACCGGAACACGTGGCCCTAATATCACTTATTGGAGCACGCAACAAAAATTTGATACCTTCATTTGTAGAGAAAACCAAGAGGAAGTCTAATTTCAAGTTTGTCAATATATTTAGTTGGATTTACCTTCACTTGATAACTTAAATTAATGAGTCATGGGCCGGGAAAAATGTCAAAAAAGTCCTAAACATTTTGCATTTGTGTCAATTTAGTCCTAAACCTTTTTATGTTGTGACAATTCAGTCATTTCCGGCCAATTTTGACCGGATTTTGCTAATCTGGGACTTGGCCACCGACGTGGCCTCATTGGTGGCGATGTTGACAAATTTTAATAATATTTTAATATTTTTGAATTTCTTTTCTTTTTCTTTTTCTTTTCCTCTTCTTCCTCCAGCCGGTCGCCAAACCTTGGTGACCAACCAGAGGCGATGGCCGATGAGGTCGAGGTCGACCTCGCCGGCCACCTCGCTAGTGGCCACGAGGGCGGCCTTGCGCTCAGCGGCGAGGCTCGGGAAAGGGTCAGATCTAGAGGACGGAGGACCCACCATCATTGCCCCATCACTCCCTGTAGTCACCTCCACCCCCCCGACACCGTCACCTTACTATCGTCACCAAACCCCGAGCCATGGGTGAGGCTCGCCCTCACTAGCCATGGGCGAGGCTCGACCCTCGCCAAATCTGGCGAGGGCAAGCCTCACCGCACAGCCCTCGAGGGCGGCCTCACCGGCCATGGGCGAACCTTACTGTCGAGTGCGAGGCTGCCCTCGTGGCCACTGGTGAGATGGCCGACAAGGTCGACCTCGACCTCGCCAACCGTTGCCTCTGGCTGGTCGCCGAACCTCAACGATTTGGAGGAAGAAGAGGAAAATAAAAAAAAATAAAAATAAAATTCAAAAATATTAAAATATTATGAAAAGTTGTCCACGTTAATGTCGATGAGGCCACGTCAACCAGCCGGCTTCCGGTTAGTAAAATTCGGTCAAAATTGATCGAAATGATTAAATTGACATAACGTAAAAAAGTTTAAGACTTAATTGACATAAAAAAATGTTTATGACTAAATTAGCATAAATAAAAAAGGTTTATGACTTTTTTGACACTTTTCCTGTCATAAGCCTAAATAAGAAATTTTAATTTCTTCATACCATACCAATTATTCGATATGAGATTTTTCTAACTAATTCACACATCTATACTAACGCTACTCGCTCAAAAAGCGCTCAAGCTGAAGCCAAGTTTCAAGCATCAAGCTTATAAGCCGAGCCAAGCCCGAGCACGGTGCTTCTTTTCTCGGCCTTACCCGATTGGACTCTTGACTGAACATGACAGATGAAATTGCAGAGCATTCAATTTAAAAGATTTGTGAAATTTCTGGGCATTTATTTACCTTCCTGTTAATGATATTTTTGTGGAATTGGGTGCAAAGCGGAATTCGGGTGTATAGTGTTGTCCTTCTCCCAACGCCCCCCTTATATAATCTCCGAACAGAGCAGGCATTTACTCTTCCATCCCCACGGCATTTTCCTTCTCGTGACCCTTTTTTACGAGAAAACAGGAAGAAGAGAAAATCCTTGCATTACATAGGGGGAAAAATGGCGAAGTCGCCGGAGCAAGAGCACCCGCAGGCGGCTTTCGGCTGGGCTGCGAGAGACCCCTCCGGCCTCCTCTCTCCCTTCAAATTCTCCCGCAGGTCTTTTCCCTTTCCCATGTTTTCTCTTCCTCGAATGGTCATTCTCACACGGTGGAATCGCCGCAGTTCACTCGTCTTCCAGATAGCTTTGACAAGAACTGCTGGTGATCAATCGATTTTGATTGTTTGCGTGCTTGTTCGATCTCAAATCCAGGACAACGGGAGAGAAAGACGTGAAGTTCAAGGTGTTTTTCTGCGGAATCTGCCACAGTGACCTCCACAGCTTGAGGAACGAGTGGGGAATCTCGACTTATCCTCTTGTTCCCGGGTAATCCTACTTCCCTTTTCTTAAATCTCCTCTTTTGTTTTGCGCTGCTCCTCGTACCTTAAATTATTATTTTTCTTCGGCTGAAAGTACCATGTTGACTAATATAAATCTTTATTTAATTGAAATTTAGTCACGTAGATTCTTAGGGCTATTACGTTCTTAATCTTTTGAATCAAGAACGTATTATAATGTTAAAAAAACACGCGCACACAAAAAGATGTGCAGCCTTTGCTTCTGGGTAACTGCTGCGTTATTCGCTCCATTGTTGCGTTATTCGCTCCCGAAGACTATCAAGATCATAGAGACTGGTCGGATTCTTTCGATCAGTCCAACTTGATTTACTGTATTGATCTCATGGCATATAACGACCATTTGTGTTCTAACTATGCGTTTTGACCTGCATATTGCGCATATTAATGAGGAAAAATTACAACAACAAAAAAAGTCTTAAGCATATCGCAATTAAGGATGTGCAACTATACTAGTGTTGTCTGAGAATCAAATTGGATTGCCTGAAAACAGATACAAGAACTGATTCCTATTAGAATTGTTCCGAAAATAGGTTTGGAATCGATTTTATAAGTTAAAGAGCCAAAACTTTAATTTTTTTTCTCCTAAATTCTAACCCCAGCACTCCTTTGTCCTTTGTTCTTCCTTAAAATTCCTTACCAGTCTTTCATCTTCCCTTAAATTTCTATGAATGAATTGAGAATGGAGTTTTATAAATTATTTTTATGTTACATATTTGAATTTTTTTTTTTTTTTTGGTAAAAGGTAAGAATCGTATTTGAACTTTTTATCATCTGTCATCTTATAAATTTTTGTTTTTAGCATATAGGGATTTATGTTGTTCAATTTTTTTACTATAAAAAAAAATGGTTTCTTGAGTTTATTTTGGAATCAAATCGGAAAAATAAAATAGGCTTAATAATCAATTCCAAGCAATAGAGTAGGCTTTAGGATCCAAAGTTGAAAAGTGATTAATAATGGAGTAGATTTCAGGTTTCAATGAAATCTGTCCACTCTGATAAAGTGAAGAGTGAAAGAGTGGCCATGAGTTGGTGGCTTTCATAACTCTAAGACATTGCCAGCTTAGGTTTTTTTTTCTTTTGCATACGTTGCCAGCTTAGTTTTTTTTTTTTTAGCAAAGTTGCCAGCTTAGTTAAGATGACCAAAAATGGTGTGATCGTCCTATTGGCAATAGCTTTCATGTCATACGTCGGTAACCCTTCATTATTTCAAAGGTACAATGAATGCAGTCGGAATCGTCCCGTGTTCACATCCTCGTGACTATTTATCTATTTATTTGCACGATCATGTGAGGGACATTTGTTCAAAGATCTAGTACATGATGGGACAATGATCCACGAGAGGCGAATTGCACGACGTATAATTCTGGTCAGGACTTGACCATACCAAGGCGAGGTCTTCGCGTATTGCCATCTACTTTATACTTGAAGTGACAGGCGGGAAGCGCTTTCCACTCGTTTTTCTGAGAAGCGTTCAGCGTTAGATTTTGTTGCCTTGAAAGTTGGGGGGCAAATCGTGACCACAGAACTGGCCGACCACCCAGACGGCCGTCGTCATCCTCTCAGTTAGTGGGGCGAGGCTCGAGGACATTGATGAGAACGATACGGAGTAGCAAACTCTGGATCGAGTTCTTGGTTGGCCTTGGAAGAGGACGACAACCAGGAAAATAAAAAGGGCAAATGAATGGACGGTGGTACCACTGAGGGGCGGCCGCTGCCTTCTTTGACGACAGTGGCCTTTCCCACAGGGAGCTCCGCTGGGGCGGTCGTCTTTTTCTTCTTTCCATTTGTGTAGTTAAAACCTAAAAAAGGTCGATGGTCATCTGCCATGTGATAGAAAAATCAGGGAAGAGAGAGAGGGAGACAGCATATAGATGGGAAGGAAAGGGAGCACCACTTTGGTGGGATGCCCAAGGAGAGGCACGATCGGCGGTGCTCTTTTGGGGAGTGCGGCCACTGCATGTGGCGCTTAGGACAATGACCCATGTGGCGCTTTGTCGTCTCGTATCAACGTATGAGAGAGAGAGAGAGAGAGAGAGAGAGAGAGAGAGAGAGAGAGACCGGGTGACCACCATGTAATGAGCCAATGAGTACCTCGACCTGTCGACCATTATGGGGGGGGGCCTGGCTGTCTGTGGCAACCATCACGCGGTGGCTGCTCTGCCAATGGCGCTGCCATCAGCATCCTGGGATGCGTTAATGATGCGCAACAACAGGGAAAGGACTGGCATCGACAGTCGGAGGGGCGTCCTGTCTCTCTTTACTATATTTTTCTTTAAAAAGTTTTCTTATTCTAACTGGGTACTTCAGCAAACGTTAGATAGGATTAGTCTAACCTTAGTCGAGCTTAAATCCTAACTATGAAACCCAACTTTATAATATGACTAGTTAATAATTGTCAGCAACAAAAGAGTAAAGCCTTCAATAAAAGTTGGGAAAATTCCAAATAAAAGCATGAAGTACTCTTATTTTCTCAAATAGAGTATGTAGCACTCTAATTTTATCAAATAAGAGTCTAAAGTGGCTTTTGTTTTAGATAAGGGCCTAAAGTGGCTATTCAATTTCAAAGAAATGCTTGATTTTCCAATTAATCAAAGGGCATTTTTTTCATCTACCTTTTTTTGGATTTTTTCTTTCTTTTTATCCTTTTTTTCCAGTTGTCTTCTTCGCTGTCTTCTTTGCTGGTGACTAGTCTCATGTGATGGTAGAGCACCAGAGAGGTTTGGGTGAGGGTCATCTCGCCAACGACTAGTGAGGGATGGTCTTGTCTTGGGCTAGGCTGCCATCATCGACCTCAAGCAAGGCTGGCCCTCGCCAATGTTCGATGAAGGCTTGCAAGCCTTTGCCAAGCCTTTGCCAATGGCTAGCAAGGGTTGTCGAGCCCTCATTGGTGCATGCTAGAAATAAAAATAAAAGAGAAGAGAAGAGAGGAGAAAAAATAATTTAGAATTAAAAAAAAAATTGAGTAAAAAAATAAGTTAAGGGGCATCCCTTAATTGCTGGAATATCTATCCAACTGGTGACCGACGAAGTTAAATCTTTATTTGAAACTATAATGACCATTTCAGGCCATTATATGAGATTGACTGGCCACTCTTATTTGAAATTAAGTCTATTTCACACTTTTATTTGAATAAATAAATAATTAAATAAAAGCACTTCATGACCCTATTTAAAATTTTTCCTTAAAAGTTTAATGAGGAGGTGTTGAGTTTTCCATTACAGTAGAAACATGCTCAAAATAACACCGTTTAAATCAAGGCCAACACCTACTCTGAGTCTCTCAAGGTAGATCCCATCTTCGCTAGGTTTTCTACACATTGATTTGCTTCCCTGACCACATGCTTAATCCTCACCTGCTGCTGTTTAGCAGACATGTCCCTGCTTTTATTGAAAATTCAGTTCTAATGAAAATATAAAAGAAATAAAACAATTTTAGCTCTCAAAAGTCATGAAAAAAATTGGCATTACTGGAAATGGTTTTAAAAGTCAGTACCACGCTCAATTAGCCGGTCAAAACCCACTACTACCCTTCAATTTGGTTTTTGTTCCACTGATTGGATTATTTAGTATATAAGCAAAGCGACAACAATGGAAGAACTAGTTTCTCTTGCTAAGACGAAGTTATGGATCTTCTTCATCCCCCAATTCAACAATGAGGTTACCGATGAGTCCAACTTCTGTATTTCATCTCCCACCTGGTAAACTCAATCTACGCGAGACGCATGACAAGCTTTAATTAGACGTATCATGTTAAACACCAAATGCACAGCGATCGCAAAGCCTTACAAATATTGAACATATCTTACAACTTTAAGCTTTTGATTTGTTTGTATTCTGTATATATCTTAATCTATATGGAATGCAGGCACGAGATCGTGGGCGAAGTTGTTGAGGTCGGGAGCAAGGTGAAGAAGTTCAAGGTGGGAGACAAAGTGGGAGTGGGTTGCCTGGTGGGATCGTGCGGCTCCTGCGATAGTTGCCACGACCAACTCGAGAATTACTGCCCCAAAATGATTCTGACTTATGGTGCCATGTACCATGATGGGACGATGACCCACGGAGGATACTCCAACATGATGGTGGTGGATGAGCACTTCGCCATCAAATTCCCGCAAAACATGCCTCTCGATGCCGGCGCTCCTTTGCTTTGTGCCGGGATCACTGTTTATAGCCCGATGAAGTTCTTTGGGCTCGACCACCCAGGGATCCACTTGGGCCTGGTGGGTCTCGGTGGACTGGGCCATGTTGCAGTGAAATTTGCGAAGGCGATGGGGGTCAAGGTGACCGTGATCAGCTCCTCTCCCGGGAAGAAGGAGGAAGCGCTCCAGCGTCTCGGCGCCGATGCATTCCTTATTAGCAGCGACACCAATCAAGTTCAGGTGATCTCTGGATTGAAGTACTGCTATTGCTTCTTTCCTTCTTTCCTTGGTAACGACGAGGAACATAGTTTAAGTGAGCACTTTCTAAGATGGTGAGGTAACAAATAACCTAATTCTTTGTACATTGGGTCCTTCATCAATAACATCACTGCCTTAGAGACTAGGGATGGGTTCGGCATGAAAAACAAGTCTGGTTTCTCATTTGTAGTATGTTCTGTAATTTGAGTTTGTGTTGGAACTGTTTTGGTCAATAGGCTGCAATGGGCACAATGGATGGTATAATCGACACGGTTTCAGCTGTGCACCCGATATTGCCTTTGATTGGTTTGCTCAAACAGAATGGAAAGCTTGTTCTCGTTGGAGCTCCTGATCGGCCTCTCGAGTTACCCGTTTTTCCCTTGATCTTTGGTAAGAATCTCCATTCTCTTCCTTTGCTGCAACAATAATGTTGAATCAACTGATACAGCTGATACATTGTTGTAAAAGTGGCAAACTTTTTGTTTAGCTAAACACAAACTGATAATTATACTACTCGATCGGGGTTTCAGGGAGGAAGATTGTGGCTGGGAGTTGCATTGGTGGAATACAGGAAACTCAAGAGATGATTGATTTTGCAGCAAAGCACAAGATTACCGCCGATATTGAGGTAATTTCTATCGACTATGTGAACACAGCAATGGATCGCCTTGCCAAGAATGATGTCAAGTACCGGTTTGTGATAGATATCGGCAACACCTTAAAAGAAGCGTGAGGCTCCAAAGACTCTGATTAGATTTCCTATGATGCTGTCAAGTAAAAATTTTGGTGTCCAAATAAATATTTGGCTGGGAGATTAAGGCCGAATGTCTGGCTCAGTTTGTTTGTCACAGATCTTGAAGCATATTCAGGAAGATTATAGTTTGGCAGGTGCATTGAACATCATTGAACATGCATGATGGTCCGTATGTGTGTAATTCTCTGCAGTAAGAATTCATTAGTAAGTGAGAACGTTCCTGTTTTGAACTTTGGAGTGTGTGGAAGATGCACATTTTGGTTCTACACCCCGCTCGCTTGCGCAGTTCCAAGTTCCTAATACGCCTTCTTGGTCACCTGACGTATTAAATTCCGGTTCCTCATCTCGAGTTTTGGTCTTATGACCGCTTTTTTTTTTTTTTTCTCGAAGCGTGTGGTGTTAGGTCCTAAAATAGCAACCAGAAAGGAAGTCGATTGGTTGAATTGAAACTAGTTTTTGCGCACTTCCCATGCAAGTATTACAATAGACACATTCCTTCGTAAATGTGGAGAATGAATAGATAAGGCAGAATATAGAAGAGAAGCTCGGATCCAGATTTACAGAGGTCCATGGTGCTTTTGGAATCCTGTCGCAGCTCTAACTACTCTACAAAGCTAAAATCAGGTTAGTCAATTGAGTATTGCACAATTTGCCTCCCGGCGAAATTTGTTTTTTGGGTTAATGACACCGCAAATATGTGAATACTTGTATCTTTCTTAATTAAGTGCCTAAACTGTTTTTTGTTCAATCGAGAACCTGAACCCTTTGACTAAGGCTCAATGTAGGATCCGTGTCTAATTTATATTTTTATGGGCTAGAACTTTTTTTTTTTTTTTGAAGAAAAATATCATTGAGAAGAGAGCTGATGCGGCGTTTTTGCCAATGTTGCATTGACGATGTTGCATTGACGCATTGATTGCCATATTAGAAATACCCAACGATGTTAGTGTCACATTAACAAGTTTTTATCCATCAATCTAATTGAGGCTTTACATTGAATAAAATTCAAAAAGTTCAAGTACTTTGACAAAAAAACAAAAAACAAAACTCCATATACTTAGTGATGTTAATATCCCTTTTCATTCTGGACTACGAATGAATCCTAAAATGAAAACTGACTTCTATTAACGTTCAGCTAGGAGCCCTCAGCTCTTAAGTAAAAGTCAATTGCGCTACCCTATGGGGATAAAAATGAAGTTCTTAAAGATGTGCCATAATGTCAATTGGCCTGTACGATATTCACTGGCTCTATTTAAGGCCATGTCCCTGCAATTTATCAATTGCTAGATCTATAAGCACCATTCACCCAGTAGCGAAGGGTTTGTCAGCAGTGAACCTACTAAGTTCTCACGGGTCGGGCCGAGGCAGCCGGGGCTAAAAGTCCTGTTACAAGTTTCCGGTGGAGGATCCCCATCCTTGTTTGTATCGTAGATGTGTTAGGTAACTTACATCCTTTAGTAGAAGTAGTTGCTCTTATTAATGCTCCTCAACCGTGCGGCATCTGACACCCTTTACTGACTACACATCTTGTTAAGACCCACGCATGGTAGAACAAACTAGTCTTGCAGCTGCAGAACTTATAACTTCTACCAGAACCTCCCAGAAGATTCAAACTACCCTATCCAGTGGTTAAAGAAGAAAACTAGCGAATAGGAATGATTCGCCGAGAAAATGATAACTCTTCATCTGAAATAAACAAGTTTGGAGTTCGTTTGCTTTGGTGCAATCATTCGAGGATAGGTGAAATGAGGGTAATCGATCTAATTCTAGTACATGACCGACGGCAGCATCAAAGATGCTGCCAGAAAAAATAGCCGTCGAATGACGTCTCCTTTTGTGCTTAACATGATTTACGCATGGATCTCTCCCTTCCATAGGAGCTTCATCTCTCAGTTTCGATACAAGAGTATTCCCACCTCGTCTACTGTGCCTCCAGTCCTCCATCGTCTCCACCACCCACGACTTTGTGCTTCCACGTCTCCTTTTCCGGGTTTCAATGATTTGTTTTAGTTGTTGCTGTAGTGTCTTTTGGATCGATCCGCGGTTTCCTGAGGAGATCAAGGTCTGTTGGGTAGGGTAGTGGTCGACTGGATTAGTGAAAAGGAAGTCTGAGCGGTGCACTGAGGCGCCATCAATATGATAGCCTGAAACTGTCGAGGTGTTGTTGGAGATTTGACAGGGAGAGAATTGAAAAATAAATGTCGCTCCTGTGAGTCGGATACTGTTTTCCCGTTGGAGACAAAATGTAATGCTAAATGGATGGAGACTGTTCGGACAAGGATTGATTTTACTACCGTTCCGCCATTCCCGCACAAAACACTGAGGGCGGATCGGCAGTAATACGGAGGTCCATAACAGAGAAAATCCTGACCAGGTGTTGTGGCTTTCTGTGGTACACGCACCTCCTTATTTTGCTCTTAGGAGCGCGCTCTGGGAAGATTTCACGGCTCAATTTCGAAATTTGAGAGAGGATTGGGCTGGCATTGGAGACTTTGATGAGACTACAAGTGCTTAGAAGCGTCAAGTAAAAGGGGACCGGCCCATCCCATCTTTTCTCCGTGGATTTTATGAATCAATTGGGTTTTGTTGATCTTGGCTTCAAAAGGTAAACCTTATGCCCGGGGAAATGAAAGAGCGGGTTTTGCAAGTGTTCGTAAAAGACTTGATAGAGTAATTTGTTTGACATTGTGGTGTGAAATATTCCCTGAAGTAAGGTCCAATTGCCGGTAGTGAATTTTGATCCCACTCCTATTTGGCTGAATTCGACTTCCCTTGATGGTAAGTCGAGATGCCCAAACGAACGATAACCAAATGAATGTGTGACACAGGAAGCTAAAATTGATAGAGATTGCTCTTAAAAAGTGGAGTACGGAGCATATTGGTATCTGCCAGCAACGCCATCAGGACTTAATAGCAACACTCAATTCCGCTCCATCCCATCATTTCTCTGTGGATTTTATGAATCGATTGAGTTGTGTCGAACTTGGATTCAAACGTAAATCTTATACTCGGGGAAATGAAAGAACAGGATTTGCAAGTGTTCGTAAAAGACTTGATAGAGCAATCAATTGGTTTGACATCGTGGTGAGAAGCATTCCCTGAGGAAGGGGTTCTCCACTTGCAAATGTTAAATTTTGATCACACTCCTCTAGGGCTGAATTCTGTAATTGCACAGGAAATCATAGACTATGTAAGGAAGAAATAAAAGGGGAGGTCTTTCAAGAGAGTCAAGGTTGATATGTCAAAAGCCTGTGATAGATTATATTGTAAAATAGTTGAGCCTAGGATTGTCAGACCATTTTTCGAGCTCACAAACAAGTGTATTTCTATAGCTTATTATGCTTTACTCATCCACGAGAGACCGCTAGGCAGTTTCAACCCCAAAAGGGTCTTGGTTAAGCCATTGAGCAACAAATGAGAGCTTAGAAGCAATGCATTGACACTAATTGTTCATAGATATATCAAAACTTGAAGCTTAAAATGTCCTTAGTTTTTCTCTTCAAAGACATATCAAAGCTTTTTTCTTTTTTTGGTCTGAAACAGCACATATATTAAATTCTCAGCGTAGAAGTTACATTAGGTATAAGTTCAGAATACAAAATATCCTGCAGAAAAGGAGGAGGATGAAGAACCCAATTAGGAGGAAGAAGGGAGGCCCGATGGGCCTTCGCAGCCCGGTATGCAGTAGCTTTAGCTTCCCTATTGCAGTGAGCGATTTGGAGATTAGGGCACCGAAGCATCAATGCCAAAGTTTCGTCAAAAAGGGATTTGAGTTCCTAGGGGGCTGGGCAGGGTTGTGGATGGCATCCACAATGGTCAAACAATCAGATTCCACAACAAGTTTATCCAGTTCTCGCCCCCTCTAAAGCAGAAAATGTAGGGTGAGATTAAGGCCGATTGCCTCAACTTGCAGGGCCGAGGAGGCGCAGACAGATCGCGCAAATCCATCGATCAAGAGGCCGAAGGAGTCTTTGCACGCACAAGCCACCGAGGCATCGCTGTAATGGGAGTGGTAAGCTGCGTTGATGTTAATTTTTAGGACTCCTTGTTCTGGTGGACGCCATCTCTGATTCGATATTCTCTATTTTGAAACATGCCTCTGCATTTGCATACTGAAAAGACAGCTGGATCAGGCATCTGCTATTGCCGATTGGACAACTTGCTCGACGTTTGGATACTGCTAACGAAACAAGAAATTATTCTGAGCTTTCTAGATTTGCCAAAAGATGGACATAATAGTTACGAGATCTGGTGAGCCACTCTTTTTGTCAATATATGTAAGTAACCAGCTTTCTATTCGATGCACACCTGTTGTATGACTCTTGATATCGATTTCTGGATGCAACCAAACATTATGTGTCCAAGGACATAACAAAAAAAGATGTTCTGGGGTCTCGGGTACCAGATTTGCACACAAGCAGCAAGTTGCTTCTGTCAAGATGTGTCGCTTGTATAGATTTTCTCTAGTCGCCAAAGCGTTGTTGCAGACAGACCAAAGGAATGATCTCGATTTAGGCATAGTATTCAGTTTCCAGATTGCGTTCCATAGTTTGCGGGGCGGCTGAAAAGATGAAAAGGCTTGATTGTTGATGTTGCTTGTTTGCTAAGCTCTGATCTGATTGTAACAGTTCTTCACTATAAAACGCCCATTTTGCATTCCTCTCCATATTAGTCTGTCTTGCGTAAATTGAGGTCAGATAGGGATAGATAAAATTTCTTCAACTGTTTGGCAATCAAAACTCTAGTGCAAAAGTGTTGTGTTCCATGCGTTGTATTTTGTAGATATAAAACCTGCAACTTTTTTTAGTTCATTTCTAGGAGCAGGACCTCCATTTACACCGCTAGCCAACCATCTATCCTCTCAAATTTTTATTTTTGTTCCGTCACCAACAAACCATAAAACCTTATCTGCAATAGATTCTCAGCCTATCAATATACTTTGCCAACCCCAAGAGGGTCTAGTGCCTTTAATGGCATGCTAGAAATCTTGAGAATGAAAGTACAAACCCTTTAAGTACTCTGCTGCACAGTTAAGTAGGTTCTTGAGCTAGACGCCAAGCTTGTTTGCCCCGTAAAGCTCGTTAAATACCATAAGATCGCGAAATCCTAAACCCCTTTGTCTTTCCTACTCTTAATGCATTCCCAGTTCTTCCAATGTATGCCTTGCTTGCTGTAATTTGATTGCCACCGAGAATCTAGCTATTTTCTATTTTATTGCTTTACAAATTGTAGCGAGAGATTTTAAAAATCGACATTGCATATTGAGGTATTGCTTGCACAACGGTTTTAAGAAGGACCTCCTTGCCTCCTTTTAAAATAAGCTTCTCCTTCCAACCTTCTAGCTTTGAATGTACTCAACCCATAATCCATGCAAACATTTCTCGTTTAGATTTCCCCCAGTTTGAAGGTATGCCAAGATATTTGCCAGTTTTGTTTAATATAGGAACTCTAAGTTCTCTGGTGAGATTTTCTTTCAAGCTGAGGATTGCTACAAAATAGACCTGATTTGTTTCTATTAATAGCTTGTCTTGTAGCTAAGCAATATTCCTTTAGGACATTAGCTAAATTCTGACATTCAATAAGCTTCGTATCTAGGAAGAAAATGGCATCATCTACGAAAAATAAGTGGGAGAGGGTGGGACACCATCGGTTTAGCTTAATACCTTTAAGATTTCCCATGTCCACTGCATTGTTGATAAGAGTTGTTAAGGCATTAGCTATTGGGATGAATAGGTACGGTGATAAAGAGTAGCCTTGTCTCAGACCTCTAGTAGGATGAAAGTAGGGTAAAGATTCGCCATTGAATTTTACACTATAAGAAACCATAGAAACACATTGCAATATCCAATGAACCCATTGGGTATGGAATCCAAGCTTTAGGAGATAATCTTTGAGGAAATTCCATTCTACCCGATCATAAGCCTTATGCATGTCTAATTTAAGCACAACCTAAAAGTTCTTTTTCTGTTTCCTGGTTTGGATTTGATGGAGTACCTCCTGAATCACAATAATATTATCCTAGATTTACCGACCACCAACGAATGCAATTTGTTCTGGCGCTATCAAATCTGGTAGCCAGGGTTTAAGACGGTTAGCTAGGATCTTGGAAATCACCTTATAAATAAAATTGCGAGAGAGGCGATAGGGCGGAATTGGTCCAAACTTTCTAGATGAGGAACCTTTGGGATTAGGGAAATAGAAGTGCTATTGTACTCAGGTAACAAAATCCCTGTTTGAAAGAATTGTTGCACAGTTGATACTATATCTTCTTTTAGTATGTCCCAATGTGCGTGGTAAAATTGACCATTCAAGCCGTTTGGACCCGGTGCTTTTGTTTCTTCTAATTGGAAGATGGCTGTCTAGACCTCCTCACGGGTAACTTCTGCTGTTAGATTATCGTTAATCTCCACCGTCACCACTGGTTTGCAAAGAGTTAATGTCGAGCCATAATCTCTATACCCTACTGAAGAATACGGATGCTTAAAGTAACTAGAGGTCATCTCTTTGAGATCATTCAGGTCTCGTATCCAATTTTGTTGATCATCCTGCAACATTCTTATCTTGTTGTGTTGTCGTCTTTGAACTGTGGTGGCATGAAAAAACTTTGTGTTTCTGTCCCCCCATTTAAGCCAATTAACTTGAGATCGCATTGCCCAAAATTTTTCCTCTTGCTATCATAAGTTGTGTATTTTCTCTTTCAGGTCAAATAACACATTTGTATCAAAGTGAATATGAGGCTGATTTGTCAGAAACTAAAGTTGATTCTTGAGGTAATGAAGCTGATGTTTGGCATTACTGAATTTGGATCGGCTCCATTTTGATAGAGCGGCAGAGACAGCTTTCAACTTTTGGGGGAGCGTCATCTCTCCGAGTTGATAAGTCACCCAAGAAGCAGCAATTGTTGAATGGCACTCCATATCTTGAAGCCAGTAAGCTTCAAAATAGAAAGATTTTCTCCTTTTACAACTTGGTATCGCTTCGTATATAAAAAGAAGAGGGCTGTGATTAGATCCGAGGGCTGGTAGAGCCAACACTTCAGCAAGAGGGTAAGTCAATCTCCATTCCTTTGTGCAAAGCATTCTGTCTAATCTTTCCTTTACAATATCTTCGTCGTTTCAGTTATTAGTCCATGTAAAAGCACAGCCTTTGTTGCCTAGATCCATTAGATAACAATCATTGAGTAGATCGCGAAAAGAAAACATTCGGTGAGGCTCGACAGAACACTTCCCTACTTTCTCTCATGGATACAGTACTTCATTATAATCCCCTATGCAAAGCCAAGGTAGGGTGTTAAAGTTACTGATTTGCCTTAATGTTGTCCACATGTGCTGTCAGAGATGGTACCTTGCTATAGCGTGTAAGTAGGTGAGACGCGTAGTGATGCTAGAATCCAAGTCACTACAAATGGAGTCAAGCATATCCAAAGAGTGATAGATTACTTTTAAAAAAACTTTATCCGTCCAAAATAGTGCTAAAAAATCATTAGTTTTTATGTGGGCATGAAAAAGTTTATATGAAAGAGCTTCACTTGAAAAAGACAAATCTAGAAGCACTGTGCCTTGATAACAGTTCATTGTATAAAGCACACCAGTCCATGCTATCTAGTTGGCTGCCAAAAAACACGTGTGACAGACTTGACTCCCCCACCAGAAAATTCTGGTGGGATGTTCCATCATAGAAAAATAGGTACTTCCACCTAAATATTGCGAATCTTTGTTAGAAGCAAGAAAAGTGGCGGAACGGGGTTTTGACAATCCAGGGAATTCAATAATGATTTGCTTCTTAAGCTCAGTTGGGGAACAGTCCACAATAGAGACAAATTATGGGTTCGTGTCCTTGAAAGGAAATACCTACGAAGTTCCAATTTCTGGAACCACAAGATTAAGGCATTGGCATCTCCATTATAGGAGGCAATTATATGTACTAGAGAAATACTTAAATAGTGCAATCCATATCATATAGGGGATGGGAAGTCAATTGAGGTTGAAAATCACCCTTGGATCCCTAGAATCTCAAATCATTTGCCTTCTTTTATTGATACCAATCCTATTTTGAAGAAAAAAAAAAGGTAAAGAGCTTCTTTATTCCAAGGACAAATATTAGGGTCAAAAATAGTCTTCGTTAAACTTTTTCCCCAATCTTACTCCCAGCAATTCTTCAGATGCATGTTTCAAACTCCAGTGGAAAAATAAGAAGCCAACTAATGATAGAAATTCAAGGTTAAATCCTTTTGCAAGCTTATCAAGTCATGTACATAAACTGGCTACAGCTCGAAGATTTAGAAGAAACTCTAGAACAATTGACAATAGTGGCGGAACGGGGTTTTGACAATCCATTTTATGTACACGACTTGATAAGCTTGCAGGAGGATTTACCTTGAATTTCTATCATTAGTTGGCTACAGCTCGACGTTTAAGTTCTAGTCAACAATTGTGGGCTTTCTCAGGTCAACTTTTGCTGACGTCAGAATCCTAGATTTGCTTTGGCTATACACGAATAGACCAAGCTTTTCACACGACCAAGATGATCACTACTTCCCCTGTAATATTTTGAATTTTTCATTTCTAATTGAGCTTAATAATTACAAACAAATTTTTGGTGATTCTAATTTGGATATATAATGATTGATTTCTTTTTTTCGAATTGCTTGGCGCCTTCTTGTGCATGTGTCCCGATCCTCTAGGAAGTTTATCGAAGGATTTGCTCGATTTGTCAGGGTGATATCAGCGTCTCAAGCAAAAACCCTTGCTTTCTTGGAAAACCTAAGATTTTCCCATGCACGACCTAAACAAAGTTGAGTCTCGAGTCAAATAGTTAAACTTTGATAAGTACACCGTTGGGCTCAGAGCACCTGGCTTGGGATGAGCGTGTTCTTTCCAAGGAGTGCCAAGATCTGCTTATTAGGTACCCAGATCTCCAAATAGCCCTTTGGTCAAGAGAGACAATTAGGGTAGCAGATTAGGTTGTCAAATCCCAAATTCGAAAAACCACTCTTCGCAATCAGTTCTCCAAACCCCCTCAAGCCCTGTCCAATGTACTATGTTCAGCAGCCCACTTACTGAACTCCCCGGTTGTTTTTTAAGAAAATGCAACGACCTTTCATCAGAAACAAAATAAAGAGAGAATCCGATCGAATCTTGAAGAGGGTATACTTTTAGAACCCGTGTCATGACATGTTAACTTGTTGCGCCCAGAAATTAAAAGATAAAAATTGGAACAAAATTTTGTGGTCCATATGGTACCAAGTTATGGAACGTGATGTGTCTACTGACTCAAGGCTTTCCGGAGGTTCGTGAACGATGGAAGGCGATCCCCATCAATGGAGGGCGTGGTTAAATGCGACTAGGGTGGGTGGGGGAGAGGTGGTGCGAACGACACGAGATGGGGAGGGGGCGTGACGTTTGCTCTTCGGTTCTGGTCTCACGGGAATCCGGCCACCCCCTCCTCCTCCTCCTTCCCTCACGCGTTCCTTCCTTCTCCCCCGTATCTGTCTTATCTCGAAGATGGGACGAAAGCGAGGGCTATGTGTACTTGTGAAAATGGGGGTCACGTGGGAGAAATTACCCAAAATAAAAAAATAAAAAACTCTAAATACATTACACTTATATTAATTCAATCATAAACCTTTCGATTTATCTAATTCTAAACTTTTTGACATTTAAACATTTCAGTTATGTTAATTTAGTTATAAACCTATCAATGATTTATCAATTTAGTCAACTAATAAATTCTAGTTGGAAAATCACGACATAGTGATCTAATCAATGATGATCATCCTATATGATACGGTAAGTGCTAACGTTGATAATTTTCAAATTTTTTTATTTTCTGATTTTTTTGTCCTAGATATTTTACGTGAAACAACCAACACTAACACTGACAATTCTTTAAGTACTTTGAATTTTTTTTTATTTTTTTCCTTTTATTCTTCCTTTCCTTGTTTTTTACCCTAGCCATAGACAGGGGTTGGTAAGCCTTGCCTAGTTTGGGTGAGAGCACCATAGCCTTGAGGGCCACAAGGGTATTCACACTCTCGCCCGTTGGTCGACATGCCCTTGCATGGATCTGGGCGAAGGCCAACACCTTGCCTATGGTCGACAATGATCGTGACCTTGCTGATTTAGGGTTAAGAAAAAAAAATAAGAGAAAAGAAGAAAAAATTAAAAAAATATGTATTGTCCACGTTAGTACCGATTATGTCATATAGAATGGCCAACATAAATAGCCAGCATTGACTCGACCATTATGTCAGCAATTTTCTTGAATGAATAAATTAGCAAATCATATTTTTAGAACTAAACGACCAAATTAAAAGGTTTATGACTGAATTGATATAAGTAAAATAAGTTTAGAATTTTTTGGATAATTTTGCTTATTGAACTAGAATCTTTTAACAACAATCTTTAAGTGGATTTGTTCTCTTCTGGGGTTGTGATAGATTTAAAAAAGGTGCGGCTTCCAAAAGATGCCACAAGTACTATGCATGTTGAGATCCAGTTCGATTGTTCTTGATTTAATCATTTAGGCACTATTTGGTAACCATCCAAATAGTGCATGATTCTTATTTTTTGTTCCCGGAATTAGTTTGGGAACAGGATCGCATTTGGTAAAATTTTCGTTCCCGAGAACAAAATTCTATTTTTTTGTTCCCGGAAGTAGATTTAGAACAGAATCAAGAATAATAAAAAAAAAAGTTAATTCTTATTCCGGGAACGAATCTAAGAATCAAAACCAATTCTTCTTCTTCCATTTTCTCTTCTTCTTCTTCTTCTCTTTTCTTCTTCTTCATAGACCACCATCCCACGGTTGCCGTCCGCCGCCACTCGCCACCATCGCCGCCGGTCCCTGCCGTCCGCCACCGTCGCCAATAACCAGTCCGGCGAGCTCGCCAGAGGCCCGCCTGGCCACCTGCGAGCTCGTCGAAGGGCTAGGCAAGCCTCATGACTGGCGAGGCCGAGCCTCAACGGGGCTAGGCAAGCCTCACCGATGGCCAAGCGGGCCTCGCCCAACCCCGACAAGGCTCTTCCAACCTCGACAAGGCCGGCCTGGCCACTGGCAAGGCTAGGCGAGCCCTACCCAACTGCCGGTGAGGCTTGGCCGACAAGGGCCGGCCTCGCCGAGGGCCGGCGACGCTCTAGTGAGGTCGTCGGCCCTTGTCTGGCCGATCGTAAGACCGGCGACCGGCCACCAAAAGAAGAAGAACATGAGAGAGAAAGGAAAAAATAAAAAGAAAAACAAGGAAAAAATAAAAGAAAAAAAGAAAAAATTATTTAAAAATTAAAAGAAATTGAATTTGGAACAAAATCAATGAGCACGATATTAAACGCAATTCTATTCCAAAATCATAAATTTTGAACAGTTACCAAACGGCATAAAATGCTTAGAAATTTTTCCTGGAAACAGAATGAAAAATAATTATTTCTAGTCAAAATATATTCCCGGGAACAGAATCGTTACTAAACGCGCCCTTAAATCAGGGCCCTTCCATCAAGGTGCCAATTCAATTTTGAATTACGCTAATTCACTAACATAACATTCACTTCATAAAAATAAACATGCTTGCATGCACCTAAGAGCACGCGCACACCCCAAATCTTAAACACAAAAATAAATAAATAAATAAATAAATAAATACTGAAATCTCGACCACCACGACAACCGTCAATTAAGCCACCACTACCCTCACCTTAGGAACCATAAGTAATCAGGTAGCAGGTTGCCTGCTCATATCCAAAAGGCTCAAGAGGCATATGGGCGAGCTTGGTAATGTTAACCTGCTGGGGCGCTAACATTTATCTGTAGATTTAATGTCAATGGCAAGTTTGAGCAATACATTAAGTCTAATTTGCAATCCCAACTACTCTTTGCCCACTAATCACATCTATTATAATGACTTGAGCTTCTCCAACCCCATTGTTGTTGTCGCCACCGTCACTGCCGCCTCCAAGGACATTTTTCTCATTGACTATCAAGTGGTCGAGCTAAGGAAAAGTACCAAAAAAGTACAAAACATATTACATTGATATCAATTTAGCCATAAAATTTTCAATTGGACCAATTCAATTCTAAATATTTTTTTATTGATATAAATGCAGTTTCTCCGATCAATTTTGACTAGTCGGTTCGATGTAAACACCAAGTAATACGGTCACTTGGCTAATCTTTGGCATGGTAATTTTTTAATTTTTTCGAATTTTTAATAATTTTTTTTTTCTTTTTATTTTTTCTCTTCTCCCTCCAAAGACTTTCCCCACAGTGGCCAATAAGACTCTAGCGAGGCTCGCTGGCCTCATCCAAGGCTATGAGTGAGGGCACCCTCGCCAATGGCCAGCGAGGTTCCACAAGGAAAGTCTAAGAGGAAAAAAGAAAAAAAAAAGAAAGGGAAAAATAAAAATATATTTATTAAAAAACTACCTTATCGGCATTGATCGGATGACCAACACCAACTGGCGTCCATGTCAATATTGGTAGGCTAAAATTAATCGGATGGACTAAATTGATATCAATATGAAAAAGTTTTGAATTGAATTGATTTAATTGAAAAATTTAGGACTGTATTAATGCCAATGAAATAGATTTATGACTTTTTGGCATATTTGTCCCGGCCAAGCTAATATGTATCCATTGAAATGGATAACCTATTGGGCCATTATGGGGAGATAAGTTTCACCACCTAAATAAAGAGGGTCTCCATCCTTGCAAGGTTCAGCTTTCGAGAATCCTTCCCTTAAAAGAAAACAAAATTACGGGTGGCCCACATTTCCGAGGACCCCCGCCAACCCGAATTTGGTCAAAAATTACACCAGTGTTCGCGCGATAAACAAATTGTTTTCTCAGATTAATGCCTTTTGCATTCAATTCATATTATTGTCCAAGTCCACGTCGACTTCGCTGACATTGACTTTGGGATTGGCACGTCTATACGTAGGAACCTTTCCCATTTAGAGGGAAGGATTCTTCGAGTATTTAATAAGTGTATGTATATAAATATATAGAAATATCTATGCATACATAATGTAGGTGGGAGAAGATCGCCCAGGGTCTTGAGTTTTTTCCAAAGTCATAATTACGACCAAGTGGGGAACTCAGAACCAACGATACGTTAGGCTGACTAGGATTTCTTTATACCGACGATAGATTGGGGAGGCGAATTTGTGATCCTCCACTTGCAAATCAAATTCCAGACCACTCGACCAACCTTCTCGGTGGTTCTCATAAGTCATAGTCATTAATTGATGTGTTGGCCAAAGAAAAACCTCACTAGTTCATATCAACTAGAGTAAGAAAAGATTTGTTAAATTTACTCTTATATTTTTTAAATGTATTTGTATTTAGCCCAAAAAGAATATACCACACTTTGTATATGGTCAAAAACTTTCAGACCATTCAATCTACTTACTTAAAGAGATATATACGCCATGTGTCTTGAGGGTACTCCATGTGTCAAAAACATTTAAATTATTTGTTTATGTAGAGAACTTGACCTTTGGTTTGCTTATTTCAGACTCACCAATTGCTTATTTAACTCTGCACGGTCGGTTCTGTTCCCTATAGTCCAAACAAGCATCATAAATGTGAGACAGACGACCGCGACCCTTTTTATTCTGCAATTATTTTATTATTATTTTTATTATTATTTTTATTTTATTTTTGAAGTTGTACTCGTGGACTGCCCGGTGAGATTGAGCTTTACTCAAGGGACATTATTTTTTAAATATTTCGGGGGCACGGTAAAAATCTAGCTATCTAGAGACTCATAACTCATTCCATAAACTTTATTAGCCGGTTAAGTACACACTTTTAATTTGTGCAGGCTCGGACCTAGAACAATGTTAACGCAAATAGTGAAATTTAAACGGGTCAACTCCAGTCCTTCGGCTGGAAATTCCCACTACCCCAACAACATTACATCATACCCAAGTATTAACTATCTGAAGATGGCAATAAGAGACAGCTGAAGTACTTTCGAGACTTAGTTGTGTTTAAATCTATGTATTTGTAGATAAAGTGTGCGAACGAGTAACTTCTATATATTCTCTATATATTCCATAACGTAATATATAGTACATATTTATAAACTGCACAATGTGACTATTTAAGGTAACGAGATATGTAAATCATCCTATCATAATTTAGAATATCAAGAATAATCAATCAAGCAGATATGTAAACAAGTGAGAAGGGGATGTACACAATCAAGAACAATATGCATAATCTCCTAATTATGCCTAGCACCCTCCTCAAAGTCAAAGTGACGTTGAAGCAGTTAATTGGTGTTTTGGAGGAAAAAAAATCTAATAAACACCTAGAGGAAGTGTTTGGTAAAGATTTTAGTAGTCTTATTAGTAGATGAATTAAAAGCAAGATGAATTATAGCATGGAGTGCGCGGTATCACACAAAGTGATCTATAGTCAATTTCCATATGCTTGGCACTTTTAAGGAAAACGTGATTATGTGATATTTGAATAACACCCCGGTTGTCATAGTATAGTATGCAATTGCTACAATGAACTACTATGTCTTCTAATAACCATAGCCAAATTAGTAATTCAAATGTTAGCACGATATTTGCTTCAATACTAAATTAAGTTACGACTTATTATGTCATGAGATAAGTGAAGACCTAAAGAAGAAATAATAACCTGTAATGGAATGACACTCTAAGGCATGCACATGGGAGGTTGAATATAAATCCAGGCTCGCAAAAGATGAGGCTGTTCAAACCTCCCTTTGGGGTATCAAGATCTGAATGCTTCTTCTATCTATAAGTGCAATTTTCATTCCAATTGAGGTTATCAAATATGATTGCATTATAAGAAGTGGAATTTCATGCCAAATTTTATTTCATAATAAATTTCCTACGAATCTATTTCGCATCTTGAGTCTGTGACTGGTTCCGTCGTCACATGATTTATAGGTGTATTCGACGGTTTTGTTTTGGAGATTAATTTACAAGATGAGGGTGAAGGTGAACAGAACGCAAAATGACAAAAAGCCGGACTTAGTGTTGGAGGGACAGCAAGACCAGGAAATCAAATGGTCTGGGCGGGGCGGCAAGAAGGACATGAGACAGGATGAATAGACAAAGCCTGCCCTGCGAAACTGGCAGTGACTGAGCCTTTGCAGATTCTGCTGGCCCCCGTTTCGCCTGCCTCTGCTCTCTGCTTCTGCTTTTGCTTTAAACCCTACCCCCACTACTACTAATACTGCTGCTGCTGCTGGCTCTCGCTGCTTCTGTGAGTTCTTTTCTCTCCTCCTGCTGGACAAACGTACCAACTACTGCGCCTGCTGCTTCTGTGCTTTCAGTTCTCACGTTACCTTATACTACATCACATCACATCCCATCACTTCAGAAACTCGGTCTTTACATTTTCAATTTCTCTTTTTCTTAACCTTCTCTGGATACGTCATTCGGGATCTCTGTTGCGCTAGGGTCGTATTTCCATGCCTACGGAAGTGATGTTAATGCATCCATCCATGCTGTGTGGTCGTGCTCCGTTGTCTTCTTCTTATGTATGAAGGAAAATTGGTCGTGCTCCGTTGTCTTCTTCTTATGTACGAAGGAAAATTAATTCGATTTGGGGAGGTGGTTTTGGCTATTTATACCTTACAAAGTCTGAAAAGTTGCTCAATTAATCATAAACTTACTATACGAATATCAATTTAGTTTTAGATATTTAAATTTTGCCAATTTATCTTTACATTTTCACACGAAATTGCCAGAAATTATTAACGTGATGGTATGCCATGAAGACAGCCAATGATATCACCTTAGGAGTGAGCCCCCAACTAAGAAGTAACAAATCTAAGATCGAGAGAGAGAGAGGGAGAATGGGCGCAGGAGGAGTCTTACTACTAGAGGAAATAATAAGCTTATCATGTGATTATTGCAAGCAAAGCAACACTAGCAGCCAACAAAAATCGATATGTTTAATAGTTTCATTTGTTCCAGCACGACAAAATTAGACACATGTTTAACATGCTTGATATTGATATTCAAACACTTCTTTTTATCTTTGGGAAGTCTACAAAAATAACAGAGATATCTCAAAAAGAATAATGATAACGTAAAAACATGTTTAGGGATACAAAAGTCATTGAACATAAAGAAATACTCACTCAAACATATAATTTAAATTAATGTGAAGTGAATTTCCCCATGTGTGTCCAAATATGTGTTAACACGAGTTATTGTGTGTAAATGTGTTTTACAAGTTAATTGTGTACACTGATCAACATAGCAAACAAGTTAGAATATTGCGTCATGTTAACATTTGACATCATGTTATTCATGTCATATTATGTAACTTGCTTTTTTAGGTGTGTCATATTAGTTTTGAGACAGTTTGATACATTGCTTATATGTGTCATGATTAGCCATATTAGTATGATGGCCTTATTTCAACGCTCGACACAATACGACATGTATTGTCACCTCCATTTAATTAGAGGTGAGCTAGCTTTCTAGAAGCTGTTATAATTTATTTTATAAATCTCTTTCCTGGGCTAGTAACCACAAACCTCTTTCGATTAAAAAAAGAAAAGAAAAGGATAGATGAAGAGGCATTCTAGAGTTCGACCACCTCATGATGAGGTTGAATCTTTGACCTTTAAATAAAATGACAAAAGTGATGGAATTGTGGAGTTTAATAGATGAAAGTATTAAAGCTGAGAGCTTTTATTGCAAATGGTGTATGTGTAATTTTCATGTAAAAGCAGAGAATAGATTTTTTATACTATTGTTAATGACATGCATGTGATTTCCATCATAACAATTTATATCCTTGACTCTTACTATAAATTGGACAATATCATTTGTAGTCGTAATCCTGAAGCTTGTAACTCTAATACTGGCACTAATAGTGAAGAGATTACCTAGTGTGACATCATAGCTTTTTTTTTTCCTTTAAATTTTGAAAGGGCTTTCCACATAAAAATTCACTCGTCCTCTTCTCTATTTTTCTCTTGAAAAATTCGGATTCCTAATAATTGGCATCAAAGCTTGATTTGACGAAATAGTGGGAGAAACGATTATGGCCTAATGAAAGGTGAAGGTCAATTTATTCGATGGTGAAGACTTTGGTTTTTGAAAGATGCAAATCAAGGATTTGTTGTATTAGAAGAACTTGCATTAGCCTCTATCGAGAGAGAAATCAAATTCGATCAAGCCAGGAGAGTGGGAATCATTATATTGCAAGCTCTTAGTGTAATTCATCTCACAATGGTGCGGAATGTTGCCTTCAACATTGCCAACAAGAAAATAACATCGGATTTGATGAAGGAATGGTTCAACACGTGCAAGAGACCTATTGTATGAAATAATGTGTCATTTTTTCTATCTGAAAATGGACAAAGATGCTTCTATGATAGATCATATCAACATATTCAACGTGATTACGACTCGGTTAAGTTTGGTGGATATCAAATTCGACAATGAGGTAAAAATATTAATTTGTTTATCTTTTTCTATTGAACGATGGAGTGCAATTGTGACTGCGGTGAATAGTTCATATGTTTAGAAAAATTAAAGCTTCAAAATATCTGAGTTTAATTCTTAGCAAGGACATTCACAAAATAAAGTTGGGTGAATTTTTGGGTTTCCTCTTAAATACCAAAAGTAGATGGAGTTGCAATCAATGAGGGTGGAACCAATACTTGGAAGATCAAACTCAAAGGGAGAAGCAAATTGAGACCTCGTGATAAAATGATTTGTTGAGATTGCAAAAGAAGGGCCATTTGAGACGAGATTGAAGGGCTTCAAAGAAGAAAATTTAGTACCGAGATCGAAATCAAGAGAAAAAAAGTCTGTGAATCAACTCTCAAAGAGATGCTTGACAATTATGCTTTAATTATGACCATTGGGCATTCCGATTGAATCTTGGATACTAGACTCAAATGCGCCATTTTGCTCTACTTTGTGCAAAGAATCAATGTACGATTTTTGTTATTGGAAGTTTGAAAGGGTTAGTCTTACTAACAATGAACCTTTGAATATTTTGACAAAGGGTGATGTTTACATAAAAACTACTAATGAGAACCAATGGAAATTGTCTAATGTCAAATATGTTCAAGACTTAAGAGAAATATGAACAGGGATGAAGGTGTTAGTTATAAAAGAAAAAACTACTGGATCTAACATACATAGCTTTTTATCTATGTGAATATTGCGTTCTAGGCAAGATTAAATGTCTAAGGTTTGACATTGTGGTGAGTATGATAGCAAAGATTTTAAGCAATTTTGTATAGAGAACGGAATTAGGATGACAATAACTATTCCCAATAGATTGCAAAAAAAAAAAAGGAGTTATTGAGAGGATTAAACAAAACTCTCAATGAGCGTTTAAGAAGTATGAAGATGCGAGCATGTTTACCCAATACATTTTGAGCAAATGCAATTAACACAACAACCAATTTGATCCCCAGAGGACTTTAAGTTCCACTTGATTTCAAGCTACTAGAAGAATAACATAGTGGAAATAAGGTGAATCTCTCGAATCTAAAAGTTTTAAGCTATGTTTCATATGTCCGCATAAATTCTAAAAATAGAGATAAGCTTGATACAAAAGTTAAAAAATGTTCTTTCATTCAGTATGGTTCTAATTATTTTGGCTATCGGTTCTGGGATGAACAAATTGGAAAATAATAGAAACTACTAATATTACACTCAATGAAAACATATAGTACAAGGATAGACCTATTGTAGAATTTAGAGTCAAGAAACAAATGGCAAAGACTCTAGAGATTATATTAGAGGGCGTTTTCTAAGAGTGTTTTGGTTAGAAATCTCGAAACTGTTATTGTAGACTTGGATAAAAAAATGAAAACAAGAATCACATGACTTTAACTCACTTTAAGAAGATATAGTAGAACGTCTAAACTTATATAAAGGGATTCTCCATCATTGCATTATTTGCTTTCGACTAACGCTGGTGAACCACAAATTTTTTTGGAAATAGTTTAGGTTAAAGATTCTATTAAGTGGGAGTTAAAATAAGTTGAATTAACTCTAGAAGAATATATTTGGGTGTTAAGTCATTTACTAGATGGGAAGAAAGCATTGCATATCAAGTGGATATATTGAGTCAAAGAAGAACTTTACGGTAGCAAGAGATATAAAGCAAGGTTAGTAATATAAGGTTCTCCAAAAAAAAAAAAATTGGCTATACAAGAATTATCTCTTTAGTTATGAACTTGACTACTATTGAGCTAGTGTTAAGTATTGTTACTACTAAGAATTTACATCTAGAGTAGTTAGATGTAAAGATTGCATTCCTCCATGGTAATTTAGAGGAGGATATCTACATAGTACAACTATAAAGTGTTCAGGTTCTTGGAAAAAGAAAATTATGTCTGCAAATTGAAGAAAAATCTTTTTGGCTTGAAATAGGCTCATAAACAATAATATAAGAAATTTGGCACATTTATGTGCAATAACGAGTTCACCAAAAGTGAAATAGATCACTATTGTTACTCCAACAAATTTGATAACTGCTATATTATTTTGTTGTTGTATGTGAATAATATGTTCATTGCAAGATTTAAAATGAGGGAGATCGACATACTAAAGCAATGAGTGTAAAAAAATGTTTGACATGAAGGACTTGGGAGCAGTAAATTAGATTCTTGAGATAAGTATCATGCGAGATAGATTCGAAACAATTCTAAAGTTATCCCAAGAAAATAACATTGAAAAGGTGTTTGACGAATTCAAAGTTCAAAATGCAAACCCCAAAGGTACTCGAAGAAGCAGCCCCAAAAATAGATGAAGAGTAGGAGTATATGGCTAATGTGCTTTATGCATTATGTGTTGGTAGTTTGATATATGCTATGGTATATACTAAACTAAAAATAACTTCAATAGTGAGAGTTGTGAGTAGATACATGGCTAATCTATAAATAAAGCATTAGGAAATTATAAGGTGATTATTAAGATACCCGAGAGGCACTTTAGAGATGCCACTAAAACAGTGTAATTTTACAAGGCCTTGTGGATGCATGTCTTGATAATGACTTAGACAATAGGAAGAGTATTTCAAGTAATGTTTTTACCTTAGGTGGCACCATAATTAGTTGGATGTATAGACTTTAAAAATGTGTTTTTTCTTAGCCATTGAATCAGAATATGTTGCTATATCTAAAATTAGTAAGGAGATGATATGGTTGATAATTTTTTTAATGAGATAGGCAAGGAACAAAATAGCAGTGTTCTTTTCAAAGATAGTCAAAGTAATATTTGTCTTCCAAAAAATCCGTTATTTCATTAAAGGACAAAGCACATTGAATGAAAGTATCATCATATTCCTTAGTTGATAGATGATCAGACATTATCATTGAAGATGATTATTGGTACAAAAATCCAGCAAATATGTTAATAAAGGCTATCACCATTGAGAAATTAATGCTAGGCATTGACTCAGTTGACCTGAACTCCATGAATAGTGATAAAGGGGCCACCACAAAGGACGGTTTGGATTATAGAGATATGAAGACCATGAAAAAACTATTACTGCTTTGAAGATCAACCTCCAAGTGGGAGATTGAAGGAATTATGGAGTTCGATAGAGGAAAGTAACGTTAAAATTGAAAGCTCTTAATACTAATGGCATATATGTAATTTTCATATAAAAATAGATACTAGAGTTTCTTTTTTAATTGTTGTTAATGGCATATATATAATTTCCATCATAACTCTATATATGCCTTAAACTCTTGTTATTGTGGCAATTTTTTTTGTAGTTGTAACCTAAAGCTTATAACTTTTAATAATAATATTCATAGTGAAGAGATTGCCAGGCGCGCATGACAACCATTACGTTCCGCAAATTGTTTAGAACGAAATAGATTTTTCTATTTATATTTTTAGAAGAGTTTAAACAAAAATAACCGTTTGATAACAACACAAAATTTCTACTCTAAAAATAGAAATTCGTTTGATAACGACACAAAATTTCTTCTTTTCGGACGTGGCGGCGGCGACGACCGATGACCTTTAATATAAAAAAATAAAAATAAAAATGATTTAGTAAAAAAATAATTAATAAAATAAAATAAAATAAAATAAAATAAATCATAAAAATAAAATATAAATATAATTTTATTTTAAAATAAAAATATCATTTTATTTTAAAATTAAAATATCCTTAAAAATAAATTTATTTTATTTATTCTATTTTGTTTTATTTTACAAATAAATTTATTTTAAAATGAATAAAAATAACAAATAAAAAAATTATTTGGCAAAACACTCAAGGCAAATAAAAGTAAATTTATTAAATTTATTTTTAATAAATTTATATTTATTTATCATAAATAAATTATTTTTAATAAACTAAAAAATATAATGATAAATAAAAATAATTTATGTATTTTAATAATTTTATTTTTATTTTTAAATGAATAAAATGAATATATTTTTATTATTATTTATTATTTTTAATAAAATGAGGAGAGGCGGAGGAGGAGGAGGAGGCAGAGACGTAGAGGAGATGAGGGAGGACTTACCAAAATTAGGGTTTAATGGGAGAAATTATTTCTAATTTCTCTTCCGTAAAATCGAATTAGAAAATTTTAGCTTATGTTTCTCTTCCAAACCTATTTTTGGAATAAATCTATTCCATAAATAGAAAATTTGAATAGGTTTATCAAACAAAATTCTCTTCCGGTAAAAGTGTCTCAAAACGGAAAAACTATTTCCGGAACAGAAATTTTGGGTTGTCATCACCCCTAGTGTCACACCTGATTTTCCTTTTATCATTTTGAAAGGGTTTTCACTTAAAAATTCAGTTATCTTCTTTATTTTTTTTTTCCTTAAAAAATTTGTGTTTTCTAGACCTTCCATTCTTTTACCTAATGAACCGGTTGTCTATTTTTCAGGTTTGATCAACCGAGTTGCACTCTTGGTCAACCGAACCTCGTGGTAAAACAATCCTTCACTTGGTGAATAATTTAATATACAACAAATATGTTTATTGCTCGCAAAAAAAAAAAAAAAAACTCACTTTTGGTGAAACACAACCTATCAGTTGTAACAAATTTAAATTCATTAACACTTATTCGTTCTTTTACCAAGGTTAATTTGTCAAGAATAAGTAAATTTTTTCCACAAGCAACTTATGTTCAAGAGGAACAACTAGTATTTACCAAAATCAAGATGCATTTAGCATTCAACCTACTTTTGTAAAAACTTGCAATTTCCCCGAATAATTTGTATTTACCAAGAGCAACAACTTTTTACCTAGAATAACTTGCATTTATCGACAAGTTAATACCCAAAAAAAAGTCTAAAAGTAGTATGTCTCGTGACAAATTTACTCCAAATTAATTTTTAGATTACGAAAATCTAAATTGGTATACTTGTGATGAATTTACCATAGACTAATTTTGATCACCAAAAATCCAAATTAGTACACTCATGAAATATTAATCATTCTAGCTTTTGTTAGATTTTTTTGTGAATTCACTAAGTTGGATGACATGCCAAGTCTACATAGAAATCCATATTGGTTTGGGGTAAATTTGTCACAAGCTTACCAATTTGAGGTTTTGGGTCATCCAAAAATTAGTTTAAGATAAATTTGTCACAAATGTACCAATTTGAAGTTTTTCATCATTTTAGCCTTTTATAGACAATAGTTTGCATTCACCCACAACAAGTTATGTTTACAAGAAGTAGTGGCAAACTTTTTATGCTAATTGCTAAACCATATTTGATAAATCTCATTTATTCAAGGTAAATATTTTCAATATTTATCAAGAAGAAGTAAGTGTACCACAGACAAACGCCTATATCTATGAATAACAAGTATTTACCAAGATCATGTTGCATTTACCTAAAAGGACATGCTTTTATGAAAAGTGCAACTACCACAAACAACTTGTATTTACCAAGAACTTCTATTTACCTAGCAACTTGCTTTTACAAAATCACAAATTACACTTACTAAGAATTGGTTATGTTTACTATAAGTAGTGGTAAATCAAATAAATAAAATGTATTATGAATATATGTTTTTTTACACTTAGAAGAACACTAAAAGTGCCAAAAGTTATATATGGTGCTTACTTTAGTGCTAAAAGTTTTTACCGAATCATTTAAGTGCTAAATCAGAAAAAAAAAAAGAAAAAAAAAAAAGATCATTTCGGTGCCAACAACAAGAAATTACATCCTAGCTTTTATAATTAAAATTTTATATTATTGGCATATTATTTAAAAAATCTAGTCCACATGGCATGCTAGATGTTGAAATGATCACTTTAAACAAAATTTAGCACTTAAACGATTATTATTTACAACTTTTATACGATCGTTTTAGAGGTTATATGCTATTGGACATGTCGGTGAGCTACACAAGACTAAAAAATTAATAAAATATGACAACATCGGAGTTCCGGTGACCTAGATTGAAGTGGGCACTTAAGTTATCATTTTCTTAACATAGTGACGCTTAAATGCACAACTTTTAGTGTCATTCTCCTGATTTTTACAAAATTAACCATGAACGAGTAAATTTTACTGTGAACAAATCATTTTGACCAATAGACTCACTGTACTGTTGATAAAACGCCGTATACCAACCCCCCCGAAAAAAAAAAAGATGATGTTACCGATAACAACCATATTTTACTACACAAGTAATTTCATTTTTCCGTTTGAAAAATGGAAAAGTTTATATAAATGAGGTCATCTTTGCTTTTGATGAATACGATTTACTAGAAATGAGCTTTTGACCGGTGACTCAGAATTAAATGACACCTCACCATGGAAGGAAGCAATGGATGAAAATCAATAAATAAATAAAAAAATAATGCTCTAATGCAAATTAGATCCCCCTTCACTTTTTGTCCTGCTTTGGTTTAATATTTGGTCTATGCAATCCACAGAGCCCCAATTATTAAAGCTAGTCGCAGATCCCTTTACGCTGCGGAGTCAGTTTCAGATCGATCACCCTGCTTTTCTTAAATTTGTCCAATATATAAATATTTATATACATTGAACACCCATTTTCTATTTCTAGTCTTGCTTTAATCATATGCCACCAAGGAGACGACCCTCTCTCTTTGATGAAGTTCACAGGCGCTCATCGTCTTCCTCCTCCTCCTCCTCCTCCTCCTCTTCCACCAATTTCCCACTAACTCCATCCATGAAACCATTCAATTCCCTCCCTCTTTCCCTCTCCCAAGGGAAACCCAACTCATCCTTCATCCTCCCTCACTAAATTCTCCCTCTCTCTCTTTCCCTCTCTCTCCTTCTACAGAACTCAATGACTCCACCCGGTACCGCCCCGCCGAAGCCACCGCCGATGGCGGGAAAGGAAGAGGCCGCCCCGAGCTCCGGCTCCCGCAAGGCGGCGTCGTCCTCGTCGTCGGGGAAGCAGCCGGAGCAAGCCTTAAAGTGCCCGAGGTGCGACTCGTCCAACACCAAGTTCTGCTACTACAACAACTACAGCCTCACCCAGCCCCGCCACTTCTGCAAGACCTGCCGCCGCTACTGGACCAGGAACGGCGCCCTCCGCAACGTCCCGATCGGCGGCGGCTGCCGCAAGAACAAGAAGCTTAAGCCCTCCTCCGCCTCGTCCAGGCTCTTCCCCGGCGGGGCGGTCGACCCTAAGGAGTACTACTCCATGGCGGCGGCCCCACCCCACCCGGAGCTCGGCGGCTTCAAGCTCTTCCACGGCTTGTCCCCGGCCGTGGATTTCCAGCTCGGCGGGCTTTCTAATTTCTCTAAGGCGGTTCAGAATCACAACCCTCCAGCCCCTGGAATTTACGGCCAGTTCTCTTCTTTTTCAGATGCATCGGCCATCGAAACGGCCGCCGCTGCTCCTACTAGTGCTACCACTTGTTTCTCTTTAGACCAGATGGCGGGTCCCAGCGGCACTATTCTTGGGTTCAACAATTATCACGCGCTCCCTCCCTTCATCGCGGCTGCTCCGGGGTTTGGTACTTCCGGTGCACCTCACGAGCCAGGCGGTTCGATGAAGGTCGACAGCAATCTTGCATCGTCCATCGAGTCGCTGAGCTCGATCAACCAGGATCTGCACTGGAAGCTGCAGCAGCAGCGGCTGGCTATGCTGTTCAGCGGCGACAATAACAACAACCATAATCCCAAGGCCAACAACGGCGGCGACGTTGCCGCCTCATCGATCAACGTCGCCACCGCGCCTTTCGAGGATCAGTCGCAGAACTTGCGACAGCCTGTCTTGTTCCAGAATCTGGACGCTGCAGGTAGCTCGAGAAAGGAAGGGTCGTCAGTGACCGAGTGGTTCTTCGGGAATGCGTACGCATCAGTTACAACGCCGAGCCCAACCAACAGCAGCAGTAACGGGAACGACAACAACAACAACACCAACAACGCCGGCAACTGGAACAGCAAAGGACCGGGTCAAGGGTTTCAATACACTGCTTTGCCCTAGCTGTGGATGTTAGAGAGACGCAGAATATTAAGAAAAAGAGTAAGTCTTTCAAGGGTTTTCATAATTTAAAAGATAAAAAGATAGCCTCAGAAACAAAGAAATTGATTAGAATCATTTTATCTATCTCCGAATGCTGCTGTTGGGTTCTTTTACATGTCTGTTCTCGTGTTTAACTCGTTGGGTTCAAACGAAATCCACATGTAACAGTAGCCAAAAAGAAGAGAGAAACAGAAATAGCATGCTTTTAATTATTTCCTGTTGTATTAACTGTGTGATTGTCAAGATGCTAATCATTAGGTTTTAGCGTTTTTTTCTAATTTGTAACCGATGCTGTGTAGAGAGGTTCATGGTTATATTATATAGTTTTTAATTTTTTTCCTTCGTTTATGCTTGAGTTGCCTGCTTGTATAAGAAACGTTAATTTCCGTTTCATTCTTCTTCTCTATATAATTTACCAAGTGGAAATGGGGAATATATCCTTTCCGTAGGAATATCAGTTTCTTATATCTGCTTGAGCATTTGATTGATCTCGACATATGCTATCTCTCTTCTCAATGAAACCGACATTCAAATGAATTACCATATGTGTTGGACTTTCTTAATAAAGTTCGAGAATTTGATACATAAGATATCGTATTAGTACAGTGAAATCTACTATCTTATTAGACGACAGAAGTTAAACAATGTGAGCATGCGATGACAGAGTTCAAATTCAAAAACTGTACCACAATTTACCGATTATTTATTAACCCATAGTCCTATTGCAAATGGAACATGATGTTTCACTTTACATGACATTATGGGACCGAATAAAAAAAGTAGTCATGCATGCAATTGCAATGCACCGCTTTCCTTTTTCATGATTCCTTTTTGAAGACGAAGACTGGTAGATCTCTAATTCGGTCCTCCCCACCATCGCTTTGGAATCTGTGATGAGATTTTTAATTTTTTGGACTGACTAAAGCATGTCTATAGCAACACTTGAACACATCTTTGAGTTCTTCCACGCTCTTCGTCTGCAAAATATACATATGGATGCAGAATCAGATCTCTCCCTTCCTCCCTCTCTCTCTCTCTCTCTCTCTCTCTCTCTCTCTGTCTGGTCATAATAAGCATCTGATCAGGTCTATATATGGAACAAGCAGAATATCTGGTTGCCTCTGGTCTCCTCACCTTTCACCTATAAAGGCTATATAGCCCCTCCCTCTCTCTCCCTCTCTCTATAGCAATAATTAGTTTCAGTGTGGTGCGATCCTGTAGTGTCTGGAAAAGTGATGGTTTGAAAGTGTATTCAATGAAAGACTGTCAACGTTTTAAATGGATATGCGTGAGAGAGAGAGAGAGAGAGAGAGAGAGAGAGAGAGAGAGAGAGCATTGAGCTCGTTCTTTGGGGAATGAGCCCTCGCGCATCTGATTACAACTTCTGTTTAATTCTTCTCTTTATCTTTTCTGGGTTTCGATTCCATTACAAGTTTCTGTTGAAGACACAAGTGAAAAGAGCCAAGGAAAGGGATTGCTTTTTGTAATGAATCTCTTTTTGGTCACCTTTTGTTCCTTACTTTTAACTATTCATGCGGGAACTGTTAAGTCCCATGATTGTTGTTAGAGTAAAGGCATGCAATCATTCCTGAGCTTTTATAATTCGTGAATCATGCCTCAATCCTTTGAAAATTAAAAAGAGAGAGAGAGAGAGAGACTGAGATCGGCCATGTTCATAATAATAGTACTTGAGGATGCAAATAGGATACACCAGGACAAGTCAAGTTTTCATGTCCTTTATCATGTAAGCTCTGTAACTATTGACTTAGCGACGACTCATCATGAGACTGCAAAAATTTGCCAGAACACGCACGATCTCATATTTTTTGCTACCATAACTTTCGATTCAAAGTTGAGCTTTGGCAGATGTAGCATGTTTGCTGCCACTCTTGGTCGATTAATTAAATCTCTCTCCTTATAGCTGGCATAGCACCTTTCTTTGTCTATGGCTGTCATGTGCATAAGAGATTAGGGATGAAAAACAAGACAGGTTTGGGATGTTTTACCCTCTTTCCAAACTCATCCCGTTAATATTTGTTATTTCCCAAATCCGTCCCATGTTTATTTTATAAGTTTCGACATAAAGGATCATAAACGCGGCTTCTAAAGCTATCGACATCTGCAAGCTGACGTAGTACTTTATTAAATACATAATGAACCATATTAAATTTGCAAACATGATGATATATTCAAAACTTTTGCATTGTATATCTCCAATGAGAAAAATCTAAAGAATCGTACAAAATAAGATTACGGCAAATTACTATTAACCATTGTAAAATTCTACAATGTAGCAATAAAGTGATTTCAGGCTTGAAATGGCGATTTTTACTAAACATGTTAGATTATATTCGTGAATGATCTATTGAACGGTTTAGGTTTCAAGTTTACATTTTAGGCAAATCTTGGAAGCATCCTAAACTCTAGTAGGGTTCGAATAAGTATATACATCTACTAATAAGGTTTTACTGAATAATGCTTGTGAACACTTACTAAATGAGAAATTATTGAGAAAAACCTCGATGTTTTGAAGATGCAAAATTATCAAGGATTACTAATTTGTGTATTGACATATGTAGGACGGCTTTTTATATACTCAAGTCATATGCAAATAGTGTCATCAATAGGAAGTTTAATAGCATGGAAAGGCTCTATAGAAGGAGAACAAGCTACTGGATGGAAGATGTGTTAAGTCTGGAAAGACCTTTATAAAAGGTGAACAACCTGTAGAACGAGGTAAGTTAAAGCTTGGATAGACCAATAGAATATAAACCACTTGTAGAACATCAAGACGTCAATTTTCTTGGAAAAACCTATTTGCAGAAGGTGAACAGACCATTCGGCGAAATTTGTGAAAAGTCTAGAAGGACTAATTAAAGAAGCAGCCCATGCTATAGATGAGGTAGACGATTCTAAATACATGTTAAGAGGCCATAGACTAAACACCTATTTAACACTCCATTTGTTTTATAGAAAATAAATTCTAAGAAAACATTTTTTGTATTTTCTAGCCTTCGTTTTTTACGGAAAATGAACTAGTCTGGGAAAATGTTTTCCATCAACAAAAAAAAGTATTCTAAAATGAGGAGAAATGTTTTTCGTTTTTTAGGAAGCAGAAAAACATTTTCCATCCTCTTTCTTACATTTCTAAACAAGACACTTGTTTTACACCAAACACCTTTTTTCTATTTTTTTTAAATCAAATTTTTACTTATTTTTAATTTCTATTTTAAAATCCTTTTCTTTTATTTTCTTTTCCTTTCCTTTTCTTCCTTTTTTTTTCCTTCTTTTTCGGTTAGTCACTCGGCCTCGCAACCAACCATAGGCGAACTCGGACCTTTCCGAGTGAAAAGCTAGGTGAGGCTCGAGCCTCGCCAACCTATGGGGACCTTGGGCAAGGCTCAAGCCCCATCTAGCTCACCAGATCTGTCAAGGTTGAGCTTACCCGATGGCCTTGAGCAAGCTCGTGCAAGGCCAAGCGAGCCTCGCCATAGGCCAATGAGGCTCAAGCTTGCCTATGGCTGGTCGTCGCCGTCACGATGGCGAGCGGCGACCAAGAAAGAAGAAGAAGAAGGAGAAAAGAAAAATAAAAAAATTAAAATATATTTTAAAAGATAAAATTATATAATTTTTCAAAGAAATGCAGAAAGGAAAATAGTTTCCTTACCAAACCACTTCATTTTCAGGTTTTAGTCAAACATCGGAAAATATTGTTATTTTCTTAGGAAATGACTTCATTGAAAAATATTTTCCACAAATGTCACATTTTTTGCAAACCAAACGAACGGAACCTAAAAGGAAAAAAAATCTAATCTGAAAAATTTTCAATGGTTGCCATACAATTCTTCCATACATTCTCAATAGGGTTAATATCATGAAAAACCATAATCGGTATACTTATGACAAATTTATCCCAAATAAATTTTTTAATCATCAAAAATCTCAAACCGGTATACTTTTGACAAATTTACCTCAAACTAGTACACTTGTGATAAATTTATCCTTTGTTAGTTGCCGTTAAATTTTATTATCAAATTGTTGAGTTGGATAACACGTGACAGTTAACTAATATACTAGTTTCAGATTTTACTATCCATTTATCACGGTTGTCATAGTTGTACTGGTTTTATGATTTTTGGTGATTTTAATCAAATTTAGTGAAGGGTATATTTGTCACAAATGTACTAGTTTGGAGTTTTTTTGTAGTCATTTGGGATAAATTTATCACAAGTATATTAGTTTAGGGTTTTTTGTTGTCAAAAAATTACTTTAGGATAAATTTGTCATATTTGTATCCGTTTTGGATTTTTTTGTAGTAATGGCCCTTCTTAATATGTGACTTTCACACACACACACACACACATATTCCAGCAAAAGTGACCCCAATCCCTTTATACGTTTTTTTATGAAGGGAGAGAGAGCAAAAGACATATTGACCCATATCAATTAAAGGCTAGCACTATTTTCACACGCTTAATGGTTACAACACTCCCTTACTAATTGAGTTGATGAAAATAACCTTACGAGAATTAATTAATCAAACTCACAGATTGAAAGGATAAAAAATTGTTTCTTTAAATGCAAAAAATGTAAATTGTTAAGAAAATATAAGGCCGTTTGTAGTAATTAATACAATGATGTTTGATTCCACCACTTTATGCCATTTTTCACTAGTTTTTATACAAAATTCATTTCCTCTCCTCCACTTACCACATGCTCAAATTGATTACTATAATTTTTCATTTTGTAGTGAGTTTGAACCTTATTTGTAATCTTTATTAATTAACATATCTTAAATGCTCTAAGTTTAGATGATTCATGTAAAAACAAAGGAAGATGTGAACTTTTTCAGATTTGAACGCAAAACAAGAAGAAACATGGGTTTAAAAAAGGTTGATAATAATCGTTATATTTATTCATCCACATTAGAGGTATATTTTTCCTCTTTTGTCAATATTACCACCCTTGATGTCTTAGTGAGGGCTATTTTGGGTCATTTAAATTTTAAGTATGTCCAAAGTTATTTGAGTAATATCGAAATGCTCAATCTTAGCAGTTCTTTTAAAAAAGAAACAAACTTGTTGGAAACTTCTCTGATTTGAACACAAAGGAAGAAGAAGCAACTATTTAAGAAAGTTTCGATAAAAATCATTAGATTGATTGATTTATATTAAAAGTATATTTTTTTCTCTTTCATCAATCTTACCATTGATGAGGTCCCAATGGGGGCAATTTTGAATCATTAAAATTTTAAGATGTGCCTAAAGTTATAAGAAGTGAAAATAGAGCAAGTATAATTTATTTTTCCCTTTTATGAGTTTATCAAAGGTGTGAAAAGTTCCCACTTGTGAAAGTCTCGTCATAGGCCTCTGTACTTGGACTAGTAACAGGATTTAATGATTGCTCATACACCCAATAAATAGGAAAAAGAACAGTATCCGGAAATACAGGACTTAATAACTTGGCCTCTCTGCAATTAGCATCTCTCAGAAACATTCAGCAGGCCAACCACCGTCAAGACTTTGCACTGGATGAGCAGAACTTACAAAATAGAAAGATGATGTCCATGTCTCATCTTGCTCCGTACCATCTGTTGTGTTCCTAATCCAGCTTTATGATCCACAGAATGTGATTCCCTTTACAGTGCTAGCTCAGCTTTATAGATCAATTTCTTGAATTTTGTCTTTCCTAGGTCTGCCGTGGTACAACATTATCTATTTTGGTTGCAGCTCACCAAACACCAACGTGAAACATGACTTTACAGTGCGTCATCCTAATTTGAGATCATATGAAACTTATCTACTAACACAAATGTAGACATGGTGACATGACATGAAATGTCTCAACAAGTTCCATAATATGGCCCGCCAAGAAGAATAGTGAAGCTCCTCGTGATCTAAAATCTATGTCAAGGCCCCTTTTTTCCCTTTAGAGAAGGGAATATATAAAGCGGACTCATTTATATGATACACTAAAAACATATAGTACATTACTAGAAAATTTGAATATGATACGATATAATAAATTTTCAGAAGATCAAAATCATATAAAAATCCAAGCCTTTCTTTGGCTTATTAATCATAGAAGACTTGCAACTTCTTAGAGACATATTTAAGAGATTCTTTTATATATTATGGATCTTGCATATTTCTTCTTCGATTGTCCACATTCCTAACTAATTATAACTAATATCGTAATATCTTGTTACCTTAAATCGTCGCCTTGTAAATGCTATAAATACTTCATGTACTCTTCATAATGAAATATATAGAAATCAAACAATTATATCTTCCAAATATTCTTATCTTGGCATCAGAGTTAGGCAATTCTGAGGAAATTTTGAGTTCACTGGGTGTACATCATGCCTGATGCACACTTGGAGTACACTTAGCATATCCTGTCATTACCTTTTTTAATTACTACCAATATCCCTCTATCGAGGTCGATATTCAATGTTGTTCGTCTCATCCAATTGTGATGTTAGCAACCACATCAAGTAGCCACTTTAGGATGTTGTCACGTCTCCTGCAACATCAGCCTATTATCCAATCTCCTCCCACATTAGCCTATTATTGAGTAGCTTGTCACAGAGCCACAATGTACAGCCTGCAATGCGGCCACATCAATCTGTTGTTGCATAGTTCGCACTGTAATCACGACAACCTGCTATCACTTACCCTACATAGTAGACTCATTAGCTTGTTGTCGTGTAGCCTGCAATGCGGCCACGTCAACGTGTTGTTGCATAGCCTACACACATTAGCCAGTTCTATTTTTGACAGACTAAACCGGTTCATGTAACTTGTCGAATTGGTTCTGTCGAATTTCTCTACCATCAGTTGACGGACTAGTGATATCTCCACTAATGCACATCCATCGAGGTGTTTTTCAAAAAAAAAAAAAAAAATCTTTTCTCTAAACTCCAATCGGCTACATTCTATATGACCTTGTGTTTAAGGTTAGATGTTAAATACATCTAGGAGATCTCTATATCTACCTTCAATCTCCATTTCTCTGGGTGCATATATCTCTCTCTTAATTATGCATATCCTCAATTGATTATAAATGTTATCATAACATCTTATATTTTAGATAGTCTTTTAAAAAACTTATAAATACCTCACGGACTCACTATTAAAAAAGATGCAAAAATTACATAATTCTCTTTTCCACAATTAACTAAAGAATTTATCTTTGTAAAAACAGATTGCCAAGCATCCCAAGACGTATGGATTAAAGTAGGCATTCTAGATTTTTGTAAAACTAGCTTCATTGCACCTATTGCTAAGTGAGTTAAACACGAACTATGCAAAAGTTATCACAATATACAAAATTTTGAAAAATTTCAAACCAACATGAGAGAATATACTATTTCATGTGACTTACATTCTGTTTGCTAACCATCATGTTTTTCTATTTTTCTGTTCTTTTGTTCCCTAAAAAAGGAAAAAAAAAAGAAAGAAATCCGTTTGTAACATCAATTAATTTTTTTATTCTCCGAAATTGAACAGTGGTAGGGAATATATTTGAAACAAAAATAAATATAAAAAAAATATATACTTTTTTGTTTCGAGGAACAAAAAGAGAAACAATGTAATTTTAGAGAAATGAGCTCAACGTAACTTAATGCTCGTCTTTACACAATCGACACAAGGTCCGACCTCCTAACCCAATCCGAGTCCCCTTTTTTGGAATAAAAATAAATAAATAAATAATCCAGAAATTTAGGGTAAACTTTAGAAATTAGATTTTCAGTAGTTTTACTAGATTTTAGTGTTAATTCTATGTTAGAATTAGTTTAACATTAAAAAAATATGAAAATATTTTAATGAAAATTGGATTCAAAATTAAAAAAGCTCTTAAGGCTTCACCATATGGATTTTTTAATGTCGTTTCTTTTAGAGAAACTCTAGGTCTATGCACCTATTTATTGTAATACTCAACGATTTTATGTCACCTCCTCATATTGTGAGTTATAAATCGCAGAACACTCGCTGTCTTTTATAGTCATTCATCTTCAACTAATTATTATGTTGCATTTTCTGAGGGCATTTTAGAATATCTTAATTAATTAAGTCCTTACAAAAGCCTAGCTTTATCCAAAAATGAATTGTTAAGTTTTCTTGACATTTTTATAATTAATGAAAAAATTGGGAATAGAAATTTTAAAGTCATACCAAATGCATTTTTGTTCTTTTTTTTTATTAATTATTATGGGAATATAAATTTTGTGTAGTTATCAAATATTTTCTTCTACTAAAAAATTAATCCAAATAGTAGAATATAAAAAAATTATTTATAAACAGAAATTATTTTCAATAATAGAAATCTTATCAAACGCACTCCCTAAGTATGAGTCGAGTTCTCAAGAATCATAATAGCACCATTTGTAGGTCTTAAAAAGTGTTCTTCTGAGACAGGCTCCCCACAAATATGAATTCAATTTTTTTCACATACACATGCTCTAGGCTGGTGCTCTTCCTCAAATATAATGAATAAATGCCCTGATGCATAAGCATGCGCTTTTCTTTTCGTTCCAAATAATTCCTCCAAGAATCGTGAGATGCACTGGTCATTCTAAGGCCTTTTGTCTGTTTCTTCCGGCCATCTAATTTAACGTGCGAACAAACCGTCATCGCGCAGGCACATGCATTATACTCGTGTCCTCCTCCTTTTTTCACTGCCACATTTACTTGGACTCTTGGACTCTTGCGTGGAGAGAGAGAGATGAACATGGAGGAGGAGAGAGAGAGAGAGAGAGATGAACATGGAGGGCTGGGGCGTGATTAACGTGAAGGGGGTCACTGGAAGAAAACTTTTGTGGGAACAGCTTTGTGTCTTGTCGAGCTGTCCTCTGCAACTGTTCGCATGCAAGAAGCTCATGACCGAGAGATCCAGGGAAACCCTAGGCTACTCCTCGAAGCAGCGTAACTTTCTCGAGAGAGGAGGCTTCTCTTAACTGGCCCAGCAAGTCGGCCGCCACCGCCAACCATGTGCGTCCACGCTGCAGCGTCTGCGATCAAGCAGAATACAGAGGTGAAATCATGGAGATGATGCACTTTGATGTGCTAGCGTATGCTCTGTCGTGTCGATGTGACCTTCATGCGACTTCGAATACTTGCCGACGTGGGATTAGGCCAATTTTTGTGATTAATAAACTGGGCGCACTTTTGTTTAAAGGACTACTATGGAACAGAGCAAAAAACTATAGACCCCAAAAAAAGAAAAAAAGAAGAATAGAGGAAAAGAGTATGATTTCGTTTGGTCATTTGGATATATAGTCATAATAAGGTAAGATATAAAATTCAAGGATTTTCTTATATCCCTATCCAATATTTAATGAATCACAAAAATAAATAAACCTAAAAATTGCACATATAGAGATAATAAGAATCTCTTATAATACTCTTGCCTACTTCATTTTTGTTTCTTCATTCTTTTTTTTTTTTTTTGCCCTTCCATTATTCTCTAATAAAATTTTATTAAATAGTAAATTATACTAATATACCTAAAATATATAATAAATCTATATTAATATATAATGAATTTATATTATAGGACATAAAGAAATTTGAATATATAAAAAAATACAAATAAATAAAATCCGAAATTTTTATTATTATTTTTTATTTCATACCACAAAAAATCCCAAACCGGTAACTTTATAATAAATTTATCATGAACTAATTTTTTATTACAAAAAACTCAAAACCGGTACATGTGTGACAAATTTACCATAAACTAATTTTTTTATCAACAAAATATAAAACTGATATATTTATGACAATTTTACCCTCCATTAATTTTCACTAAATTGGGGAAAAATCACAAATTTTACACTTGTGAAAAGTATATGGTAAAATCTCAAACTCATGCACCCATAAATTGTCATATATTATCCAACTTAATAATTTAACAATAAAATTTAACGAAAATAGTGAATTTAATAGGAGTGTACTATTTTAGGGTTTTTAGATGGTAAAAAAATTGGCTTGGAGTAAATTTGTTATAAGTATACTAGTTTGAGTTTTTTGTAGTATTAATCCTATTTTTTGTTATTTTGAATTTTTTAAAATGTTAGAATTCAAATATTATTTTTACTTTATTAAATTTAAGAAGTTGTTATTTGAGAATAATAACTTTTATGTCATGAATATTAAAAATCATATTCACTTTTTTCCTGCCTCCCATGGAATAATTTTATGCGGTTATATCCCTCTTATATTCGACTTTATCCTATTTTGAGTATAAACGTGGGATAAGATAATTTTATCTTTTCAATCAAACATAAACTATTAAGTTTCGTGTATGTTGAAGTGCATGTCTTTCGTGGCTTTGAACATCTGTGACCAATAGCCCAAGGACTATTAAAAGTGATCAGCAACCATGGGGCTACTAATCACTGGTTAGCACGTCAAAAAAAAAAAAAAAATCATTGGTCAGCGGCCCAAAACCATGACCTTTGCACGATATTCGACGGGCCAGACCGGCATGAAGTACAAAATGGGCTAAGTCCGACCCGCAACAATAGAATATTCGGTGAAAATGTAAGGTCATTCTAGCAAGAAGTTTTCATCCTATCAAAGAGTGGACGGAGCCCAATAAAATGCATAAGCTTTGATCCCTAGAGCTGGCGTTGGATGGACTTCAAGAGATCTCCTATTCATAAACTTAGAGTCACCCATTCAAATCCAACCAACTATGTGCAAACTGCTATTGCGACCTCTTTTTTTTTTTTTTTTTTTTTTTTTTTCGTTTGGAGGGGAAAAAACATAAGTTTAGAGGTATTGGCTAATTAATGAGCCTAAGGCATTTGTTTAGGTGCGGGCTCTTCCAAATTCTTATCTCGTACAACGTTAGGATATTCGATGTTAAATCAAATTGACATTATGAAAGTTTTCAAAAGAAAATTTGCCACTAACTTATTGGAATTGGCTAAAAATCAACTGAGGCATGTGAATATACGTCATTTCCTATGGAATTAGAAAATCTAGGATTGATGATTTAATTACAATAATTAATTAACTAATGCCCTTTTCGATAGCCTAATTTTGTTGAATCACCAACATATTTCGGCAGCCTTCTCGCTAATTACAAGTCCTAAGGCTCTATCACTATCAAACTAAAGGAAAATGACAATCAATGTATTGCGTAGTTAAGTAATAATCGAAATAAAAATGTGTAAATACAGAAACCTAACATTTGTTTCTAAGAACAAACAACATCATAATGACCTTCTACAATTTTGAGTTCAATATCTTTTATCAAGGATTTTCACACATTTCAAGAGAAAAATACTCAAAAAATAATTTTAATTTTTTTACTAAAAATAATAATTTTCGATTTTTTAAAAATTTTTAAAATTAATTTTTTATTTGAAAATAGGGACGCAGGCTGGGCCCTTTAGCCTACTCCGATGGGCCGCACGCCAGTCTCTCGAGCTGGGTTCGTGGACACAACATCTTAGATAATGGATTGGGCTCATAGGAATCAAGCCCAATTCGGCCGCAACAAGACCAAGTCCATGCCCACTTCAGTTGGAACCATTAAACCCAAAATCTGACAATCACCCAGAACTCAGTCCAAGCCCATCCAAATCAAAACCCAAAATCCTTAAATAAATAAATAAATAAAAAGAGCCCGAGTCTCAACAAACGAGCCAAGCCTATAAATCAAGCTCAGAGCTCATCAAACCAATTGTGCCCCTGCTCCCCCTTCTACCCTTTTGTTACCCTTTCTATCCTCCCCTCGCTGCCGAGGACCATCCCCAGAACAGGACGCCTTGCCGACGGCCTCCGTGAACAGCCACGACAGGGCAGCCACAGGCCAACAAATCATCGGCCACCCTCTCGACTCTCACCTCCAGGCGACGCCACTGAACGCTTTGCTTATTGGGCATAATTAATGATTGAGATGATATTGGCCTACATGATATGTGTGCCATACAATCACTTGCCACCACATGTTCTTGGAAGGCAATCCCTTTGAACATGCTATATTCTCCCCATGTATACGTGCACACGGAATTAATGAAGTCTAGTCCATTCCAAAAATTAAGAATTAAAGAGCTATTACGGGAGTCCAATTTACTAGATTCTTTTTATTACTGCGAGTCTTTCAAAGGCGGAACTCTTTGTTTGCAGTTGCTCATGCCAATTCTTGCTTCATTGGATAACAATATTATGATGAAAAAAGGATCCTATGAGTTACATTTACACTCATTTGAGTATTATAATTTTTTATTATCATTTCAGTGTCATAACTTTTAGAAAGGGGAAATTGTCCATAAAGTCTTAAGTGAAAAAAAGGAAAGAGAAAAAGGAAAAGAGAAGAAAATGAAAAAAAATATATTATTAAAAATTATTCATGTTAACATTAGGTCGTGTCATATAAGATATTTGACATCTACGTTAGTAATTTTCACGTGCTAAGTCTTGAACGGTTTGTTTCTACCAATGTTTATTCAAATTAGGTCTGGAGTTATTAAAAAGCTAGTTAGAGACACTTAAAAGGTAAACTCACCTATTGCCCAAAAGATGGCCAGAGATGGGCAAAGATTGACGCCAAAGACAGACTTTTGCTTTGATCAAATTTTCATGTATTTGATCCAATAGTAGGTAACAAATTTCAGAATTTTGCTTTGATCAAATTGTGACTCCAAATTCATTTTTACAAGATCTACGGTTCCATGATAACTTAAAATTTATTTACAACATGATTTCATAACTCAGCGACCTCTAGAACCAATCCAGCAACCTAAAGCCCAAACTTACCCGACATTACAATATTAATCAATAATTTTTTTTTTAAACCAGATGAATTAAGGCTTCAACTTCTTATCTAGGCCTTCGCAACAATGTTAATCTTCCGTGCGGAGACGTCCGCGAGGAGCATGCCCCACTTCATTTTTTCTCTTCTTTTCCTCTCTCTCTCTCTCTCTCTCTCTCTCTTCTAGTCGTTTCGTTTCCTCTCCATTTTTTGAGCCCTACCAGCCTCCACAAAATTAATGGATGGGCCAAGGAAATAACTTCTTGGGCTTAAGTAAGACACGGGCTCGGGTCTCTTAAGCCTAAATCTTTTCAATTTTTTTTTTTTTCTAAAATGGCTCGTTTGTTATATTTTATCTAAGGCTAATCCAAATTTATCCCCGTGACATGATGCGAAGCGTTTAATAGGATATATTACATCATTACTAAAAACTGTATTCATGCTATCAAACACAATTCAACAAATTTCTTAAATTACAGCATGCTTGTTTCTTCCATTAAAACTTGAGTTCGAATCATCTTACTTGCATTTTTTTTTTAAAACCAATCGAATAATCATGTTCTCAATTACCACTTTGCAATACCCGGGCTTTGTCCCACCATCGCCTCGGGCATTAAGTTACTTTAATTTATTTGTATTTTGGAAAATGTTCACAAAGCCACATGATAGTCTTTTTTGTATTTTCACTTACATAAGTTAGTTTTTTTTTTTAATTTTACTTAAAATTTTAAATTAAGTGGGTAATCTCTTCTAATGAAATACATTTCAAAATTTGATCCCCAAAAAAAAAAACAAAACATTTCAAAAGAAATTGCGACCGACGATTTTCAGGCCTGAAAAAGATTCTTCAATTTCAGGGAATTTCTTCGCAATTCGCACCCAAATTCCTCTGCAGAAAGCTACTGCAATGGCGGAAGAAACCCTAGAACGCCGGGGCTCCGTCGCCGCTCCCCTCGTCTTCGCCGTCGTCATGGCCTTCCACGTCCTCTCGTGGTGGCTCGACCGCTTGAAGAAGGTACAAAGAGGTCGCCCCTCTTCCGGCGCTCCGGCGGATCCTCCGGGCTGGAGCCGCTCGCGTTGAGATCCGAGCGCCCCCTCTGGACCCACGGAAGAATTGATGACGAGGGGATCGATGGGTTTTGATCGACGTGTTTTTTTTTGTCCTGTTTTCAGGGAGGATCGATGAACGCGATGGAGGTGCAGATGCGGGGAGAGATTAGGGAGCTCTTGAAAGAGGCGAGCACGTTGTCGCAGTGAGTGATTCCCGTCGACGTTTGGTTTTTTGCCGGTTTTTCTTGGTCGCGATCGATCGATGTGATGTGGGTTTTCGCTTCTGATTGCGAATGTGTTGGAAAATTGCGATCTTTCTTTCTCGAATTACTCTTTCCTTGCTCGATTGATCATCTCTTCTTGAAGAGAAATGAAGTTTTCGAGTTCTTCGAGGTGTTTATCCAATGCTGCATAGTCCCTTTGGAAAAAATATATGTGGGTCACGCTCCTTTTTTTCCCCTTCAGATTAGTAGGTGCATATTTGTGATTGGTGCCTTCTGGATTGTCAGAGAAATAGCTTCGGTGCTTGTAGGCCACCGCACCGACATGTTTTATCTTACTTGTGTGGACATTTTTGATATAGAAAGGGAAGTGTAAGACTTCCTTCATATGTTTGTGGCTCTTTACGTGTATGATCGCTGTCCGATAATTGTTCATTTGTATTCTTGTAATTTTTTATGCGAAAGTGGTCAACTTCTTTTCGTTAGCCATTTTCTTTCTGGGAATTGGATGCCGTGGGTTTTTTCGTTATATTTAGCATGTAATTTCTGCAGTAAATGACATGATTTATCGCTGGTTACAGGCCATCAACGTTTGCACAAGCTGCAAAACTTAGGAGATCGGCAACTGCTAAGGAGCAGGAACTGGCAAAAAGTATGTTATACATAATGAGACTTAATATGATGGTTGTTCGGCTTGAATGTTAGTTGCTTGAGGACTAGAAGATTTTCTATTCATCAAGCAGTCTAAACTTTTCTTACATTTTTGTTTTTTAAATTTTGGTTGCATCTTGAGGTAGTATATTTCTAGAGTGAGGTGGATATGTTTTCTTATCTTTCTCCTCTGCACATGATTCCTGCATCTATTGTATAGTTGTATCACGATAGAGTTCTAGAGTTACTTTTTGTTCTTGCTTTCAGTGTTAAGTTCAGCTGCTTCATCTTCAAGTCATTTGGCTTGTTGCACATGGGTTTGTTTTTGGGAGATTTAAATGAATAAACTTTTAGTGTTTTTGGAAAACTTGAGGTTTTGGTGGGGTGCCCTTTTAGCTTTTCTGACTATAGAAGAATGATTATTATCTAGTTCTAGAAGCTTTGCCAGAATCAAGAAATCTGAGGTCGCTCTGTTTTGTGGACAAGACTCATTCTGTACTTGACTTACCAGCTCGTGTAGTACTCCCCCTTCATGCTCCCTCAAGAAATGTCATATTATTCAGTTCTAAATGATGATTAGTTTAGCATTGCCATCAAGTTCTGGCACTTTTAATGCTCTAGTGTACATTGGGTGGATTAAGCCTTCAAATCAAAACTGGAGTTTTTTGGACTAGATTGTGCTCTGTAATCCAATTACCATTCTGGAGCTTAATTCTGCCGTTATTCCTTAGAGATCATTTGGGCAGCTTCTCAGATTGCAATTCTTGATCACTAGAAATATTGTTTTATTTTTTGCTTTATACTGGGAAGTGTATTCATAACTTCTTATGACTTGCAGTTCAAGAATCACGCAGCAAAGAGATCAAGAACTCCTATGATATGTATTTGAGAGTGCTGTTTTTAACAAAGGTGGAGAATTATAGCATCGTTCAGAATAATTGTCCTACTGTTTTGTCGTTGATGTTGATATATGTGGTTGTCTTCTGTAGGTTTTTATGTATTTTGTGCTGATTTGCTGGTTTTGGAAGGCTCCTATTGCTATGATATCTCAGCAGCTTGTTCAACCATTTGGTAATTCTATGTCATGACCTGAAAAATGTGAAAGCTTCATAGTGCATTTCCAGTTGCTGCTTGTACTTGAATGCCCTTATATCTGTCTCAGACCTCAACTAGATATTTTCTTGAGGATGCATAGTTGTAAATATTTTTTAACTCAGTGCTTACTACTTTTCAATCAATATTTACTTGATTTATTTGCTTCTATTTCAGGAAGACTGTTATCATGGGGAGCTGGAAGCCATTTAGGTGGCAATGTCATGGTATGCCCAATTTTATTTAGTATTTCCTAGCACACTTGTCATACTATACTCCTTACAGATCATGGACCAAAAACCAGAAGAAGGGTTCTTTGATATTTTGGGCTAGAGACAATGCTAATATGACCTGGCCACCGGTTCCACCTGGTAGCAGGTGGACTGTATTTTCACATGTTTGCATGGCCTTACTTGCGTTCTGTATTTTTTTGGAAGGTCAAAGAAATATGATATGTTTACAAGAATATGCATTGCTTGCTGCTTAAGATAAGATGCGCATTCTTTATGCCATCCTTTTTAAAAGTTGGTACTGTTAATGTTGGTTGAGCAGATAATAAATAAAAGTAGCATCGAGCATACTGATGCAAAAGTAAAAAGAGGAATGAGTGTTTTACAATTGGTGCTTTTTTGTAGAATAGCTGGTGGTTCTTACAAGCCAATTGGTTCGAAATGTTGATTATTTTGAACTTTATTTCATGTAATTGCAGGTTGGGATCATACCCTGGTTGATACTATCTACAAGGGTCAGCAGATTCGTTGTTAAACACTTGAAATGATAAATGAGCAATATCTATCTGCATATATCCCTTGATTGAAGATCTCTAATTGATCATCGTTTCCGCAATGTGGGCGGGAGAGAAGAGGTCAAATTTGTGCTGATCCTTTTATGTCGGCTCCTCATTTTGCCTAATATTTTTGTCACTTTTCTTTTTACACAATCCAGTTTTGGCGTAGACTGTGTAAATTAGCCACTTTAGAAGTTCAACTTGGGGGTCACCTGAAGTTTTGTAGTAGAATTGAATCCACTTGTATAGATAATGTTGTATGTTGTCATTTATGCTCAATTCTTTCCTTCATGCGTCATTGTAGGAACCTGCCAGTATCTTATTCTCATATATATATGACCAAAGAAATCTGTCTGAAAAGACAATTAGTATGTGCAAACACTAAGCAGAGAGCCGCGTTCATTGTAACTTTAGTCAACTAGTCAGCTTTTGCTTTTCTGTTATTATTGTTTAAATTTGGATAATTATTAGAAAAAACTGTGAATATGCATTTCAATATAAGAATATTTAAGAAAGTTCTAGATATTTCACGGAAATAAAATTAAAGTACGGGGATTGCAAGATTGGAAAATCAAAATATAAAAAGTCAGTCAAATTGATTCGGTGAAAGAAATTTTAATAGACTTATGCTATAAGTCATGTGTTGATGAAGTTTATGTGTGTCGATTTTTGGATGGTAACATGAGTCCAGATAATAATAATTTGGGGAGTTCGATCTATTGCATGGAAATTTATGTTGGAGATTCTTGGCATGAGTAGAACAAGAATCTTAAATTTTAGATACTCTCCAAAGTCAATGGAATTGGCTAAGTTTTTCCTATGGGTATTTTAGAATTAGGTTTTGATTTCACAATTCCAAAAACTCGTAAGCACACAGTAAAATGTGGCCAACAATGTAATACTCGCCATGTTCTTTGGATCATGTAAACTGCAAAGGGCTTTAAATGATGCCAAGGGATAGGAGCTCTTCAATCAATTTTGTTTCCCCAAATTTGAGTCATTGATAAGTTTTACAAGAAAATGAGAAACATTGCCACAACAATTAGATTTTGGTCTTTTGATCTATCCCACGTGCTTTGGATAAAGTAAGCCTGTCAAGTGTTTTTCCTATATATATATTTCTTTTCTACTTTTGGTTTTTGATGAGTAGCAGAAGTGGTAAGTAGATCGATTATACTCTGAAAATTTTTATCAAGTTATCACCATCCGTGTAGGCAAACTCACTTAACTCATCACTAGTAAAACATTGGTTATTTGGACCGTCGCCCACAACCGTTTTAGAGTGTATCATGATATCAGGTTGTGGAAAGATTTATTCACCTAGCAAAGATTCCATGCATGTATCACATCATTTTTACCTTATCTCATGTACCACTATAGATAAACTCGTCCAAGAGCCCTCCATAGCACAATATTATCTACCCATCCTGCGCTAATTAGTTTAAAATGCACCGTGCTAATTTGAAGTTATACGGAATTATCTAGCAGCGCAATAGCCCGAATATAGTCGATGCATGACCAAAAGCATATCTAGCGCTAAGCAGTATTTTTTAGTGAAAAGACAGAAGCCCGGCATTGTTCACTGTTAAACCGGGGGGATTCTTGTTAGAAGGGAAGAAAAACAGGAGTAAGATGTCAAGACACGGATAATACAAATCATGTTCAACGAAGAAGAAACTTCATTAACGAACTTATGATAAAGCTCTGTCGAAAGTTAAACATGATTAACTTGTGAAAGACAAAGATGCACCCGGAGAAGCAAACGGAACTAGCATTTGGAAATTCTTGTGGTTCCTGTCTACGAACTTCATTTGTTTCGACCAGCATGGCCTGCTCGCTTAAGCCATATTATAGTTAGTCCAGCAAGAGCGAGTACTTGAATATTATAAGCAAATGAATCTATACAAATGGCTCATCTTTTCAGCTAATATTTGCTTCCAGTTCACACGCTAAAAGACTAAACAGAGTAGTTAATATACATTTTATACATATTCAAAAGCAACCCAAGAAAAGTAGTACAATTGTTGGATCACACACTAATACAAGTGGAGTTCATCTTGACCAGATCTTTTTCTTGTTGTCCTTCTCTTTTTGACCTGGAACTTGGTCTCTGCTAAATCTCCTGGTAGTACTGGTAAAGGGTCCTTGGGCATTTGTAGCCGGCTTCAGTGGTCTTGTTACCTTGGTGATTTTAGACGGGTCAGATTTTCTACCTCTCTTGTCGCTTGAAGCATTTGGTAGAAAGTTCTCGGTCTCTCCACTTCTAGAATTTCTTTTCCTAGTTCGGTCATAAAGAGAACCCTGACTAACCGGGCGATGCACTGAATTCGTGCTTCTCAAGATACGAGCCTCAATTTCACCCAAATTTCCATCGTTTGAGCCCATTTTCCCAATTGTTGGTGTTGCTCTTATCCCATCAGCATAATCCTGAGTCAAGTTACCCTGCATCTCTTGCTCCTTTTGCCTCAGCTTCTCCTCAAGCTCTTTGATCTGCATCCCTCCCAAAAAGGGGACAAATAATTAGTCACTATTTGAAGATTCACGTTTTTCTCAGGGGATACCAAAGAGTTAAATCAATTTTCATTGTGATGTTAACATGTACTGCTAACAGTTGGTAGCAAAATAGTACAACCGATTAGACAATAATCCAATTTCAATTGGTAAGATTCTTGAAAATGTTCTGGAGAGGCTATACCAAACAAATATAAAGTTTTCACAATCTGTCTTTAATTTTAAGATTCAGATTTCAATAAATAATGTTCTCTTGATGATATGGCTGCCCAGGATCTAGTGGGCACTTTAAGAGATATTCACAACATCGGGGGATTGTAATGGTAAAACCTTTTCTGAGAAAGACATGCATATACCACCTAAGCTAAATGAAAAATGGACATGTACAAAATATAATTTATTGGATCCCAAAGTAGCATATGATATGAGGCCCCAGAACTGACTGTGAACTTCGTTTTAAATTGATTATAATCAATTACCTTCTGATGGAGCACCAATGATTCTGAATTATCTTCTTGCTCTTTCAATTTTCTCTGCAGTTCTGTTATCTGGAACAAGGAGCAGGAAAAGAAAAAAAAAATATGACTAAAAGGCTGAGAGAGAGAGAGAGATTTTGCACTTCTCAATAATACATAAACTGCTAACCTTCTCTTGAAGCATAAGCCCATAATGCTCAGACTCCTGCTTTTGCTCCTTTAGTTTGCTTTCAAGATTCTTGACCTGCTAAAAAATGTAGAGGTCCTTAGATATTGATTAAACATGACCATTTTAAATGAAGTGGTAATGAAATGTAATTGGTTTTCTGGACTTTAAATCTATATTGTCATTTCATAATGCTCCATATGATCCCAAGTTTATCCAAAACCCGCAAAGCTTCTCCTATTGTACAATAAGAAAATAATCTGAACCTTTTGTTGCAATATCGTAGAATCTGATTGTTCTCGTTCTCTAAGTTTGGTCTCAAGCTCTTTGACCTTCACAAAGAATAAATTAATCAAAATATATTTAAGTTAAATGAAACATAAAAGCGGTAAATTACTAAGTTAGAGAGCAACCTTTTGTTGGAGAGCACACAATGTTTCTTCCCTTATTTTCAATTTATCTGATAGTTGTAGGACTTGTTTCTCCGATTGATTTTGCAAGGCTAATTTTAGCTGAAGTTGATCTTCTAGTTCTTTGATTCTCTCTTGTTGAACTTTGTAAGTCTGATCTTTGCTTCTGGCTTTATTCTCTATGCTTTGTAGGTTCTCCTCTAGCTTCCTCAGAGATTCTTCTTTGGATCTGGACTCTTGCCTCGCTTTGTCAAGCTTTCAGAAAAAAATGTATGAAGACTATGAGTAACACATTTAGGAGGTCTACGGTTATAGTAGGACAAGAGTGAAGGAGGTAACATTCAATGAATTCTTGTGTAACCATATATCACTTGTTGTTTGTCCCTGATAAGTCTAGTGAAGTACCACAAATAATAAGAAATTCTAGCTAAATTTTCAAAAGATTACCATTCCTTTCATCTTTTGAAGCTCATTAGGATCAATTTGCTTCTTAGCAGGACCCAGCTCAATCCCTCGAACCCGAGTTGCGAAATTCAATGAACTCAGAGTCTCGCTTGAGTCCTTATCTGATGGGCTAATTTGCACAAACATCAGAGTTTTGGAGTCGCCACCTGCCATATATATGTACAACACTCTCATCAAGAGGCGCTATTACAGAAGAAGAGTACAGGCATAGTCCAATAAAGGAGTCTTTTTGTTTGGGGTTGGGAGAGAAAGCTGTCAAAGTTACCTAGTGAATCTTGAAGCAAGTGTGTCAACTTGGAGTTCCTAGAACCAATTCCCAATACTATTAGAACCACATATAGCATTGAATAGAGAAGTTTCAAACCAATTCAAAACGAGATGGGACCTGTAAGGGATATGACTGGATTTATTTGCCAAAGCAGAAATGACGTCTCCTAAAGCTGAAAGAGATCTGTTGATGTTTTGAGCTTCTTTGAGCCGTTCTCCTTTAAGCGTCAGTCTTTGCCAGCCTCTCACTACCAGCCAAATCTACAAGCCAGAGCTTGCTCCTTGTGCACTCTCCACTAATCAAGTTCTTTGATTTTACCATTATGCAGAGCATGCTAAAACAAGGAGCACGTTAGGCAATTTTAGTTGGCGGTGAGGAAAAAAGTCACATAAATGCCATGCATTAAAAATCTCAAATGACAGTTCCATACCAGTGAGATCGACTACTATGCTCATTCACATTGTTAGATCCAACAGCCCTGGCACTGCTTCCAGTCCGCAGTACATTCCAGACTTCCTTAATACTCTCAACTTTGGCTTCTATAATCCCAGGAACATTGTGAAATCCCTCGGATGCTTGTTTTATCTCCAATCTGGAAAGACATGTGTAAACGATTATCATTGATGAGATATCACCTAGACTTTTGCAAGAGGCAATTGCATGTGGAGTGGAAACCAAAGTTCCATTTCACCCGAAAAAGAAATAACCTAATACTCAAAATTGGGATTTTTTTCACTTCAAAAAGAAGGTAAATTCTTATTCTATTTATATACTGCACATGGGAAAATAGACTATACTTTTTGGATGTTGGAGCTGTAGCCAATAAGTCTCTTATCTGCTCATTGTACACTTCAAGAACACTAACGGATATATTATAGACAAATGTGTCACTCCTTTCCTCAGCAGTTCTAAACAGTTGCTCTAGAGTCCGGAAGTTGACTCCTCGGTTTTGTTCGGTGCCCTCCATTGTAAATGTCTTCCCTGTTCCTGTTTGCCCATAAGCAAATATGCAAACATTGTAGCCATCCAACACAGAGAGTACCAATGGTGAAGCATCCGCAAAGACATCGACTGTCATGGAGAAAATTAGTCTCATTACTTATTTATCCTCTATTGTGGTGTAAGCATTGCAAATCACAAAGACAATGAAAAGAAATGTACCTTGGTCATCTTTTGGTGTATAAACTCTGTCAAATCTGAAAGTCTTTCTAGTGGCACTGCCTGTCAAAATGCCAAGATCTCCATCTTTCGCAGCGTCAAAGTCCACAATGGTGGCACATCCGGCTATTACCTCCTCCTTACTTAATGGACGACAACGACAAAACACCCTGATATTTCCTGATAATTTACCCAACTTTTAGATATATTTCTAGGAAATGTACAAAGTACAAAATGTTTCCAACACCTTTTGTCTCCTGAAGCTGGTTATAAAGTTTCCTTCTCTTTGTTTGTTCTTCACCGTACTTCATTTTGAGATCTTCACACTGTGCAACTGCAAAGTGCTTCCATAATTCAGGAGAACACATTATGTCACTGCTAATGGAAAAATAGACAGTGTTTTTCAAACATACCTAGAGCTTGGACTCCAGAGACCATGTTGTTCAAATCAGGAATTGAATCAGCACATTCATGTGCCTCTTGAGAAAGCTGAGAGTGCTCTCTCTTCATGATCTACATAGCCAACCGATTAACCAGTTTAAGAATGTCCCATAAATTGACCTGTAAATGCTGGCAAATTACATATTTTATAATTCAATTAACTACCTTTAGTTTCTTGTCTAGGTCATGAACCGCCAAAACCCAAAACTGCTTATCATGCTCATACTTGCTGGATAAGTTCCTCAAATTCTCATCTTGTTTTTCAACAACTTGGTCTAATGGGAGAATAAAACAAAGAACCGTAAATGTCTCCCCACAATGGATAAACAAACTATTTACACGTATGCATCAAATTAAACAGGGGAGAAAGAAAGATTGATGTCAAAGGCCGTCCTTACCAAATATTTCATTTTCTAGCAATATGCTAGGTTATCTCATATAAAATATCAAGAGCATAGACATTCTTCAGATCAGTCATAAAATAAAACACAAGAATCAAGAACTGTGTGCATTGTCTTTCACCATCTTCCAGTATTAGACTATCATATTTTCCTCATAATCAAGCTCCGATAGGAACTTACCCAAACTACGCTTCTCAAATGTCCTTATGTCAAGTTCCATCTTGACCTTCTCCAACTGCTCATTTGCTGTGGCTAGTGACATCCAAGCCTGATAACATTCATTCGCTTTGTGCTCGTTCTGCACGGAAAGATCTTTAATCTCCCTTTCAAACTTGGCTGTTAACTTTGTTTGCATAATCTTCTTCTGCACAAATAACCAAATTTCTGAGAGCAGATGACACAAATTTTTTGAGGAAAATTTGACTATTCCAAATTAATTAAAGTATCACCTGTTCTAGAGGAATCTCTATCTCAGCAGAGCAATTATTGCACTTGATGCATTCACAAGTCCTCCGAGTACCTGGATGCAAATTATAACCGTGAATAACTCTATGAGGTTGATATAGTCAAAAATAAAATCAATACTGTCCAGATGGATCAAAGAAAATATTACCTAACACCTCCGGCACTTTCCTAATGCAAATCCCACTTACCAACGGGCTTCCATTAACCCCTTCAAATTTTATTGCAATTATGCCGTCCTCCTTTACAGACACCCTAAAATCAACTAGTTGCAATGCCTTATTGGCTCCAACAATACTGAAGATGTCAAAATCAGAAAGCACCTGCAATTAAGGAAAAGCATATACTTCAAATGCATTTCTCAGGAAGAAAAAAATAAGGTTAAAACAGATGGTGGGTGCAAAAGTTCTTACCTTTTCTTCCTGCATGAATACATTGAAAACCCTCATGCCCTTGGGTCCATTGGTGAATATAATTTCCACAAAATGAAGGTCAATGAAATAGTCTCCAGGATGAAAATTATTGATGCAGTAACTAAAATTTCCAAATCGTGCTGATTGATAAACAAATGGATAATCACCAGCATCCACTATGATTTCATTGGTTCGCAAAGCATCGCCTCCTTCGTAGAAAGCATCATCATGAAACTTCATGAAGGAATCTACTTGATTTGAAGCCTCACCTCCGGCATTTAGAAACATCACATATTCCTCTAATCAAAGCAACATAAAACAAAATGGCCCATTTTGAGACAGCAACTAAAGCATATCAAAATGAACTATGAGTAACATTAAACAGTGGAAATTTTGAACCAAGTACAAAGGGATTGCTAGGTAGCTATGCCTCTCGAAGTCTAGTCCAAATGTTGCAATCTCAACATGAGTGCTCTCTTCTGTCTTCCTAACTTGATCTAGCAACCATCTTGAACACACAAGTTGGCACTGAACCTAGACATTTGTTAAGAACAAATAGGACTATGATGACAGACCACTTGAGATATGCTCGGAAATCGATGCAGACCAAACTAAATGGCGTCAATCAGAATATATAGCATGCGGAGAGAGCACTTAGTGTTTACACCGAACACAATCTCTATTTTACAGGCAATGTGAGCCTCAAAAGTAAACTTTAACTTGCAGCCACCTAAATCAAGATATCATGTAAGACGCACAAAAGATTATTTCATGATCCTCTCCATACAATCCTATTAACTGGAGTGAGCTGTGATTATCTAACTTATTTAAGACAATTAGCATGCGGAAGTGCATATGGATAAGTGATAACCCATTCTGCACAGGTGGCAGCTTGTTTCTGCCTTCTCTTCTCAAATTAATATCCGATGTTCTTTATTTCTCCATGATGGCTAGAGATCATTCCTTGAACATTCATATTGGTTAAGATCCAAATCAGCTCGCAAGATAAGGTGATTGTGTTGGTCTGTACGCTATATGTAAACTTCAGTAACCACACGTCAAAAATTCTACTGATATTTTTGTCTGAGCTAGAATAAACCTGGATAACTGAGGTTTCTTAAACTATCTGAAAAATCACCTTGAAACCATGGACTGTAGAATTTCAGCACAGTTTTAGAAGACAAACAAAAGTTTCACGCTTGGAGTTCACTGTGCATAATAAAATAAATTCTAACTGCTTAATGACCTTTACAACATAAAGAAGCATGTTAGGCGGCCCCATTCAGCATAAATTTGCTCTTCCCTTATCTACTCATCATCTAAAATATTCATCTTATGAAACCCTTAAAGAAAAAGTGAAATGACATCCATCTATCTAAATAGTAAGCATTGCTAAAAGTTATGTGATGCATCAACATAACACCAGAAAATACACATATTGCTGATTCACCGGCTCCAAACCAGATAAAATAAATTAATCAAGCTAATTCTATCAATTCATTCAATTTCACTTAAGGTTTGATAGAAAATATATGCAAAGAGCAATATTGCCATCTTAACAAAAAGATGCTTGGCTCTACTTCATTTAAAGATGCCCACCTTTACTCAACCCATGTTACATGACAAGAGGCCAAACACGAAACATAAAGAGAAGCTCGAATTTGACTTGGCATGATAATCTTAACCCCTACATTGACACGAGTTAACAAGTTTTTATCGCGAGTCGATCATTTGGCTGGTTAGAAAAATTAATGTAGCAAGATCAATTGACACGATCTAGGAACATAATCACATGCCGACATGAATTACTAATGCTAAACATACACAATGCTACCATATACATATGAATGTACGTGTGCGTACTTGTTCTTGTGATCTGTTCATAATCAGTTCTCAAATCTAAAATTAACCATGACTGAACTTAAATGAGCTACAGTTATTACAGCCAGTCAAACGTTCTTTAAAGCATATGTTCTCTAATTGCACAACAGATAGAGAAAAAAAGAGAAGTGCTGGAAGTGACGTCACTTCGCTTTCCAATCTGTTCGAGGCTTATTGGGAAAGAGCTAGGATCCTAAGAGTGTAAACAGCCTAACGTATCTCCTTTATGTGCACATAAGCCAAAACAAGACCCAAAAGAAAAAAGACCTTACAGAACACGACTGGCCATCAACCGAAACGGAGAAATGACTCAATCTTTGCGTCATTCCAAAATTTTCCCAAATCAAACGCCGGAACGCGCAGAATTCACTAACCTGGACATGTCGGCTTCGCGAACCCACTTCGAATCAGTCTCGACCCGGGGTCGCAGAGCATGGAATCTATCAAACCACCATCGCCGTCCTCGCCCTTCAACGAAGAACCTTGATCTTCTTTGTCCAGACGTTCGACCTCGTCCCAGTCGAAAGCAGGGGGCCTCGAATCGAGGGTCTCCGGGCATTTGCCGAGATCGTCAAACCCGGCGTCTTCCATCGAAAGAAAGGCAAAAACCCGGGAGCAGTATTCAGGGATCGGTGCTGGCTGCTGCGTTTTTTCAAGAAGGAAGGATCAGGAAAGGGAGAGGAGATTTGGAGGCGCCTTCACTTTTATGACGTTTGGCCTTTTTCTTGGGTTATCCAGATGCGTTCGAATTTTGAATCTCACTCGACCGTTGCTGCTGCCTCGTTATGGAGTTACCGTTGATGCCGTGGAAAGGTCTTTAGGGTTATGTGGAGCGGGGCGAATGCTGTATGGGCCGACTCGATGGTCCGAAGGTCCAAGCCGACTGGGCTATTTTTCAGTTTTCCTTTTATTTGTTTTACTTTGCTCAAATATTTATGGTACATTTGATTGTCCGGATTAGATTTTACTATATATATATATATATATATCAATTGCTTGGTGATTACAACAATAGAATCGAATATGTTCATATCATGTCATATACATTGTTTGATATAAATGACATATTAATATAAATGAATAAACAATTTTAAAAATAAAGATGGTGAAAATCTCACTCGACACTCTTGTCTATTTTATTTTTATTTGCTATTTTTAGTTTATTTCCTTCATTTTTCAATTAATTTCTTTTTTATTTATTTCTTTCCCTTCCATCATTTTCTAATAAGATTTTATTAAACATTAAACTATACTAATATACCTAAAATACATGTTTTTATTTATATATTGAATTTATATTATAAAATAGAATTAAATTAGAATATATAAATAAAAATAAAAATTGTTATTTTTTGTTATCTTGAATTTCTTATATTAGAATTCAAATGTTATTTATATTGAAATATAATTTTGATTTTGTTAATTTAAGAAGTTTCTTATTAGAGAAAAATAACTTTTTTATTATGGATGTTATAAATCCTATCAACCTTTATTCCACCACTCCCATGAGATAATTTTATTCGATCTATATTCCTCTTATATCCAACTTTATCTTGTCTTGAATAGATAGCAAATGCATAATAAGATAAATTTTATCTTACCGTGAATTTTATCCTAATTTTCCAAAAGTAAGATATGTTAACTAGAAGTCTTCAAACTTATTATGAAAGTACAATTGAATTCTAAAACGTATAAAAAATGCATTCAAGTCATTTCGTTAACTTTGCCTAACTTGGCCGACGGAAAATGTTAGCGTGGTTTTTTAAATACTCTCTCTCTCTCTCTCTCTCTCTCTCTCTCTCTTGATGATGATGATGATGATGACATGGCTAAAATGATATTGTTTTGGTCCAAAGCACAATTTTCTCCCTCCTACATGGCAATGACCTCGTCGCCACTGCTACTCCACCATTGCCAAGCCCCGGCTAGGGGCTAGTGACCCTCCTTAAGTAGCAAACCTCAGCTAGGATTGGGCAAGGGCTAACGATCCTCGCCTGAACCCTCACCTGATTTGGAGGAGGGCCACAACCCTCACCCGATGTAGGTGAGGACTTGCAGGCTTGACAATCCTCGCCGACCATTTTCCCATAATCATTGCCCCTTCTTGGTGATGGTGGGGCGGCGATGATGTCGAGGGCAGCCTTCATTGCCTCCTCCTCCTCCTCCTCCTCCTCCTCCTTCTTCTTCTTCTTTTTTAAATAAAAATTTTAGCATATTTTTTTTTATTTAATTTAAATACAATTAGAAATCATATTTAGACCAAAACAATGTCGTTTTAGTCTTATGTTTCGTGTTTTAGCCATGTCATCACTATGTAAGAGAGATAAAATATTTTAAAAAAATCACATCAACATTTTCCGTTCGCCAAGTCAAACGGAGTTAATGGAATGATTCGATTATACTAATTTAATAAGTTCTAAGACTCGAGTATTAGTTAGTGATTCCGGTTCGGTGAGTCCTTTCTTCCGTGATTCACTTTTGGCACTAGTCTTACATTTTGTTTCGTGGACCGAGGAGAAAGGGGGCTCAACAGGAAGAGGATTGTATCATGAGAGAAGCAAGGAGATCAACCTCTTTCTTTCAAATATAAATATACAGGATGGATTTTGGCAATGAGTTGGACTCTCGTGTTGATACGAATGAATCACCCTTTTCGATTACACTTTTTGTAGGTATTAGAACTTCTATTGCATATATCCCTATACTTATACATACATACATACATACATTTTAATCTAGGACTTGCAACTTTTGCATGTTCAAATTCCATAAATTTGCAATCCATGTCATATTAGCATCAATTGTTGTAACTTCAGCTTGCAACAAAAATGTGTCAATTCATGTTAGTATGCAAGCTAAGTATAATGCGTCATGTCATGTCGTGTCATACTAACTAGTGGATTAAGAATTCAAGTTTAGGGGGAGTTAGATAAGTAACTTTATTAACTCATCGTGTATAACTTAATTTTAGACTTGTTAAACAGGTGAGTTGGGTTGTGTTTGGGTCCGGTCATAAATAATCTGACTCAAATTGACTCATTTACTCCATTTATGACCCATACATAATGTAAATTTCTTGACCCATACCTAATCCAACCTATACCCAACCTATATCCAACCCGACCTATTTAAGCAAATTTAAGAGATTTTGTTTCTTATGATTTTTTTTAAAAGCATTATTGCTAAAATATTTTCATGTAATTCAAATTTAATGGACAATTTATATATATATATATATATATATATATATATATATATATATATATGTTAAAATAATTGAGGTTCCGTTTGTTTATTGGAAAATGTTTTCTTAGAAAATAACAATATTTTTTCATGTTTGTGAATAAATTAGTTTTTTAATTAATTTTTATCTTTTTTTTTTAAATTGACTTTTTAATTTTCGTTTTTTCCTTCTTTTTCAATTGGTCACTCGTCACAATGACAGTCGGCAAGGTTGAGCTTACTCAAAGCTGGCGAGCTTGAGCATCACCGGAAGTTGGCGAGACCTTAGTCTCGCTCGATCGGCAACCTCGAGCTTGCCGAGACCGGTGGCTTGTCCCTCGCATGATTGGTCACGGTTGTCGAAGGAAGATGGAAGAAGGAAGAAGAAAAAGTAAAAGAAAAAAAATTATAATTTCAATTTAAAAAAAAAAAACTTTGTAAGGTTGGAGAGGGAGAGTGTGCCTTTGGTTGGAAACTGGTCATAAACTCAACCCATTTAGACCCATTTATTTTTAACATTTAAAATTTTAAACCAATTTAAAGAAGGCTCTACTGAGAATTGAAGTGATCCATATATAACCAATTTGGTTTAAGACCCATTTAGACAGGTCTATTTAACTTTAAAATATAGGGGACCTTTTTTTGGGGGGGGGGGGGGGGGGCACTACCTCATTAGACATGTCATCTTTGTTAGGATTAGGCGTACAAACACAACGATATAGAGAGTAAATGCGAGAAAGGGAAATTGAGACACAATGTTTATCCCAATTTTTCCTTAAACTAGAGTTACATTCAATAGATTTTTCCACTACAATTAGCACATCTTACATCTCTATTACAACTTGTAATTACAACATAAATGCTACGTTTGGTCATCCGAATTTCTAATTGGGATAGGATTGGGTAGGATAGGATATGAAATTTTGGGGTTTTTATATCCTATCAATTGTTTGGTGAATCGCGGTATTAAAGTCGAATATGTTCACATCATATCATGTACATTTTTTGATATAGATGGCATATCATTATAAATGAATCTAAATTCATAAACAGAGATTGTGAAAATCTCTCGTAATACTATTCCTTAATTTATTTTTATTTTATTTTTCATCTTTTTTATATTATTTTCTTTATTATTTCTTTTTCCTCTTTCATCATTATTTAATAAAATTTTATCAAATAGTAAACCGTACTAACATACCTAAAATACAAAAATACCTAAAATATATAATAAATATAAATATTTAACTTATAGATTGAATGTTTATTATAAGATAGAATTAAAGTTGAATATATAAATTAAAATATGATTAATTAAAAATAAATTTTTATTTTTTATTTTTTATTTTTAATTTCTTAAATTAGAATTCATATATTATTTATATTGAAATATAATTTCAATTTTTTTAATTTAATAAGTTAGTTATTCGAGAAAAATAACTTTCCTATTATGGACATTATAAATCTTATCTACCTTTATCTCACCTCTCCCATTGGATAATTTTATCTTATTTATATCCCCCTTATATCCGACTTTATCCTGTCCTGAGTGAGCACCAAACGTAAGATATAATAAATCATATTCTATCTCGAATTTTATTCCGACTACCAAACACAACCAAAGAGATTATATATAAGCGGAGCGACAGTAGTTATTCATGGGCTCAAACCCAAGCTATCAATAAAGCAAGGGTTTAAATCATAAAAGCCAAAGCATGCTGCTCCCCAAGCCTCCACCAAGGCGGCCCCTAGAACCCCACTTGCTCACTAAGAAATGAGACCCTCGTGTCTTTCTATCAATGGGGAGTATGAACCACGCCCCAACATTTTTCAATCCTATTAGATTTATATCTCACTCAAAGCAATTCATTATGATGTGCTTAAAAAGGCTAATTGGTTATGATTTTCTTTTTAGCATTTGTGTTTTAGAGATGTGATGAAAATTTGGTGGCCAAAAAAAAAGGAATAATAATTTTTTTAAAAGACAAAATATTTATATTTCATATATTTAGTACCAAAAAAAAAAAAAAAATGAACCAATCCTATTGTCTAGAAAGTGTTAGAGATTAAAAGAAAAAACCTTCTCCTTATTATCCTGACTACATTGGAAATATGGTTTTGTCTTTCGTTTATTAAATAAAGATAGGTTTGGGCAGAATCAAAGTTGACGGTTGAAACTTAAAATTATTGCAATATATTATACGATAAGAACAGTTTTGTTGGTCAGAAACTCAACAGGAAATAAACCATCTAGACATTTTCATGAAAAATTAGAAGAAAATCCAAAGTAAGTGAAAGATGAAACAATAGGGAACAAAGCAGGAGATGTAACATCTCAGGTCTCCACTGTACACATATTGTTCACTTTGGACACTAGGTCTTCATGGTTTTGTTCCTCTCAGGGGCAGCTCATACTACCAAAGAAAACGTGTATGTACGGTTAGAGGAATCCAAGCTTTATAAGCTAACTCAGGACTCCATCCCTAAGCGATGTGGGACAAGAGATGCGCCACCTCCCTACGCATGTTCGAGGACCGAGGCGCGAACGCATTGCCATCCCTCCTCCCCGTGCACCATTGCTTGGGTTGTCACACTCTCCACCCCTTAACAGAACAAGGCCCTTGTGTAGACCCATATGCGGTCAAGAGTTGGCTCTAATACCACTTGTAACATCCCGAGTCTCTACTGTACACATATTATCCGCGATCGGAAATTGGCTCTAATATCACTTGTAACATCCCACTGTACACATATTGTCCGCTTTGGACACTAAGTCTTCACAGTTTTGTTCCTCTCGGGGCAACCCATACTATCCCAAAAAAACGCGTATGTACAGTTAGAGGGACCCAAGCCTTATAAGCTAGCCCATGACTCCCTTCCCTAGGTGATGCGGGACAAGAAACACGCCACCTCCCTAGGCACGTCCGAGGACTGAGGCGCAAATGCATCGCCATCCCTCCTCCCCGCGCACTGTGGCTTGGGCCATCATAGGAGATTAATGCCAAATTGGGTAATTTCGCATAATTTCCAACTCAGTTGGCCTGAATTTCGGTAAGTTTGACTTTTGTCCTTTTGACACTCGTCCATTTCCTATAGAAAGAGAGGACGCGTGTTGCTTGTAGAAGAAATTAGCAAAAGAAGGGTTGATCCATTTCAAAAAATAAATATTAAATTCCGGTAAAGTAAAAGGAAAAAGACGATAGTTCACAATTTGAAATCAAATTAAGAAAACGTGAGATTCTTGAATTACCTGGTAATTAATTTTCGGAAAAAATTCGAGCTTATTAAAGTCAAGCTCGATTTAATATATAACTCTTGTTAGAAGTGAGTCAAGCCTGAGTGTTTAGACTTTTTTTTATACGTGTCAAGCTTCAGGACATAACTGAGCTCAAGACAAGTTTTGAGCTTGGAATATGCGAGTAGAGTTGAGTCAAGTTCTACTTTGTACCGCATCGATCCGACTTAGTTTAATTACACCACTCAATCAACTTTTCCTTATAGTGTTTAGGTTTTATTAGAATTTTACTTTGTTTTCGTTTGATCTAATTATTATTATTATTATTATTATTATTATTATTTTGCATGTTACAAGCACAAAGACTCAAAATAACCGTCTCAATAAAAGGAAATGGCGAAAAAAAAAAAAAAAAAAAGAAATGAAATGAAATGAAATTCTCTTTTGAGGTTATAATAGCCTTGTAGGCATCAATTTGACCTATCCGTGAGCCTGACGAATTTCTTGGCCCACCTAAGCCCGAATGAATGGGCTGGAAAATAGAAAAGGTCTGGCGCAACCCGAGTTGATTCTCAACAAAGAACAAACCCAGAGCTAAACAATTTTATGCAAGTTTTGGGAATTAGCCTGGGTAACAAAATTAAGTATGAAGATCCTCTATCCCAGTTCTTTTCATTTATCGATCAATTTTGGCCATTGGTGAATGTAAGTGAGATATGCATCGAAGGTCGAAATTTGTCGAGACACCAAGGAGAGCACCTTAAGGAGTAAAGGAGTCGTGTCTTAAAGTTACACTCGATATTGGGTTCAACCTACTTATTTGAGCACAGCCTTGTATCAATCGAGGGTAGATTTAGTGACATAATGTTTCATTTTCGGACCCCGTGACAAGTTCATATCGGGTAAATCCGTCATCACTTAACATGGAGACATTGGCAACTGCAAAAAGACCACCGAGCAAGAGTTAGTACAAAAACGGGTTTTACTAATCCAGGTAACATTTTGAAGTTAGATAAAACCAACTGATACGTCAACTTGCTTTCTGTGATTAAAACAAAAAGTATTACTACTGTGTAAACAGAGAGTTTGAGATTAAGCACTATCCAATGTTAGTTCTAGTCGATCTAGTGACCTGATTCCTGTTCAAATGGATGGACTCACCTTTTGCTCTTCTCATAAATTAGACACACTGCTCATGCTCATCATCTATGGAATTGAATTTATAAGGAAAAATAAAACCGAGAATTTCCACATGAAACCCCATTATTTTGGTTAGAAAAATGTGCATGAAATCATAAATTGAATACAACGGCTCGGGCCTCCGCGGCGGAGAAGATAAGATTGCCTCGACAAACGCAATTAATAAGACTAAAACTGGAACATGCGCAGCATGCCGACAGTAGGACCATCAGATCAGAAGAGATCTTTGACTCTTTGGGCCCAGAGAAAAAAAAATTAAAACACTATCGAGGCGGGTCGATTCCATTCACGAGGGAACATGACATTATGACACTGCTAGTAGAGATTGGGATCTCTAAATTTAGAAGGGTATATTTGGAGAATCGAGAGCCTTATATCCAGCCATATCGCAAAACATGTCCCGAAGTATATATGTTTTCGATATGGAAATATGAGATTCACAGCTCATACAAAAATCAACTCATAATTGCGCATCACACCTTGGCAGCTTGCGACTGCTGCCTCCAGCAGGCTCGTCATCACCCACCTCCTGAACAACCGCCATCGAGATAAGCTTGCACCGTCCTCTGTGTGTGTGGGTGCGTCACGACTAGAGGTATGCAGATGCTGGTCGTATGCACGTGAGTTGGGATTGTTGAAAAGAAGAAAAGGGCGGAAGAGGAATAGAAATTTTTTTACAAAGGAAAGCCAAAGGAAAAAGGGTAGAAAGGATATAACAAATTTTGGATAGTAAGGCATTGTTTGGTAATGTTTCTGTTTCCCTCAATTTCTGTTTTTTTGTTTCCTAGAAAAAAAAAAAAAAACATAAATCCGTTTCTAATGTCAATTTATTTTTCTATTTCCTGGCATAAAAAAGTAGTCGAGAGAATAAATTTGGAACAAAAAATAAGAAGTTGAAAAAAATAACTTATTGTTCCCAGGAATAATTTCTAGAAATGAGTTTTTTTTTTTTTTTTTTCTTCTTTTCTTCGTATTTGCTAGCCGCCACCTCCCTCCGTTGCCTACCGCCATTGCCAACCATCGCCGCCCATTGCTGATGATTGATGACGCTGCCGCTTGCCAGTTGGTCGACCAACCGCCGTCGTCGTTGCCTATCAGCTAGTAGACCGATGATCAACTGCCGCTACCATTGACCACCAACCTTCAGTCACTACCGACCCTCGTTGCCCGCCGCCGACCGTCGTCGCCAATGACTACCGACGACACTGCCCGCCGCCCACCACCACTAACCATCGTGATTGACGCTTGCCGACTTTCGCCGTCAATTACGGTTGACGACACAACCCACCCCCACTAACTATTGTAGCCAACGTTGTAGCGGGTGGTGACGGTTGGTGGCGGCCGGAGGTCGGCGATTGGTAGCGGCGGCGGCTGGAGACAATAAGAAAGAATAAGAAAAAAAAAGTCTACATTAGAAATTTTTTTGTAAATTGTACAAAACACATTTTTATTCTTTTTTCCATTTTGGGAACATTAATTTTGTATAATTACCAAACGTGTTCTTTTATTGAGAAATTTTTTAGAGGAATAAAAATAAAAAAATACTATTTCTAAAAAGAAATTATTTTTTAGAATAGAAACGTTACCAAATTGATCGTCACCGCTCACCACCGATGATGCGACGCCACCGCTCACTAGCTAGCCAACCAACCACCGTCGCCATTGCCCATTGGCTGGTCGACCAATGATTGACCGCCGTTGCCACCAACCATCGACCTCCGGCCGTTGCTGACTGTTGTCGCCCGCCACCGACCCTTGTTGCCAATGATTGCCGACGACGCCGCCTACCGCCCAACACCACTAATCGTCGTGACCGACGTTGCTCACTCCTACTACTGACGACTGCCAACGCTGCCACTCGCCGCCTACCACCATCGATTGCTGTGGCTGACATCGCCGGCCCGATGAGGCTTGGCGGCGGTGGCAATAGTCGGTGGCAGCCGGAGGTCAATGATTGGTAGCGACGGTGGCGGCAACGGTAAGAAAGAATAAGAAAAAAATTTAAAAAAATCTACATTACAAAAAAATTTGTGAATCATACCAAACACATTTCTATTCTTTTTCCATTTTGATAATAGAAATTTTATATAGTTACTAAACATATTCTTTTATTAAGAAATTGTTTAGAGGAATGAAAATAGAAAAATGCTATTTCTGAAAATAAATTATTTCTCAGAATAGAAGCGTTACTAAATAGACCCTAAATGTCTTGATACATCCTCATATGGATGGGGAAATTTTTATAGATATAACTTTACCTCCTAAATTTGGAAGATCTTAATGCCTATCATTAAACTCACTTTTTTCTCGTTCTTTAGTAACTTAAGGGCGTAATACATGAATTTAATAGAAGGAAAAATAATTAGGTCAATACCAAAAAATCATCTAACCTCTCCATGGCAGAAATAGCAATTAGAAAAAAGGCATCACCTCAAATTGGAAGGGACATGCACACATATGATGAGTCAAATCACGATAACAGAGCCTTGTGCTAATTTCACAATCACGCTGTGTCATAAATAGATACCTAATAATCATCGAGCCCTCTTAGAATATTGAGGCGTGGCCGGACAAAACTTCGACCAAAATAATTTAATTTGTATGGACGCGTTGGAAGAACATCGAATTGAGCATATCATTGCATAAGGAATAACGGGTACTCCATCCTTTAACGTATCTCAACTCACGTCATGTTTCTAGAGAGCTCGATAATGGTTTCTCGAAAATTAACTCCTAAATAATCATCGTAGCGACAAGTTACATACTCCGGTCCAGGATATATGAAGACAAATCGAGGAGATGGATTTTCTCCATCCTTTTTTCCTCGAGAGATGTCACTTTGATCCGGCCTTAAATGCATGGTAACTAATTTTTTGACATACTAAAAGAGGAATCGACGCCATTTTGATTCTACATACGCGTGCTGCTTCTCTCTATTGTCGGATTGTGGAGTTCGTGGTTCGCGCATATTGCTGCTAGGACACTACCACTTCAAGAGCATCTTTGATCTCGTTTCCTCAAAAGATGCTGTTTGAATACAGCTCTTGACTTTAAAGAATTCAAATCTCACTTAGGAATAGCACGGATACAGCTCTTGACCTTGAAGAATTCAAATCCCACGCAGGAATAGCACCATATACCATATTTACTCCTAATATCTCTCCACCTCACACATATAATTTGAAAGCACTTGCTATCTTTCAAATAAGAAAAGGGCTTATCGAATTAGGTAAACAACCACCACCCCCCCCCCCAAAAAAAAAAAGGAGGAAAAACAAAGTCAATAAAGAGAAATTAGAGACAATATTGATTAAATATAGGGTTAATACCTTGAAAAATCCCAAATCTGGTACACTTGTGACAAATTTACCTTATGTTAGTTTTCGTTAAATTTTATTCTCAAATTATTAAGTTAAATGACATATCACAAAGTTGACCGGTATACGAATTTAGGATTTTATTCTCCGTTTGTCATCGTTTACAATTTTTGTGATTTTTTTATGGTATTAATCCAATTTAGCATAGGGTATATTTGTTACAAATTTACCATTTTGGGGTTTTTTTGCAGTCGAATAAATTAGTTTGAGGTAAATTTGTCATAAATGTACCGGTTTATGATTTTTTTATAGTTAGTCAAGGTAAATTTGTCACAGGTATACCGGTTTTGGGTTTTTCATGGTCAAAAAAATAGTTTGGGGTAAATTTATCACAAGTGTACCAGTTTGAGATTTTTCAAGGTATTAACCCAATTAAATATATTCTTGTACCCTTTCCTTGCTTCGATTAGGGTTTTAACAAATTTCACTGATTGATATGTCGGTTATGAATTTTACAATTGCCCTTAATTGCATGAATGATTTTAGATGAATGAAGAATAATGTGGAGACACGGAAGTAATATGATATTATTAAGCAAATGTGCTTTGATAAACACCCTTTTTCTTTTTCTTTTTTTGTGCGTGTGTTTTGTTGTTTTTAGGAAGAGAACAACACTACTTCGAGTTGATGTGATGTGGGGGTGCTTCTTGTCTGATTAACTGGGCGAAGCATCTACAAACTCGTGGTTAAGCCGGAAGATGGGACAAAGTCGTACAAAAATTAAAAAAATCCAAAAGGTCACAGATTGATTATGCCCTACACGTCTTTTTTTATGAGGTCTACAGCCATTATGTGGCATAGGGGTTACATCACGTACGAAACTTACTATCTGGAATATTCTCCGAATTTGGCTGCGCAAGAAGCAATAAAAAAACGCAGTTATAATAGAAATAGACGAAATATAAAAAGTCTAATGAAGTTTTAAATTGTAGTCAGTACATTGCATCTGCCATGGACGTGAGTTTTCTTTATGGTAATCCAACTCACGTACGTTTGCCGAAGAACCTCTCATTCATGCATGGCCGTTATCTACTTCGCATCTTATTAGTTTACTGCGCACCATGTGGATCGTAGGATTTTAGTATAGATACGACATTACTATAACATAAAATTCAAGGCGACTACTCAGTATGAAAGTAGAATTCAAGGGATTGTTAATAAAATTTGGTTGATAATAAAGGTACGACCAATAGTTTATAGTTCTTTGATGACTTGATGTATGATACTGATCATTACCTTTAAGATATTATTTGCCATCATTATTGTTATTGCCGGGTTTAAGCAAATATATGTCGAAGATATATATCAAAGTCATAAAGAAACGAGTTCGAGAATTGCTTAATTTTTCTTGTGGAATTTCGTCTTGAATGTGGTGTCAAACTTGTGTGAAAAAAAGAGAATGAGAGAGAATTATAAAGAATATTGTGAAAAAGAGAGAGTTATGAAGAAGAGAAAGTTGTTATGAATAATATGTTATTTGGTTCTTTGCGAATAACCAAACAGCGCATCTCCTAGGATTAGATATTTTATCGGAAGCATCACCATGTTGCACGATCAACTATCACTTCTTTTCATGCCAATAATCACTTATTTTCATAATCAATTTGATATCTTTTCTTGATTATTTATAGTTAACAAACAATTTCAAAAATCCCAAACTTAATTTGTTATTTATACTAATTGACATAAAAATTCATACATACAATAAGGTATCTATTAAGATTTGAACCTTTAATCAATGTAAATAATTTCATTTAAAAAAATCAATGGTAGATAAAATTTTAAACCATGATTCATTTGTAAGTCAAATTATCACACATATGAATCTACACTCATTCAATTAGAAATTTCACATGCTTTGGCACTTTCGTGGTCTTGTGCTGCCTCTTGGATTTATGAACATTTACAAAAGTTTATCTAACTTTTGTTAGAAGCAGCACCACTTCTAATGTTCATATAGGTGAAGCTCCTAACTTATTACCTTAACCTTGCCTTGCTAAAACTTGAATTTCATTAAGAGTGCTTTCTTACACTCATCATCTTAACTTTCTATAAGTACTAATCTTGTGCCCTAGTACTCGATCATTGTCACTATACATTAGCTTATTGTTACCCATTCAACTTTGGCAATTTCATTAGAAATTGGCGAAGTTGGGCTTCCTTTATGCTTGATTAATATCAATTGGTTTAAGACCCATTCCTTGGTAATATTTACCAACTAAACCTCTCAAAAGTCCCTTATTGAATGAATCAACCAAATTAATATTTGTTTGAACATAAATTATTGAAATGATTCCATCAGTAATAATTGTCAAACATACTCATGTTGCACCCTAACATATCTAGATTTTCCATTACTGTCATAACGTGAAGATAAGGTTGCCATTAGTTATGGCTACAACTTTATATCCAATAGGAAACTCCTAGCCATTCAGCCTCTTTACTAGCCGTTGATATTGTTATAAATTCAGATTTCATGGTTGAATGAACTATCACATTTGCTTCTTTGGTGCCCAAGAGACTAAAACATTTGCAAGCTTGAAAATCGATATGGATGTCGACTTGTTATTAATTGTGCTAGTTATCCAATTAGCATCCGAATATCCTTCTAATACTATCGCTTATCTTCCATAAAGTAGACCGTAATTTCTTGTTTCCTTTAAGTAATCAAGAATTTTTATTATGACCTCCCAATGTACAGTACTAGGATCACTAGTAAATTTGGACAATTTACAACATTTAAGACTATTTTCGATCTAGTGCAATGTATAACATACATCAGACTTCCAGTTGCACTAGCATATTCTAATTATGCTAAAGGTTGTCCAGTGCGTTTTGTCAATTTAATTGACATATCGGGTGAGGTTGCGGTGCATAGAGGACTGTAGGAACATCGACAGGGTGGTTGGGACTATGTTGGAGAGGACTGATGCTCGACAGTGCTACTGCTTGACGATGGGGAATAATAGCAAGTCATGGGGAGGCAGAGGACTATTGTTGTGGCTTCAAGATAATTCGGCAAGGCAGCAAGCGCAGAGGCAGGAGCTTGGGCACGACGCAAGGAGGCTGACAATGATCGCCGGAGCTTCTGTCATTGTCGAGGCTATTGTATCTGTGCAGCTGAAGCGTCGAAGTGCTGCAGGAGCTTGGGCATGGCGCAAGGAGGCTGGCAGCGATTCCCGCGACGAGGCGTGATAGCAAGCGAAGTGGAGGTGCGAAGACGGACGAGTCCGGCAGCGGAGAACAATGATAGGCAAGAAGCAGCAGCAGTGATTTTCATGGAGGGCAGGAAACGCTTGGAGAGAAACGTCCACTGCGTGTGGGCTCTTCTATTATGTGCTTGTCTATTTTCTGTTGTCCAGCCTCTCTAATGTGTTCAACCTACTTTAATCTCAATAGAACAAACCTTTATAGAGGCAAGGTTTAGGGCTTCTTGCAAGAACTAAGGATATATCTGTTTCCTAGTTTGGATTACATGATATTCTCAAGATTAGAAAACCTCCGTTTAACAATATAATGCATGATAATCCTCCAAATTTGTCTTAATGAATTATTTTTTCCCAATTTGGTCCCGTATGCTGATTTTAGCCACGTGAGGGACTAGCGGGCTTGCTCTTATTTTCACTTTATGGGCTGAATCCAACTAATTCAATGAAGCTCAGAACCTCCTGTTTAGACCATTCAATGCCAATCCAATTTTCTATGTAATGAATGATTAAATGGTTTGCCAAAATTTAAGTATCGGCATATATTAGACTTTGGCTTTAGATTGAAGTGTTGAACTAGGGAACTTTTTGTACCATGTTTATTTTTGTAAGACCACTACCAATTATTTTAAAATTTTAAGCTATTAAATGAAAATGCGATATATTATTTAAAATGTTATAAAATCTTTTTGATGAGACTCACTTATATTTTTTTTCTAGTAATTTTAATTTAAATGAACACATTATAATAATTTTTAAATAGACGTGTCATTCATGAGGCTAAAAGTCTCCTGCAATAAAAAGCTTTGGAAAAATAAGAAGAAGAGAAAGTAAGGTTATTCCATGAGCTTCAAGAAATAGAAGCGACATCATTCTTATAAGAGGTGCAGTGTTTTGCCGAGGTCAGTGGCCTAGTCTTAAATGGGATGCGATGGTCAATTACCAACCTCTAACCTTCAAATCCTATGTGAGGTAAATTAGTTATGATTCAATTCGAATCTTGACAAATGTGGAACTCTCATTAACGCCAAGAAGGGGTTGGTAGTATTAGTTGCCTCTCCCCATCCTCTTTTTTCTGTGAAAAAAAGGGGTAATATTGTTGGGTTCCATCTTAAATTAGAAGACAAATTCTCGGGACCATATTAGAAGACAAAAAAAAAAAAAAAAAATGCGGTGTGGTTTCTTTCATTCATTACAGATTACTCTAGTCATATAGGCCCTTAGCAGGCGAGTCGTGAAAATGGACACATCTGCATGTAAACTTAGCTAAAGATGAATATGAGTGCTGCCCTTGCAACCCACAGAGATGGAACTTTCCCTGTGTTTTATCGAGCACATCGTGCGTTAAATGCTTGGATTTCAAAATAATAGAGTTCGGCCACTGATCGAAAATATAAAAAGTTCTTGCATGCTAATATAATTTACATACAGATTATTATAAAATGCACTCGATCACGATACAATCAAAGGAGTAATATCTCTACGAGGTACTGTACATTTGGCCGGTCTAGGGTTAGGAGTTTGCGAAAAAGGAGGGGATGCATTCCCTACTTCATACTTACGGAGGTATCTTGTTTTCATGACCGGCTCCGTGATTCTCACTCAAGTCAAGACAAACATGTTCCCATTTTCTCACGACTCAGGCTTGCAACGTCCTTCTTCTGCTGCGCTTGTCGTCTTCGTCGTTCATGCAACCGGTGATTTGGCACCTTGTGCTGGAGTTATCGATGGAAACCTTTCGCGTCGGGGAAAAATAGGAGGCAACACTCACATGGGAAGAAGACATAAATGAAGCAGCCGAAGTCTGATGGGAATGGCTGTCCCTTTTTGCAGCGCGTCTAGGAAAAGGATAGGAGTTGGCAAGGCTAGAGAGCAACATCACATGTTATTCACGAGTTGTGGACTTTTCCTACAGTTCATTGGCCACGTTTTTTTCAATCTTGGGGGAGAATAAATTTTCACTCAGAATGTATCTGATAATCAGTCTATTTGTATGAATAATTTTATCTTCAAAAATAGTATTCTTGATTTTGTTCTTTAAATGAGTTTCTAAGCATTCAAGTGTATTTGATAACTACACAAAGTATCTCTTTCTAGAAGAGAAAAATAACATAATTGTATTTAATATGACTCTTAGATTTTTTTTGTGACTTAAAATTTCTTATAAAATTTTAATAATTCTTTTAGATTTTTCTTTTTTTCCTCTCTTCTTCTTTCTCCTCTAGCCAATCACTAAGCCTTGAGGGAGCCTCAGCAAGGGTCTAGCGACTTTGTTGACTATCGTTAAGCCCAATGACTAGTTAGAGGAGAAAAATAAATGGCTTGTTTTAGAAATTATTCTCAAGAATAAAAAATAAATTTTTTAACTTTTTATTTCTTGACTACTGATCTGTTCTAAGGAACCAAAAAATAAATTAACATTATCAAAAAAAAAATTTATTCAATTTTCTAGAGGAATAGAAAAATAGAAATAACGAGGAATTGGCCTCTTACGAAACATAATCTTATTAGCTTTGATTGATGGGATATTATGGTTGAATGGGACCGCACATATCACTGTCGAACGTGACAGATAACAATAAAAAATCAAAATCAACTCGCGGGCACGCCATTTTGCTTGTCAGAATCAAAGACAGTGTGCTAGCAGAAGAACGTACTGTGAACATGTGCGGCGCGTGGAACGTGACATTACACGAGAAATTCGAGAATCACGCCGATCCATGAACGCGTCAGGTGTTCCCGAAAGCAACCCGTCGAAAAATAAGGGATTCGAAAGAACAAGAAGTCGAAGTTTCCGAATTTCCCTCCTCGAGAATTGAAAGGTTTCGAGCTCGAGGAAGAACCTCGGAGTGAGCACGTTTCCACGTCGATAGAAATATTTTCTTTTTTCGGACAAAAGCCAACTCTCATGTCCATTCGAAGTTAGAAACGGATGAGATTCCTCCAAGAGAAACTTGAAGCGATGGAAAATGAAAAGGCCTGCCTACTTGATTTGTACATGCACTCTGTAGTGATTTGGCACTTTGTGTTGGACCTGTTGATTGAAACTACTAACCTTTTTAGCTTAAGCGGTGGGGAGAATAGGAAATGACTATTAGGGTGCACTTGTTTCATTGATAACTTCCGGACGAGGGAAAATATCTTTGATAAAAATCATTTTTAAGAAAAATTTTTGGTAGTTTAGAAAAAAATTACTTTCTTCTTATCAAGAAAGAAAGTTGTTTTTTTTTTTTTTTTTCCAATCTAAACTCATCATTCAAGCGTCATAAAGTTGAAAAATAAGTTTTAGAAAATAGTTTTTCGCCAAATAGACAGATACCAAAACAACATACACGTGGACACAAAGTTTGACAGGAATTGCTATCCTTTTCCAATACAAGGAAAGGAGATCGGAAGCCAGACAGCAGCCTTGCATGTTATTCAAGAGTTGCGTGCTTTTCTTTTTGTTTTGGTTATTATTGGAACCTAGGTGGTTATAAATATCTTCACCAAGAAGTAGGAGTCTTTCGACTCCACCAATGGCTGCCTAACTGATCTAACGATTATACGTTAGCGGGCTGATGGGACTGCATTTCTTATTTCATCATGTCAATGCCCTATATGGCTCAATCCCCAAATTTCCTTTGAATATTTTTCTTTCCCAAGATGAGGGAATACCCTCTTAAGTATTTTACATTCAAGGGATGCTAAGATTCACATGAGACCTTAGATGAAGCGGTTGTCTTCGATCTTTGAATAGAACAAATTTCTAACTGAAGAAAATTTAATTGCTTTTGACGCCAAACAAAAAAAAAAATTGATTGATCGGATATCTGATTGAATATGGACCATACCTAACTCTAAAACATAACATAAAATTAAAAATAAAAATAAAAACCCCAAAATCGGCTCCAACTCCTCTCTCTTCCTTTCTCTCTTATGATGATACCAATGGCCGCTCCACCACTTTGCAGGGACTCAATTTTGCCTGTTCTAAAAAATACAGAAATTCAAGAGATTTCTCTTTGTGGGCAATCATGTGCATTTTGGGCGTGTTAGCCAGTCGCGACTCTTGCATTTTTCCTTCGCACTCTGTCGTTGGCATCAAAGTGGAAGATTGTGGGAACTCAATATTTGATAGGGGCGAGTATAATTCCAGAGTAGAATATGGAATATGAGAATTGGATTAGTGGAAATCTGTTTGGTTCTAGATTTCGAGGTATACATAGTAGGTTACAAGTCTCAAAAATTGAATAACCTATTTCAATTGGTAGGTTTTAGTTTTTAGGTTTTAGGTTGATGGAATTTGAAACCTGTAACTTAGAACGTGGAACAAGTATTTGTGTTTTTCTTAATCTATGTCTTCATGCGATTTTGCAGTCTTCTTTAGCGTTTGATGATGAATGTATAATCTGAAACCACTAATCTGAACTTCCATTTTATGATTAAGACATTTACTTTGTTAAAAGTTATGATAAGTGAATTGTAGCAGCAAGTAGTAGTTATTAAATGTGATAATTCACTGTAATCGTTCAATTAATAATACAGATGGAACTTAGATAAATCCTAGAACTTGTGACGAGATAAATTCTAGGTTTCGGAGTATGCAAAGTAAGTTCCAGATATTAAAAAAATGAGAAACTTGTTACAACGGGTAGATTCTAAATTCTAGATAGAACCTATAGAGAACCATGTCACCAATAAAGATTGAGAGGTGTAGGCTTTTTGGTAGGAGTCATAGTGTCTCAATTGGCTATAAAATGATATTATAATATGATGAATGTTTGATTAGAAGGTCAAATGCGATGATTTTTTTAATTTGGTTCGAATGTAATGATTTTCCTAAAAATAGTTGTTTATATTGCTCATAAAAATGAATGAACGAAAAATCTTTTCATCATTTACAAAAGTATTTAGGTACAAATTATTGTTGATAATGAATATCTTTTTCATTAAATGATTATTTCATTAACTAATTTCACTTATATCGATAAAAAAAAAGGCGGATTTTACTCTTTGGTGGCAAAGATCAAAGGAAAAACATCGAATAAAGTGCAAAACTTCAGTGGCAACGTAATAAAAAATGCAAACGTTGTTAAGGTGGCAAATTTCGCCTCGGTAACATTAATAACGTCGTTCACTTGTCAAAATCAAAGATCAAATGCTTGCAAAAGAGCGTTTTGTGAACATGTGAAGTTCGTGGAACATGATATTACACGAGAAATGCGAGAATCATGCAAATCCATTCACGTATCAGAAGTTCTTGAAAGCGACCCTTAAAAAAATTATGGTTTCAAAATGCTGTGTATGAACTGTGGGAGCAAGAAGTTGAAGTTTCTGAGTTTCCTTTTCAAGAATTGAAAGGATTTCGAGCTTGAGAGAAAACCTCGGAGTGAGCCCGTTTTCCACGTTGATAGAGAGATATTTTTCGAGAAACGCCTTCCTCATGTCGATCTAAAGGCAGTAACATATGAGATTCCCCAACTTGGAGTGTTAGAAAATGAAAAGGCTTGACAACTACATTTTCACTAGTAATGGGTCGTGATTTGACACTTTGTGTTGGATTGGTTGATCGAAACTACCTTCACCCTCACATGGTGGGGAAAATAGAAAAACAACAATCGCGATTTGTTTATTTCATTGATAAGGAAAATTATTTTTTACAAAAATCATTTTAAAGGAAAATTAGTAATTTTTATTTATTTGATGGATTAGAGAAAGCATTTTCTTTCTTATTAAAAAGAAAAATTATTTTCTCTGGATCTAAACTTATTTTTAGTTCATAGAAAATATTTTTTGTAAATTGATTAGTTTTTTGTTTTCAAGCATTGAAAGTGGAAAAATAAATTTTTAAAATATAATTTTCTTCCCAACAGGCGAATCCTTAAACGAGAATAGAACAAAACAATGAGTAGACACCCAGTTTGATGGAAATGTGGTCCTTTCGCAGGACAAGGACGGGAGTAAGGGAGCCAGAGGGCAGCCTCACGTGTTGTCCACGACTTGTGTTTTTTTTTTCATCAGTCGCTTTGTTCTCCTTGGTCTTTGAGTTGAACAAATTTCCACTGATTTTGATTGAAGGGATATATGCTTGAATATTCATCACGCATGACTCTAAAACATAACAGAAAATAAAAAGAAAGATACCAAAATTGGCTCCACCTCGTCTCTTCTTTTTTGTCTATCACGATACTCACGACCATCACGCTACTCATCTATTGCCCTAGTTGAGGAGCGGTATTATTGGCCTCAATTGAAACAGAAGTTGGATGATTTGTGAAAAAAATGCTACATTTGTCAGATTGCAAAAGGCCATTCTTAGAACACTGGACTTTACACCTCTCTACCTATTCCTTTTGGACCTTGGATAGACATTTCAATGGAGTTGGGGCTTCCCTGAACCCAATGAGGTATGGATTCTATTTTTGTGGTAGTGGACATGTTTACAAAGATGACACACTTTATTCCTTGCAAGAAGACTTCTGATGCTTCTCATGTAGCGAGTTTATTTTTTCAAGAAGTAGTTCGTTTGCACGGTGTTCCAAAAACTATCACCTTTGATCGTGATACCAAATTCCTTAATCATTTTTGGAGGACCTTATGGCGTTTATTTGGGACGGATTTGCAGTATAGTAGCTCATTTCATTCTCAGACTTATGGTCAAACTGAAGTTGTTAATCGTATTATGGTGGATATTATTCGATGTCTTTGTAGTGACATGCCAAAGCAATGGGACCGGTATCTTGCTCCTGTTGAGTTTGCTTTTAACAACACTGTCAACCGTTCCACGGGCAAGTCTCCGTTTGAGGTCATCTACGGGCGAACGCCACAACATACACTTGATCTTGTGCCTTTTCCCAAAGTCCTAGAATATAGTGTTGCGGCTAAAAACTTAGCAACAAAATTACAAGAGATAGTGTGAAGCAACAGCTAGAAGCTTCCACTACTGTTTACAAAGCTGTTGTAGATAAATATCGTCGCCTCAAGATATTTGTTGAAAGTGATGAAGTGATGGTCTACCTCCGCAAGGAACGCTTTCCTGTTGGTACATATAACAAACTAAAGCACAAGAAAGTTGGTCCCTGTCGAATCGTGAAGAAAATCAATGACAATGCCTATGTTGTTGATCTCCCCGGTGACCTCAACATCTCCCCGACCTCAACACCTCCTCGACATTCAATGTAGCGGACCTATTTGAGTATCATCCTCTAGATACTCCTCTTTATCCTAATCATAACTCGAGGTCGAGTTCTTTTAAAGTGGAGGAAATTGATGTAGAACAATATGCAAATGCCTTTATGGAAACATTGGAGCGTCATAAGAGCGGGCGATCCCACAAATCAAAGATGATTATGTGATCTTTAAGATTACAAATGGGTTACAATATTTAATTTATGTGTTTCCCTTAATTTGTTATTAGATTTTAGATATTCTGGTTTATCAAGATCTTTTCCTTAATTTGTTATTAGATTTTAGATTTTCTGGTTTATTAATATCTTTTCAATTTTGTTATTAGATTTCAGTTATTTGGTTATTTTCTAGATGGCGACCTCCTTATAAAGAGGCGCCTAGGATATTGTAATCCGCATTTCTTTATTCAAAATAAACACTATATTTTGGAATTCTTTCCAAGGGTAACTTTCTCTGCGTCACATCAGCACAATGATTCACCTTGCCATGGCATCTGCGCCATCTCTAACGTCCTACCATGTCATGATTGCTGACTAATGGAGTTGTAGAATCTAATAGAGAAAACTAATATAAAAACTAAGAATTTTTCACTATTAATAGCATACATGTAATATTCATATTAAACAAAGAACATAATACTACTGTTCATGGCAAACATGTAATTTTCATCATAACTATACATGTTCTAAACTCCAGTTATCTATTTAGGTGATATCTTTGTAGTTGTGACCCTAAAACTTGTAACTTTGAAAATTGATAGTAATACAGATAATGAAGAGATTACTTAATGCGACATCATGCCTTTTACCTTTCTGATTTTGAATGAGTTTCCATGTAAAAATCAAGTCTTCTCTATTCTTTCTTCAACAATTTGCATTCTTAACAACTAGTATTAGAGCCAGGTTTGGTGAAATAGTGGAAGCAAGCAATATAGACCAAAGGTGAAGATCGATCACCTTGATAGCAAGGACTTTGGTTTCTAACATATGCAGATTGAGGATCTATTGTTTTTGGGGAATTTTGCATCAACCTCTATTAGAAGAGAAATTAGATTCGATAAAGCAAGGGGATTGAAAATTTTTAGATTGGTAAACTCTAGGTTGGATTCATCTAGCTTTGGTGCAAAACATCGCCTTTGACAGCCAACAAGAAGACAATGATGGAATTGATTAGGGCTTTTGTCAAATATGTATGAGAAGTCAAATAATGTATATTTGATATGTCATTTGGTTCAATTTGAAAATGAACAAAGGTTTTTCTCGATAGATCGCATCAACTATTTAATGCGATCATGACTCAGTTGAGTTCATTGGAAAATAAAAATGATGACAAGGTAAAAGTTGCAAAATGTCAAATTTGTTCCTAGCCTTGAAAGAACTTTGATCTCTATAGGCCAATTAGATAGCACAATATATAGGGCTCTTTTTTTAGGCAACTTGTGAAAAATTGTTAAAGGTGCTATAGTTGTAGTACGGGGAACAAATTCAGGAACATTGTACATGACGAAAGTAGTAGAGACATGGCAACAGCTGCTGAGTTGGAAGTTAATCCCAAATTGTAGCACCGCATGTTTGGACACATGAGTGAATAAGGAGCTGAATGTATTAACATCAAAGAGAAAACTACCTGATCTGAATTCCATAAATATTGTTCTATGTGAGGATTATGTTCTAGGCAAGCAGAAATGTGTAAGTTTTTTGAAGATTGAGAGAGAATCAAAGATAGGAAAATTAGAATTGGTGCACATAGATATTTAGGGGGCAACCACTATGCATTCCCTTGGAGGTTCGTGCTACCATGTCATGTTGATTGACAACTCTACCAAGAAGGTATGTGTTTATTTACTAAAAAATAAATCTGATGTGTTTGCTATTTTAAAGAAATAGAAAGCTAAAGTAGAGAATGAGACTAGCCTAAAGATTAAATGTTTAAGGTCTAACAATGGTGGTGAGTATGATAGGAAAGAGTTCAAGTAATTTTGTGTAGAGAATTGCATTAGAATGACAAGAACAGCTCCCAACAAACTACGGTGAAATGGAATTGTTGAGAAAATGAACAAAAATCTAAACGAGCGTGTAAGAAGTATGAGGATACATGCTTGATTACCAAAGCCATTTAGGTACATGCAATTAACACATCAGCATGTATGATCAATAGAGGAACTTCAATTTCATTCAATTTCAAGTTATCAGACTAAAAATGAATTGGAAATAAAGTGAATCTCTCGCATTTGAAAATTTTCGATGATGTTTAGCATGTTCACATAAATTTTGAAAATAGAGATAAGCTTAATGCAAAAGCTAAGAATTTTTTTATTTATTGGATATTGTCTTGATTATTTTGGCCATCGATTTTAGAATGAATAAAATGGAAAAATAATAACAACCGTTGATATTACATTCAATGAAAACACGTTATACAAGAATAGATTTGGGGTAGAATTTAGTGTAAAGAAACAAACGATGGATACTAGAGAGATTAATTTGGAGGGGATTTTAAGAGTGTTCTAGTTAGGAATCCTTAAACTGTTGTTGTAGATTTTGATAAGAAACCAAGACAATAATCGTATATGCCTAAATCCACTTGAAGAAAATCTAGTAGAACATCTAAATATAGAGATATTCTCTGTCATTTCATTTTTTTGCTTTTGACTCACTTGTGAACCATAATTTTTTTCAAAAACAATGCTAGTTAAAGATCTGTTAAGTGAGAGTTAGTATTGCATAATGAGTTAGATTCACTCAAGAAGAATAGAATTTGGGTATTAACTCATTTACCGAATTTGAAGAAGGCATTGCAGAATAAGTAGGAGTATCTGCTCAAATAAGAACCCAATGGCAACAAAGTTAGTAGTAAAAGGTTTTAAACAAAAAATATAAATTGACTACACATAGATTTTCTCTCCAGTTGTGAAGTTGAAAGATTTGCGGTAGATATGTTTAATCAAATGCCTGGAGTTTTAAAACTCAAAGATAGAGTTTTTTTTTTTCAAAAAATCATCAAATCAATCTTAAAACTACATATGGATACTAATTTCATTATAAATATTTCAATCTTACCAATATAATTCCAAACCTTGATGCAAGATGTAAATGTAATCCTCCGGTTAACTACCATTACAAATTAACGCAGTGTTCGGTCATTGCCGACCATCTTATATGGCACGATTATGTTGATAGCTTCATCAAAACAACGTCGTACGTTGCTTGCCAGGTTAGCGGTTTCTAGTAGCACTTTGCTAAAAGGACTATATTGGAATTTTGTGCAAAAGTTTAGAATCACATTAGTAAAAGTGAAAAGTCTAGAACTAATTTGGCATATATATCATAAGTTTATGACTGAATTAGTAATTTTTTCAATTTTTTTTCCAACAAAGTTAAAATGATGCGAGGTACCCGAACTTTGGATTTACATAAACAGTCTAAAATTTCTAAATGTTTTGTCCAATGCCCAGTCAAGTCTTAAAAGTTTAAAATGTGCAATTAAATCTGAAATTTTTTGAAGAATGTGCCATCAAGTTTGACGCAGTTTGGCTCGTATGATATTCTAAATTTTTGTAGCATAAGTGGAGCTGACGTGGTGATAATGTGGGGTCAGAAAAAAATAAAAATTTTAATAATTAAATAATTTTTTAAAAAAAAGAAGAGAGAGAGGGAATCGTCGGGTGGGGGCAGGGGTACTTTGACGGTTTTGGCCTCCCCAACCCCACCCTCGGGACTGGTCGTCCTTGGATGACGGTTGATTGCCAAGATAAATGCATCGATGGAAATCCACATTGCAATAGCAACTCCTTTTCGAACAGAAAAATTATGCCATGAACTTGAATTTGGATCGTCATTTGTGATGGGACGTAATTGGTATTCACATGGTTCATATTCAATTTAATATATATAGTACATTCATATAGTAATTTCTCAACTAGAGAGAAGAGAAAAGAAAGGAAATCGGATTGAAGTTCATGGTTGATTTTGGTCATGTGATTCAAGTGCTGTTTTTAGATTTTTTATTGCATTTTATTAATGCGGTATGCTGCTTCAAAAGAAAGTCAATTATCATTAAATTGAGGGATTCTCATCGAGAAAAGAATACTAATAATACACATGGGATCACGGTTAAAATTCTTTATTCTAGAGTTTATTTGGTATAGCTGTAGTCGTGCCGGATTATAGCCATGTTGTTAACTTGAAGTGCTATAACTACATGTTTGGCAAGACATTTCAACCTCAGTGCCTTAAAGCTAAGCTAGGTGATGCATCCTTCTTGGAACCATTATAAGAGATTGTAGCTATGAAAATGTTATAACCATGTCATATCACTTACCTACCTAATTAAAACAACAACACCCATTTTCGTAATTGAAACTGCTCCGATGCAATATGCCAAAAAGGCATCTATCTTCTTTGTTCCTTTTTTTGTGTATTGAACAAGAACTCCATATGAGACGAGCACCTACGAAGAGGCTGATGTAAGAATTATGCCTCTCCTACTTTCAATTCCCTTTTGAAGATTCTCTCACTTTGCAATTTGTATGGATTTGATAATAGCCGAGATTCTTCCTCAAAGCATTTTGGACCAAAAGCAATCTCATCTCCTGTCCTTTTGTGCTCAAGGACGACCGCATGTCTTACGATTAGAGATCCTGCTGATCCAAAAATCTTGGGTTAAACCTTAGTTAGCTGCCCTTGAGGGTATTCAACTTCATTTTTTTATCAGTTAGAATAGCTCATAGAATTATTTATGATTGGAACTGTTGGACCTAACTTAAAAAACTCACATCTAGAAAAGTACCCAATTGATAATATAATCATGATTACTATTATTTATATATTTGATAGAGAAGAATTTGTTTTTCCATAATAAGATCATGGGAAAATTTCAAATAAGAGCTTGAAGCAATTATGACAGTTTCAAATAGGGGTTTGATTGATCAAGTTGTTGCGATCAATTGAATTTTTCTAACTAGTCGAGAGCAGTTTCATCAAAAGACAATTTTATTATTCATTTTTTACTTTTTTTTCTTTTATCTATTATTGGGAGAGGTCCAACCTCGCTTGAGGCTGATGAGGGTGGCCTCGCCTAGGGCAAGGGTCGCCTCACCAAGGCAAGGCCATCCCTCACCAACGGCATTTGGCGAGGCAATGCTCGCTCATGGCTAGCAAGGCAACCCTCACCTATTGTCTGGGAGGGCGGTCTCACCTAGGGCAAGGGTCATCAGGTGAGGGTGACCCTTGCCTAGCCCTCTTCGAGCATCGCTAGTGGCCTGCCATCGATGAAGATGAAAGGGATAACTAGAAGAAAGAAAGTAAAAAGGAAAAAAAAAAAAAAAAAAACTAAAAAAATGTAAAGGACAAAAATGCCCCGATCAATTGGAAAGTCAGTCCTTATTTGAAGCGACATAGTCGCTTTAAGCTTTAATTTGATACAAAATCAACTTCATATCCTTATTTAAGAAAATGATGACATTTCATGCCATTATTTAGAATTTTTCCTAAGATGGTAGTCTCAAACTTTCCTGATGTCGACTTGAAAAAACAAAAGTTTCCTAATGAGGTCAGATCATGCTCACCATTTCACACGAGGGAAGTGTTTTTCATGTATTGGTTCTGTAACGGGTACGTGTATAGTGCCTTTGAATGTCGTGAATTTATGCAATGAAGAAACCGCTGTACCCATCAAGCATAGTTCATTTTAACTAGCAAGAGATCCATGCATTACACGAGTCTAAGATTATTTGTTATATTATTCTAAATTTTGATATCAACGTGACCTTTCATTAGAGAAATAATAAGTAGACAATTACAACAGAATAAATATTAACGTCAATCAAATTCTCTGTTAGTTTACATAGAGTTTTGTTTGAAGTAGAGAACCCTAAGATGCAAGTTTATCATCTGATTAATAAAAAACACGAGACCTAAAATTGCAATAATTATTGAAAATTTTCTTTTAAAACGTTTTGGTAATCCTAGGTAATTTTTTTTTTTTTGTTGATTTTCTACACGTTTTTATCGTCCTCTAACGTTCATTTATTTCTAAGTGTTAGTTTAATATAGAATGAAAAAAGGTTAGAATGGTGGTAATAGAAGGTTAGTGAGCAGCTGATTTTCAAACATTTCTATTTCACCAAAATTGGATCGTTGGCAATATATTTTACATCGAAATTTGTCCAACTTTTCTAAAATTAAGACGGATTCTGTGGGGACTCTGGACAAGAGTTGTATCAAAGGGATGCAAGGAATAGATACACTTCATCGGGATTTAATCAACAATGAAATCTGATGACATAAAAAGCTTTGCTGAACTTTAATCGAGGAAGTGCAATGATGAAAACAACAGCAGAATTTAATTGACAACGAAGATATCTAAAGTTACCATTGAAGTACGGAAGTTGCAAGATATTCAAATTACAGAAAAGATAAATTATAGTAAAGTAAAGATAAAGATCGATTTGTGAGAATATTATTCTTTGATTGATTCGAGTGAAGCTTTTACAAAAGGTGCACTTAGGGTATTTATAACCCCCTACAAGTGGAGGTTACTAAATTTGAAAGAAGTGGTTAATGGAAGTTACTTCACGAGTACTTATGAAAAAAAGTTACACAAATCCTATATTAACAAATTTGGACATAACCACCTAATGGTTATCTTCATTCGATTATTCGCCAAGATATCAATAACTTTGTTGAGAAACTTCTAATTTGTCATTGATAACTTCATATTTTGTTGTCAATAACTTCATTGGTTAGTTGTCAATTCTTTTCAAATTATTGTAAGTCTATTCATAAATGACCAAAATATGCTCTCATTGATTAAGTTCACACAATTTCTTGTATCTTTGCCTTTTTCTCCCATTGAACTATTGCGTTCGGATTATCATATCACATATAATCAATTGAAGCATAAAAAAATAATTATAATAAGTACAATATTATGTTAATGTATGATGAGACGGCAGAAAATTGTACAAATAAGTAAGCAATTAAAATTTGGAACAATTGTCATGAACATGCCACGAAAACGGGTAGTTATGAGGAATACTTGAAACAAATTTTGTGTAGATTTTTTTAAAATTTATATTGTCATATTAGATCAATGAAATCTAGGAAACGGGGTGTGATTTTATTGTAAATCAAAACAAAATTTAAAACAAAGTGAAAAACAGAATCACACTCAATAGCGTAGCGTATTGAGTATATTTATTTTCCTCAACCACACACGCAATAATATTCAAAATGTCCATAATTAATAAATGGTAAGAGTTATGTAATTGATTTTCCTATTATTAAAAACTTTTTCAATTACTTAGATTGATAAAAGAACACTACAAATATTATAACTTTTGTACGTGGTCAATTTTTTTTTTTTTTTTACAAAAACTATGACATCTAAGATATTCTTATCCCACTAATTGGGGTCCAAGTGGCAGTTCACTGTCGAATGCAATTCTATGCAATGAGGAGAAGGTATCTCCTGTGAGAATAATTATTAGTGTCCCAACACATGGGCCCAGTTCATCCCAGCCGCTCAATCATGTGGGCCCACATAGGTCCCATATGATCCAACAGCTAGGATCAACTGAATCATGTAAATATTGCTCCTCTAGTAATTTAGTAGGGGTGAGCATGGTCCGGGTTGGTCCGGGCCACCCCCTTATCCTAGGACCAACCCATACAGTGTCGGTCCTCAATTTTTAGGACCGAGGACCGACCCTATTGAGCTTGGGACCAAGGACCGGACTGACCCAATGGGTTCGGTCCGGTTCCAAGGTCAACCCGAGACCAATCGATAAATTTTTTCGTCTTATTTTTTATACTCCCTAAAAAGCAAACCTACAAATTTAAATTACACATCCATTGACAATGCAGCATTGTGCAACTAAATTATAAATACCAATATATATTTAGCAAATTTAAGATGACACAATAGAAATTTTGTACTTGCTAACCGCTTATCGAGATATGGGACAAGATGGAAAGTTCTTGTAATCATCTATTTTTAATATTCATAACATCATATGCAAAAGCGTTTTCCTACATTTGATCATGTAGAGTCCACTCAACCAAAAAATGAGCTTCACACTACTTAACTAGCAAATCACCGTAGCAACGCAATACTACTCTATTCTTCAAACTTTTACCATTTGACATAATTTAAAAAGCAAAGTGCAATTGAAATTTATTAGTAAAATACAATTAAACTATAAAAAGTTCAAAATACTTAATATAAATCATGAATATATAACTTCATATCTTGTTAATTCACTTGAACTTCTAAACACACGAAAACAAAACAAACGACACATAATTAATACTCAACAAAAGTTTTAAATTGAAATTACTATTAGTGTTATTGATAGAACATTTCAATATAATATAATGTAACAGACATTTTACTTAGGTTTGAATATATAAAAGAATTATACATAATATAATATAATATAATATAATATATAGGGTTGGTCCAGGGTTGGACCAACCCAAAACTCTTAGGACCGAATACCAACCCGCACAGTGTTGGTCCTGGAATTTCAGGACCGAGGACCGACCCAATCCCCTTGGGAACCGGACCAGGACCGGCAGGGTTGGGCCGGTCCAAGGTCGGTCCAGGGTCAACCCTAGACCGTTGCTCACCCCTAAGAGCCCGTGCGGTCAAGTTTCCAAACAGGTTTTAAGGAAGGGTTTGAAATGACATATCTATTTAGATATCAGAAATATTTTCAAAGACAGTATATCGTGCTAACTTTGGATTGTTTTGATGGCTCAAGCAGTATGAAATATATAATTAAAAATCTTTGTGAACCCGTTATTTAGTCATATTGCTAGTATCTTTGAAATTATATATCAACAACATAAACTTATTTTAGCATATGAACTAAATAAAAACTTTCGATACTCATAAATTACAACCTCGACAATTTAACCACATATTAAATTCACTAATGTAAAACCCCACTACTGTTTCATTACATGTATGGTTAGCTGAAAAACTAAGTCAAAGAGGCGAAATAAAATAAAATCAAAGAAAAGGGGAAGAGTGAGATTTTGTGTCAAATTGCCAATTATTCTAAACATTTAACCTGATAAATGAAGGCGCAATTTAATATTTAATAATTCTATCACTCCTATTCGAGCTTAGTCTAGTCTTTTTGTTTAGTATTAAGAAAAAATTGAATTTAAAACCTCATGCTCTACTAGCATGTGAGATTTTGTGTTAGATTACTATTAATTGTTCCAAAAACTTAAATAGATAAATAAATGCCATCGGGTTCTTATTTGGAATTGATTTAACTACTTTGGGTCCTTATTTGAAACAATGGGTCTACTTTAATTTTTTATCTGATACAAAATAAAGAAAGAGAAAAAGGCCATCAAGTAGAGTTGGTGAACTCAAATTCCTGCCCCACCAATTTCATTCGCTCACGACACTCCTTGTAGCATAATAGTATATTTTTGTAGACAATTGGATGGATAGATTGTGACACCTTAATATTATCAGGAATAAAAAACTTAAGCAAGACAATCTCCATAAGTTATTATTTGATCATTTTTTAATTTTAATGCTTTTGCTAGATAACTGTATAGTTTATTTTTAATAATAAAACTTGTTTGGCATCCTTGTCTCAACATAAATCGAGCCAGGCTGGGGTTTGTCTCACCTCTCTAGTGTACGAAACGTGTAAAGGATACACGAAAGCCATATTAGATTTAGTTTAAAAGAAAATTATAGTCATTACTTAAAATGATACATGACAAGTATATAGATTTTTATGATAAAATAAAGCAAACCAAAGTAAAGGCTAAAGCGTTACAAAATAAAGCCAAATCTAGAAAACAATGAAGATCAACAAAACATTGATAGGTTTAGTCACACACTCGTTCCATATGAACAAATTTATCAAGCAAATTAATTGGTGGCTGATTATAGGATCTCTTATGACAACACGTCGGAAATTTCTTCTTAAAAAATACAATGTTGCCAGTTGGTAGTGCATGCTAAGTTCAGCTTCATATACACCATCGCCATGTGGAGACAACTAAAATAGGTTGAATAAACACAAATCTAACTTTTGGAAGAGCATATCTTCATAATTCAGTAAGACACTAGAGTTCTCATTAAATTGGGAAGAAAGAATTTTTATACGAACAAAGCTCGGGGTATCAAATCCTCGAAAACATTATTAAACTCACATATCTAAATTGGGAGAGAAGAACACCCGAGTCTAACTTAGAATAAGAGAGTTCAAACTCTAAAATCTAAAATTGGATCGAAGGAGAGAGCTTCCAAATCTAGGTCAAGAGAAAAAAAAAAAAAAAGAACAACAAAACTCAAGTAAAATTAACCACAAATGGAGTGGAGGGTCCTCATGGAGGAAAGTTGAAGAAGAAAAATCAAAACAGGAGAGAGGGAGAGAAAAACAGTTTTCAGCTGCTTTCAAAGCCATATTAGATTAAGTTGCTAATAAAGTGACTTTGCATCAGTTACTTTCCCTAGGAAGAAATTCGTGCCTATCCTTAACAGCCAAAGTGAATTAATCAGTTAGTTAAATAAAATATGCAAAGTTATTTACTATTCATATTGGTTAGGTATCTAACCCTATCTATGAATTAATTTTAAAAAAATAATAATCAGCAAGTATTGTCCATGAAATTTGGTCATTTCTCCATAAAAAGCCAATTTGCAAACCATACTTATGCTGAAACGCAAATGTTTCTAGGTTCATCGTTGTAATTTGAATATTTACCCACAAAGTAATTCATTTAATTGTCTCCCCACTTCTAAGGTTTTGCCATCATCTAAAGGAGAAATCATCCAATCAGTCTTAAACCCATTATACAGATATTAATTTAGTTTTAAATTTTTAAATTTTATCAATTTAATCATCAATCTTTGCGTAAAATTCTAATATAGTTCTTTTGGCCAATTTACATAACAAAGTTTAAATCCATCTGCTGATTTTTGAATAATGCACTACGTACACAACACACATAACATGAAAATCAGAGTGATTGACCAAACATGCTCACGTCATCAAGCTCACGGCATTTTGACAAAGAAGGTATTGCCGACATGTTAATTTCATTCGAGAGAAGGTTCATCTTTTCTAGTGTAGAGTTAACCACCAACCTCTAAGGCTCCAGGTATTTTTACATAGCTTTCGACATATCCCTAGGTTTAAATGACTTCGCCGTGCTAATGGGGATCTTTAGGTGTCCAATCTACTTAGGTTTAACAAGAGATTCGTTTGGTGATGCCTTTCGAGTAGTTAATGAAAAGATTGTCATATTTAGTTCTATGACCTAAACTTTAGAATACGGAACACTCTCAATCTCGACACGTGAAAGAACCAATCGAAAAGGTTGTTTGTAACTTAGTGATGGAATTGTCATTCATTCCAGATCGTTTCAATAGCCTTTCTACGTGATTATTCTCAAAAACTATTTCTTTCACATTCTATCATCATAATTTACAATAATTTAAATTAAAAAAATGTGAGAATTACCCGCCAAAGTAGGCGTTAGTATTTATATGTTGTGCAAGGGTTTCGGATTTTATTCGTTCAAAACAAAGTCGAGAGGGAATGAATTAATTATAAGTAAAAGTCGTAAGATATATACAAAGTCAATGAGCCAAATTGGTTGCTTCAAGTGCTTTGGGAGTGAGCGTAGGGATTTTTGGGTGGAAGGGCGGGCATAGGAAAGCGATAAAGAATATTTTGGGCAAGGACATGATGATATGGTAAATTAATGCTTGTTGTGGGATGGAATGAGGTGCCTAATCGCAAAAGTGAGGATGAAAATATGTAATTTTAAAAGTAGCGGATGCAAATGGTTTTTGGTGTTTTCCTAAAAGAATAACCCCACAAAAAAAAAATGGGGATGATAATACAATTGAAAAAATGGGGATGATAATACAATTGATCTGATGTAATTCTTAAACTTTCAATTTGTTCAATATAGCATTTAGATTTTTGATACACGTTCAACTTAATCCCTAAACTATATGAAAATTGTTAATGTTGTCCTTCTATTAATTCTAACTTAGGAACAACATTGAATATTTCTATATAATTCGAAACTAACTTAAACATGTACCAAAATTTTATGAATTATATTAAATAAATTGAAAGTTCATGAACCACAACCGTACATTAAGCTAAAATTTATGAACACAATGGATAAATTAAAAGTTCAAGGATTGCATTAAAGTTCATGAACCATTTGCATTATTATCCCAAACATTTTGCTATGCCAAACTTTTTTTTTTCATTAAATCAATATCCCAAACTTGTATCATTGATCGAAAATTACGTTCCATTAGCTTCCGTACATGGTGGCCATTGCAAATTCCTCATGGTAGCATTCGCAGACCACTTTAGCCAAACTAATTTGACATGACAACAAAGAAATAGTACCACATCGATCAAGAGGTCATTACGTAAGATTTTTCTTTTTTTTTTTACCATGCACATGCTGCCACCATCTATTTCCATATGCTATGTAGACAGGAGGTACTTTTTGGTCATTGGTACAAGTTTACATGCTATGTGCTACCCTTCTAACCTGAAATTGAGAGGTGAAGGGTTTAAATTTCCAACTTCTTAAAAGAATTGTGATAGTGACGAGTTAATTTCAAATATAGGTTTTGATACTTATGTCCTATAAGAAGAGATGACATGAAGCGAGAATGGGGTTAGAAGCAAGAGTAAAGTATAATCGATAAAAAGTTTAAATAAAAAAAAATAAAAGTATTGTTGTACCAAGCCCGAAAAAAAAAAAAAAAAAAAAAAAGACCACGTGCAGCACGTCCTCCCCCTCCCCTCCAAAAAAAAAAAAACAGAGCGTCCGCTATATAAACGTTTCAAACCTCGTTCTCGTCTTCATCTCTGCGATTTGCCTCGAGGCATCTTCAACTTCCTCGAGCTAGCATCGTCTCATCTTCATCCAGCCATGGCTGTTTGCGGAGCCTCCTTCACCCTGAACCACTCTCTCTTCCCTCATCCCCAAACACAGCTGAAGAAGCCCTCCGCGGGATCCCTCGCCGGCAGCGGTGGCAGAGCACACGGCGATGGTCTCACGGTAAGCCTTCGAAAATCCTCTAAGCAAGAAAGCCTCCCGAAGTCTTTCTCCCCCCCAGGGGTTTAAGTTGCACGCGTTTCAATGGTGGTGTTGGTGTTTCCCTTTGTCGTTTCAGTTGTGCGTGAGAGCTTCGTCTTCTGGTTCCACCCCAGATGGGGACGAAGGGAAGGGCAAGGTGATGCTGCGGAAGGAGAAGGACGAGTGGTACGTCGACTTCTCCGGGGACAAACCCGCCACGCCTTTGCTCGATACCGTGAATTATCCAATTCATATGAAGAACTTGACCCCGCCGGTAATTAGTAATCCTCAACTCTTCGATCCCAGTGATCATTTGATATGTCAGACCGTGGCTTGGTTTAATACTTCCATGAAATAACTTTTACCGATGTCCTGTTTTGAATAGTATATGTAGAATGATTCTCTTTCGGCTGTTCGTTTTGCGAGTTTCGGAAATGATGAGTTTAATTTGAATGAATAATGTGTGTGTTAGGATCTTGAGCAATTGGCTGCAGAGCTAAGGGCAGAGATAGTGCACTCAGTCTCGAAGACAGGCGGTCATCTGAGCGCGAGCCTCGGCGTGGTGGAACTCACGGTGGCTCTTCACAATGTTTTCAACGCCCCAGAAGACAAAATCATATGGGACGTGGGACATCAGGTATGAGTCTAATCGAATTCATTGGTTAAAAGACGAGAAATGTCAAGTTAGGGGTAAAATCGCAGGGAAAGACAGCATTGAAAATCCTTTCGAGCATGTTGGTATCGATCCTCTTCATGGCAAGAAACAGATTATGAACACTGAAAGTGGTGTGTCTTCTGCAGACATACCCCCACAAGATTCTGACCGGAAGGCGGACTCGGATGCACACGATTAGGAAGACCTCAGGGCTTGCGGGGTTTCCCAAGAGGGATGAGAGCGTTTATGATACATTTGGCGCGGGACACAGTTCTACGAGCATCTCTGCCGGTCTCGGTATGAGTTCTAAGATCGAAAGTCCATTTTTTCACCATGATTTTGTACGAGCAATACAGCCTACAAACAAGATGATAACTCTTTTCTTGTGAATGATGAATAGGTATGGCGGTTGGGAGAGATCTCCTGGGAAAGAACAACAATGTCATTTCCGTGATTGGAGATGGAGCCATGACGGCCGGTCAAGCGTATGAAGCATTGAACAACGCGGGTTTTCTGGATTCTAATCTAATTGTCGTGTTGAATGACAACAAGCAAGTTTCTTTGCCTACTGCTACTCTTGATGGCCCTGCGACCCCAGTCGGCGCTCTCAGCAGCGCCCTCACCAGACTCCAAGCAAGCACAAATTTCCGCAAGCTCCGAGAAGCTGCTAAAGTGAGCATCTCATCGATTCCATATAGAGTTATGCGCATTTTCATCGATCCTTATCTGAACTAAAGATTGGTCCGCACTCCTGTTTGTTTGCAAAGAGCATTACAAAGCAGATTGGGGGATCGACACATGAAGTCGCGGCTAAAGTAGACGAATACGCGAGGGGTTTCATCAGCGCCTCTGGTTCTACGTTCTTTGAGGAGCTTGGGCTGTATTACATTGGGCCGGTGGACGGGCACAGTGTCGAAGATCTCGTGACGATCTTCCAGAAAGTAAAAGCCATGCCAGCTCCGGGTCCTGTTTTGATCCACATCGTGACAGAAAAAGGCAAAGGGTATCCTCCGGCAGAGGCTGCATCGGACAAGATGCACGGTGAGACCGATTTTCCAAATCCTGCTCTGTTATATGTCTTTGCTCGACTACTTAGAGGATTTCCTTAATCTGATTCTGACATACTTCAGGGGTTGTCAAGTTTGATCCAAGAACCGGAAAGCAATTCAAGCCGAAATCGCCGACCCTGTCCTATACACAGTATTTCGCAGAGTCACTGATAAAAGAAGCCGAGGACGATAAAAAGATCGTGGCAATCCACGCGGCTATGGGTGGCGGGACAGGTCTCAATTATTTTCAGAAGAGGTTCCCTGATCGGTGCTTCGATGTGGGGATTGCAGAGCAACATGCCGTCACGTTTGCTGCTGGATTAGCCACAGAGGGTCTCAAGCCTTTTTGCGCCATCTATTCATCGTTTTTGCAACGAGGATACGATCAGGTGAACTAACATGGAGATTCCTAAAACAAGTCCTGTTCCAATTGTAAATTTTCCGCCCTGTCATTGATATGAACAATTTGAGGGTAATTTTGTGCAGGTTGTCCACGATGTAGATCTGCAGAAACTACCGGTTCGATTTGCATTAGATCGAGCAGGTTTGGTTGGTGCAGATGGGCCTACACATTGCGGGGCATTCGACATAACATACATGGCTTGCCTGCCTAACATGGTGGTTATGGCTCCATCGGATGAAGCCGAGCTTATGCACATGGTTGCTACTGCGGCTTCCATCGACGATAGGCCCAGTTGCTTCAGGTTCCCAAGGGGTAATGGTGTCGGTGTGCCTCTTCCTCCAAACAACAAAGGAATTCCGATCAAGGTTAGTCTCAGTATATGACGTGACAATTTCTCGATTTGAATAGTACTCGATGCTAATCCAGTACTTTTCAACTAATGTTACAGATAGGAAAGGGAAGGATATTGAAGGAAGGTAGCAGAGTCGCGATTCTTGGTTACGGATCGATAGTTCAGCAGTGTGTTGCCGCTGCAAATATGCTCAAGTCCATAGACATTGATATTACCGTTGCCGATGCGAGGTTCTGCAAGCCTCTGGACACGGATCTCATCACCCAATTGGCCAATCATCACGAGATGCTGATCACTGTCGAGGAAGGTTCGGTTGGCGGCTTTGGATCGCATGTGTCACACTTCCTATGTCTATCCGGCATTCTGGATGGACCCCTAAAGGCAAGTCTCTATGGAAATTTCTCTGGCGACCATGAACTTAGCACTACTGATTATACTACGTCTCTCAGAAGTGTTCATGGACTGGCGTATTTCTGTAACTAGCTAAGTTTAAGTACCTGGCTGTAGATGTTGTTGGTTTGAATCTGTGACGATACGCATTGAACCTGAAATTCCAATTTAATGTCTCCAGCTAACAAGTTTTCCTTGATGTGCTTGTGTACAGTTGCGAGCTATGGTCTTACCTGATAGATACATCGAACACGGAGCGCCGCAAGACCAGATCGAACAAGCCGGGCTGTCCTCGAAGCATATCTGCGCGACCGTCCTATCGTTATTGGGCAGGCAGAAAGAGGCTTTTCAGTTCAAGTGAACAGAGAAACTGAAGTCAATACGATCTCTCTCCCGTTTCGATGAAGTCCGTTGCTGCAAATTCAACGATTCACAGCAGTATACATGGGAGGGATGTTGTAAAAACTTGAAAGTAGGGAATTCGTACGAATGGAATAAAAGAAGATCTCCACTTTTATGTCTCGAGATCGTAGAGAATGTACAGCGACACTAAATATTGGGGATGGACCGGCCGGTAATTGCTTGATTATAGAGTGCTCTCAGTGCCTGGTATCCCCACTCCCCACTCTGATCTGTAATACAAACGATTATTGCTGTTGTCTAGTCATAGAATAAGACGGGTTCTTCTTCAGTTTTTTGAGAGAAGGGAGATCAATTCCTCGTTGTTTCGCCGATGAAGTGATGATCAAGCAAAGCTCAATGTACCAAATCGTTCTCCAGAAATCCTAACGTAATTCCGTGCATATCAGATACTTCTTTGAATCGAGTAATGATTCTAGTTTCTGGGTTGAAACATTAGTGTTACAAAACAATGCTTCACTTGAGGAACACTCATGTAGGAAGCTGATTCCTCTGTTTGACGGAGGACGGGATAAGTTGAATATCTAATTTTAACATAGTACGATCAAACGATGGTTAAAATTAGATCTTCAAACAATGGTCTATGCTTTTTTCGGTCGAAAACTGAAGAATTCTTGAACAGAAAAAGCCTGATGAAGGGACGTCCAAACATAAAAGATTCCACTTGGCTACTTGATTTGCAGAACGGCCAAAATGGGCCGAAGAAGCACTCTTAAACTGGGCCAAATGATGACTATGTTAAAGATAAGGAATAGCAGCCGAACAAAAGATAGAGGCTTTGTAGAGACGAGCAGACGCTCTAGGGCACGAGGCATCGATTTCAGTGGCTTCAATGAGGTGATCAGAATACTTGATTTATCCACGCAACAACCCCTAAAAGAAACAGAGGAGTAGAATCTGCATGTTGCCGATACCCTACCGAGGTTAAAAGCAAAGTTGTCCAGTTTTTCTCTGGATCGGATTCGTCAACTAGATACAGAAGTTCTCAACCAGTGATTGATGCGGGAGAATATGGTCCTTCGAACAACTTGCTTAACTTAGACCTCGTCAGTAGATTCAACACAATCCTTAGCAAAAACCAAGTCCGCTCTATAATTTGACTCGATGGGTTCAAATTTAAATATGTTAATTCTACAGGGAAGTTGTTTATTCAATGGATAAGTTGTCGATTTCATAGTTGCCAATTGACCACCAAGATATCAAATGCAAGTTTGTTACCAACTTTGAGGCTACTAAGGGGGTGCATGACAACCCAAAATTTCATTCTGAGAAATAGTTTTTATTTTGCACTGTTTTCGGAAGAACCGTTTGATAAACCTATTCAGTTTTTTCATTTGCGGAATAGATTTTATTAGGAAATAGGTTTGGAAAAAGAAATCGAAAATTTAAAATTTTCTACTTCGATTTACGAAAGAGAAAATCGAAATAATTTCTCTCACTAAACCCTAATTTCGGTGAGTCCTCCGTCATCCCCTCTACGTCTTTGCCTCCTCCTCTTCCTTCGCCTCTCCTCATTTTATTACAAATAAAAATAAAAAAAATAAATTTATTCATTTTATTCATTTAAAAATAAATTTATTCGTAAAATAAAATAAAATAGAATAAATAAAATAAATTTATTTTTTATATTTTTATTTTAAAATAAAATGATATTTTTATTTTATTTTTTATGATTTATTTTATTTTATTTTATTTTATTCATTATTTATTTTGTTATTAAATCATTTTTATTTTTATTTTTTATATTAAAGGTCGTCGGTCGCATCGCGTCCGAAAGGAAGAAATTTTGTGTCTTTATCAAATGAATTTCTATTTTTAGAGTAGAAATTTTGTGTCGTTATCAAACGGTTATTTTTTGAAACTCTTCTAGAAATAGAAATTGAAAAATCTATTTCATTAAACTATTTCGGAACGAGAATGGTTAATAAATCGTCTCTAATCGACTATCTATCAAGTGGAGGCTGTTTTGATTGATTTCCTTTGTAGTTTGTCTATCTTTCAAGGTGGCTATCCAGTGCCCAGACTAGGTGGAAGAATTTGGAGGGTTAAATTAAGTTACAATGCATCTATATCTTAGTTAAATGCATCTAGTCCTAATAACTAAGGGGGTGCATGACAACCCAAAATTTTGTTCCAAAAATAGTTTTCTATTCTGCACTTTTCCCGAAAGAGAAATCATTTGATAAATCTATTCAGTTTTTTATTTTTGGAATAGATTTTATTAGAAATAGGTTTGGAAGAAAAATCGTAAACTAAAATTTTATACTTCTAATTTCTAGAAGAAAAATCGAAATAATTTCTCTCACTAAACCCTAATTTCGGTAAGTCCTCTCTCATCTCCTCTACATCTCTGCCTCCTCCTCCTCCTCCGCCTCTCCTCATTTTATTAAAAATAAAAATAAAAAAAATAAATTATTTTTATTTATCATTTTATTTTTAGTTTATTAAAAATAAATTTATTAAAAATAATTTATTTATGATAAATAAATATAAATTTATTAAAAATAAATTTATTTTTATTTGCCTTGAGTGTTTTGCCAAATACTTTTTTATTTTTTATTTTTATTCGTTTTAAAATAAATTTATTCGTAAAATAAAATAAAATAGAATAAATAAAATAAATTTATTTTTAAGGATATTTTAAAATTATATTTTTATTATATTTTTATGATTTATTTTATTTTATTCATTATTTTATTTGTTACTAAATCATTTTTATTTTTATTTTTTATATTAAAGGTCGTCGGTTGTCGCCATGGCGTCCAGAAAGGAAGAAATTTTGTGTCGTTATCGAAAAGAATTTATATTTTTAGAGTAGAAATTTTGTATCGTTATCAAACTATTTTTTTAGAAACTCTTCTAGAAATAAAAATAGAAAAATCTATTTACGTTAGAAACTATTTGCGGAACATAATAGTTATTATCACGCCCTAAATGTCTTAATTTTTAGTTATATGAGTTTGGAGTCCTAGTTTTTATGAGTCTTTATTATGGTGTTGCTTTCAAGAGTCTAAATAATGTGAATACTCTTATCGTCATTTCGGGTTTAGGATTCCAAGAGTCTTTTTTTATTTATTTAGAACAATCACTCCATAAACAAAGGTATGATCTTATTTGTAAGAAATACGAAATTTGAATTTAATGAATATATGAGTTTTTTCTCAAGTGAGTGAATTTCAACCCCGATTCCCTTGATGGTGAACCAAGAAGTCCTTTATCTTTAATAGATGGCTTAGTCCTTCATGCCTTTTCGGTCCAAATTTTTATCCTTTCTTATGGCATTCCTTTATCCAACCCTTATCAGTCGAAACACATCCCCGCATCACGCACACACCTCAGTGATACATCAATGTCCTAGAATGATTATTGATGAAATGAATGCCACACTTACTCAGCAAGTATCTCTTGAGGAGGTGAAACAAGCTGCATTCAGTCTGGGGGCCTGAAAAGCCCCCGATCAAGATGGACTGGATGGGATTGTTTGACCAGAAAAACTAGGAGACAGTACAACATGACATATTTAAGGCCTCAAGAAATTCTGACTCCGAGATGTTGATTACACAGCTCAACAAGACTCAAATTACTGTCGGTGCCAAAAGTTGCCTATTTGGAAACTCTTCACCAGTTTAGGCCAAGTAAGCTACGCAATTCTGCAAATAAATTATTGACAAAGTTCTGGCTGCTGCCCTGACTGGGTGCCCTGAGCAAGGTGCCTATCTGCACAGCAGACAAGTACGTGACAACATCCTGGTTGTTCAAGAAGTCCTCCATCAGTGATAGCGTGGAAAAGGAGGAAGAAACTTCAAGCTGTGTCCAAATTAAACTGTTTTGGAGGATTGCTTGAGAAAGAAGGGTTTTGAAGAGAAATGGATTCAGTGGGAGATGCGGTGTCTTCACTTTTTCCTTAGGTGTGAAATCAAATGGTCTTTGCAATATTTCAAACCTTCACGGGACCTTTGAAAAGGCTATCCATTATCAACCTATCCAGTCATTTTGGTAGTTATTGTTCTGTCTACTCTTGTAGAATTTGCAATTGAAGTTGGTCGCTGTCGGGGATATTATTCAGCCATTCCTTGTCGCCTCCTCTTCGCCGGCGACTCTCGATGGAACAATCAGAGGATGCAGGCAGTCGGCTGAGATCCATAACCAGTATTGTTATGCTTCGAGAAAACATATCAATTTGAATCAGTCGGGAATTTTCTGTAGTAAGTATTGTCCTATGAATATAAAGCGTATTATGGCAGAAGAGCTAAGGGAACCCGAGATGAGAGTCTGAAAAGTATTTGGGAATTCCCCTGGATTGGGGTGCTTTTGCTTGGATTTTAGTAAGAGTTGATTCAAAGTTGGAAGGGTGGAAAAAAAAAAATTATTGTCTTGGAAGGGACAAATAGCTGAGAAAAGGGACCACCCATCGTTGCAGCGTGAATGGTAGGGTTGCTGGACTCCACGCAAGAGGTCCTAGTTTCGAAGCCCCTGCGAAGCAAGGAGGTTGAAGCGTTGCGTGATGTCTTGCCCGAGGTGCGTGGGTGGTGGTTTCTTGCGAAGGTTCTTACTTCAGCTTTTAGGTCATGCGGTGGGTTCCAAAAAAAAAAAAAAAAAAAAAAAAGCTGAGAAAAGGGACAATCTGTGGTCCTGCTAACTCCATTGAACCACAACTTGTGCCTTGCTAAATTTCCATGGAGTTAGATTTTCACTTCAAGTTGCCCATGTTGAAGCATTATTTTGCATTGTCGATAGTCTTGTTTTTACCATGATCTTGATTTTATCAAATGCTTAATGCATATAATTTTGTTTGACTATTGCAAAGGTCATTTTGTCTAATTAATTTTGGTTGTATTTTAATTTACTTTTATATTGTTAAAGGTGACAATCATGACTATATTGCAAACTATTTTTTCATGCATGGCAACCTTTAAAAATAAAGGATTCGGGGAGCAAAATGTAGTTGTATAAATTCATCGTTATGAAGAAAGATAGATTTATACATATAACATTCAACATTATGATTTTTCAAATGCACTAATAAGGGCTCATGCCCATAGATTTATTGTAGGTATATCTCACGACACAAAGGTCTAAATAGTGATAACTTCAAATTAGTGGTACAATCCTAGATAATTTTTTTTTCATCTTTTGGGGATTATTAAGAGAGATTGGTTGGGCGGTCTTGGAATGGGGCTCACTAGGAAGGGTCTAGCGAGATATATCTCAAACCTTATTTAGTGGGCTAAATGCCGACTCGTGTCCTTTTGATAAGCGGGCACCTGTCAATAGGCTCTTCTCCTCATGACATGTGGTGGCACGTCATTTGCCAATCTCCATACGACAAGACCACCACATGGTAAGATCTCTCACTGAGTTACCGTTTGGGTCACATCCCTACTAATTTCTCACTTAATGTCTATGAGGTTGCAACCCCACCAAGTCGTCCTGTATGTCCTCAATGAGGACAGAGGAAGAGAGGGACCGACATTGCCCGAGGTTAGGGGGCATCAAGGTGGTCGCAACCTTGGCAATTGCAAGGTCACAACCATCGTGCTTGACAAATAGAAGGGAGGGAGAGGACGAGACGTAACGATTGGCCCCGACAGTGGCGCAAGAAGCGCCGACGCCGACGGGAGGTGGTGTGACGCTGGTGGCATATTGGTTGGGGCCAAATTGCACTGCCTTATCAATGCCACGGATAAAGGAGAGAGAGGGGACTAGAGAGTGGTATTTTGTTTAAGTTCCTCTAACGTACAGGAGTACTCTAGTCGCTCCCTTTGGTAAAAGACAAGAGACTGGAAGTTGAAGACTAATTTTAATGGGTAATTAACATGTGTCTTGAGCTATGTAGCACGGATACTTTCTGTTTTGGAAGGCTTTAGGTAATAGGTGTCCGACATTTCGACACGCGTCGACAATTTCCGATCTGTGATCAACGAGTGTCGAAAAAAAATCGGACACGTGGTCATTTCTCTCTCCGTGTTCAAACACGTGATTAAAATTCCGACATGATTATGATCGATACGCGTAGGGTCAATTTTAAAAAATTTTAATATTTGTAGGGTCAAAATATAAATATACATAAAAAAGTAATAAAAATGCTATAAATATACACACGGGTCAATTATTTTTTCCAGTTTTCTTTTTTAGAATTGTTTTAGTTTTGTAAAAAGTCTTTTACTATGAAAAAAGTAATAAAAAAATGCTATATATGATAAATAAATAAATTTAAAAATATCATTTCAGCATTTTTCTTTAAACAATGTTTTTCCCTCTAAGTTTTATGTATTATTTAATATTTTTCGTGTAAATTAATTCTAGGTTATTATTATTATTATTATTATTATTATTATTATTATTATTATTATTATTATTTATGTATTTATATATAAAAATATATTTAATATGTAGCGATGTCGGGCGTGTCAAAATTCTATATTTTTAAGAAATGATGTGTCGTCAGGTAATAGGTATAGGTGTTGCGTGTCGGCGTATCCGTGTCGAGTACTACATAGGTGTTGAGACATTCATTAGCAATCATACAAAATGCATAAAAGATATATGCACCCACCAGCTGTCGCTTTGCCGGCAAATCCGGTTTAAGAAATTCCATTGATTGAAGCTTTTCACCACTCAACATGAAGGTCATTATAGTAATTTTCGACATTGTCATTTACTCTCTCTCTCTCACTCTCTAAACTAAATCGATTGTATGACAAAAAAAAAAAAAAGCCTAAATCGATTGATTCCATTATCTCTCTCTTTCTTGTAACGCTTATCTTCCTTTCATTTGTCTTTCTGTCGATCTAAGAATTAAATATGGATTTAATGCACATGCACCAACTCTTATACATGAATGAGCCTAACGTAAAATTTGGACGTAAAATTTAACTAATCCAATCTTAATCAATTGGTCTCTCTCTCTCTCTCTCTCTCTCTCTCTCTCTCTAAAGTAAATTGATACGTTCCATTATTTCACTTTCTCGTAATGCATATCCTCATTTCATTTGTCTTTCTCTCTATCTAAGTACTAAATATGGATTTAATGCACATGCACTAGAAAACACCAACTCTTATACATAGATAATCCTCACAAGAAATTTAAATAACTCCCTCTTTTTCATAATGCATATCTTCATTTTGTTTGTCTTTCTTTCATCTAAAGACAATACATATGGATTTAAGTTCCGTTCGTTTCACGAAAAATGTGGCATTTCGAAAAATGTTTTTCAATAAGCCATTTTTTATAAAAATGATAATATTTTTCGATGTTGAAATTTGAAAATGAACTAGAAAATATTTTCTGTCATTCGTTCTGGAAAATTCAATTTGATTTTCCTTCATGCACGCATTTTAATAAATTTTTTATTTCTTTTGATTTTTTCTAATATTTTTGTTTTCTTTCTACTTTTTTCTTTTTCTTTTTTTCCTTTATTTTTTATTTTCCTGTTTCTTCTTCAACCTATTAGCGGACATGGCAACGGCCAGTGCTGGCCAAAGGCAAGCTTGAGTTCATCGGCCTTAGGCCTCTCTTGTGGCCGATTATTGGCCGTCGTCATGGCCGGCAACCGGCTAAGTCAAAGGGAAAGCAAAAGAAAGAAAGACAAAGAAAAATAATAAAATTTTGAATTGAAAAAAAAAGAGGTTAGTAGGGGTGTGAGATAAGAGTAAGTGAAGAAAATATTTTCGTTTATTTGAAAAGTGGAAAACATTTTCCTCTATTTTAGAAGACTTTTTTCTCTTAATAGAAAAGGTTTTCCCCAATCAAGTTGTTTTCTATGAACTGACATCGAAAAACCCAAAAAGTATTTTCTTAAAAATTAATTTTCATGAAATGAACAGAATTTCAATGCACATACACTAATAAACACCAACTCTTCTACATGGATAAGCCTATCTAACTAAATATCTCTTTCTTGTAATGGGCATCTTCCTTATTTGTCTTTCTCTCGACCTAAGTACTAAATACGGATTTAATGCACATGCACTAACAAATACTAGCTCTGATGCATGAATATGCCTCACCAAAATCTAATTAATCCTAGCGTAATCATTTTCTCTCTCTCTCTCTCTCTCTAAGTAAACTGATGAATTCCTTTGTCTCTCTCTTTCTCGTAATGCATACTTTCCTTTTATTTATCTTTCTCTCTATCTACGTACTACATATGGATTTAATGTTCATGCACTAATAAACACTAACTTTTATATGTTGGATAAGCCTCACGCGAAATCTAACTGATCCTATCTTGCCTTGATAAAGCGACGTTGTTTTTTTACCTAATGTCGGTTTCATTAGAGTTGTCTAAGTTGACGTAGGAGGGTTGGGTCCTATAGTGAGAGGGACATGAAAGAGCAGAATTTAGTTAAGTACTCCTTCTAACTGAACTGAAGCGACATCGGCAACGGTTGGCGGGCTTAGATAAGAAGCAGGTTTTAGTTCACCCACTAACAAAGACCGCTCTCAACTTGCTTAATTTCTCAATTACGCTACTCATCTTGTTGGCCCACGAAAAACATTAGACATTTTGCCCATAATTTCAAAGATGGTGCCAAATGAAAATCTTGGGGGAGATAACTAATTTCTACATTGTTAAATGGTTCTTGCTACAACTAGAGTCTCATAAGTTTTAAATTTATTATACGACGATCAATTTAATCCTAAATTTTGGTTAGAAATCACCGATGTGGTTGGTTTAATTAGCTCTAGCCGTTTTATATGGCATGATTGATACTAGCATGAACAATTTTTTGCAATATTCTTAAATTTTTAAAATTTTTACCTTTTCCTCTTTTTTTCTGTCTCCTTTTATTTTCTTTCCTTTTTTTTTGTCCCTATTTCCCTCCACCAGTCGTCCGGTCGTACTTCGTCTTCTTTTTCTTCCTCAAACCCTACTAATGCAATAGTAAGTTCTCATTCACGACCACCCTTCACGGTCGTAGCCGCAGCTCAAAAGCTTAGGCTTCCCTGGTGCTCGAGTTCTAAGAGTTTTAGATTCACCGCCATGGCAGCTCGAGCTCATTCATGGTCATGAGCTTCGAGCTCAAGAAGTCACGGTGTTCGCGACGATCCAGCTTGAGTAGTCATGGGGGCCATGAGCTTCAAGCTAGGGTTTGAGTGGCCATGGCGATCATGAGCTTCAGTTGCAACCTTCCAGCTCAAACGGCCAATGGCCATGGCTGTGAGCTTCAAAGCCAGATTTGGGTATGGCAGCCACAAGCTTCGATCTCGAACTGCCATGGTCGCGAGCTTTGAGCTCGAGTGGCTTTGGTGACTCGAGCTGCCATGGCAACGGTCACAGTCCTCGAACTCAAGAGGCCATTGCAGCAATATATTGTTTCTTCATGGGCCGGTTCTCTATCTCTCAATTAATTATGTTAGTGTTTATTTTGCTTGGCATAATAGTTTTTAGCAAATCATAACGTTACATGTGTACTGCAACATTCATATTAATAATTCGACAATCCATGTCAACAAAGATTAACTGCAGATTGCAACAGAAAAAATTAGCGGAAGGAGCAATGTGGAACATTTTTAACAAATATATAATAATGATCTTGAACCAAAAATTAGAGGGGCTTTTTTCAATTTCGGGAAAAAGTAAAAAGAAGACCGGTGGCATTATCCCTACTTTAAATCGTGCCATCACTCTTGTCATAATTTCTAGTGTCTTATTTTAAATTGAATGAGCTGATTAAGAAGGAAGTTAAAAATTTGGTTACATGAATTTTCGCTGTAATGACAAAGCTTAACATCTGTTAATGTATTTACTGCATCATTGAAGTAGATTCCACCTCATACGCATTTCAAGCTAATCTAGGAATGATTGTGATGCATTTGGTCATACTTATTCTCTTACCGGTCAATTTTTGCTGATATTGACCCTTGAATTCTTGAGTTGAACGTTAAAGTATGCTATGATTCGCTTAACATATGTGGTGCCAAATAGGATTCATATCAGGCAACTAGAAAGCTAAAGAAAAACAAAATTGACAGAGAGAGAGAGATTGGATCTCGAGAAGGATGGATATTGAGTAGGGGTGTGCACTAGGAACCACTTGAACCGGGACCCGCTTGGACAAGATCGGACCGACAGATTTTGGACAATTCCCAAGGAGGGCGTTCCAATTCCCGGTTCCCATTTTTGGAACCAGTGGCCGATCTGTTCCATTCCTGATTCCAAGGTGGGAACATGACCGATTGGACTGGACTAGTTTATTATATATATAATATTTTAAAATTTCTTAAGAAACAAACCCTAATTCCTTTCAATTTCTCCCATTTTTCATTTTATTTTTGGCCCAAAACAACAAATTTACCAGTTCCACTGGACCGGACTAGTCGATCGATCCAGTTTCTAGTCCCGGAATCTAGGAACTGGACCGGACGGGAAACCGATCAATCCTAATATTAAGTGCTCGTCCATCGTGGTTGTGAGGTGTGAAGCTTGTAGATTTCAAGCTCGTGGCTACACACAAAAGGTAGATTGTCAAGGGAGAACCCAATTCTTATTTTATTAATATATCTAGTCGGATATACTTTTACTTAAAAATTTAAGTCAATGAGTTGAAGATCAATTAAAATACATTAACTGCTCCAGACCATACTAGTTATCCGATATGAGATTTTTTCCACCACAACTCACACCATACCTCAACAGCTTAAACTCTGAACTTACCAACATGGCCACTAGACTTGGAGCTCAATAAATCTAGCGCTTGTTGCCACCATGGTCACATGATTTGGAGTTGGCGAATCTCATGAATGAGTGATTAGATTTTGCTTTGGTACCAGGGTATCTTAAGATTTTAACCAGAAGATTTTTACAAATGAAGAAGAAGAAAAATAAGAAGAGCATTTTGAAAAAAAGAAAAAAAACAAATAAAAAAATCTTAATGGCCATATAATAAAATTAGGAAACTCCATCACCGGAGTGGTCTCCAAACAATTTGTGATACTTTTCAAAACATATCTGAATGCTACAGACAAACAGATAAAATAAAAGGACAACTTTGGTTTCGGATAAAAAGTGCATAGATCACGGGTAACATTGCAGCTTTCCAAAATTAAAGGCGGGGCGCACAGGTTGAAGTAAGAAATATGTACATTGGGCCACGAGCTTAGAGTGGGAATATAACAATGACAATGTGGAAGTTCTCCCGGATTTGGGAGAGCTAAGCACCATTGAAAAGCTCTTGCAAAGACTTCCAAATTGTATTGACTAATTTTGGGTCCTATTTTTCATCTCTAATTACTCGATAATTTCCACAAGCACAAATTCCACTTTTTATAGGACCAAAAATTCTTTCACAAAACAATCCATCCTTTTCCGGTTTATTGGGTTTGCAATGAAAAGTATAGGGTTTTGTCACCTCTCCAACTATCTGATTTTTTTGGCCCAATCACTTATTTATACTTACCACCATGTAATTTAGGAGAAATCAAGCCTCCAATGCACGTTTGGTCAAAGCCTCTGATTCTCTTCTAGACTTTCACTTCTGCACTTTGGAATTGTATAAGTATCAACGGTATCTCTCGTGACCAAAGCCCCCCTACCAGCAGAATTCTAATGCTTTCTCCCTAGTCAATTAATGATGCAACACATCAATAATAATAATTTATATACGTATAAAACAAGGTTTTACTTTCCTAATCTCACTTCTCTGTCGACTCGGTCGAATTTTTAATTTTCATTTCCCGAACGTGGGGGAATTGCATTCTTTACCCATTTTCTTTCCTTCAGACCAGGGTAACGACTAAAATGTCATATTATTATAAGGTCCCAGATCCATCCGGACCGTCGATCATTCCGGACAGGACGAAACTAACGTAAATCGACGGTTCGGATTATATAATTCAGGCAGTTATCCTCCGTCCTTTGTTCTCCCTCGCCCCTTCCGGTGGAACCGAAATAAATACAAAGCAGAGCGAAAGAAAGAAAGCCAGCCAGCTCTCTCTTTCTCTTTCTCTCTCTCTCTCTTTCTCTCTCTACAGAACTTCATTTGAAGAAAAGCTGAAGAGAGCTCTGTCGTTCAGGCATCTCAGTCCCGCCTGCACAATTGTTGTCCCATCTGAGGATAAAGCTTTTTCCCATCTCCGGAAAGGCGACATGACGCACGAGGAAGGTGAAAAAAAACCAGGGCGCATGATTAAAGGTTCGGTTTTTAGGACAGCATTAATAAAGGGTCGATGTTTTTTTTTTCGTAAGGGGGGAGGGGGGGCCTCTTTTTCTTTGATTTCCGCAATCGATCGTTCCGGTTTCCTTTTCCTTTTCGGGGGAATGCATGTGCCTCTCTGCCTTCCCTCGAGCTGTAGACTGTTCGTGTTCTCGCTGCGGTTAAAATGCGTTGAAACGCGAGAGACCCATCCACCCGTTTCAGAGGCTCTGTTTTCGGTCGTGGCGACGGAACAGAGGGCTGAAAACAGAGTGCTGGACAGCTAAATTGACGCTCCGATTTACTTTGTGTCTCGTCGTCGTAGGAACAGAAGGGACCCGAGGAAACGCGCGGGGAAGGTCGAAAAGGCATGTGAGGAAAGCAGACAACAGGGCGGAAGAAGAAGAAGAAGAAGAGGGCCGAGCGGCGTCGTCGTTGTCGCCGAGAGGAGTGCTGGAGATCCCCATCGCGGGTTCAGAGTCCGACCACAGCGTCAGCAGCACCTGCAGCTTGTCCCCGCGAGAGAATCAGGGTCGTGGGTCGTCGTCGTCGTCGTCGTCGAATTGGAAGAAGGTGATGGACACGTTGCGGCAGATGAAATCTACGAGGTGGTCGTCGCCGCCGCCGCCGCCTGTTGTGGCGGGGCACGGCCGCGTCTCGAAGCGGGAGGCCAAGAGGTTGGCGAGGATTCGGAGCGCCGACGACGAGGGTGGAGCCGCCGCCGCCGCCGCCGGCGTGCCGAGGACGCGAAAGCCGTCGTGGAGGAACTTCGACTACTCGGAACTCGCCGCCGCCACTGACGATTTCAGCCCTGGTAAAAATGCTCGTCTGAACTGAACCAACCCCCATTTTTTCTCCGACCCAAAAAAAAAAAAAAAAAAAACCCAAACCCATTTTTCATTTATTTGAGCTTTACATTAATACAAATTAAGTTTGTATTTGGTAAGAAATCATCAAATCTTTCATACGAAAAACCATTTTAAAATTTACTAAACTAATTTCTTTTTTTTAAAAAGGCAAAATCTGCTGGCCGCCGCAAATTACGGAGCGAACGGCGGCCTCTTGCTTGGGCATTTGATTGTTCTTTGCTTTTCCTTGTCACTAGAGCATGCTTGAAATTATGATTATTCTTTCCCTCACGAGCGTGCCAAAAGGGTGCCACGTGGAATTTTTAAAAAATAAAACAAAAAGTAAAAATTCAATTTCCCGCCCCCACCCTCTCCCAGGACCACGAATGATTGGAGAAACCAAGGTCAACTCCATTTAAATTCCGTCAATCACGTGATATTCGGTGAACATTAAGAATTGCAAGTGACGTCGCTAATCGAAGATGGAGACAGTCTCAACGGAGAGAATACATCGAAAGTCGTAAATATTTTTTTGTTTCATTGTTTAATAAATCTTAGTGGAATTAATAATTAAATCGGTTAGGGAAAAAAAGATGGTTGGGTCTGAAAGAATCATTATTTAGGGGGCTAGAGTGCGCATTCTCTTCGACTTTGACTTTGACATTTTGGAAAGGGCTGCGCGCATGCCCAGGAAAAGAGCGCGATTCAGGCGAAGAAAAGTCTGCTAAACGACATAACGACATGTAGACAAAAAGAAAACGTTCCTCCCTTTCTGCTTAGTTCGAGATCTTTTGTCGTTCCGGCCATGCCCGCTTAGTTTACAGTTTCAATTGGACCTGGAACATATCTGTCATGGGATGCTCCTGTTAGCCGAATTTTCTACGAGAAATGTGTAATCTGAACATCAGGATATCGAAAAGGATGGACACGTTCGAGTAGCTCGATTTTGGAGTTCGAACTCGTGACATTACAAACGTTTTGAGCTGTTGCAAAGCGGGAGTACGATGTATAACTCACTCGATCGACAGACAGAGTTGGAATTAAGCTCAAAAATACTTTGTTCTCGTGTGTGCTGTCGATGAGTTATTGTCTGTTCTGTTCGCCTGCCTGACTGAATGTTGTGCGGCTTTTTCGTGGTGGGTTTGTAGAGAACTTGATTGGGAAAGGCGGGCACGCGGAGGTGTACAGAGGTCGCCTCCCGGACGGGCAAACGGTGGCCGTGAAGAGGCTGGGCAAAAAGGAGAAGGATGAAGTGGATAGGATCGGCGACTTCCTGTCGGAGCTCGGTATTGTGGCGCACATCAATCATCCGAACACCGCGCGGCTGCTCGGGTTCGGCATCGAGGGCGGATTGTATTTTGTCCTCCGGTTCTCTTCGAATGGCAGCCTCGCCTCGCTTCTGCATGGTGATGTTGAAACTCTAATCTAACTTCGTATTAGGTGGTTCAGTGTGTTCTTTCTTGCAAAGGCTGATACAATTTCATTAGATTGTGACTCTTTTTTCGGGCGATTGTTGTTGCAGGTTCGACGGGAATTGTGGATTGGACGACCAGGTTCAAAATAGCGGTCGGCGTTGCGGAAGGACTGCAGTATCTCCACCATCATTGCCCGAGGCGCATCATTCACCGAGACATCAAAGCTTCAAACATATTACTAAACGAAGACTACGAGCCTCAGGTAACTCTTGCGCAGTCATTCTCCTCTAATCTGCTCATTATTCGAATAAGCCGGATGTGCAAATGTCGATCCTTTGATCTGCAGATTTCTGATTTCGGGTTAGCGAAGTGGCTGCCGGAGAAATGGGTTCATCACGTCATCTTTCCAATTGAAGGCACAATCGGGTTAGTACTCAGAAAGCCCTTGTTCAGAACTTACTTGTTCTGATACTGATGTGTGATCGTTTGTCTTTCAGGTACCTCGCTCCTGAATACTTCATGCACGGAATTGTTGACGAAAAGACCGACGTCTTCGCCTTTGGGGTTCTGTTGCTCGAGCTCATGACAGGTCGCCGTGCTGTTGATTCGTGCCGACAGAGCCTCGTGATGTGGGTACGGACGATGCTCTGAGATTGTCGCGTCTTGAGGGATTAGGAAGCAAATAAAAGAGTTCAATGAGGTCTGTATTGATGATAATCTTGATTTTCTGATTGATTCTGGTGCAGGCAAAGCCACTCCTGGATGCAAATAACATAACAGACTTGGTCGATCCTCGACTAGGAGAAGCATATGATGAAGTTGAAATGAAGAGGGCGTTGTTAACAGCTTCGACGTGCATCCACCATCTGTCCACGATGCGACCGAGCATGAATCAGGTACTGTCCTGTTCCATGTCTTCCTTCGCCATCGCTGCTCCTGTGGATCACTACAGCCGCAACCGCCTTTGCTGTAGCTCCAATTTGAACTTTGAGGTGGACTGTGTGGTTCTGATGCAACGTCTATGATCTCTATCTCTGCAGGTTGTGAAGATTCTGAGGGGCGAGGACGGAACTTTGGAGTGGAAACATGCATCGGTCTCGAGTAGGACGCTCCTCCTCAATGCTTGCGATGCAGAGGACTACAGCTGCGCGACCTACCTCGATGACCTCAATCGCCACATGCAGCTCGTGTTGGAGTGAACGCACTCGGTTTCCCCGCCGGCGCTCCTGCTGGTGATGTCCTCCTGTCTGAAGGAAGGGACAAAAGTCTCAAAGAGGAACTATGCAATGATCTGCATTTTTATGTTGAGGTCAAAGTAGATTCCTCCAGTTGCTCCTATTCACTTTAAGCCTGTGTAGTGGGCAATGGAGAGAGATCGAGAGGGAGGGAGAAAGTATAATGCTAATGATGTGTGATGTATTAGTGTATGTATTCTGTACTATCATCCCTTTCAGTTGACGCAAAGCATGGCCACTTTGCACCTTTGTGACAGTTCCAAGAAGCTAAATCCATGGCCCTAACTTCATGATTTTTGTCCGGCCGCGACAAATGGGTTAGACGAAAACAACCTAAGAGGAGGGTGAACCAGTTGTCTAAGGAAACTCAAAACATTTTTGTATGAATTGCCAGATACCCTGCATAACGTGCATTGGTGTTGTGGAAACAATCGGGTGTATGCAGAAACAATTATCTTCCATCTAACAACAGAATATGAAGGAGTTTGAAGAATCAAAGAAATGCAGAACAAAAAATCACAGTGGCTTACTTTAGCCTAGTCTGTTTGCCTGCTCTGCTCTCCCAGCTCTAGCAGCTGCTCTGCTCTCCCAGCTCTAGCAACCTAAATCAAGGCTCTAATCCTTGAAACGTTACCGCGTCTGAAGATGGTCACTTCTCCTTGTGCTTCTGCATCTAGAGATACAAGCAATCATATACACTCAACGCTCTCTCCCCCGATTAAAAAGCGCTCAGACTTCTACAGAGATTACCATTCGATTTGCTTAGCTTCCACAAACAAGAATCAGAAGGAGCTGAAAACTTGGAGCATCACAGACTAGCTTTTATTCATTTCCCCCAATTCTATTACTTTTCCAGTGTCGAATTCATAGTTATGAGATCTCAAATGACCATTTGAAATTCAAATCTCGTGAATAGCCATTCGTTCAACCATCTGCAATCGTGAAGCTCTGCGTAGGCAGTTCACCCATTTCTACTTCTGCAGCAGACTGTCATCCTTCGTAGCCTGCCCAAATACCACACCAGGCCTTGCCTTGTTTTGTATCCTCATGTGTCCTAGTGTCGTTCGGCGGCGGCAGTCCGGTGGCGTTTTAAACTTGAAATTTGCCGCAATTATTGCAAATCCATTGATTCCATAGGATCGCTCGGGAACCGATCATCCCTACACTTCGATGCACTTTCATCATGCATATGGACCTTATAAATGAGCCTGGTAAATGGGCCCCAAAACACTGAATCTAAAACAACAAAATTCTGTTCTTTGGGCTCTGACCATTCTCAGGAAACTTCGCAGCAAGCGCGCACGGACACGTCACATCTTCCACGTTCGATTCCATTGCTCCCAAAAACCTCCCTGCCTCAAATCGAATGGTCCGAATTCCCATTGGGATTCGGGAAATTTGAAAATTCTCTCGACCATTTTCGCAGCAGACGAGGAAGCAGCAATGCCCACCGACCTCCTCCTCCAATTCGCCATCCTCGTCTCCTCCCTCGCCATGCTCCTCTTCGCCGTCCGGCGGCTCTCCGCCCCGCCCTCCGCCAAGCTCCGGACCAAGACCCGATCCGCCGCCGCCGCGGCCGCCGAGCCCAGCCGCCACTCCCTCCGCGCGTCCGCCCTGCTGGCCCGGGCCCGGTCCTCCCCGACCCACCACGCCCACCGCGCCCAGGCGCCTACCCTCGCCCGGGCCGCCCTCGCCGAGGCCGAGGCCGCGATCTCGCAGGCCCCGAAGGACGCGGCCCCGCACGTGCTCAAGGCCCTGGCGCTGGACACGCTCGGGCGGCGGAGCTCGGCGCTGCGGTCGCTGGACGCGGCGCTGTCGGCGCCGCGGGCGCGGTCGCTGTCCGGGAGCGAGAGGGCGGAGGCGCTGGCGAGGAGGGCGGAGCTGAAGCTCGGGATGGCGGCGGGGATGGCGGCGGGCGGGGGCGGGGGAGGAGGAGGGGGCGGAGGAGGAGGGCGGAGGAGGCGGTGGAGGACGCGAGGGAGGCGGTGAGGGTGGGGCCCGGGGAGGCAGCGGCGTGGCGGGTGCTGGGGGAGTGCTGCGAGCGGGAGGGGCTGGCGGCGGAGGCGGCGGCGGCGTTCGAGGAGGCGCTGCGGATCGAGCCCGGGTGCGACCCGGCTCGTCGCGGGTTGGACCGGTTAGGCTCTCCTTCTTGATTTTTAATTTCAGATTTTTCTTCTTCTTTTTTTTTTTTTTTGGTTTTTTGTTTTTCACGTCTTGTGATATATATAGGTAAAGTTTGAAGTTTTTGGTAGAGACTGTCTTTTGTAATCAGCCAATTTGAGAGCTAGAGAAGATATGCGAAATGAGTAAATATTGTGAACGACCAAATTTGTTTGTTTTTTACGCATGGTAGATACGATTATTGCACCGAAAATCATTAGGATGATGGGATTTTTCACTCAAATTCGAGCATAATCGAGCTATAGCAAGAGCTGCCCGTCGTATCGATCTTCTCACAAAAACGACTTTTTCACGAACAAATTCTTGTATGAACCTGACCCCTGGATCGAGATTCATGTGGATCGGGTCCATTGTAGCTATCAATCGAATTGTTTGTATATGAAAATTTCAAGTGGTTAACAACGGATCGTATGGGTTCCATAAAATTAGATATAGTCGGAATATTTCTTTTACCTTTTTCACTATTAGGGTTCCACAACTAGCGTCACGTCATGACGATGTTGATAAAATTTTGGACGCTTCTTCAAATTATTAAATCCACAAATTGTCTTAATCATATATAAGATACCTTCGACTTCGAGTGGGCTGCTCTATATAATAAGGTCCTCATATATAAAGGGCGCAACTTCAGGCACAAAGTCAACATTTACATTCTATCAAAATATATTGCCGTGCAGCAAGTTAAATACAGTTTTAGAGTTCTAAATCCCATAGAATAGAATATAAATTTAATAATCGAGAAATTAAATCCTAACAAATTCCATTATATTTATCTCAACTTATATTCATAATCCAACTCTCAAAAGATCCCTCTCTCATTGCCCTTGTCCTATTTGACACTAGCTGAAAACTTGAGGGGAGTGATACATATATTTTCTAAACAGAAACACATTTTTATGAATTCAATGCATAATAGATGTACAACAGATCAATTTACAAATTATAGAAAAGATAAGCAATACTCACCGCTAGCCAAACAACTAATCAAAGGCCATGCTGCTTGAAAATCTTTAATCAAAAGTCAAACTAGCTAGCCCACCAACCCCTAATAGAACACCACTTAAGCAAGGCTATTTTTGGGCTAAGGGTTGACAAAGAACCGCACAAACAGCTAACTTGCTACAGTAAATAGAGTAGTATGCCGGCATTGCACAACATATTTGGGCACGTATGGTATGTTCCTACTGAACTCGAATTAAGTGAGTTTACATTAAAAAGAAAAATAAACTCTTTCCAAGTACTAAAAAACTCAAAGCTCTTTCAACCGAAAATCTATGCCGACAATTGACAAAACTCAATACGAAACACTGCCAGCGAGAGTCCCTGTATAGCAATTACCAAGAACTTCGGGAAATAATATCTCTTAAATGGGTGGTCCAAATCACAACTCATGAAATCTTATAAGTTCGTAGGGATGTGAGCAACTTAATTATCACGATTGGACAATTCAGACTTAGTTGGAGCATCATTAGTGATGTCGACACAATTAGGACTTGGAAATTTATACTCTAAAAGAACACAACTAACTTTTAAGAGGGGAAAAAAAGAAAAAGTAAGAAAGAGATTCTTGCTAGTCACATGTAAATGTCGCTCTTTGAAGTCAACACATGTTTTCAATGGCCCACCCTCAATCCCTTGTCTCTTCTCTCTTTGTTCACTCACAACTTATTCTCTCCACTTCTTCTTCTTCATTGCTAAACCGAAGATGCTAAATTACAAAAAAGTTCAAGATCCGAACATAATATTAACCAAAGGGGATGCAGGGGATGTGTAACCCAATCCGTCGGAAGAGAGCCGACACGATGAACTTTAAGAACTTGGGTCAATCGGCATTTGATTAAGTCTCTTGACTCAAATCGGAAGAGAGCCAACAAGATGGGCTTTCTTCTTCTTCTTTTCAAAAAGTTCTTTTCTGGGTCTTCTTAGGAGTGAACATGGTTCTAGGGAGAGACATTTCGGTCCAAGTGACCGGGATTCCTAAACCTAAAATTATTTATGCCTTTTGTTTTTCTTTTTGCCTTTTACCAATGCATTTTGGTTCTTATGGGATTTCATCATTGAATTCACAGAACATAATACTAATGGACTCCATCCATTTATTTTATTGAGTTGTGTACATTTGTGGGTCAATTTAGTGAGCTCTTTGCAGAGACAAATAATATATGAATTCAAGTTCATTTTCCATGATTTGTTATGTAATTTAGTGAAATAGCCGTCGGGTTAAGGAATAAAATTTGTTTTGTCTTCCCATTGCTTTATCATTCTTCCTCAAGCAAGTATTTTCTAAATAAGATATTTGGATAGTCTACAATGACCTAAATTCATCTTTTTTCTCTTTGCTTTTTTCATGATCATAGTTGCAATCTACTTATGGTTTCTCTTAAAAGAATGTGGGATAAATGAAATAACAATGAAGAACTCATAAACAAAAGATTATCCAAATGCTAGAAAAGTTTGAAGTTGACAATCAATAGGGTTTTTGTATGTTTCTTTTAAGTAGTTCTTTTGCCGCTCTTCCATCATTTTTAAGGAGCCAAACATGTATAAACTTGTTCATTATCGTTACGTTCATTTTCATTTTGTTTAACTAAAAATGAAACTAAAAGAATAACCTGTTAAACCCTGAAATTAACCTTAGAACTTGCAATAGAGTAGGTGTCAAGTTCCAGATTTTGTGGGTAGATTTCAAGTTCTAAGTGGAACTGTAAGAAATTTGGAACCGTTCACCCCTTGTTCTTTGACATCTCTATTTTTTCTCTCTTTCTTGTCTTCTTTTCTTTCATATTTTTTGCGACTAGCTACAAGAGAGAATAAAGAAGATGGGCTGAGATCTCCCAAGATTGATTCTTTTTCCTTCTAACAAAGAGCCTCTTGTTACATTTAACTGTACTTAAAAATTTAAATTCTGTCCTCGAAAATTGAATTAATGTCAACTTTCTTATTTCATCTCAAAAGTGTAAGCTTTGACAAATGTTCAAAATTTAAAAATTTATGATAGTAGTTTTGAAAAAAAAGGTAACTTCGGCATTTGGCTAAATGCTATAAATTAAAGTTGGTCTCTATCAACATTGGGCTTTTAGTTTTCCCAAGGCCAGCATTTGACTGAATACCCCTTGGATAGGCTTGCCAAACACCCTAGCATTTCTCCAAGAGGCTTTGGAGACTGAAAGTCCTTTGGAAAAGCTGAACCAAACGTACCATAAATCTAATTCTATGAATGTGTGCATGCCGGCAAGAAATTAAATCCTAACAAATTCCATTGCATTTATCTCAACTTATATTCATAATCCAACTTTCAAAAGATCCCTCTCACGTTGCCCTTGTCCTATTTGACACTAGCTGAAAACTTGAGAAAAAATGAGATGAATGGTATGAACAAACCATTATTTGGTAAGCAATACATATATATTCTAAATAGAGATACGTTTTATAATAGATGTGCAACGGATCAATTTACAAATTATAGAAAAGATAAACAAAACTCACAGCTACCCAAACAACTAATCTAAGGCCATGCTGCTCGAAAATCTTTAATCAAAAGTCAAACTAGCGAGCCCACCAACCCCGAATAGAACACCACGTAGCAAGGCTATTTTTGGGCTAAGGGTTGACAAACAACCACACAAACAGCCACACAAAGTCAAACAGCTAACTTGCTAAATAGAGTAGCACGCCGGCATTGCGCAACATATTTGGGCACATATGGTATGTACCTACTAAACTCCGAATTAAGTGAGTTTACAGTAAAAAGAAAAAGAAACTCTTTCCACGTACTAAAAACTCAAAGCTCTTTCAACCCAAAATCTATGCCGACAATTGACAAAACTCAACACAAAACATTGCCAGCGGTAGTCACTATATAACAATTACCAAGAACTTCAGGAAATAATATCTCTTAAATGGGTAGTCCAAATCACAACCCATAAATTCGTATGGGTTCGTAGGGATGTGAGCCATCTAATGATCACAATTGGACAACTCAGACTCAGTTGGAGTGTCAACGGTGATGTCGACACAATTAGGACTCGGAAATTTATACTTTAAAAGAACACAACTAACTTTAAAGAGGAAAAAAAAAGGAAGAAAGAAATTCTTGTCAGTCACATGTAAATGTTGCTTTTTGAAGTCAACGGATGTTTTCAATGGCCCACCCTCAATCTCTCGTCTCTTCTCTATGTTCGCTCACAGCTTATTCTCTCCACTTCTTTTTCTTCTTCTTCTTCAAAAGTTCTTTTCTGGGTTTTTTTAGGAGTGAATATGGTTCTAGGGAGAGACGTTCCAGTTCCGGTGATCGGGATTCTTAAACCTAAAATTATTTATGCCTTTTGTTTTTAATTTTTTTCCTTTTACCAATGGGTTTGGTTCTTATGGGATTTTCATCATTGAATTCACAGAACATAATACTAATGGACTCCATCCATTTATTTTATTTAGTCGTGCACATTTGTGGGTCAATTTAGTGAGCTCTTTGCAAAGACAAATAATATATGAATTCGAGTTCATTTTCCATGATTTGTTATGTAATTTAGTGAAATACATGTCAAGTTAAGGACTAAAATTTATTTTGTCTTCCCATTTCTTTATCATTCTTCCTCGAGCAAGTATTTTCTAAATAAGATATTTGGATAGTCTACAAGGACCTAAATTCATCTTTGTTCTCTTTCCTTTGCTTTTTTCATGATCGTGGTTGCAATCTACTTATGGTTTCTCTTAAAAGAATGTGGGATAAATGAAATAACAATGAAGAACTCATACATAAATGATTATCCAAATGCTAGAAAAATTTGAAGTTGACAATCAATAGGGTTTTTGTATGTTTCTTTTAAGTAGTTCTTTTGCCGCTCTTCCATCATTTTTAAGAAGCCAAACATGTATAAACTTGTTCATTATCGTTACGTTCATATTCATTTTGTTTAACTAAAAATGAAACTAAAAGAAGAACCAGTTAGACCTTGAAATTGACCTTAAAACCTACAATAGAGTAGGTTCCAAGTTCAAGATTTCGACGGGTAGATTTCAAGTTCTAAGTGTAACCTATAAGAAATCTGGAACCGCTCACCCCTTGTTCTTCGATATCTCTATTTTTTCTCTCTTTCTTGTCTTCTTTTCTTTCATATTTTTTGCGATTAACTGCAAGAGAGAATAAAGAAGATGGGCTGAGATCTCCTAGGTATGATTCTTTTCCTTCTAACAAAGAGCCTCTTATTACATTTAGCTGTACTTAAAAATTTAAATTGTGTCCTCAAAAATTGAATTAATGTCAACTTTCTTATTTCATCTCAAAAGTGTAAGCTTTGACAAATGTTCAAAGTTTAAAAATTTATGATAGTAGTTTTGAAAAAAAAAAAAAAAAAAAAGTAACTTCGGCATTTAGCCAAATGCTGAAAGCTCAAAGTTGGTCTCTATTAACATTGGGCTTTTAGTTTTTCCAATGCTAGCATTTGACTGAATACCCCTTGGACGGGCTTGCCAAACATCCCAGCATTTCTCCAAAAGGTTTTAGAGGCTGAAAGTCCATTGGAAAAGCTTAACCAAACGTACCATAAATCCAGTTTTATGAATGTGTGCGTGCCAGCAAGAAATTAAATCCTAACAAATTCCATTACATTTATCTCAACTTATATTCATAATCCAACTTTCAAAAGATCCCTCTCACGTTGCCCTTGTCCTATTTGACACTAGCTGAAAACTTGAGAAAAAATGAGATGAATGGTATGAACAAACCATTATTTGGTAAGCAATACATATATCTTCTAAACAGAGATACGGTTTATAATAGATGTGCAACGGATCAATTTACAAATTATAGAAAAGATAAACAAAACTCACCGCTAGCCAAACAACTAATCAAAGGCCATGCTGCTTGAAAATCTTTAATCAAAAGTCAAACTAGCGAGCCCACCAACCCCGAATAAACGCCACTAAGCAAGGCTATTTTTGGGCTAATGGTTGACAAAGAACCACACAAACAGCAAACTTGCTACAGTAAAGAGAGGAGCACGCTGGCATTGCGCAACATATTTGGGCATGTATAGTATCTACCTACGAACTCCGATTTAAGTGAGATTATGGTAAATAGGAAAAAAATAAAACTCTTTCCAAGTACTTAAAAAAACTCAAAGTTCCTTCAACCTAAAATCTATCTGACAATTGACAAAACTCAGCACAAAAGACTACCGGCGGTAGTCATCTTTGTATAGCAATTACCAAAAACTTCAAGAAATAATTTCTCTTCAATGGGAAGTCCAAATCACAACTCATAAAATCTTATGGGTTCATAGGGATGTGAGCGACCTAATTATCACAATTGGACAACTTAGACTCAATTGGAGCATCACCGATGATGTCGACATAATTAGGGCTCTGAAATTTATACTCTAAAAGAACACAACTAACTTTTAAGAAAAAAGAAGAAATAAATTCTCACCATCACATGTAAATGTCGCTCTTTGAAGTCAACGCATGATTTCAATGGCCCACTCTCAATCCCTCGTCTCTTCCCTCTCTGTTCACTCTCCACTAATTCTTCTTCTTCTTCTTCTTTCTCAAAAAATTCTTTTCTAGGTCTTTTTACGAGTGAACACAGTCCTAGGGAGGAGGTTCCAATTCCAGGGATTCCTAAACTTAAAATTGTCTTATATCTTTTGCTTTTCTTTTTGCCTTCTACCAATGCGTTTTGGTTCTTATGGGATTTCCATCATTGAATTCACAAAACATGATGCTAATGGACCATCCATTTATTTAATTGAGTCGTGCACATTCGTGGGTCAATTTAGTGAGCTCTTTGCAAAGACAAACAATATATGAATTCGAGTTCATTTCCCATGATTTGTTATGTAATTTAGTGAGATAAGCTTGTTGGGTTAAGGAATAAAATTTGTTATGTAATTTAGTGAGAAACACTGCGGTAGTCACTATATAGCAATTACCAAGAACTTTGGGAAATAATATCTCTTAAGTAGTCCAAATCATAACTCATGAAATCTTATAAGTTCGTAGGGATGTGAGCAACTTAATTATCACAATTGGACGATTCAGACTCAGTTGGAGCATCATCAACGATGTCGACATAATTAGACTCGGAAATTTATACTCTAAAAGAACACAACTAACTTTTAAGAGGGGAAAAAAAAAAAAAAGGAAGAAAGAAATTCTTGCCAGTCACATGTAAATGTCGCTCTTTGAAGTCAACACATGTTTTCAATGGCCCATCCTCAATCCCTCGTCTCTTCTCTCTCTGTTCACTCACAGCTTATTCTCTCCACTTCTTTTTCTTTCTAAATGTTCTTTTCTAGGCCTTCTTAGGAGTGAACACAGTTTGTGAGTAGAACCAGGATTCTAGGAAAGGAGGTTCTGATTCCGGTGATCAAAATTCCTAAACCTAAAATTGTTTATACCTTTTGCATTTCTTTTTGACTTTTACTAATCCATTTTGCTTCTTATGGGATTTGCATCATCGGATTCACGGAACGTAACATTAATGGACTCCATCCATTTGTTTAATTGAGTTGTGCACATTTGTGGATCAATTTAGTGAGCTCTTTGCAAAGACAAACAAAGAGATGAACTCAAGTTCATTTCTCATGATTCGTTATGTAATTTAATGAGATATCCATCGGATTGAGGAATAAAATTTGTTTTGTCATCCCATTGTTTTATCATTCTTCCTCGATCAAGTATTTTCTAAATAAGATATTTGGATAGTCTACAATGACCTAGATTCATCTTTATTCTCTTTTCTTTGCTTTTTTCATGATTGTGGTTGCAATCTACTTATGGTTTCTCTGAAAAGAATATGGGATGAATGAAATAACCATGGAGAACTCATAAATAAATATCTAAGCCAAACATTCTAAGCTTGTTCATTATTGTTGTATTCATTTTCATTATGTTTAACTAAAAATGAAGCATAAAAATAAAGAACATGTTGGACCTTAAAATTGATTTTGGAACTTGTGACAAGCTAAAACTAACCTTGGAACATGTGACGAAATAGGTTTCAAATTTCACATTCCGACGATAGGTTCCAAGTTTCCAATGAAACCTATAAGAAATCTAGAATTGTTCACCCATTATTTTTGACATCTCTATTTTCTCTCTTTCTTGTCTTCTTTTCTTTCATATTTTTTGCAACCAGTTGCAAGAGAAAATAAAGAAGATGGGCTGAGATCTCTCGGGCCTAATTCTTCTTCCCTCTAACAAAGGGCCTTTTATTACATTTAGCCATACTTAAAAATTTAAATTTTGTCCTTGAAAATCGAACTAACGTCAACTTTCTTATTTAATCTCAAAAGTGCAAACTCTGACAAATGTTCAATGCAGCAATGCAGCTCTCTTCATCGGTAACGACCGGTGATGTTGCCCAGAACCCACAGGCAATGCCACCGGTGTAGGCAAAGTCGCTACCGATAACTATGTCGCTCGCTATTCTCTTGCTGGCACGCAGACATTCATAGAACTGGACTTAGACTAAGTGTTGAGCCCCTGAATGATTACATGGCCACCACCAACCTCGACCTACAAACTGAGAGAGCGAGCTAACTCCCATGGATGGCACCAGTCGAAAGAGCTGCTCTTGACCTCTCCATGCACCGCAGCCAAGGAGTACATCACGCAAACAACCTTCGCAAGACGGGGCAACGTTGCCGGCAGCCACGGTTGTGGCGGCAGTGGCAGGAATATTGATAGTCGGAAGTGGGCTAAGTTGGGTTACCCATGTTATATAAAGGCTCGAGCTCTTGAGGTCAACTATGGATTCTTGACTCGGAAACGATCCTTGCTGAAATGACAGAATCTGACTCGATTCTGTCAAAATTCGTACCACTCTCAGGGTGCTTTCCCCCATCTGCACTACACACTTTCTTGGAGTGCGCTAGTTTTCTTTCTTTTTTCCCCATGTACGCATATCGCCATGTGCACGTCATAAAAATCTATTGCTTTGGTACATAACCGCACATGCCATATCTCGAGCTAAGTCCCACCGGACGATATGCCCTTTTCGCAACTCAGAACATTTTACCTCACGCAAACCAAACGTCGCGAAAAACCGACTAGAACTGAGGCCATAAAACACGAGAGATCGAAAGGCAAAGCTGGTTTCGCAGAGGGAGATCATCATACATTCCACGGAGGGGAGTGATGGGAAACCGAAAGATTTTCGGCGAAAAAAGATTACAGCATATGGTCCTGTCCCTCTTACATCTCAGTCTACAAATTCAAAAACAGAGCTAAAAAAACCTATCCATAGGAGAGCTGCTATATCATATACCCTTTTGATTTAGCCAAAATTTTCTCCTGCCTAAGTACCACCGAGGGCCAGGAGAGGTTAGGGTGAGAGCCAAGTCATCACATTTTAGGTCAGCTTCTTTAAGGATGCCGCAAAGAGACGAAAAAAAAAAAAAAAAGAAAAAGGGTTTTGTTGCTATAGTTAGCAGATTATTACATATCTAAAGCTGGTCATACCTAGTAAGATTGGTTGGGCCAGATGAAGAAGTCAGCTGTTTGAGGTACTGCACTCACCGCCGCGTCGGGATGGTGGAGGTGGAGCTAGGGGAATTGGCAATGGTGCTGCTGCTGATGTTAGGCTGTAGGTGGTGGAAGAAGTTCGGGTTGTAAAGAGCGGTTGAGGTATCGAATGGGATGCCGCACGGAATTGTGGGGAATGGCTGGATGGCGGAGAAACTGATGTTGCCCCCGCCAGTTCGGGGCGTCGGTTGCTGATGAATCATGTCGAGACAGGGTTTCTGCTCTGCTTCCAGGTTGAGCTTCAAGCGCTTGGCAGCTCCACCGATTGGGAGCGTGCTATTAGCAATAGCCTCCACGTCGTAGCGGTTCATCTCAAAGTTGGTGACTGCATTGAGGCCTCTGAACTTTATGGCAGCTATATCGTATGCCTCAGCAGCTTCCTCTTCAGTAGCTGAACAACATCATGTACATAGTCAGTGTTTGGTATTTGATCCTTGGTACTCATCGAGGCAAGAAGATGAAATATAAAGTGAAAGGTGAAGTATAACTAAGCGGTTCCAGGCGAGCCATGTTTTAATATATTGTCCTCACACCCCCTAAACAAGATCATTAGCTCAGATGTTAGCCTGAATGCGTACCACAAACGTAAACAGTTTTACCAAATTCAATCCAAAACTTTTGTAACTTCGAGTTCTTTGTACTTTAACGTCATCAAAGATGAGTCGTCAGCTCCACTCTAATTTTTTCCCGACAAAAGATAACACAGTAAACCAGACTGCCAGATAATTATATTTGAAAGTAATGAATTAAGTTGCTCGAGCTGGAGTGCCAAGTGGAAGCACGACGCTGAAAATTGAAATGGTGGATAAGACGTAAATAGCATACTCACCAAATGTGCCCAGGTACAAGTCTTTGTTGCCAGCAACACGACCGATCCTTGCTTGCCAACGACCCTGCTGATGGTGCCTGTAACGAGAAGAAAAATGATTCCGAGCTGACTTTAGAAGCAGACATAAGAAAAAAAACTCTCGCCTAAAGTGAAATAATAAAAGAACTCAAGACTGTATCAAGATAATTTTCCAAACCTTGTCACGCCTCGATAGATAGAAGCACCCCTCGAGAACCCACTGCTTTTCCTGCAAAAATATTCATTCCAGAAGAGAGCCTCCACTCAATTCAACCGCAATTAAATACCAGCAGGTGAACAGACAGAAGCGAAAGGACCCTGTATAGTACCTCCTCAGCGAGGCAATAAATTCCTGCTTGGTCACATGCTTCATCTCCTCCAATTCCTTAGTGTAGTTCGAAACCTGAGAAGAAAAGTTTCCAAGCCATGAGGAAGCTCCACAAGCAGCTGATGTTCTGCTTCACGTAGAAACATCACTTTCCATGCAAAAGAAAACTTGAAAAAGAAAAACAATCAAACACGAAATACATAAATATAAATTACAGGGAAGTTGGTGGTGGCCGTGGGACCCCAGTACTTCAGAGCTGCCAAATCGTAGGCCCTAGCTGCTTTGTCTTCTTTGTCATACCCGCCTGATATAGAATAAAGGACTCGATTCCATTAAAGCTCCTTTCTTTTTTTGTTGAAATTGAAAGTTCAAACAAATTTATTTGAAAGAAATAGTTTCTTACCCAGATAAACTATGGAGGATAAGTGTAAGTTGACAGACAGCCAGACAGCACATGATCAACAGCCCGCGCGTTTCATGCACAAAAGGAACGCATTTCAAACATTAGCTCACCGAAAAGTCAATTTTTTCTGCAAGAATCCTCATCTACTCACAAAAGGAAAGACAAACAAAACAAATGGAATTTTAATTAATCATCTGTTTTTTGGACTGTCATGCAATTTAAAAAAGCTAAAAGGGGCTACACAGCCATCTAAAAACCTGTTCACACGAGATTTTAAGGTCAAAAGTATGCGCCCGCAATTTGATTGCGCTCGACAAAAATCTTGCGGCTTACACCTAAAGACTACCAAACTAGAAAATTGAAGACTACCAAACTGGAAAGTTGTTTAGAAGCTCTGAATTTTTAAATTTGAGGTGCATAAGACTAGTGTGGAGTGTTTCAGAAAATGAAATGGTTAATAACAGTGTTAATTTAAGGCGAACTTTGCCTTAATCTAGGTTGTCTAGTTGTGTCGCGGCACTATTCCATGTCTTAACCAAATCCATTGAAAATCAGTATATACATGGCGGTCTTTATGTTCAGGTTTCAAGTGAACATGTTTAGAGATCGAGCTTCTCTCAGTTTTGTTCGTCTCTCGTCAAAAGTCTGTTTCCTGGTTTAGTACTAGAAAAATCAAGAACCCCAAAATTCTTGCCCTGCGCGGAAGAAATTCGAGGACCCCAAAAGGAAAACGAATAATGCAGCTGGAATGGGAAGTGCTATGGTCAAACCTAGACCCAAAGCTCTGATGGATGTGAAAGATGGGAAAAGCAAAAGCGGAAAAGCTTTAACCCACGGCTCAGACGGGATCAGGGATCAGAGCTCGTGTCCAGACAAACTGGTTTCTGCAACGTCTGGTTCAATCCGGAAGTCGTGTCAAATTAACCTCGCGCTTGAATTCTAGGGCCCCAGGTGAGAAAAAGTAAAAGCAACCACGCAAGCAAAGCAAAAACCAAAGCCAGAACATAACTCATCCCAAAGGGAAAAAGCAAAACCCAGAAATAAATTCCTGTCAGGCGTGCACAAAACGGCGGCACATCTGATTGAAATCAGAACAGTGAAGTGAATCGAAAAGAAGAGGAAGGGAGAGGACGCAGTGACAACTCAAATCAAAATAAAGGGCTCTTGTAATAATTCATCTGTCCTTATTCACCTGCATCTTCACATATATACCACATGAGTCAATCAATCACACCAACGCCTTGAATCACAGTCCCTATTGACCCATGTACCTGTCCTACCCTTTGAATTGCGAGTGCATGCAAAACTTTTATCTCTGCTAGCAAAATGCATAACTTAAACACATTTACAATTACAACCATACCATGATGCTGTTATTTATCAAGCACACATAACGTATGATAATTCAGCTTATAAATCTCCCACCACACATGATGTAATGCAGTTTGGATCGAGTATCCATTAAACATAATCTAATTGAGTTCTCTCTTCTTTTTATTTCTTTTGGGATAAAGCATGGGGGAACCTAAAATCAGTTGTGAGCATGACATATACTCATAAATGAAGTCAAAACAAATCAGTAGAGAGCGGATAGAGAGAGAGAGAGAACCTTGACGGCCTTTTCTCGCCTGGCCCTCCCTCCTACAGCTGTTGTCCCAGAGATGCGCTTCATATCTTCCTGTCCATCGGTGTCTGCACATCGTCCCATCCATTAGATTCAATTCAAGATTCCAGACCCCCCCCACCCTCCCCAAAAAATAAATGAACTTTCATTTGCAAAAGCTCAAAAATTCTTGAAAGAGTCAAGGACCCGCTACAGTATGCGACTTTCTTTGTCTGTTTTTCCTCTAATTTTACGCATTTCCAGAGGATTCATCGCACTTGAAACGATACCCATGACTTAATTAGTACTTATCTCGCTAAGAGAAGAAGCATCTATCAGGCATTTCATCAAACAACCCATAACTACATATCAATCGCTGATACCCCGAAAGGAGTTTTCACCTGGTGACTCCTCTGTAAATCGACGTTCGCTGACCGAAAGAGTCGTTGATCTTCTTTGACCGTCCGAGTCGGCCGCCGTCACGGCGACGGTGGCCTTCTCCGTGGACTGAGGCTGCGAGGCGGCGGCTGCGGCGACCACCACCCCGAGCGACAAGGCGCCGCCGCCGCCCCGCCGCTGCGAACCCCAGCTCGGTCCCCGCCGACTCGGTCGAGTGGCGGCTGAACTCCGCGAGGTGGGCCTGGGTCGCCCGACCCATGGAGCCCGAGTCGTCGACCTCGGAGCCCGAGTTGGCGGATATCGTTTGGAACCCGCGATGGCGTTGAGATCGTGGTGGTGGTGGTGGTGGTGGTGGTGTTGGCCGTGGCCGTCGTCGAAGTAGTGGGAGGAGCTCCGGTCGTAGATGTGGTGGTGAGGGAGGAGTCCTCGGTGGTGGAGGAGTCTCTGAGGAAGTCCTCGAGCTTCGGCGGCGCCGAGGCGATCTGCTGGTGTTGGTGGTGGTGGTGGTGGTGGTGGTGGGTCGGGGCGTACGGGTCGACCAGGAAGGTCGTGACGACGGAGGAGTCCGCCATCGTCGGCGGCTGCTGCTGCTGCTGCGGCTGCTGCTGCCGGCGGTCCTTCGGCTCGGCGGCGTCGTCCCCGACGTCGGCGAACAGGATTTGGGGCTTCGGATTATCCCAACCTGCCCAACAAGAGTTCCCAAGAAACGAGAACCAAACAAAAGAAAAGTCATTTCAAGATCGCCGGCGAAAACAGCGAACATGCACAACAATAAAAGATGATTACCGTGAGCGCCATAGAAGCTGTCGATGAGGTAGTGAGAGGAGGAAGAAGTGGAGGAAGAAGAGGAAGTAGCGGAGGTCAAATCGAAAGGAGGGACGATGAGCTGCGGGTGCATCTCCCCCGGGAGACAGGGAGAACGATAGCCAGTTCGTTGCGGAACCATCATTCACCTCTATCCCTCTCTCTAATCTCTCTCTCTCTCTCTCTCTCTCTCTCTCTTTCTCTCTCAAAGAACTGAAACGAACCCTTCAAGCACACATACACCGCACGCCAATACAATCAACGCGAGAGCGTGCTTTCCTGAAGAAACAGACAAGGAAGGAAGGGCAGTGACTAGGAAAAGTCCAATACCCGCGAACGGAAAAATGGCCCTTGGAGCTCAGCCGTTACTCTCCGCCATCAAAACGCGAACGAGAGACGCGCGCGCACTCGCTTTCGATAGTCGCGAGGGGGAATGGAAGATGGGATTTTGGCGAAGTGGGTCGGCGTTAATTTACGAGATTATTCTCGGGTCCTGAAGAGAAAAGGAAGGGGGGGCGCGCTCGCTAGTGGTGGGTGGCGGTGCTTTTGCGTGTGTGTGGAGTCGAGAAAGGGGCAGTGGCCGAACGAGACTTTGTAAAGCGGAGCCGCATGCAGAGGCTTTTGGGTGTAAGAAGAAAGAAAGAAAGAACCTCGACGACACACACTCAGACAGATAGAGAAAGAGATAGGAAGAAAGAGAGAGAAAGAGAGAGAGAGAGCTACATGCACGCCCTTTTCAAAAAAAAGATGCAGACTCAAACACACAGTGATGGAGAGAGAGAGAAGGAGAGAGAGAAGATGAAGGCGATGGCAGTGTTGGGTTTATAACGGTGGGGGGAAGGAAGGGGGGAGGAGAGGCCAGCGGTTTCGGCTGCCAACCTGCGTGGCGAGTTAGAGAGAGAGAGAGAGAGAGAGAGAGAGATGCAGACAAAAAATGGAGTTTTGGAAATATAAAATTAGAGAGAGAAAGAGAGAGAGAGAGAAGAGGTGACTTTTAGCTCTGCCGGGGAGAAGAAAACTTGTCTGAAACAGAGTCGCGAGACTTCCGGGCTGGCGGAAGATTGGAGAATTTGTTAGGGTTCTGCCTCCCGTCTTCTTTTCACTTTGTCCTTTTTCACCGAAATTGCCCCCATTCCTTTCTGGCCAAAAAGGTTTTCATATGACTAGTAAAGTTATGTTTGGCTCCCACATTTGATTGCACAGTGGACAAATAAGTATGTTAGAGTAAAAATCCATGCTTGTTCCGAGATATAATCCGACCCGGATTTCATTCTTTAGCTCGAATTGGAGTCCCCGCTGAACCCAGTAAAGAGAATTTAAGAAGATTCGTTCGGATTTCGAATATCAGTTGAGATTAGCCCCTTCTCCTCTCTTTCGATTATGTGGCTTCAATCGATGATCATAACTGCACCACCCATCACCGGCCACCATTTTTGCTATATCCCATATGAACCATTTCTACCGACTCTCCACTATTGATCATCGGAGTCGATGGCAAGTTCTATCATTGTGGAAGAGGCAATCAAGAGAGTGGTAGGCCATTTTGGGCATGTTATCCTTGTTTTTCAGTTTTTTCAATGTCAACTCAACATGACTAAAAATCCATTCACCAAACCAAACAAAAAAGTAGCAAATCATCAAGGAAAACCCCGGTTATAGCTACCACCTTTTGCTGTGAAATCATTATCACATGACAATCTCCACCTATTATTGGAGCCTTCTTTGCTTCAATAACTACTTCCCATTTTGAACAATGCTATTAATACTCTCCTCTTGAATTTTAAAAACATGACACAATAATGAGTTGGGGCCGTTCCCTTGACTTTTACCGATGAGAACTTGACTTCATGCAAAATCGGTAGAAGCCCATCGAATTGACATGTTTCTTGTGCGTACCGATTGAAGTATATTGAAACGAATTGGGCGAACGAGAAATTCTCTCTCAGCAATCGGCGGGGAAAAATTTAAGAATCTTCAATTATTTTTTCAACCTAACATAACTTAATAATTTCCTTTTTTTTTTTTTTTGGAAAACGTTCATTCGAGCATTTGAAAGGTTTCTTATCCTAATCAAAAGGAATGCCTTGAAACTTTACTTTAGAGGAGATGGTTAGACAAGTGCGTCCATATACTTGGCACTTTTTCATTTTTGGTAGTGTGAATTCAGCACATTAACTTTGTAAACAAACTTTATTTTATAACAAGCCTTCTGTGGGAAAGAAAAAGAAATGTTTGTCTTTGGTAGCACGCGCAGAGGGGGATGGCCAGTGACGGGCAAGTTAGCCGTCGTTGATGACCAATGCGGGTGGCTTTTAATGCCTTTTAGAGACGGTTTCGCCGGTGCATGGTTTTTAGGCGTGAAATGTTTGGTAATTTCGGCGTCATCCTTTTACTTTAGTGACGTCAAAAAATACGAAATTCGAAATTAAAAAGAAAACAAAAAAGTATCTCTCGTGAGAGTTACGGTACCGTGGATTAAGCGATAGGGGAAAAAACAAATCTCATGTGGCATTCAAATTTAGGAAGAGTGACTATATAAAAAAAAGGGAAAATCTCCCTTTATCAAAAAAAAAAAAAAGAAGGAAAATCTCAAATAAGAATCTAAATTACCTAATTTTCTCAAAAGATGACATAAAGTGAAGTCTGTCTTAAATAAAAACTCAAAGTAATCATTTAGTATCAATGAATGACCTAACTTGCCGATTAGTGAGCAGATGCATTTTTCAAATACGTATTCCGTTGATCCGGTTAGGGGTATTTTCGTCCAAAAAATTATTTTTTTCATTTGTGTTTTTCTCCTATTCATCTTCTTCATCATCTCACTCATGTATGTCATTGTTCATCATCTTCTTCATCATTGCAAGTGACGACATGGGTGTAACAATATCTCATTACATTCAGCAAACGAACATGAAGATTAGAGCTCAAGCAAGTGAAAAATCTTAAGCACGAGCCGATTACAAGCTCCAATTGAGCTCACCATCACTTCAAATTGCTCACCTTGAGAAAGCGATTGAAGAAGACAACCTCACAATCTCGCCATCATCGAGCACGCCAATGCCTGCATTTGTGAAAGCTTCACGATCCGTCCACCACTCTCAAGTGATTCTCGATGAAGTAGTCGAACGACTAGATGTGGACCTCAATCCGTCGCTCCCGAGATACTCCAATAGTGGCAGTGCGTCTCGCTCGATGACGTGCATCGGCCCCTCATCCTCGTTTGGACCAAACTCCAACTCCAGTAGAGGTCGCGCGAGCATTGTCAAACCCTCGTCAGCCGCTGGCAGGGGCCAGCCAGGCCACCCTTATCAAATCTGGTGAGAGTCAGCCTGCAAGACCTCGCCTACAGCCAACAAGGCCTCAACAATCCTCGCTTACGCCAACGATGGGCGTTAAGCCCTCATTGGCCATAGGCGGCGACCCCTCGCCGAATCCGGGCAAGAGTGGCCTCGCGAGCCCTTACCAATGGCCGGCAAGGGCTCTACGATGCTTGTTGGCCCTTCCCCAATTCGGTGTTCTTGATCTAGGCAATGCGTATTGACGAAGAAAATGATGAACGAGGACAAGCATGGGTGAGATGAGGAAGAAAATGAACAGGGGAAAAGGAAAACGAAAAAAGAATTTTTTTGGATGAAAATACCCCTGATCGAGTCACCGGAATACACAAGGAGATGCATCTGTTCGTCGGCTGACAAGTCAGGTCCTTCTTTGAGACTAAATGGTTATTTCGGATCCTTATTTGAGACAAACTCAACTACAAGTCCTATTTTGAGAAAATGTGGGCATTTTAGTTCCCTATTTGAGATTATCTCTTAGTTTCGATGGTAAGAGAGAGTTTGCTCCTTTTCTTGTTTATATTTTGAGTTCGAATTTTTTTTAGAAGCACTTCAAACTTAAACACTAGAAAACCCATTTATAGATAGTACTCATTGGTAGGGTGAGCATGGTTCTAGGATAGAATGCGGAACATGAGAACGAGCAATTGTAGGAACCTATAGGTTCTAGGTTTCTAAAAGTATGTAGAGTAGGTTCTATGTTCCAAAAAATGAGGAACTCATTTCAATGGTGGGTTCGGAGTTCTTAGTTGGAGAAACCTAAAACCCTGGAACTTGTAACCTAAAACCCGGAACAAGTTTTAATATTTTCTTGATCCTTGTTTCCGTGTGATCTTCCGATATTCCATGATATTCGATAATGAATGTATAATCTAGAAGTACTAGTCCAAGTTTTTATTTTATTGCTAAGATTTTTACTTTATTAATATTATATTTTTAGTGTATTTAAATCGTTTATCGTTCAAATAATAATATAAATTCAACCTGGGTAGACCTTGGAACCTATGACATGATAAATTCTAAGTTCTAGGGTATCCAAGGTAGGTTTCATGTTCCAAAAAATGATGAACTTATTCCAACGGATAGGTCTCAAGTTTCGAGATGGAATTTGTACGGAACTTGAAACCATTCACCCATACTTTTATTCAGTTGAATTCTTTGCCAACAATTCTTTTTCTTTTGTTGATAGTTTTGTTCATTTTGTAGTTTCTTTAATGAATGACAAACTTGTTTATTATTATTGCGTTGATTTTTGTTTTGTTTAACTTGAAAGAAAAAAAAAAACTTATTGAACCTTGGAACCAACCACAAGCCCGTGACAGTAGGCTCCATGTTCTAAATTCCGGCGGTATGTTTCAAGTTCCAAAAAATGAGGAACCTGTACCCAAAAAGTAGGTTCCAAGTTTTAGACGGAACTTGTAAAGAATTTGGAATTGCTCACCTCTACTCATTGATTTAGTTACATCTTTTGCCAAAAAGAAATTTAATTAACGTAAGGAGAAAAGTATTCTATAAATTTTAAAACATGCTCAAAAAGTACCATCAAACTCTAAAATTTTCATGAAATATGACCATATCTTGAAAAAATTAAAGAAAAAGTGAGTCATACTATTGTCGCCAGCCAATTTGGCTAACAAAATATAGTCAAGTACATTTTGATATTGTTGGAGGATGCATAACGCGGGGTTGGCACCCATCAAGCACCACACTAAAAATAATATTGAAATTTTTAGGAAAAGAAGAAGAAGAAGAAGAAGGAGAGAAAATAAAATAAAAAGGGATTAATAATTTAAAAATTTTATAATAGGATAAATCATTAAAAGAAAAGGGTAAAAGGATAAAGACTAAAAAAAGCCAAAATCTATTTTTGCAAGAAATAGGTAGATCAAGGTGGGTTTCAGAGGGCAGCGCTGCTTGCCCACTTAAAACCCAACCCCCATCCGGCGCTCTATTGTCTGTCACGAGCCCGTGTGTGGTTTATTTATTTATTTATTATTTTTTTCAATCTCATTTAATTACAATTCGGGGAAAAATTAGATTTTGGAGAATAACCGCGTCGCTTTGGTCATTATTGCACACTTTAGTTAACATTAGCGGTCACGTAAGAGAAAAAAATATAATAAAAAGAACTATTTTAGCATTTTCTGTTAATCAAATTAGATGAAGTGAATAAAGGGATTTGATAATACAAACTTAACAAGTTTTTAAGATCTGAATGCATTATCAGCGACACGTTTGAAGAGTTTCAATGCATTTATTAGTGATAAAAAAAATTTCTTGATAAGTTAGAGAAAGGCAGAAGATAAAATGACCCTCAGCCCTGAAGGAAGCACAAACAATCTTTAGGAAGACAAAAGTCAAAATAGAAATAATTCCATATTTTCCCCGCTACCTCGTTTTCTTTGAAACTGCATAATTATTTGAAGCACAGATTCAAAATACCGGTATCATCTTTCATCTCGATAATACTTTACACGTTTCAAACCACTGTGTAGCTCCTTGGATTTTGTTATTAATTTTTTTTATAACTACAAAATTATTTATTAAAAAATTTGAAACGCCCCTACAATTAGTGGCCGAATTCCAAAAAAAGGTCCAATTTTTCGCACCTAAGACAAAAATAATGCGCCTTTTCAAATGTCTCGATTAACCTAACCTTTTGAATCTGGGACAAAGAAAAACGCATCCTTTCCCATGGTTTAAAAAAAAAAACAACAACAACAACATTTCCACCGCGGGACAAAAATGACACCCGCTACAAAAAATCTGTCCATTCTCACCGTTAAATAGTCATGTGTCATCTTAGGTGGATCAGCAGCTGTTAAACATGACAAAAATTGACATTGTTTCCGTATGTGAAATGCAAGAATTTTGGTATCCAATGTTACAAATTAAATTTCATCAGGAAGATTATAAATTCAAAATGACATTGTTTTTTGTGGCATGTGGCGATTTACTGGCATGAATGGATGGAATTTGTCACGGGTGTCATGTTTGTTTCATCAACGAAAGATCATGCCTATCTTCTTCTTTCTTTTAACGTTTCAAAAGTTGTGCTATTTCTATCGGTGTAAAAGAGTGAGATTTTTTTAATGTTTGGCTCACAGCTCATCTAACCTTTGCTTGTCAAAAGTTCATAATGCAAACTCTAATATATGCACCACTCCCTCTCTCCCTCCAACTTTGGGTAGCCATCAGTGCCACCGGTCTCCTCCACGTCCGAGCTCCAAAGATGATGCTATCGATCAACTGGCTCACCTCGACAGCTATTGTCATCTCGAAAAGGCTCCGGCATTCCGAGGCGGTGCAAGAACATCTTGGCCGACGAGGTTGATGACAACATCATGGAGAGTGAGACGGTAGATAAAGAAGATGGATTTTGGGGTTTGTCATGATTGGAGAATGTTTTTCTTTTCTTTATATATACGTGTTATCTTTTTGATAACCATAAGATACAAATTTAGATCGGTACATTGACATATACAAGCGATAACGGGAATCTATTCTTCTTAGAAAGGATGAAATAACAAAGAAAAGAAAAGTAATATGAGTCTCTTCTTGCGATCCAAAATGTTTTTTTAGAGAATTTGAATTTGACTTTAGGGAAAAAAGTACCCTTTATTGTAATTAGCTTAAAGGAAGATTCACATGGAGAAGAAGAAAGAAAAGATTATCCTTAGCTTTGGATGGACGTATAGAGGACGTGGGAAACATGCAGCTCGTAGCTAGGTTTATATATAAGCATATCTTTTTCAATACCATATGGTCCGTCCACCTGATTCTTGAATATCTTTAATTATACACATTCACATACCCACATGCTCCCTCCAAGGGCTATTTCCAATAGATTAGTCCCATAACCATACAAAGCCATGTTGGATTCTACTAGATTAGCTCTTTGATTAGGTTCTTCTTTGACTGACCTGACGTGCACTTCGGGTCTAGCTTTTGAAGTTGCTGGGATATTCCTGATTTAAATTTCGATATACAGACAATAAGATTTCGTCTTGGTGCTGACCCACATGTGCATGTATATAGATTCGTGCAAGGGTTTGACTATATAGATATGGAGGTACATAGAAGAATCTCATCATTTGATGGATGTCAATAGTCATTAGTACACTGATCAAGTAATTATTATTTATGTTGAATCCTCATGGTTCGGCTTTGCAAAAACGCCCTTTTAACTCTGTTTGTTTAACGGAAATAAATAATTTAAAGAATATTTTCCTAAAAATATTACTTGCATTACTTGAAATAATTATTCAATAAAAAATATATTCATTATCGATAACAATTTACATTTGGATATTTTCATAGATGATAAAATTATTTTTTGTTTACTATTTATTTCAAGCGATCATTTTATGAAGATGTTTTCCAAATCATTCAGGTACCACAAAATGAATGCACCCTTAATGTTTAATTATTATTTTAGTCTCAACTACACTAGGACTCTATGTACATAAAGTCACTTTCAAAGAGTTATATGCTACTTGCTAGTCTCATACTAAGGCTTCGTTTGTTTCGCGATATACATTTTCCAGGATAATATTTTTCTTATTTTCAGACATTTATATTTTTAGAAAAATAAGTTAACCAAAAAAAAATTCTACCAAAGCTTAAATTTAGAAAGTCAGAAATAATTTTCCAAAATATAACTAGGTATCGATGCTTGGGCATGGAAACTCCGACACTCAATCCCGAGTCATTGGCAATGGGGTTGGGTCCCCCCCAAGCCTAGGTCCTTCAAGGTCGAGCTCAGTCCATCAAAGCCAAGCTTGGGACCGGCGCCCTAGCTCAAGTCCATCAAGGTTGCACCCAAGAACCCAACCATTGTTCTTGTGCCCATCAAGGCCGAGCCCAAGACATCAGTGCCCGTGCTTGGGTCCATTGAGGCTAGGCCTTGTACCTCAGTGCTGATGCCTAGGTTCTTGACTTTCGAGGCAGGGTCATCGAGGCCGAGCTCGAGACTCTTATGCTTGCAAGACTAAGTCTCGGGCATCGGATTCCCGAGGTCGCCATTAATGGACAGGCGTAGGCACCAGTTTTGGAGTCTTGGGTCTCGCCTCAATTGACTTAGGCTTGAAGTGGTGGTTTTGATCTTGGGCACTAGGATCTAAGGCCTAGGTCCTATTGAGGCTTGAGCGCTGGGATCTGGGCCCGGTCTCTATAGACTAGGTCGGGGCGCCAAGGAGCCGAGCACGGGCACAGGCACAAGCAAGAGTTCTTGGGCTCAATTTCAGTGGATTTAAGACTAGTACCAATGCTCATGCCCAAGAGTCGGGGATTCGGCGATGGTTGATGGAGGAAAAGGAAAAAGGAAAAAAAAAAAAAAAAAAAGCAAAGAAGGAAAAATAGAAGGAAAAAAAGAAAATATAAGAAATAAATACAAAATTCGAAAAAAAAAATATTCAAAATATTATCATAAATAATTTACATCAATGCTTGTACATGGCACAATTGGTGTTCAAGTTAGTGATTTTGTCCAAAATTGATTGAATGAACTCAATTGGCAAAATATGAAAGATTTAGGACTCAATTTGCACAATTAAAAATTTTATGGCTGAATTAGTAATAGTGCTATAGGTTTAGGACTTTATGGACAATGTTTCCAAAAAAAGCTCACAAATTTGACAAGGTTAAATTAGCTTCCAAATATGTAAAATATGTTTTGATGTCCCTAAACATGTTCCAATCTATACAAATTATGACATGGACACAAATGACAGACCGACCTGTTTAAAAACATGTCCAAGAACGTAGGAATCGTCTTGAAAATGCACATGACACGCTTATATTTCAAGATAAGTGAAATAACCCTATCGTGACAAAATTAAACTTAACTCAAGTGTGCTTAATAATACGTCCCGCAGGACATATATATAAATTGGCCAATCCTATAAATTAAAATAAGATACTCATAGCGCTAAATGGATCGAAATAAGAGATACACGTTCGTGAACATCAGTCAGATTGGAAAGTTGAAGTTGGGTTCAATGTTCATGAGTTGCTACCCCATAACATATTCATTAGTCAAATCAAACCCTAGTTTCCTCTCCAATCATAAGATCCTCCTCAATTATTAAAAGGAGAAGCAAATGTCTCTGTCCGTATCAAGAACCGCAATTAAAGCCACTCACCCGTGCGCCCTCTCTAAACAAAATCGCCTGTATCGAAGCGAAGGATCAATCTAAAAAGCCCCACAGAGAAAACCTCGGTTCTCTCGAAACGAAGCTTTTGGGATGGAGAGAGAGAGAGAGAGAGACCAGTGACCAAAGAAGCAGGGGAAACAGTGGCCCCGGTCATCGGGCTGTCGCTAATTCCTCTGTAGTAATACGACGAAAAGCAAAGGTAAAACCCTCCCGTTTTTCAAGGGAGGAGTGAAAGTGATGATGACGATGATCCCGCTAAAACCCTAGTTTAATATTAATACGTATGTAAAGCTGTGCCTATAGTTACAGAGGCCTCTAAAATAATGTATATATGTCGCTCTCTTGAAGAATCCAATGCTGCTAGTTTCACCTTATTTATCAATTTCGTTTTGGTTTTAGGGTTTATTGCAAGCTTTCCCTCCAACATTAGGGCTACTTGAAATCATGAGAATGCCATGCACATTTTCTTGCTTTTTTTGAAATTTTTTTTGATGGAGATATATGGTATTTTCTAACTGGCAAACAATTTTCTTTTTTCTCGAGTCATCCCCACAAGTTTGTAGATCAGTCAACACCAATTACGCATGGACATGTTGTCCCATGGAAAGAGATGGTGTAGGTTCAAATGTGAAAAGGGATGGCATAGCTTTCATGGAGCATTGAACAAACATTTCATAGATGCCGCACCACCATAGATTTAGCAACTTTTACGGAATTGCCTTACCGAGCTTCAAGGTGCTCCTATTTTAAAACATATGTTTTTAAATATACAAGTACAACACTTTACGACACATCACATCTACATTTCATCCATAGTTATGCCAAATGGGCCGTTAGTGCAACAATTAACTAGTAGTGTAGGCTGTGCATGACAACGTTTTTTGGCTAAGGGAAGAGTTTTTTCTTGGAAATAGTTCTTTCTATTTCTATTCGGAGGAGTAATTTCTGGGTAAAATAAGGTGTTTGGTAACTACATAAAATTTCTACTCTAGAAATATAAAAAGAATAGAAATGCATTAGGTACGAAACAGTTTCTTTTTTTGTATTTATTCATTTTTTATTCTTGCTCATGGATCGCCGACGCAAATCGGCTTCCACTTGCCACCACTACCAGCACCACGATCGGGTGCCGGGCCACCGTCGTCACCTAACCGTCGCTGACCCATTGGCCACCACCTCTTTGCGGCCGATCGCCGGCCACCATTGGTCGGGGTCGCAGTGGTTAGCGGCAATCGGTTAGTGACTCCGAGCGGTTTGAGGTGGCCACATCAAGAGAAGAGGAACAAAAGAAAAATAAAAAAGAAAAATTGGCTTATTTCTATAAATTATTAAGAGCGAAAATCTTCTCTTTTTGTTTTGTTTACATTCGAAAGCTTGTTAGAAACAAAAAAAAAAAAAAAATAGAGAAATTGTTCTCGGGAACAAAAGTTTCTCACTAATTCCGTCTTTTTTTTTGTTAAGGGAACAAAGAATAAAGTGAGAGAAAAAAAATGTTACCATGCACAAACTCATCGTGTGATGAGAGAGTCATCATGGTGCTAATAATACCCCACTTTATTTGAGAGTGTATTTCATGTGATAGAGTTCCTGCATGGTAACACTCATTACATCAGTACCGTCCCGGATTTCTTATTGGAGTAAAGACTGGATATGATAAGATATGAAATCGAGATTTTCATCGTCTATTCTTATGTGACAATTGTAGTAATAAAATCGAATATATTAGCATTTATCATGTACATTGTTTGATATAAAACATTAGTATAAATGAACAATTACAAATGGAGATGATAAAAAATTTCTCACCATAATCTTGCATACTTTTATTTGTTTGCTTATTTTGTTTTATTTTCCTCTCTTTTTTATTAATTTCATTTTTAGTTCTTTCTTCCCATTCCATCGTTCTCTAATAAAATTTTATTAAATAGTAAATTGTACTAATATACCTAAAATATTGAAATACCTAAATATGTAATAAATATTTATATTTATATATTGAATTTATATTATAGAATACAATTAAATTCGAATATATAAATAAAAATATATTAAAATAACTAATTTTTAATTTTTCACTATTTTGAATTCCTTATATTAGAATTCAAATATTAATTATATTAGTATATTTTAAATTTTTTTAATTTTTAAAAAAATTATTTGAGAAAAATAATTTTCATATTATGGATGTAAGAAATTTTATTCACATTTATCTCACTTCTCTCATGAGATAATTTTATCCAGTTTTATATCGCTATATGTAAGCTTTTATACGTATGTAGCTTAAAGCAGGCGTAAACGCAAGATAAGATAAATTTTATCCCATCTTAAAATTTATCCTATTTATTAAGCGCATATTTGATGTGACAAATCAATCAAAAAGTACTTTCAACATCTAAACTGCCAAGTTGGAATAGATACATATATATTAGGCAATGAATGCATTTGGTAGGTAACAACAAAGACATGCAATATAATTATCACCCCACATTATTTGGCTAGACAACCCAATTTGCTAGCCAATCTACTCATGCATTTCCTTCATAAAATTATGGAGAATCTCAACATGTTGAAACTACTTGAGTATACTTCAAATTTGAGAAATGAATGTGTTAACAAAATAAAGTGATGAAATTAATTTTTCAAAGCAGAGAAATGGCTGTTTACAAGTTTACCTCCACAATAAGGTTGGTAATTCCCAAAGAAAATGCCATTTTGAGGCCAAAAGAAAATGCCTCAAAATTTTGCTTTGAGTGAAAAACATAGTTCCACAGCTTGCATTAATCTAGCAAAGGTAATTGCCCGGGTCATCACAAATAAGTCCACATACTGAAGTCGGACCTAGGTTTGCCTTTAGAGGCTTCATCAAGATTGTTGACCAATCAGAAGGAGGGCGGGTCGAATCCACGAACTTATCTCTTTTCTCCTTTTGGTGAACGATCTATTTTCTACCATTCGAGCAAAAATAATGTTGTTGGCATATCCTAAGATCAAATTCACAAATGCACTTGGAAAAAAGTCTATCTAAAATAATCTTTGACTCCTCCAATTCCATAAATGCCAACAAGGTACTCCAAATACGAGTGGCCAATCTTATTCTTATACCGGGATTGTCGCAATCGACATGTTTGCTAAGTGTAAAGAAATGACCACTCAAACCAGTAGGCAAAATCTTTTACCAAATAAACTTCGCATGCTCCCAATCCCGAAGTACGTGTGAGGTGGTCTCAAAGAATTGTGGACAAGGAGCGCAATAGGGATCCACTGTGATTTACGATGAAATCTTTCATAATTAGTAAGTAGGCCGGTGTGAAACCAGCCACTGAAAACCTTTGATCCTTTGCAGTCCCTCCCATTTCCATACTAGGCTTCAGAATTTATTCATAGGCAAGACTTGTTCCGGTGAGATTAATTCGTAAGTTCTCTTAACGAAGTTCTCACTGCCATTGCTGCCCCCATAATTATCATCACAGCTTGTAGGTGGAAGCATGAACTGATATGAATCCTCCCAATTTAGGGGTAAACTTAGCAAAGATCGTTTCAACAGCACAAGGTGATTTGAATGGCCCAGATTGGACATCTCTTCTTTCTCTCCATTCCTTTGTTCCCTTTTCTCTTCTTTCAACACTTCGGCTCCTGCCGGAGGCCGCCGGACACCCGACAATCTCTAACCCCACCCCTGTTGTCAACATCAACCTCCGTTCACACCGCGCAAATCCTCCGCCGTTGCCGTCATCGCCGACGTACTCTAATCGCCTCTCTCTCTCTCTCTCTCTCTCTCTCTCTCTCTCTCTCTCTTTCTATACGTGTTCGCAACGGTATGATTGGGTCTGAGGTCACAGGAACAGGACAGAGCGTGAAGGACCCATAACGAAAATGAAAGGCGGGTTGAATACGGATTGCCAGCCGTGCACGGTATGTATCTAACGTGTAAAAGGAGGCGTACTCGAAAAGGATACGAAACGAATCGCCGTAGAAAAGGAAAACCAGATGTGAATGCATTACATGCTCGAATCGAAAGGAACGCGCGCACGTGGACTGGGGTTCATTCGACGTGGATTCGGTGCGAGAAAAGGTCCTTTGTCCCGCATTGCATCCGACGTTTCTGTCCCTTCCCGCTTCCCGCTTCTACCGCTCGGGCGGGCCCCCACCGTCATCTCTCTCTCTCTCTCTCTCTCTCTGGGACGTGGCCGCTCCGTCGTAATCGCCGACAGATACACTTGCCCTTTGAAAATGACATGCACGCACTTCCATTTCTTTTATCGGGCATCGACTCTGTGTCGTGTACATAACATAAGCTCCACTTGCTTCTGAGAATGTGATATACTTGCCCGGGACGAACGGAGTTGTAGGATCAATGTTTGGTTTCGTTGCATTCTAATTCGAAGGATCACAAACCAAGAGAAAATCGAAGAAATTAAGGGTACCGTTGATCAAATGTGTCCATTTTCAAGGGGATACTAGGAGATACGGAGATCAATACCCAATAACATAATGGCATTAAGATTTTCGCCATAAGGAGCGACGTTGCAAGCGGTAGATAAACTTCATGCATCGAAGTCGCATTCAAATGATTCCAAGGTTAGTGCCTAGGATGCGATGAATCGGACTTCTTCTATATAATAGCATTCTATTTCGACTATTTAAGAATCTGACTTCAGAAATTCAGCTATCTAGAAATCCACAAAATATCTTAAAAGATTTATGAATCGATTAATTTCGTGTCTTTCTAATTGTGCATGCGGCCGATCCTTTCGGTTCCCACAGAAAAGCTGTTTTTGTCTGCTTATGAACAAGTCTTACATCCGGCGAAATTGAAGCTGGCCAGTTCTCTTCTCAGCACCACTGGCGCTTACACACTAGTTTGTGCAGGAAGAGATTCGATTCGAGATTGTCTTTATATGATATAACTGAAGTAAATCCAGAAGTGAGTTTTGATCTCGACCTTTTTACGCGGAGACTTCACGAGCACGATGTCAATATTAAGATAACATGGACTTTACAATGAAGTTAACATAATTTAACGTTCTCGAGATAATTTGTCATTAATCTTGTAAATTTCGGATATCGAATTTAATCAATGAGTGAAACCGAGGAAGTATTTCACATGTTGCATGCAAACTGTTATGGGTCATGATCACATGTATAAGCCAAAGATTTTGATTTAATCAATCTATAGGGCTTAAAAGGAGGGATGAGTGAAATTTAACTTTAATTTTTTGACTTGGCAACTATTTTGAAGTTTTGTATTTTTCAAATAAGAAGATCTTCATTCATTAGTTAGATGTCTAACAAATTACAAGTAAAGGTCAGAGAACATTTATTATTTGGAGGTTGGTGTGCAATCGGTTATAAAGGTTGAACCATTAGACAAAGATAGCGCAATGTGTACATTCGTTAGCAGTATCAAATGAAAGAGTAACCTAATGTTTACTTTTGAATATTGAGTATTAGGGGAATTTGACTTCTTGACGGTGCATAACTAGGAAGAGCTCATGGAAAAAATCCAAGTGCCAAGGAAAGCTTGGCGATAGAAGGCGTTGAATCTAGGCGATACACCACAAGCGTTACAAATGGAATGGGAGATCTTGACGTGTACCCATCACTTAATCTGGTGATGGGCCATCAAGTGTTTATGGTGTCAAATATGTTCTTGAGGGGTTGAGAATGTGCATCTTTGTGAATTGTGCTTTGTTATTTGCTTTTTTGGCTTTGGATTTGTTCTACCGTTATTTGAGATTTGTTAGGCTAGAAAACCACTATGTACCTCTTGATTATTCTGATATATGAATGGTATCTTTATTTTGATCTAAAAAAAAAAAAAACGACGGTCTTTGATGTATGACAAACTTCTAAGTTCATCTCAAGTTCAAACTCGGGGAATGGGATGTGCAAAACATGTGATGTTAGATTTTGTGACCTCTAGTCCATGCCAAATCTGAGTTCGGATCAACGTCCAAGACCAAGAAAAGTTTCACTAATTGTAGTGGCACCCAAGGGCGACGCAAACTCCGGACGTATCATGTTTTTTTTAAGTACAAACTCGATCTACGTTATGTTTGTATTATACACACTTTTGCCTCTCGAATGATTTCTCGATGTGAGTCTCGATAGCGAAAGCATTAGGAGAGATGGGATGGAATGCTTTGAGTTTGCATTTGGGTGTGATCCGGACTTGGATATTGAGAGACGCAGATTAAGCTAATTTTAATGTCTGTTGTTCATAGTGAATTATTGATGCCAATTTTCCCTAGACTTAGGTCACTACAAGCCAAATCGCATAAATTTCTTATTAGCGTTTTTCTACTTGTCGTTTTTACTTTTCTGTTAATCTCTTGCTGCGACGATTAGCCAAAATTATACCCCTCGGGATAAAAATGACTCAGCAATCCAAAAGTTTCCGGCATTAATTTTTACATTTCAAAAGAAGCTACTGGCACATCTACTGCAGCTAGTAGTGGCCGGGAAATATGCAATGAGCATATCAATACCGAGCCATAGCGATGCCATGTCGCTTGAGTTATAATGGATGATTTGAAAACCTAATTTATGAACTTGAAAATGTAGGCTCCATTTGTTTAGAAAAAAATGAATGATTTTGATAATATTTTCTAACGATCCCTTTTTGTTGTTTATAAAAATAAATAAAGAAATAATATTTTTTATCATCCATGAAAATATTTTAATATGAATTATTATCAATAATGAAAACATTTTCAATTGAGTAATTATTTTAAGATATATAAAGGTATTTTTTGTAAAATATTTTCAAATAATTCATTTTCTACTAAATAAATGGAGTCCTAATTGAACTTTACTAGTCGTTCCAATTGCAAATTCAAAATGGGGTTGATCTCTCTCTCTTTCCCTCTGTGAAAAATGAGTCAAACTTTGCTTAAACAATGTCATTTTTATTTTAAAAGTAATATTGATTTGACCACGTCAAATATCAAAAAATTATTTTGGAATGAAAATGTTGATGGTAGATATTTTTTGGGATTCAGCCCAATGGTTTTATATATATATTATTTGAACTCACCGGCGTGATGCCTAACGATCTACTGGTTGAATGTATGCACACTAATCCAAACAATTAAGCCCAACTCATTTTTTTCATGCAAGCTTTTTCTTTTATATAAGCTTTCCAATACGCCAACTTGTATTTTCGAATAACAATTGAATTAGAAATAGTGTGCATAAAAGGCTTCATTAAATCAAATTATGAAAAATAATACAAATGATTCCTAAATTTTAAATCGATATTCAATTTCATTTCTCTTTTAATGTATTCAATGTGGACTTTGCTTTAATTTGATCTGTGATATCATTTATAAACTTTTAATTTGTTTAAATGTTTAATATTGTCATTCTATTAATTTAAGTTCAATAACAACATTAAATATTTTTATATAGTCTAGTAACATGATATATTAAATTAAAGTTATTGAACCATATTAAACAAATTAAAAGTTCATGAATAATATTATATATTAAGTCAAAATTTATATATCATTTATTTAATTATCACTATCAAAATCATCTCCTCCTACTCCCTCCTTCTTTTTTGTGTGTGATTAAATAAGAAAATATCTTGTAAGAAGAATATTTAATAAAAAATAAATAAAAAGGGAAAGAAGGAAATCTTTCATGATGAGCAGCGTAGATTCTCTACTGACCACCTGCAAGTAAATCTAATCATCGTCCTCATCTTCGCCCTCCCCTCTCCACCTTTTCTTCTTTTGATTAATTAACTTTTTCTTAAATTCAATTTTTTTGTGGACAGAGATCTTTAATTTAATTAACCCTATTTTTTAAAAATAAAATAAATAAATAAAATAACATGGTCGGGGCATAGGGCCGTGCAGTCAGAGCTTTTTGACCTTTGACCGGGCAGCACGTGCAGGGCATCGTTTCATTCAAAAATCTCGACGATTTCGGTGTTGCACGTGCAGCGTTTGTCTCCTCCCCACGTAGTTGCCCCCCCTTTCCATTTCGCCTTCCCTTTGTCTCTTGCTCTCTTCTGGCCTGTCTCACACCCCTTCGCCTGGATTAGTATAATACTCCCGGAATTTTCTAAGGAAAATTTAAAATATGTATGAGAAATAAACATGATTTTTATATAATTGCTTCCATTTGAAGCATGCTCGTATATGTCAAAATATTTTTTAAAAAAATTGTTATAGGGTGGTGAGAGTCAGGCTAGTTGAATCTAGGAACCGACTTTTATCTAACAAGTTTCAGATCAAGTGATGGATTGGTCTTGAATAATTCAATTTCAAGTTTTATACCGTGAAGCGATGGGTAGAATCCGATTTAAGCTTCTTTTTTACTTTTTTAAAGAAAAAGATAACCATGTTGGAGATATGTTCAAAATTAGACAAATCAAATAAAATCCATCAGTATCTCATCATTATGCTACAAATTGTTTATATGATGTCTCTCCTATTGTAATAGTTATGTTACTTAAAATTAGACTTTGTTCTAGGACAATTAAGAGAACCGGTTTGGTTTCGATTTATGAAAAAACCAGGGATCGACCTTGATAAAGTAGGTTGCACACTATCGGTATGAATATAGTTATTTGCACCATAAATTTTTAGTGAGGTTAGCTTCTGAAAAACAGCTGTGGAAGTGGTGTAAATATGAGGTATTTGACAAACAATTCTAGAAAACCAAATGAATCCTTTTTACAGTGAAAGTGCTGCTGGACAATTTTAGTAAACTAACTTGGAATTTGCTTTCTTCTTCTTCTTCTTCTTTTTGGATGACAAAGAAAAAGGCGGACTTGGGCTCGGTTTCTGCGAGCTGATCTTTCTTGGCTGATTATCGGTCTGCTCGATCCGAGCCGAGAGTTGGCTCGTTAGGGCCGAGCGAAGGCTCGAGCCTCATGGATCTAGAGGAGGAGGGGTCCACGTTAAGCCGGTTTCGCAAGCAAATTCCAAAGGCTTAGAAAAACAATTTTCTACTTATGTCAAGAAACAGTTTTTTTTTCTCCAGATTTTAATACTCAGATGAAAATTACAAGACAAAAATTTCAAGATAATGCCGGCATTTGACGGCCCAGAGCAAAATACCGGGCTAAAAAGGAGGAGGTGAAGTGAAAGAGACAGCGAGAGAACGATGAGGCCTCCGCCATGATTCGCTTCAAGAACGACGGAGGCCCGTCAAAGGTTCAGGCCCTAATGCACGATGGCCTACTCGTTTGCACGATAATAGAGACAAACTTCACATACGACGTGGTATGACACCCTAATTTTTATATGTTGGTGCAAATTTAACATGTTCTCCGTGGGATTCAATTATTCCACATGTAGGAATTGAAATCAAGAGGTTTTAGGCTGGTGCAAATTGACCTTATTTATGACACGCCGACGTGTCGGCCCTAATAGCTTGGTCAACTGAGTGAGTGGCTCACGAGGGATGCACAACATTTCAGGACTACCAGTTCGACATGGATGGCACCGCCTGTGGTTAGTCAATCGGCAAAAGTTCGGACTCAGAATGAAATGTCTGATTGAAAGAACACATATCAAGTGGTGAAATGCCTAACTTGCAATTTGTAAGTTCCATTACAATCAAATTTCTGGTTTGTAAAATTAAAAAAAAATATATATGGGGTTCAAATCGCATATATACGTACAATTTGTTCATATTATGACGATGATCCTTTCTATTATTCAATAATTATTCCATAATAAGAGCGTTTTGCAAATCTTCTAAATGTTAATTTCTTTTTTGCATAAACACAACAGCTTGTGCACTTTTTGTCAGTAATCTCAAATCGATAGTAATAAAGTTTTGTATTTCTTTATTTGGATCTTTTTCGTGCTCGTCTTTTATATGTTCATTTAGAAAAAATTTTTGAGGGATTTATGTTGTCACTTGTCCTTCGAACAATATGACGAATTTCCATTCTCCATGCGAAAGTTCGCCTTCAGGTCCCTTTATCTTTGTATGTGTCTTTCTATTTTCTTTCTACTATTCTGTTGCAAAAATTAAGTCATTCCAATCTGAGTTAGCACCATGTGAAAATTGGAGAGGTAGCTTATCGACTCACTTTTACCACTCGCCCCATGAAGATTACGCAACATTTTCCATGTATCTATGCTGCGTAAGTATGTTTCTGAACCCTAATATCATGATTAAATAAGGGCGGCTCCAATTCCAAAGAAATATTGTTATGTGGGGCACCAAGTTCATATTATTCATTGAAAAAAACTAAGTGTCAAGGTATCGTGCATTCCTTACGTGAAATTGTAATGGCGAAATCATTTTTGGAGACAAGTGACATATGAAGCTCGACAAAGATATGAAACAAGTGCATTTATAACCTTCATAACTTGCAGTGTTAATTTTCCAGAATTTAACACATAGTAGAGGAATCGAGAATTGATATGTGCCATGTAGTGCCAAGAAATATGTAATCTTTTAGCCTTCTTTCTCCAATTAAGATGGGTTCAGGTGATTGGTTTTTTAGATGTGGTCGATTCCGATATACAATTTAAAACCTATCCGGTCAAGATTGTTTAAATCGGTCCACTTAGGAATGGTTCTAGGATAAATGAATAATTGGGTCTCTTCTAAACTCCTTTTTCCTTTTTTCATTTTTCCCAGTAAAAATAAATATGTTTGGCCAGTAATGTCAAGAAAACTTTGCAAATCCTAAAGTTAATATTTTTGAACAAAATCTATTTTCTGGAAAAAAATCAGTATTTTATTGAAATATGCATTCTTAGATAATCAATATGATAGCTTCGTAAGAGTCTTGTAAGCATTTGGAAAAGGGAGTTTAAGTCTAGCCAACTTGACCTTCTGAAAGTGAATGACAGTGCCAAAATTGAGTAAAATAAATCGCATGTACGTCAGGCCCGAAATCTTTGACAATGGTGATTTTTTGGCAAAAGTAGAGTCTTGATAAGGCGTCGTTTTGGTGCGCCGTAGGTAAAAAACCTTGGCCAGCTTCGGTCGCGAGGGCTCATAAGCGTCGCCCTAACCGAGCCAAGAACGCTGACCCGCTAAGGGTCTTGAAGGCAGCCCTCAGGGAAGCGGCGGCTCTTGGCACGGCGGGCGAGGGCCACGAGCCTCGCCTAGATTTAGGGGGAAGGCTTGCGGCCCTCGGCGGTAGTTAGGTGGTCGCCAGATCCTGAGCTCGACAACCACGGCCGACCCTCCCCCTCTTCGTTGTGGCCCTTCCCAACGCAGCTATATGGGAAGGTAGAGCGCGGGGCCAGGAGCTCATCTGGCCCTTTACCCCTTTTTATTTAATTTTTTTAATATTTGCATTGTATTTTTAAATATTTTAAATAAATTTAGTTTTAAATTAAATTTAATTAAATTTTATATTAATTTATTATCAGCATGATTGCTCCAAAGCAATTGTCGTTTTTACATTATTTGACCACGTCAGTAGGCATGTAAAATGGTGTCATTTTAACTTTCGCCGGAAATTTGAGTTAGCATTTTAGGTACAGGTAGATGGCATAAGTGATCTATTTTTCTTCGATTTTGATACTTAAGTGTCACTTTCATAAGTTTTAGCGCTTAAGTGTCGCTGTCTTGCAGTTATGACCCTGAGGCGATCTTTTACTAAATAATCTTCTGCTATCTCCATTAGTCATTGAGCCCATGGCCCCATTGATCAAGCCCAAAAGAAGGGCACTTTTGTAATTTTGAGCGAGAATGGGCTTTCTTAACCTAACCAAGCTTAGTTAACACTCTAAAACTAATCCACATTAGCACTAATCTAACCATAATTAACACTAATTTAAACATCCCCTAAGTGTAATTAACGGCATCATCAAATATTAGGGAGTTAACTCACCGGGATTCTGCGATGACGGTGGGCTGTGGCGACGGCAACGAAAACTCGAGATAATCATGGCTCGAATGGAAGCAGCCGGTGGCTGTGGCTTGCCCTACAAGTACTTTCGACCCAAGGAGGAGGGAACTTCGGTTTGGGGCTGGTGTGTGGCCGTTGGATGGTGCTGGCCGGACAAAGCTATGGCTGTGGTGGTTGGCGGCAAAGGTGGGCTAACGTGAGTGGCTGCAAGGTGACGATGGTGCTGGACATGTGAAGATGGAGGCAGCTGTTGTGATGTGATGGTGCTGCAATGGAGTGGGCGGACACGGAGAATATGGTGTGGGGTTGTTTGGTCGTGAGGGCTAACGGTGTTGTGTTGGCGTTGGTGGCTGGTGACGGCGGGATGAAGATGGCAAGCTGGTGTGGTGGTGCTAGGGGTGTGACAACAAAAGGAAAAATGGAGGAGGATGGATGGTGATGGGCGGCTACAACAAAGATGAAGGGGAAGGCAAAACCAGAATTAAGGGGGGAGAAACGCATGAAAGAAGAAGAGAGGATTAGAGGGAGAGATGGGCTGTTCTGCTAGTTGGGGGGGTTGAACGTGCGTAGAGGGAGAGGTAGAGAGAGAGAGAGAGAGAGAGAAACAAGTCAATAGGACAACCAAACAAACTTAGCCAAATATCTAAACCATCATCACCTTGCCTCAAAGTCTTACATGCCCCAAACTTGTTGAAATTAGCCGAGAAAAGATGAAGGCGATATCCTATAAATGAATCCGTGACACGCTTGAACATTCGATTCCCAAAATCGAATTCAATTTTGTGGTTAAAAATTGGCAGGATCTGCGATTTAATCACGACCTAACGCAATGGGTAGCTTTTTGAGGATTTTGGCGTTGAACCCAGTGAGTCGATAATTTCGTCCGTTTATTAACGTCTTCAAATTGTAAGAGACGACCTCAGTTGATATATGATCATCGGAGTTCGATTCACGTGTGTTACGAATATAATATTGATAAAAAATCAGTTTACTCGTAGTTCAGCACGAATATACATGTGTTAAATTTTTGCCAATTCGACTATGTGATTCCATTGAATCAATCTATATTTGTTTGCTAATCTATACATGGGTATAGATATACTTATAATTAAAAGATAGCCAAGATGATTATTATTCCATCTAAACTATTATGGATCAAGTCACAACATCATCTCTCTCTCATGCATTCACATAAGAGGTCACTTCTCAATTGTGTAGGAGGATCCCATGGAAAACAAACATCACATTCTGTGGTTGTTTCATTGAACCTACAAGGACCAATAGGTGAGATCTTCCAAGCACACACGGTGCAATGCTTTGCATCCCTCTTTTGCACATATATGTCAAACCTTTGAAATTGATTCGGCCATGTAAAACTACAAAAGAACAATGTTTTCCCAAAAGGTTGGGTACAAATGAGAAATCCCAGTTGCTTGTTATATCATGGATCCTAGATTGTTGTCCTTGATTTGTAATGAACTGATAGAGTAGTTCCAGCTGGTAAATTGTTATAGATCACGACACGAGTCTTGACTAAAATACCTCCGCACAACTAGTTAACAATAAAGAGCAAATAAATATGAATATAGCTAATGAATTCATCATTGTAGGATATTTAAGCTCCAATTTCAACATCATTCAATTATTTAAGGATGAAGAATAAAGGATATTAGATGAGACCAACATGCCATAACCATATTATCTTTAATTAGAATTCCTTTATACTGCGGGCTAAGAACTGCAATATTACCTTTTATATCTTTCCTTTTTTGTATTGGTATAAGAATTTCCATATAAACATCTCTTATTACTGAGTTTAATATCTTATGTATAGAATAGTTATGACAATTCTGAATTTCTCTTGAACAATTCTTTAATTCTATGCCAAATCTTTGCAACTAGAGAATCCAGCTACCATTTGGCGAGATACCATAAAAAGGGAAAGTGAAGTGTATATTATTTTATTTGGAGGCCTTGAATGATTATTTTAGTCACTAGCTAAATAATACTAGTGCATACAAGGCAATGTTACTTTTGGTATTAGATTAATCAGCCAACTAGCCACTAAGAGACGTTTCCTTGTTAAAGGACATCACACTCATTAGATTGTCATTATTCTAGGCTTCCTTATACCTCATGCTAACATTGGTATCAATATCTTTTAATTCTCTCACTCACAACGGCTCGTTTTAATTCAAGATTTAAATAATACTTATTAATAAAGCGAATTTATAAAATAGTATCGGTATAGTTTTTCTTTTCGTCTTTAATTTTCAGTACTATATATTGATTGGTTTTTGTGGCTATTGTTGTTGGAATATTGTGGCCAGATGTACCTCGAGGTTGTTTTGATATTAGTTGACTGAGTTTTAGAGAAGATATTGATTATGGATTGACTTAAGTTCTTAGTGGTCGTTATCATTTCTCTATGACAAAGTGATATCAGAGCTAGCGTGGTGGAGGAAACCAACAACACGATGTTTAAGTTAAACGCCTCAAATTATTTTATTTGGAAGCCTTGGATAAAAGAATGTTGACCCCTAAATTTGGATCATTCCTTTTTAATCATTTATTGTATAAGAAAATTTGGGACTTACTCCAAACCTTAAACAAAATCATTGACATTGCATAATATTGATATTGCATTGCACTTAGGCATAATATGTCGCATTTAACAAACTTCATTTAAATCAACTCGGTTGTGGATTGCATTTGAATTGGGCCGACATGCTAAATTTGCTTGAATTTAGAAGAGATGGGGACCACGACCTCATTTGGATTTTCAAGACCTAGCCCGACCTATATCCTTTTGCTTGGTTGAATTCTACATGTGCAATGCAGTTAATGTTCTAAATTAGGAAAGTGATTTTAGACCAAATTTGATGAGTAAGAGTACACCATTGGACAACATGTTCAGCCACATATGATGCATCATATATTCTCACGTGCGAGCATAAGGACATATTGAGAATCAATGAGCAAGGAGAGAAAACACTTGGTTATTAGAGAGAGAGAGAGAGGGGGATTTGGCATGACGGTATTCTCACGTGCGAGCATAAGGACATATTGAGAATCAATGAGCAAGCAAGAGAAAACACTTGGTGATTAGAGAGAGAGAGAGGGGGGATTTGGCATGCGGTCTTGCTAATAGGCAAAAGGATGAGAAGCATTAGTCTTGGCCGCAATCTTCCCTCGAGCGAATCATTGAATCATCCATCAGTCCTCCGGGGGTTTCACGCCTTGTGAACTAGAACACTAGGGCCTTTCTCTCACCTTGTGTGAGCTCTCCTCTACTTCGTATGGTGGTAGCTAACCCCCTCGAAACCCTAGTTTTTCCAACCCATCTCCTTGCGGTGAAGCTTCATGGCTAAATCAACATTATTTCCACTTGATTAGGATTTATCCCTCTTCTCTAACACTACAAAGCCCACTTACATCACCCTCCGGGAATTACGACCAAAAGAGCAATAGCAAAATAGTGGGGTGATTCAAGCATTTCCTCCTCCAATAAATCTTTGACTTTCACAAATCCTCACCCATAAGGCTCCCTTCACTCCCAAACCCAAAATTATTTTGTCAATCGAACAGTTGCGTAATTCCCCCATTTCCATTTTTATAAAGCTATCCGCCACTCCAATACCCAGTAAGTGAATTTCAACCGAGTCAAGATGGAAGAAGAACACAAAAATCATCTTTGAGTGATGGCGGTATGCAGAAGAATGGGAGATTTATGGGCTAAAGAAGACATCACAGAGTTGAACGTGGGAATCCCACGGAATGCAAAGTAGGAAAGTAAATGGCTACTATATGGGAAATTATTCTCTAAACAAAATGTCAATTTTTAAGCATTCTTTAGTACAATGAAGAGAGCATGGAAGTTAGAGATAGTAAAATGTGAAATCATAGAACCAGGGTTTTTCATCTTCATATTTGAATCGGTAGACGAGAAGATTAGAGTGCTAGAATTGGGGCCTTGGTCATTTGCTAGTAACCTCCTAGTCTTGCAAGAAGGTGATCCCAACATCCCGGAACATTGTTACGATTTTTCCCACTATACATTTTCGGTGCGTCTGTTAGGACTCCCTTGTGTTGCAATAACAGAAGATTCTGTGAGGTTGATCGCTGCAAAATTAGGCAAAGTCGTAGGAAGTGAAAATTGAAGCACGAAACAATAGCTCCCGTAAGATAGGTAAAGCAAAAAATCAGGCTGAACTTGTTATGTCCTCTCAAAATAGGCACTATAATTAACTTGGGTGGAAGGAATTGGTGGATGATTTTAAATATGAAAGGTTACCACATTTTTGTTTTTCCTGTGGTTGTATGGGTCCAAAGATACTTTATAAAGAGACTGGTTTAGCTCAAGACAAACCGGGAGATACGGGTCAATGACTAAAGATGTATGAGAGAATTGAGCCCATGCAGGAAAACCTTTATGGGGATATTGATTAGTTTGTAGAGGAAGAGAAAATTGGACCGAAAACACCAAACCCCATGCTGGTGAAAACCTACATTATGACAACACAAAGCTAAATGAAAAGGCTTTAGTTTTATATAATCCAACAGTAAGTGAGCAAACTAATAATGTAAAGATGGCCGAACATGTATCCCCAACTCAGGGAAAAAGAATGCAACAAAACCAGGAGTTGACTATATACGATGCTAGCATCGAAATGTGTAGGGTCATCCAAAAAGCGAAAGCGGTATCTAAAACTCAAGCTATAAAGAAACAGATACTATTTGCTCCTTATGATACGAAAGGAGTCTCGGTGACTATAGTTGATAGGGAGAAGCTTTTGGACACACCAATCTATGTGTGGGAAGGGGTGCACACATGGACTTTGGTGGCTAGCCCTAATAAGCCACCAAAGAAGACATAAAGTTACTAAGCTAGAACCATCAAGGGTTGGGCAATCTCTTGATAATCCAACATCTTCGAGCCTTAGTGGCTCGAGAGAGACCCAACTTGGTATTCCTCATGGAAACCAAGAAGAAAGAAGATTTGGTCAATCGAGTATAGAAACGTCTTCAATTTAATTCTTCAGTTATTATTAATCATGTGGGAATTGCAGGTGGTTCCACTTATGTGGATAAGGAGGTGGATGAAAGTGGAATCTAGCTCCTGAGGAGTTAATTGGGGTCTTTGCAGGGATCTTGGTAGTGGTATTGAAATGAGGATCTTCTTTCTCCATGCTTCTACCAACTTTCAGTAAATGATCACACTATGGCAAACCTTGAGTTCTACAAACTTGTCCAATTCTCTACTGTGATTATGCATAGGAGATTTTAATAAAGTTCTATATCAATGGAAAAATGTTGGTAAATGAGAGGTTGATTGGTATAAGATGGTGGCATTTCAAGAGTTTTTGAATATATGTTCCTTATGGATATTGAAAGTAAAGGCGTGATTATACATGGACCAATAATAGAGAAGATGATGTGTTAGTTAAAATAGACTAAATAGAGCCCCGCGTAACCTTGAATGGAGAGTTTTATTCCCAAATGTCAAGGCATTTGCTCGCCCGCTATTAGTTCGGATCATAACCCGATTTTTCTCTCATTGCATTCAGCTAGGTAAAAATAGAAACCTTTCAAAGTTTGAAAATTAATGCTTAGAGAATTGGGAGTGCAAATAAAGTTAAATATGCTTAGGAAGTTGAATAGGCTATCAACAACATATTGTTAGTAAGACAAGAAGAGTGATAACTGAATTTGGGAGGTGGAGCAGGGAAAATTTTAAAAAATGCATTCCAACAATTGGATCCCCTTATGGAAAGACTCACGGTACTAACAAATGCTGAAGAAGGGGCATCAAATGAAGATAAATACAAAAACTAATTGAGCAAATAGAAGCCTTATGGAGGCAAGAAGAAATGTATTGGTGCATGCAATCCATAATTAATTAAATGAAATGGGAGAACATGAATACAAAATTTTTCCACGCCACCACGATTCAGAGAAGACAACGCAACAAAATATCTATGCTCAGGCTAGATGATCACAGTTGGTGCCGAGATTTAGTTTCCCTCAAGCAACATATAATAAACTTCTACAAATCATTATATACCTCGATTTGGATCTAGACATTATCAACTATTCTAGAGCAAATGCCTACGAGTGGTTACAAAATGAAATGAACTAAACTCTTGTCAAGCAAATCATTAGAGAAGAAATGCAAACAGGCAGTGTTTCAAATGGAAGCAACAAAGGCACCATGGCTAGATGGACTTAATGGTTTATTCTACCAAAGCAAGCGGCCGTCAGCGGTTCGGAGGATATATTCAAGATGGTTGATTCATTCTTCATTCAAGGTACTTTTGATCCTGAAATTAATAAGACCCAAATCATTCTTATTTCCAAAGTCACAATTCCTAAGAGTCTTATCTAGTATAGACCCATTAGCCTTTGTAACTTTAATTATAAAATCATTGCAAAGGTTATGACGAATAGACTAAAACCCTAGCTTCCAAATATTATCCCGGAACAAAGTGCTTTTGTTAAAGGTCGACAAACAAATTCAAGACAACATTTTTATTGTCCATGAGGTTAGAAAAGAGTGAAATTTTTAGCCGGTTTTGAAGTTGAATATGTAAAAAGCCTACGACACGGTTGAATAGGATTTCTCTACCCATGACTACAAGTTGAAATTGGTTTGTGATAAATGGGTCTTATTAGTCAAAGGTATTATATATCTTCAGCATCATTTAGCGTTAAAGTTATTAGGGACCTTGTGAAGCTTTTCATCAACAGTGGAATTAGGGGGATGATCCATTATCTCCCTATCTCTTTTATCATTATGGCTAATGTCTTATCTTTCCTTATGTCAAAAGTAGTTATAGATGAAAGCATAAAGGAATCCAGCTGAATATCAATTGCCATTTTGCTTACACACCTCCTCTTGCGATGATGCCATTTTCTTCCTCGATGGAAACTATCACAGTGCTACGAATCTTTGCAAATATTTTAAACTAGTTTTACTTTGCATCGGGTCACTCATTAACCTTAACAAATGAGTCTTTTTTGGGGAAAAAACTATTCTCAAGGGCTGAAATTGAACTCTTTGCAGCGTAACTACGAGTGCCTATTATTAAAAAATAATGAAATATTTGGCATACCTCATAATAGGGACAAACGAAAAAAAAAAAAAACAAACAAATGTTTTCAGGTATTAAAGGGTTGATAGGAAATTAGAGTGGATGGAAAGAGCAATTAATTTTGAAGAGCTGGCAAGGAGGTGATGGTCAAAACAGTTGTTTAAACAATACTGTAATATGACATGTCAATGTTTAAAATCCCTATCTTTATTTGTAGAGCTATTGAGAAGAGAATTTTAGCTCTTCTCGTGAAACAAAATGCAACACTAAGAGGTACATTGGAAAAGTTGAAACTTATTGAAGTCTAGGAAAGATCAAGGAGGTTTAGGATTTAGAGACCCTACGACTTTTAATAGAGCTTTTGTTGGGGAAACAAGCCCTAAGATTGAGTCGCTTCAAGTTGCCTTATGAAGCAACATTTTAGAGGACTCTACTTTTCCAGAGGAGATTTTTGAAATGCTAAAAAAGGCCCTAGACTCTCTTGGGGTTGGCAAAGTACAAGGTACTTTTGATCCTGAAATTAATAAGACTCCAAATCATTCTTATTTCCAAAGTCACAATTCCTAAGAGTCTTATCTAGTATAGACTCCATTAGCCTTTGTAACTTTAATTATAAAATCATTGCAAAGGTTATGACGGAATAGACTAAAACCCTAGCTTCCAACACTATATCCCCCGGAACAAAGTGCTTTTGTTAAAGGTCGACAAATTCAAGACAACATTTTTATTGTCCATGAGGTTAGAAAGAGAGTGAAATTTTTAGCCGGTTTTGAAGTTGAATATGTAAAAAGCCTACGACTTATGCAGTTGAATAGGATTTCCTCTGTGACTACAAGTTGAAATTGGGTTTTTGTGGATAAATGGGTCTTATTAGTCGGTATTATATATCTTCAAAGATCATTTAATTACGATAGCTATTAGGGACCCATGGAAGCTTTCATTCAACTTGAGTGGAATTAGACGGGGATGATCCATTATCTCCTATCTCTTTATCATTATGGCTAATGTCTTATCTTTCCTTATGTCAAAAGTAGTTATAGATGAAAGCATAAAGGGGAATCCACTGAATATCAATTGCCATTTGCTTACACACCTCCTCTTTGCGGATGATGCCATTTTCTTCCTCGATGAAACTATCACAAAAGCACGGGAATCTTGCAAATATTTTAAACTAGTTTTTACTTTGCATCGGGTCAGCCTATTAACCTTAACAGTGAGTCCTTTGGGGAAAACTATTCTCAAGGGCTGAAATTGAACCTTTAGTGAGTAACTATGAAGTGCCTATTATTAAGAAAACAATGAAATATTTGGGCATACCCTCATATTAGGGACAACGAAAAAAAAAAAAACAAACAAATGTTTTCTTAGGTATTAGCAAGGGTTGATAGGAAATTAGAGGGATGGAAAGAGCAATTAATTTTGAAGGCTGGCAAGGAGGTGATGGTCAAACAAGTTGTTTAAACAATAATAAAGCAATATGACATGTCAATGTTTAAAATCCCTATCTTTTATTTGTAGAGCTATTGAGAAGAGAATTTTAGCCTTCTCGGGTGGAAACAAAATGCAACACTAAAGAGGTGTACATTGGAAAAGTTGAACTTATTGAAGTCTAGGAAAGATCAAGGAGGTTTAGGATTTAGAGATCCTGGTCGACTTTAATAGAGCTTTGTTGGGGAAACAAGCCTGAAGATTTGAGTCAAGCCTAAGTTGCCTTATGAAGCAACATTTTTAGAGGACTCTACTTTTCCAGAGGAGATTTTTGAAATGCTAAAAAAGGCCCTAGACTCTCTTGGGTTGGTAAAGTATACTAATGGGAAGAGATGTTATGACATCGAAATTCAAGCCCTCGAGGGATGAATGAATGTGAATTTCGTCACGTATTGTTGATTGATCTCACTCGGAATTAATCATGCTTGAGATAGTGACCTTAGAGGAAAGACTAATGAGATGACAAAATTCATACGACCAAAGAACTTGACCTTAGGAAAACGTACTCTTGACCGTGAGACTTGCGTGAGGACAACTCGTAGATAGGCAGGGTTGATTTCAAGGACAACTAGAAGTTGATTCGCGCGGAATGAACATAATGAAATGATAGGTGATTCCATTTACTATTATCGAGTTCATGAAAGCCACCTTTAATATGTTGATCATCAATAATCGCGTACTTTGAAATAAGAATCTATCATTCGCAATTTCATGTAGTCAAAGACGCCCATACGTCGACGTCATAAACATGGTTTGTAAGACAAGCTCTGCCATGCCAATAACTGTGCCACTTATCAACTGAAGTTATACCCAAAACGCATCGTTTCTAAATTGACATGGCATGAGAACTAAAGATTGACTTCGACTATCTATGGGGAACCGACGGACTTTGGATGAAGCTACTTCGATCATGGATAACGCGTAAGCCGAGTTTCTAGAAAAGAGATTTTCAGACCGCAGGAAGTGAGCCCGAGGATGTGGGCCAAGTGAAGCCAGTATGGGCCTAAGGCAAAGCAACCGAGCCTATTGGGCCCAATCAACTATTTTCTTTTATAAACAATTACTTAGCCTTAGAAGCCCATTTGAGCCCAATGAAGTTTCAATCAATTTCCAAGCTCATTTCTATTCACGTCTAACCCATTTCTTAGGCTCATACATCAATTTTAGCTCAAGGGCAAATGGGGAAATTGTGCAAGGTGAAATGACCAAATTGCCCCTAAAAGCATTTGCATATGGGCAAGGAAAGAGAGAGAAGATGAGGGGGACTTGCATGGGGAGTTTAAGCAAGCATTGAAAAGCCTTGATCAAGAAGACTTTAGCTCTATCTTCACTCTCTCTCTCTTTGCGCCTAAAGAAACGCTTCTTATAGCCCATTTCCTCCATTATTTCCTTTTTTATCTACTTTTGTTCCATGGACATCTTCTCTAAAGATTTGAGTTGATTGTTGGAAAGATTAACTCTTATGCCACCCAACATTGTGCTCGGGACATCCAAACCATGTAGAGTATCCATTGTTGTTCGCCGGGAATGAGCCACCGGCCGACTCATGCTAGCCTGGGCCAGGCCAACCCGTAGTCCCACCGAACTCGTTGTTCTCTAGCCGACCTTCTTACGAAAACTCCGAGTTGTTTGTTGCGCCGTGAGTCATAAGTAATGCTCCATCCACCATTATGTCTAGGAGGCCCATACTATACGAACAAGCTTGGTCGCTTGTTCAATGGAGCCGCCACCGACCTATCCGTCGATGAGGAGCCGATTGCTCGTCGACCGCTTTGAAGTGAACGTTTCGCATTTTTAAACTTGTTTTCTTCCATTTTCGACCAAGCTTTCACCAAGCCCCGCTACGCAGGTCCCCCTTGACGCCTAGGGGAACGGCCGCCGGCCAACTCCTCGTTGGAGCTTGATCTGTGTCCAACTTGTTTTCTCTCATTTAGTTTTTGGGAGTTTGAGGAAGAGTAGGTCGTGTTTCGTTGTTTGGCCTCTAAGGCCTTAGATCATCGTGGTTGAGGTCCCGGTGTGTAACCTTTGTCATTTCCGCCTACGTCCGTTTTCTTTGGCCTGTTTAATGAGTGAGTTTAGCTCATAATCCTTTGATTAGTGCCTAAACTTGCTTATAAGGTTAATTTATGCTTAAAGGTTGTTTAGATTAACTTAAGAATGGATTAGTGATAATCTATAATGGTTATATTAGCCTTAGAATGTATTAGTGTTAATCTAATTAGTGAGATTAGTGCATTTGAGATGGATTAGTCCAAATCGGTGGACTCCTGCAATTCCGGATCTCTAGATTCTTGCCATTTGCCATTTTGTAAATCAAAATGGGTTATGAATTTGAGGTTGATTTCTTCTAGAGAAATTTTTTAGACATTCTCAGCTAAAACATATATTTTTCTCAAGATTTTTAGGATTCAATAGAAGTAGATATTAGCTCAGTCATTTTCAAACAGAACCTTAGTTTTCGTTGGGCTGATGACCTTTTAGGATTTCTAGAGATTTTATCAACTCTTAGGGTTTTAATTGCAAAATGGTTTCTTCACAAAAGTTTTTTATCACATATTTTAGTTTAACATACTCAAATTTCAAATCAAATAGACATGTTTTAGATCTCGACCAAACTAATTTTTGGAAAACAGATTTTCTGAAAACGGACCTAGTTTTTTGTGCTAGATTGAGCGATTTACTAGGCCAAATATAGAAGAATATAAGTTAAGGTGTCTGCACAAAAAATATCCATTTCTGTGTCGTTCACAACATATTCAAATTTGTGAATTTTCCAAACTCGTTTGGTTAGGTTTCTGTATTTAAACTTGAGACGGCGAGTGGCCCAATTTTTGCCAATTAGGATCTATTGTACTTTAGTGATGGTTCTTGATGCTTTGCTTTGCTTCATTAGTGTTTTCAATAACTTGTGGATTTAATTTATTAGTTATTTAATTCTAAAAATTTACTGTTCATACGAAACACCGTTCACGTCTTCGTTCAACAAACATTGTCCATCCCTCATTGTGTATCAATTGTGGCGATGCTCCTCAAGTGTAGAAAGCCGTGCCTATGTGGGGATAATTAATTGTGCCTATGTGGCATAGAATGTGCCTGTGTGGTCGTACTCTTGTGTCGGATAGATCGTGTCTAAGTGGGTACACTAAGAAGTGGCACACGCATGAGTATTGAGATCATGGATTGATGTGGGATAAGTGGCGTGCTAATGTGCAAGAATGCATCATAAGCTTGTGCCTATGTGGCGAAATTAATTAGAAGGCATGAGTTGAGTACATCATTTATGCACGCATGCATGAATCGATAACGTGCAGAGTGTGTCAATGGCTAGGTGAGATCGCATAATGCGACCTGTTGCATGTGATTGATGGCCATGTGCATTAAGTGTATCGTGCAAATTATAACGTGTAGGGTATGGCATACTAAGTAAGGTTGCATGTGAACCGACTATTGAGTGTTGGTTGTTGATCTTTGGTTTGTTTGTGGGGTGGTTCTGAAGAAATACCTCTAGGTTAAGTTGATGTTCTAATCGAGAGCTTAGGGGAGGACTGCCGAGATTTATATCTCATCTGGTTATTATATAATCATTTCGGGTCCCTAGTGTAAAGAACCTAGAGCTTGAAGCGAAAGGGTCAGGAGCATAGGTGGCTCGGTAGTTCTTTATAAGATAGACTTTCGTATAAGCTTGAGGTGTTTTTGAAAGTGTATTTGATTTGAAACTCCGGTTGTCCTGCTTTTCTATCTCATGTATATTGTTGTTGGGATTAGTTAATTCGTTTCCGCATGTGCAATAAAATAAAAGGCTCCGGCGACAAGTCTTGGGCACGCCGTGTAATTTTATCGACCAGCAGATGTGCACATACTCGAAATTTGGGGCGGAGATGTTATTGAACCGGAGATCAAATGGGAGGTAGGAGATGGGAAAAACATCAATATTAGAAAGGATATATGGTTGCTATCTCGGAAAATTGGAGGTCCTGGGCAAATCGAAGTGATCCCCACTTTAGCTAACTTGATTAATCGAGATCTAGGGAATGAAACTTACAATTACTGAATGAGACTTTTGGAGAGAGTATTGTACAAGAAATATTAGCTACTCCCCTAAGCTTAAACTCTGGGCGTACAAACTACTTTGGACAGCAAACACCCGGGCTTGTACAAAGTAAAAGTGGCTATAACAAACTTCGACCTAGTGACAACTTAAATGAAAGCATTCGGTATCAACTTCTTAACAAAATCCGAAAGATTGTGGATTGAAATTTGGAAACTACGAGACCTATCCCAAAATCGGATTCCTATTATGGAGTGTTTGCAACGATGCTCTTCTTACCAAAGAGAACCTTTATGAGGAATATGATACGACTTGTTATGTCCTTTGTGCAGCCACACTCTAGAATCAACAGAACATATTTTCCTTTTATGTGCATGGACAAAGGAGATAGGTCAGATCCCAAGCTTGAAGCCGATACCTTCCCGACAAGTATTATTCGAATCGACGAAAAGGTATGTGAAGTTCTTACCTCGAAAGCCACCTCCATCCAAGGCTTACATTTGTAGGAGTCATCTCGGCTAATTTGGAAGTCAAGAAATGCCTAAATCTTTCAAGGACGCAAACCCGTCTAAAACAACCGTGGAAGAAGCTAATCATAACCCAGATGTTTGCAAGATGGAATACCAATATGGCTCGATCAAGCCCAGCGATCCATCCTCCAACGAAAAGATGGAACCCATCGCCACCGTAGATCTTCCGAAAACCAAACGTCGACGGCTCATGGTGTAGCTCCACAATGGAAGGATGGTTGGGATCTGTAAAAATGAAGATGAAACTCTCATAGGATGGGTTCGCAAAGCAAACCAGCCCCGCTACGTTTGTAGCCGAAACCCTAGCACCGAGAAGCTCTCTCATGGATAAAGCTGAGGGCATGGAGTTGAATTATGCACAAGTACACCGAAGTCAAAGTCTTCTGCACGTGGAGATAGCTTCAAACAACTTAAATGCTGCAAATTGTCATGGGCCAAATGGAAATCCCTCAGGATTGTGGTCTTCTATTGGCCCAACTAGGAGCAAGAATTAAACAAAAATATGAGCCCAAAGAAGCAAATCGTGTTAAAATTGGGTAAGTTTAAAGCGCCGCATGCGGTTTTAACCCTACCATCCAATTGGGTTGCTTATCCCGTTCCTTTTGTTTAATTTTAAGTCTTGAATTTGGTAACGGTTGTAATTCATCTTTGAGTTAGTAATTTGAAGTTATTTTCGACCTAAAAAAAAAAAAATCCATCAATCCATCTACATCTACAAGGATAAAATGTTTACATCACAAAATGTTTACATCACGAAGGAAAAAGACAATCCATTTAAAAGAGAGGATTCTCGGATAAATGGAGTAAGACAAGCTGGTCGGAAAAAAAATAAAATAAAATAAAAAGAAGGAAAATGGATTCAAGGTCACATATTTCCTCTCGATCAAAGCACGCACTCAGCATCAAAATAAGGAAAGCAATATTCAATGGTAAGGGACCACATCTTAGCTACGAAAGACGCACACGGCAAAAATTATGCATACACAAACCGAAACTTTAAGGGATTTCTTCCACACCAGAACGCTCAGAGACGGTATCGACAGATTGACGAAAGTCTACTCCGTCCAACCGAGAATTCCTCAACGCCAGTGAGTAGCTTCTGAAAATGCTAGTATGAACACTTAGAAGGGGTGAATAGATGTTCAAAAAAAGTCTTGACAATTAAATGCATAATAAAATAAGTTGCTGAGATAGTTCAGCCACTGTTATAAAGGGAGTAATTTCTGACAAAAGGCCATAAATTCTTACCTATGCCTATGTAGTTTCTGTAATAAATATAATGTTTGGGGAGTAAATTGTATTTTTTCTTCAATTTTTAAAAAAGCAAATTGAGGGTTTTTAAAAGTGATGATGGTATTTGATATGCAAGTGTAAATTTGAAGATAATCCTTGCAATTATCCCTTTGGTAAAATTTTGGATCGCATGGTCACCAAAAGAAAAAACCTTATATAATATAGCATGGAAGTATTTAAGAATGAATGAGAATTAAATTATTTTAGATATGCATTGAAATTGTATATAGGTGAATTATTGCAAAGAATTTGTTGGTATGTTGGATATGATTTATGCATATTAGATTAGTTCTCATCATCAACCCACATATCGAGATACGATATATGTTTAAGTTTTTTTGTTTCTTTAGGACTTAATCACAACTAATGTAATTTTTTGGGGCTTAATAAGAGTTGAAGTGATTTAGGGCTTGACGAAAAATTGATATACAAGTTCAGTCAATTAATAAAGTATGATCATAGTGTTAGGAACTTTTGCAAATGAGACATCTATATATTATGATGTTGAGATGATGATATATACTATGTGATATTGTATGTGCTATTTGTCATCGTGCGATGCACTGCATAATTGATATAAAATTAGCATTAATCACCATTGGATTTCATATAGTGGTTATCGCCACTTATATATCAATGGTTTTGCTCACCCCCTTTTTTATTAGCATATCAAGTTTAGAATACAGGGAAATTTAATCAAACGTACGTGGAGAGCGATTCAAAGGTATCACGAGACTTCAATTTGGACTATTTTTAAAAAATTCATTAAATTGGGGTTGGAGAATTTCTAGCTTTTGGTTAAATCATGATATATTGACTTTGTTATAATTTTCGAAAGGTTTTGCTCGATCAATATGTTTTTGTAAAATGATTTATCTTGATTAAAGGCTCCATCCTTCCTTTATAAAGGACAGCAGTCATTCCGAATTCTAGATATCAATTAGGAGTGCAACAACTAGTCTGGACCCTCAAAATACAATTACGCCGGTAACTATTATCATTTCATATTTGTTTCACGTTTAAAAGATCGATAGTTAAATAATCTTATTGTCTATATCATTAAGCATGATGTTGTCAATAAAATTGAAGGATATAGTTTCAGTCATCTTAATCTACCTACTCAAATAAGTACTATTAAGAAGAAATTAATTTTTTTACTTATCGAGATATTGATAACAGCAAATTCAGTTGACTCCTTTTAAGGTAATGTAATTTCTGCTTTTTTGGATTGGAGTTGACATCTTTTTCAATACCGACTCAATCTTCAACCTGCCAAAATTTGAGTCAATTCAAATTTTTATTCTAGAATAATTCAATTATTTTTCAAGATTGCCGGGTAAGACACTGTGGTCAAACTTGTTGAGCTAAGAGAGATTTGGAGCGGTCAAACCATAGTTACCAAACAAAATACCTTTTTGCACCGTGTTACACGAGGAATGTTGGGGCACAACCGTGTCATCCGGGAAACCTTCCCTGGACAGTGCAGTCCGTCAATTTCGGGTCAAGATCGTGGATTTAGATAGTATTCACTTGTCAATTCGGTTTTAATGAGATATACATAAAAAAAAAAAAAGCTTTACATAAGTTTGAGCCTATCTTTGGATAGACTTTTTTTATTGAAGTTATGACGTGTGAAAGCTCTAAACATAAGTTTATATGCTCTCTTAAGCCAAATAGCGAGTAGTATATTCTACCCCATACCCACGCCTCCTCCACATTTATTACTACCACCGTCAGCATTCTTGATCACCGCCCAAAAATTGCTTTTTTTCCGGCAGCGGTGGTGACCTCCTAACCATGTTATCGAGGGTCGTGACGGCACGGCCACATCGTCAAATCTTTAAAGATGTGGAGAGGATCTTGCCCTAGACATTTGGAGTGAGAGGACTTTGAGAGCAACTCTAGGGCTTGGTGGGAGGTTGATGGAATTTTTCTGAACCGCAAAGTTAGTAGACACAGTAAGAATTAAATGATGATCTAATGAACGTCTTGACCTGTGGCAACTTGGAAAAAGTCTACTGCCCTCTGTCTCTCTCTCTGTCTCTCTCTCCAGGAGAAGCTGGCTGGACCGCCGTTCCACCTGGCGGCTGAAGGAAAATCAACCTTGGACATCCCCAGACCAAGACCTAAAAGTTCTTGCATTTTCTTGTCCTACACGAACAGTTCCTACAACGTTCATCAAAACTAGCATTGAAGACTTCCAAGAAAACCTTATGAAACCCTTAACAAAATCTTGTAAGACCCAAATTCTTGCATTTCTTGTTCTATACGACGGTCAATTCCTAGGACTTTTACGGAACTAGCACTAGAGACTCCCAAGAAAACCTTATAAGACCCTAAACAAAAGCTTGTAAGACCCGAATTCTGGCAATTCTTGCTCTAACGAAGGTCAGTTCTACGACATTTATGGAACTAGCATTAGAGACTTCCAAGAAAAAGCTTAGAAAACCCTAAACAAAACCTTACAAGACCAGAATTCTTTGCAATTCTTGCTCTGTACGAATGTCAGTTCCCACAACATTTATGGGACTGGCACCAGCGACTTCCACGAAAATCCCAGTCCCTCTCTTACACGCTCCAGGTCATGTTTTAATGTGGATATCGAGCCATATCGAAAAGGTAGTGCTAGAAACTTATTGTCTATTCCTACTGATTTGATTCTTGGCCTTGGGCAGCAATTTAGGTAAGTTGTTGGCGTGTAATTTGTGATCTTGAAGGTGGAGATAAGCTTGGATCAAATCTTGAAGAATCTTGAAATTTTACGCTTGATTTGGTTATATGATCATCAAATATATGGACGTTAAATTTAGGGTTGGTTTAGGGGTTTGTGTTTAATTTATAAGGTCTATATTAAAAACTGACTGAATTTCTTTAAAATATATATTTTTTTGGAGGAAAAAATGGTTGAGAAATTCCCTTTTACTGATCTTTTGAAGACTTGAACTTATCAAGGTTTTCTTATGTCGGTCGATTCGACTTATTAAGCAAGATAGTGAATTCTTTTCACTCGCAGCTGGTCACGACTCCCCACTAACCTTGGATCTTCCTCCGTCAGTCTGTCATCCGCACGCTCCACGAAAGGGACCGCGCGGGGGGGCATTGTAGAATTTCAAAGGCCCTTCGACGTCAACGTCACTCGGAGAACCGACGACCGGGCCAGCGACCGAGCTGTTCTTTCGGTCCCAGCTTCGGCGTTTCGTCCACGAAAGTCCGCAGCGTCCGGCCTCTTTCGCCGTCCCGCTCTTCGTACTGACAATATTTTTAACCAAAGAATATCCACAAGCGATGGCCTTTGGAAATTCTCCACCTCTAGCTTTGAAAAAATCGACTGCCCCCATCAACTTTTCGCTTGGCTTTACCGATTCAGTTTTCAAACCGAAGGCCTTTCACGTGCTCTGCTCTTGTTTTTCCACATGAGAAAGCCAGGCCGTCGCTTTTTTCGCAAGACCCGGCATGGGTCATCGATATAACCCAGAATTGACTGAGTCTTGATTATTCTCTGGTCCAGCGTTCCGAAGTTTGGGTATCGCTGAGAGCTCGGGGGGAGAAGGAAGATGGAAGCGGAAGCAGAGAAGGTGTATGTCGCCGTGGGGAATGATCTGGAGGATAACTTCAAGACCTTGGAGTGGGCACTGAGGAAATGGTCTTCTCAGCCAATTCACATGGTCATCCTTCATGTATCAAGAAACATATCCAAGGAATTTGTTTATGGTCCATGTAAGTTTCACAATTGCTGAAGCATCTTGCCGTTTGAGATAATTGTGCTTCATGGGTCGTGATTTTTCTGCTTCTGCTCGTCTTTTGGTGGATTTTCAGTTGGGAAGCTTCCTGCAAGTTCTGTTAGTGAGGAGGTGCTCGAAGTCCTACGAAACAATGAGCAGGAAAAGATTGACAATCTCCTTTCCAAGTGCATAGCTTTCTGTGGCAAGGTAGACAATTTTTCCTTCAAGCTGAGTAGATTAAGTTTTTTTTTTCGGCTACAGATCAACTTGTCTTAAATCTTCTCTTTGGTCAGAGGATGAATTGTAATCATTTGTTCAAGCTAGACATCTGTGGGAAACACATTTGTCATTGAAAATCAAGATTGAGCTCTGGTTTTATACACTTAGAGAGAAGTATGAAGCTTTCAGATCAGTGTTGTATTGGGGAGATGAAGTACCAAAACCGCTCTGGCAAATTATATTGTCCTGTTTTCATTTTCACATCGCCTTTGATTTGCTTCTGGTCCTGGTGTTTTCTCTAAGCTCCCCCGTTACTGCTCCCAGGTGAAGGCTGAAGCAGTGAAAGTAGAGAAATATGATGAACCCATTCACAAGTTCATTGTGGATTTGATATCTCGATTGCACATAACCAAGTTGGTGATGGGTGTCACATTCTTGAAATCCTTCTCTTCATCATGGTATGCCATGGCCTTGCCTTACAATCCGACCTTTTTAGCCATCCGCTTTTAGCATTATAATTTGTCTGAAATCAGTTGGCGTGTCGTCATTTTCCCATTGATGCATATTGGGTGTAGGAAACCAAAAGGTGCAATCAGTGGGTCATTCTATGTCCATAGGCATAAGCCTGACTTTTGCCAATTGTACTTGATATTCGCCGGAAAACTGGTGCATCAAAGATGGGAGGGCGAAGACGGAATCATGGAGGATGATCAGGGCATGACAGTTGCTAAGTTAAAGGAGAAGTCTATCTTCAAAGGTTGGTTAGGAAAAGATGTTCAATGACAACATTTTAGAGGCTGGAAAGAAATTCCACCTCCACACCCCCGCCAGCGAACTCAGACTCCCCGATTTGCACTGTCGGTGGGAGCTGTATGCGAAGAAATCGAAGCTTATTTCCAGGAGCTGCTGGTTCCTGTAAAGAGAGATGACAATTTTGAGGACCACGGAATGGGTAGCCCGGTAAAGCCAGAAGTGCCAGAGGATGCTATTACTACTATGGTAAGCTATTGAATCTTTCCTCTTAATTTGTTCTTTTCCCTTCTTGGTGAATTCAATAATGATTAGATAATAGTCTGATGTCACAGACACAGTCTCTATTGTCTTGTTCTTAGTTAGGAGCAGTTAGAATGTGATGTTTCTGTTCTAACAGTTCCACTTCTGCAACCAAGTAAGCATTCAAGTTCTTTTTGACCGAAAAAAAGAAGGCATTCAAGTACTTGCTCCTTTTCTTAATTTTATCTTCTTACAAGTTTGAAAAAATGTGACATCTGAGAACATCTCAGTGATTTGTTCTATAGTTTTAGTTCTTGAAACGAGAAGTACTCACAGTTACTCAATTTTAAGCCCTTTTCATAGTGTCAAAGACTCCAAACTCGTAGATTTAGCCAAAAATTTTCTTTCTGGCATTCCTGCAATTTGGGGAAATGATCTTGCTGGCCGTTTACGTATTGACCCTGTATTGTTGGTAATCGACCAGAGCCCTGTGGAAAGGATTGAAGCTCTCAAGAGAAAAATAGAGGAAGCACAACCAGACAATCAATTGAAGAAGAAAGAATCTAAGGAGAACATGGAAAAGACATTCGAAGGCGAATGGGCCATCGCTTTGTGCAATGAACGAGTAAGATTGCATTGATTTGTTGTTCTACGACTATCTATTACTTTAGGAATTCCATTTTTCTGAGTGTTATCCAATCTTATCCAATCCTTTATAGTTAGAAGATATTGAAGCCCGAGCTAAAGAAGAAGTCACGAACCGAGTGGGCGCTTCAGAAGATTTAGAGGCCGAAAAGGATAAGCTCTATGAAATGAGCAGGGACAATGAAGAGAGCAGGAGCAAGCTAGAGTTGCTCCTGCAACTTCAAAACGAACTCTCGAACAAACTCCAAATTTCGAACCTCGCAAAAGTGCATGCTGAGGCCCGCCTAGAGAAAGCGGTCATAACAAGGGCAGAAATGGTGAGGGAGATCGAGGAATTAAGGCGGCAGAGAGATGTCCTCCAACGCCGGATTGAGTTTTGTAGAAAAAGACACGATCGAAATGGTTAACAGGTTGACCCAAGTTAGCTGCAGGTTTCAAAGAGTACACAGAAGACGAGATCAGGCTGGCAACCGGGAATTTCGCCGAAGTCTCAGACTGAAGTCTGGGGGAGAATGGACGAATGTGTACAGAGGACGGATAAATCATGCGACGACAGTCGCGTTTAAATATGCTCAACTCTCCAAATGGATTATCTCAGGACGATTTCCGATGGAAGGTAAGTTGAAATGCTTCTGTCTTTCAAAGAACTGTCAGCGTCTGTGGTTATAGCTGAAATTGGCCTTTCTATGTGTAGATGAGATTTCTCCAGTCAAGTTCGACACCCGCATATCGTCGCCATAGTTGGCTTTTGTTCGGAGCTGAGATGCATAGCCTTGAGTTTATGCATTCTGGGAGCTTGAGGGATATTCTGCATTCCCCTCACAAAAAGTCCAGAAGATGTAACTGGCCCCTCCGGTGGCACAACCGCATCCGCATTGCCCGATGTGGCATCGGGCTTGGGTTTCCTCCACTCCGCCAAACGCACACCAATGATTCACGGGCGCCTAACCCCGTCTAACATCCTCCTCGACCACAATCTCGTAGCGAAAATCAGCAATTTTGGGCTCGAGGGGCTCGAAAGCCACGACAGTAAGGATGTACGTGGATATCCAAGCTTTCGGTGCTATACTGGTGCAACTTTTGACAGGAAGGAACTCGTCCGGGCTACTCGAACAGGCGATGACAATGGACTGTCGAAGTATTAGATCAGATGGCTGGACGGTGGCCATTGGATCTGGCGGAAGAGATCGCTGGGATAGCCTTGACGTGCCTATCCGTTGATCCAGCATCTGCTGGGTTTCGACATTGGAGCGGTCATAGACAAGCTCAAACATCTAAGAAGAAGAGCGGATGAGATCGTGGGAGAGGAGGGAATGAGGCCGCCATCAGAATGGGAACCGACCGGAGCAAATTGAAGGGCGTCCCCAACATGTTCATCTGCCCCATACTTCAGGTACGATGTTCGATTACACGCTCCGGGCGCCGCATCTCTTGTTTAGTTCGCAGAAGGTCTCATGAATGCACAAACTTTTTACTGCTGTTGCAGGAGGTAATGAAGAACCCTCATGCTGTAGCAGCAGATGGGTTTCGTACGAGCTAGAGGCCATTGAGGACTGGCTGTGGACAGGGCATGACACTTCCCCGTCGACCAACTCGAAGCTCAAGCACAAGTTCCTCACGCCGAATCACACCCTCCGGGCGTTCATTCAAGAGTGGCAAAGTAAACGATCCGCAGCCGGTCATTTGTAAATCAAAATAGTTAACCGAAAAGCACATCATCATACACCACAGAGGCTAGATTCAAATAATTTTTTCTGATGAAGGTATAGTTGCTGCCATAACAAAGCTTGTTTTCACTGAGTCGTCCCGATGAACAAGGCATTACATAAGCAGATCAGGCATTCTACATGCGCCTTTTGGCAAAGCAAAACATAAACTACGAAATGCTCATGGGGGTTAATAATTTTGTATTGCATGAAAGCGGGCGATTTCCTTCAGAACTTCATAAAAAGATGCAGCAGTTTTGGGACGTCCCAGTAACATATCAGATAGGAGATAACATGTTGAGTAATTACTGATTATTCCAATGAATTACCAACCGCTTAGTGAAAATTACAAACACCTTTGATGATTAATTATTGTTCCAATAATTTAATAACGTTTAATTGCACAGCTTAAGTTATACGGCTCTTTTATCATGTCACCAACTCTCATTTGAATTAATCATCAACATTTATTGATTCCAAATTACCAGTATTCTAATTACTAACAATTATTTGCACAACTTGCAAACTTATAAAGCTAGGAACTCTTATACGAAATTGCCAACTCTTGTTGGAGTCCAATTATTGACGTTTACTTTATTATTTTAGAAAACTAACTGTTCCAATAAATTTACCAACATTTATTTGCGAAGCTTAAGTTACCAAATCTTGTACAAAATCACCAACTCAATCAGTAACAATTATTTGATCATTTTGTTATTAACAACTATGCCACTAATTTATTAATTTTTATATGTTCAACTTGCCAAGGTGTTAAGGACAAAAAATCTTATATTAAAACACTAACTTTTATTTAACTCCAATTACCAAGTTTTGTTTTGACGGTTTCATAAATACCAACTCTTCCAATAATCTACTCATATTTATATGTGGAACTGGGTGATCAACTTTTATATGAAACTACCAATATTTTTTAAAGAAAAACTTACCATTTCATCAATAAACAACATTTATTTGCGGTTCTTCAATTATCAAATCTTATGTGAAATTAACAACTCCTATTTTAGCCTCAAAAAGATTTTAAATTATCCAAAAATTGGTGCACGAAGTGAAATCATATGTTATTATATCCTTTTTTTGAATTGGAGGGTATTGAATTCATATTATCTATTAGAATGGTCTATAAAATAATTTATGGTTGGATTTGTTTGGACCAATAAAATGAAGTATTCGGACTCTTTTTTTATATAAAAAAAAACCAATTAGTAATGTATTTATGATTACTATTACTTATATTATAAATCATAAAACATTGTTTATTATGTTATAAGAAGAGTAATCTTAAATTTTTAATCGAGCAAGTAATACAATGAATACGTCGAATATGCATTGGCAACAAGCATGAAGTGAATTGAATTGAATAAGAACCAAGTTGTAGGATAAAGACATGGGTGGTGAGTTACCTCTAACTCAAAATTGTACTCTAAAAGACTTGTATGATCTCAGAATTTATAGACAGAAGGAAAAATCATAAGTATCTTCCCTTGGCTTGGATAGCTCGACAAGAACTTAGAAAAGAACGACAAAAATTAATGGAAAAAAACGAACGCTATCCAATAATTTCCTTAAGCTGAGACCTAAAGTAAAGGAGGATCGAGGTAACACCATGCACAGCAAGGCATCGGAGGAGAAGAGGTTGGGCACGAGGAGAGGACAGTTGACGAGGTTGAAGCTAGAGGGAGAGCAGCAAGCGACGAGGATGGGATTGTGGGTAGGAGGGACAGGCGAGAGCTTGTGCTCAAGAGCTTGAAGGTTGCGAGAAGGCGTGGGAGAGAGAGAGACAGAGAGAGACAGAGAGAGGGGTCATTGGGATTACGACAGCTTGTGCTCAATGATTTCATATTTGCTGTATGTCTCATAGTTTGTCTCTTCTGGTTGCCAATTGCATCTCCATTTATAGTGTGTGGTCAGAATGGCACCGTTATTCACAAAGAATAACGGTTCCATCACCTCAGCTACACTAATAAAAAATTCGGTGTTTTCTTTACATTCTTTAATAGTCACCTCCAAATGCTACAGAATTATATTATGTCATCGTCTATTTCGTCTCGTCAAATCTAATTTGAAATCTGGGGGTAAACCAACTAATCGAAGCTCACAATCGTGACATACTAAATAGAAAAAGAATCAAAAAAGGGATCAAAAGAAAAAGAATTAAAATTGCAATGGTGCTTCATTGATACCTTGACAAGCGTCAGCCAGATTGAAACAAATCTTGCATCTATAAATCAACTTGATCAGTATTTACCTGGATGAGTGCAAAGCAAAACCTATGATTTAATTTTTCATATCTCTCCAATATTAATACAATTAATTATTTAAATTTTCAATTGGAAGGTTGATATACTGATGTTAAGTAACAAGGCCGAGATAAAAGTGTGCATGTTCTATCAGTCTATAGAATGGAATCGATTTATAATGGTCCATATGAAGACAAAGTCACTTATAAAAGAGTAACTAATCTAAGAAGTTATTAGAAAAAAAATTATACTTTGATCATATGATCCTTCTGGTCATTATAGTATAATAACACAATTTTAAAAGTCAAAGTGGCAGCTGCCTCTTGAACATAAAATATTGAAGCGTGAAGAAAAAAGATTCTGCACAAACCTAATCTTGAAAAAGCGTCGCATTCTCACCGCTCGATCTTTCGCTCAATGTTCTCTTCCACGGCCTTTCGTTGACCGGACCGACCAATCTGCATCTCCCAAAAGGACGAGAGGGCCCTTGGCTTTTTGTGGGAAAACGAGCGGAAGGAGCCAATGGAGATTCTGGGTTCGCGGAAAGATGACGAAAGCGAGAGGACACAGTAGAGATTCTCCCTCTGTTCGAGTTTAAACTCGCACCTCGTCTTCGGAATATTCACTGTTCCCTCGTTTTGGTTTCTGGGTCTGTCGTTCTTGATCGCGGGGAAAAGAAGGGGATATGGTTTCGACGCCGGTGGATCTGTTGAGGGGCATCTCCCCGTGGAGCAAGAATCCGTGGTCCTGTCTGGTGACGTCAAGACCGGCCTCGTTCTTGTCGATGTCGTGAATGGCTTCTGCACGGTCGGTGCTGGGAATCTGGTAAGGCTCCGATGTGTCCTGTCTTTCTTCGTTTAATGGTCAGCGATTGACATGCTCGATATGGACATTTGTCTGTTGTTTCTTGGTGCTCAGAAATGGAGCGGAGGGATTAGTTTTTTTAATTCTGCGATTTTGGTTTTTTTTTTTATTATTGTCTTGTCTTTTTTTGGTATCTGGGTTGAGTTTTTCTTGAATCCAGTTCAGGATGATAGGGCAGGCATTCCATGTTCATGTTCTTTATCTCGTTTTTTGTTTTCATTAAGAAATGAAGGATGATGGTTACTTCTCTATTGGGTTGGTCTGCAATATGTTATATTCTAATATATGTTTCTGAATTTGTAATAACTTATAGCTGAGATTGTTGGAAAGCTGAAAGTAAAGACTGCGAATAAATCCGTTGTAAAGCTTTGGCAAACATAAGAAATGAAAATATGTTGTTAGGGAACTATCAAATTGCGAATTCTCAAATGATGGTTCATTGCTACTGATGTGAGTTCATGAAGGACCTCACAAAATTGATATTGTGTGCGCGTCTCTTGCTAGGCACCTAGGCAGCCTGATAAGCAAATCCAGGAAATGGTTGATGAGTCGGTGAGGATTGCCCAGGTCTTCTGTGAGAAGAATTGGCCTGTTTTGCTTTCCCTAGATTCTCATCACCCAGATGTTCAGAGCACCCTTATCCTCCACATTGTATAATTGGAACGGATGAAGCAAAGTTGGTACCAGGTAATTTGCCACGCAATTTCTTTATTTTGCAGCTATTTTCTGAATTAGTGATATATAGTACTATTGCCTCGTAGAATTTGAGTTGGCTTATGTGTCCTTCTTATGATACACAGCCTGGAGTGGTTAGAGAATGAACCGAATGCTACCTAAAGCCTAAAGACTGTATCGATGGCTTCCTCGGTTCAATGGAGAAAGATGGTTCTAATGTATTTGTAGACTGGGTCAAAAGCAATCAAATCCAAGTGGTAAGTGTCTATACTTTAAGATGACAGGCAAAACAATTGTCTGGACTTTCTGTTTAGAATATTAATGGTGGAAAAATATTTGTCTTTTGTTCCTATCTGGTTTGTTCTGGTTCAAAAGAGTTACTTGTCTCTTGTGTTTGTAGATACTTGTGGTGGGGATCTGCACAGATATTTGTATTCTTGATTTCGTGTGCTCCACCATGTCAGCAAGAAATCGTGGTCTTCTGCCCCTTTAGGATGTGATTGTGTACTCACGTGCCTGTGCTACTTCGACATTCACGTCGATGTTGCCAAAAGGATAAGGACCTTACCGCCCATCCACAGGTATTTTCAATCTTCCACTTCATCTTCCAGATGTTGGGATATTAGAATGCTTTTGTTGAACTGCGCGAGTACACGGAGTACCCATTCATCATTCATTCATGCAGTTGCAGTCACTCATCTGCATGAGCGACCAACACTGCGGGTATTTAATTCCCCGAATGTCACTTTCTGATCTTAAATTAATCA